>OY997387.1:6077703-6827703 GCA_963921505.1 Phakellia ventilabrum | reverse complement strand
AATCAAAGCTAGCCGACAACTACTGCCGATATCAGTGGGAAAAGGGTCCCAGACCGTCAACTGATGAGGCCAAATGGTCCCAGGGGACCATGAACCCCGCACTCCTAGCAGCACCATCCTGACAACTCACATTCCCGAGATCAAAATTGTGCCTCATCAGCAGGTAGAGGGAGACACAGGCCCACGCCCGGATGTCTGGCACCGAGGAAGAGCAGTGTCTCAGGAGACGAGCACACAAGTCTGCGCATTGCTCTGTCTCCTCTTCAAAGAGAAGCTCGGGGAACTTGTAGACGATGGAGCGTTGGGTGGCGAAGATGCAACGCATGACTTCCGTGCTCTGGTTGCTGCCCATCAGGTGTAGGAGGACCTCCAATGCCTGCATGTGGGAAGGGATCATGTGATTGATCATGTGATTATCCTCAAAGAAGGGGATCATGTGATTAATCATGTGATTATCATCAAAGAAGGGGATCATGTGATCAATTATGTACAAAGAAGGGGATCATGTGATCAATCATGTGATTATCATCAAAGTATCTGGTTTCAGACCCTCCTAGCGTCATCATACCCAGGTACTCAAAAATGCGGAAGGAGCATCCTTTTTGACTGTCTGGGTATGAGGCTACCCACCCACCCGAACATCCCACCCTCTCCCTTCTCCCACTCACTGACCCTGCCCAGCAAACTCCGCAGGTTCTCCACCGTGGACATGGTCAGTATCAACAGCTCCACGGTGTCCAAGACCACCAGTGAGGATTCGGCCGCAAGGCTACCCTCGATCACGGCATCCACCTCAATGTCCACCTTGGGGCTGGGGAGGGGAGCAACGGTTATCAAACACCAAACCTTGGCCAAAAAGCTGTAAATTACATCGCAGACTGTAGGTTCGACCTACCGATCCGATTGCTCTGCTGCCGCCTGCCAATACGTCTTTCCCCACCTCAGTACTTCAGCTACATAGGAAAAAAACACCTCAACTACTCAATTACTGTCCCCTACCCCCTCCCCTCTCCCTCCTATTCCCCTCATCCCGCTCCCTCTCCACTCCTCTCCTTCCGCGCCCCCTCTTCTCCCCTCTCCTCCCACACCCCCCCTCCTCTCACACCCCTCCTCTCCTCTCACCTCCCTCTCCCCCAACCCTAACCCTCACCTCCACCTGTTCCAGCTCTTCTCCTCTGTGCGAGTCTCTCTCGGGCTGTTCCTTCTCCTCCGAGAATGATATTGGCCAGCTGCTGCTTCGCAGCAGAACCTTTTGATGTCTGGGAAGACATCCCACTCAGTTGGGTGGCCAGGTTCCGCTTGCCCTGGGGGGGTTCATATGACTGCCACATGACCGCCATATGTCGGATTACATAACATAGCTGGGTACAATCAGATTTTAGTGCTCACTTCAACAACAGGGAATGGGCGGGGCCTTGCCTTTGAGATCCGAGCGCTAAATATTAGCTACATGTACATGTACATAATAAGGTGGGAGCCTCACCCGGTATTCGAAGCAGGCGACAGCAAGGTCCAGAACATTCAGTAGGACGTTCATCCTGTGAAAAACATTCACAAAATACATCAGTAAACCACGTGAGCATCACATGATGATCACATGGTTCTCATATGTATATCACATGACCCACCTGCTGATGGATAGGGTGGACCACCAGTGTGCCAGGAGAGAGCCGTCGATGTTCTTGAGGACCCACATGATGCAGATGAGAAGGTTCCGCGTGCTCACGGGACCGAGTAGCTGCTCATTGGACGTGTCATTGTGTTCCTGAAGGGATGGGGGGGGGGGAGGAGGGGGAGGGGGGAGGGAAGGAGACACCGGTCACAAAGTCTTAGAATCACAGCCCTTTTGTAAAACGTTTGATAAAGTTAATGATCTCGTAAAAGATACTCAACTCCTACTTCCTACTGGGCTCTTACCCAATACCTGGGCTCTTACCCAATACCTGGGCTCTTATCCAATACCTGGGCTCTTATCCAATACCCGTTACACCTCAATAGCTCACCGGTGTTTCAATCTCCCAGCCTCCGTCAGCAGACTCCTTGACGACCACTGACCTCCGTATGTCTGTGTTTCTCTCAAACGTGGTGGTCCAGTCTTCCCAGCCATCTGCCCCCTTGTACAGGTGCTGGGGTGAGAGATGAGGGAGAGAGGGAGTGAGGGGGTGAGGGAGGGAGGGGTGAGGGTGAGGGAAGAAGGTGAGTGGGGTGAGGGAGTGAGGGGGTGAGGGGGTGAGGTAGGGAGGAAGAGCAGGAGAGACCTGACACACCTGGTAGTTGTCCATGACAACGGAAAGCAGAGGGAGGTAGATGGATGAGATTTTGGCTCGGGACTCGGGACTGTTGTAGCGTGAGTCACTATCGTGGGAGGCTAGCAGGTCACGTAGGCACTCGATGGACTGCTCACGCAGTTTAGAGTTCCTGGAATGAATCACGGGAATAGAAACACAGGAATGGGATGAAAAATCCGTTGAGAGTGGCCAGCTATTTCAGTGTCTCACTTTCCATCCAGCACCAGAGCCAGCTCCGAGAGTACTAGGCCACTGAGGTAGTGGTGGGTACGAAACTCTTGCGACAGCTCTCCCATTGCCTCCACATTGGGGATATCCAGGTTCTCAAATGTGGAGCTGATGGAGCCTGTGCATGTGGTGATCATGTGACAAGCAGGTGAGCTCTTGATGTCATGTGACGAAGAGTTCAAATTTCATGCTGTATTCATATCACCACATTTCTCACTCATGACCCTATTCCTCATCCTATTTTCCATTCCCATTTTCTAATTCTCCATTCACATATTCCCAAACTCCATTCCCATGTTTCTATTATACAAACACGTATTCCCTTACATCATCTCCCCCTATGCCTGGGCACACTACCAACCACCCATTACATCATGCTGCTCACCAGATGGGGAAGAGCCTTGGCTGCCAGCCCCCATAGGATAGAGGATGGCCCCCAGGGGCAGGTTTAGGGTGATGTAGTGTTCATGGCTGCAGACGATGCGATAGAAGTCGATGCGGAACTCGGTCAGGTTGTAGTCTTTGATGGAGAGAGTGAACTGGGGGGAAGGGAGGGGGTGACTGGAGGAGCAGCCGGCAAGCTGGGCAACATTTCCCGCTAATGTCATCAGTATTGGTATTGTGAGGTAACCTCAAGAACGGGGTAACTTCGAAAATCTTATCTTCTCAAAACTGTAGCTCCCACTACACGCGAGCCATTCACTCCCAAAAAAGTAGTGAAGTTACTGAGGGCAAAACAGTAATTAATCTATTCTATCAGTAATTAATCTATTCTATATCTCGTTAGTGCATTCCTCTTAAAAAATATGACTTTACAACCACCTAGTCTCATACCCAGGCCTTTCCTCACAGCTTTTTTCGCAGCCGTGGAAAAAATAGTATTTTTTTTCTCCACAGCTAGGAGAAAATATTCGGGCGAGAGGCCTGGGTTTTAGTCTAATGTACATCTACATGTAAAATAGTGGCCAAATTCAGCAAAATGGACTACATGTAACTACATGTAGCACAGGCCACTCACAGAAAAGGGTCATCACAAAAACCATTACTACATGTACATGCCAGATGTGAAATACCTTCTTTAAGTAGTTCTTGATGAGGTTGAATACAAAGCCTCGGTCCATGAGGGAGAAGGCATCATGGATGAAGAATGCCAGGCTGGTGTTCAGGGAACGGGCGTAAGTACCTTCCTATGAGGATCACATGACGTCACATGACTCACATACATACACATACCTGGTCGCAGGACTGAAGTCAGCATATGTCACTACAAAGAAGCCATATTATGACAACATTAACCTTGATGTGTCTTTCAGCGATTTCCACGGCAATGTTGCAGACGAGGGTCTCAAGGTCCCTCATGAACTTGACAGAGTATCGCTCTCTCCGTGGACTGTTCAGTTTCCCCACGCGATGCAAATACTGCGCCATGCTCTTAATCTGGAAGAAAACAAACAGTTAGACTCAAAGAGATATATGAGTTTGACAAAAAAAATTGTCTGCATTCACTGCTGTTACAGAGTACATGTACAATGTATGCTGCACTAGTCATTCCCAGTCTCCACACTGTTAACTTTTTTAGGTGTGCAAAATGCTATTACATAAAGCTGTGGAGTGGAGACTGGGAATGAGGTTGTGGAGTGGAGACTGAGAATGAGGCTGTGGAGTGGAGACTGGGAATGAGGCTATGGAGTGGAGACTGGGAATGAGGCTGTGGAGTGGAGACTGGGAATGAGGCTGTAGAGTGAAGAGTGGGAATGAGGCTGTGGAATGGAGACTGGGAATGAGGCTGTAGAGTGAAGAGTGGGAATGAGGCTGTGGAGAGGAGACTGGGAATGGGGCTGCAGAGTGGGACTGAGTCCATACAGGATAGTAACCCAGCATTGAAACGTATCCTACCATGCTCTTCACTGGGCTAGAGTGCATCCCAGGGTCCTAGTTATAGCTACTGAAAACATGAGTAGGCTGTTTCAGGCTGTGGTATTGTGTGTGTGTGTGTGTGTGTGCGCGTGTCCCTCACTGACCAATAGCTCAAAAAAGAACCATGAGTTTGTGAGCACAATCGGGCGACAGTTGGAGCGGCACAGGATCCACTGCAGGGCCAGTTCCTCGTGGAACGCCTGAGATGATGTAATGGCACTTATTATGTACAGTGCTAGCGAGGCTATGAAAGCAATGATGTCATTGGGTACCTTCTTAAGAGATGCAGACTGTGACCCCCTGCGGCCACTTGGTTCATCGTCGTGTTCTTCTGGCATTGCGGGGGGGCCTCCGGAGGGCACTGGGGGATGGGAATGGGGTGGGTGGGGGGTAAAAATGCTGGAAGCACAAAATTACAAGTTACAGGATTAACTGCTGCAGCAGTACCATGGGAACACATACGTGTAATCAATATTAACCCATTAATAGAAGGTGTGCTAGAACCAGACGTACTGGTATTGAAGTGGACTTCTCTCCCACGCTGAGCCCTCATGGACTGTGCCTTTTTGACACCTGTAGGGATGCGGTCGTCGTCCCCACCCATACTCCCCTTGCGTCCTTTGGTTAGGGTAGCTGTCTTAACGTCAAAGGCTCCAGCTGGATGCTGGCCCTGAGGGGGGGAATCCCAATTATCATGCAATTAATCAATATTGTCACAATAAATCAATATCCCATATCATCATGATAATCAATATCACATTGCAATAATGTATTACCACGATAATCAATATCTCAATCATCATGCAATATCATATATAGCCTTCAATCTCATAAGCATACCTGACCCTAATATGCCAGCATAATTTTTTCCATTCCAAGAAAAATACAAGAATAATCCAACACGTGCCCTCAGGGGTCCAACCACAGCTATAACAATTAATGGTAATATACAATGTAACTACATGTACCACTGACTATTTTCGACTTGAAGTTGGAACATACTATTTGATGTCTATATACACATGCCTGTCACATGTAAGCTCGAGAGAATAACTTGAAAATAATAGGATGAGGTAATGGGTGATATTTTCCCTTGTAGCAGGTGGGACCGGAAGCCTACCTGAGGTGAGCTGAAGACATACTGGATGTAGGAGGCTAGGATGGCGTTCCTGCCGTGCTTGTCCTGGGGTAGCTGCAGGGTGTGGACAGTCTTCACAATGTTGGCTATGGCTTCAAACGCCCGACCAGGGATTTCGGCTAGGGAAGGACACGGAGGGAATGTATTAGATGAAGATCAGCAATTGCAGTCATTTTCACGTCCAAAAGTCAAATTATAAACAAAGCCAAATAAGTGTTAATAAACCACTACTTAATGAAGGCCACACCCACCTGATTCCTCGGTGATGGAGGGCCTGACCAGTAGAGACGCTAGATTATTGAGAGTGGTGTACAGGAACTGTACCAGTGGCTCTGACTCCGCCTGGGAGAGGTTGGAGATGCTAGCAGCCAGCGTCTTCTCCTCGATGTCCGACCCCAGCCGAGTGATTAGCTCGTAGTAGCAGCTCATAAAATCCAGTAAATGGGCGTCCTGGGTGGAGGGAGAAGAGGGAGAGAAGAGGGAAGGAGAGAGAGAGAGAGAGAGAGAAAGGAGAGTGAGAGGGAGGAAGGGAGTGAGAGAGGGAGAGCCAAGAGAGGGGGAGGAGGGGAGAGGGAAGAATGGGAGGGAGGAGGGGAGGTGAGAGGGGGAGGGAGAGGGAGGAGCCTGTGAAATTCCAACCACAGTTCATTCATTAGCAGAAAGCCTCGAAGCAACATTATAGTTTTCTTGTATGAAAACATAACAAAATGTGGATTTGCTTGTACTTCAAGTGCTTCCAGCATATGTAAGTCTATTTTTAAGTTCACAGACCTGTGGGTGGATGGAGGAAACCATGGAAATGGAAACTCTGAAAATGGGTTTGTGCCCGTCAATCCACTTCACACTGGGCAGGGCAACGTCTGAGGAGATCTGGCTGTAGCAGGGGGGAGGCCGGTCGGCCGTCACACAGAGGTTGAAGTCACCCAGCTGCAGCTTTCTGTGCTGGAGCATAGGGACCCACTGTGAGATGTGTATGTGTGTGTGTGTGTGTGTGTGTGTGCACGTGCGGAGGGGAGAAAAAAGGAAGCGAGAAAGAGGAGGTGGGGGTGATTGATTGATTTGAGCTCACTACAAACCAGACAAGCTAATGGGTCATCCGCAGACCATGCAAGAGTTGTCCTCAGACCATGCAAGAGTTGTCCACAGACCATGCAAGAGTTGTCCTCAGACCATGCAAGAGTTGTCCGCAGACCATGCAAGAGTTGTCCTCAGACCATGCAAGAGTTGTCCACAGACCATGCAAGAGTTGTCCTCAGACCATGCAAGAGTTGTCCTCAGACCATGCAAGAGTTGTCCGCAGACCATGCAAGAGTTGTCCGCAGACCATGCAAACTAGCAACTGTCCACAGACCGTGCTTCCAACAAAGGTGGGTTCCTGGATCAGGGGTTCCCCAGGTTTGGGCTTCTGACAGCTGATCTGGTAGAAGGAGAACAGGACGTGGTGCTTGTCCGTCAGCTTGGCAGGGAGCTCGAACTTGACCTCTTCGTAAAACTCTGGCGTCCTGTGAGAGGGAAGGAGAACAGCGGGTTAAGAGCTGTCCGAAGACATGGGGCTGCCACTTATCCAGCTACATGTAGCTGGCTACCATGGCAATACAGTAATTAAGACTACTAAAAACAGTAGCACACTCACAAAAATATTGGTTTGACATTTACAACATACATTGTACAATGTGATACAAGAAAACTGGACAAACCTGTTATGATAAAGTACGGGGCACCAGCTCTCCCTGAGGAAGGATGGGGAACAGGACTTGCCATATATGGCAGGGCAGACATCCTCCTTATCTTCTCCCGCCATAAATTGCACTTTGACCCCTATATTGCGCCCCTTCCCACTGCGAAAGTCCAACATTTGCGGAGATACATACAGCATGTTCCTGTATGGGGTACAGTAGCATTAAGCAAGGAGTTGCAAAATACCGCTTTGAGAAACTTGTAAGATGGCGTTTGTGTTGATAGGGAACGGCGGTGAATGCCCAGGGTGTCATACAGGGGGGGGGGAAAGGGGGGATATCCCCCCCTAACCCAAGTTCCCCCCCCCCCCCTAGATATCAGACCAGAATTAAATTAATTTTATCTAGGCTAAATTTATTGGGCAGTCAAGGTTAGTTCCAAAGCTTAAAATTAACCTCAGAGGATGTGTGTGTGTGAGGTGGGGGGGGGGGGGGCATGCCCCTAGTGACTGATGCTTCTTCGAAGCGCCATGGGTCGCGGTTTTCCTCCCCCTAACCTAAAATCCTGTATGACACCCTGATGCCCCTCCCCCTTTCCTTGGAAATAGACCCTTTACCATTATGATGTAATGGGGGGTAAAAGTGAGCACTAAATGGAGAAAATACAGGAAAACAGGTGTAAACAAGCATGTTCCTATGTTTTCATACAGGAAAACTACATCAAAGCACATGTTTGCTTGTATTTTCTCCATTTAGTGCTCACTTTTACCCCCCATTACATCATAATGGTAAAGGGTCTATTGGGTGCTGCGGCCACTTGTATTATAAGTCTTACTTGTATGTTGTCCAGGGGGCATGGACCTCGCGAGGGGGGAACTCCTCGACCTCTCGTGTCGGTCTTCGAGAACGGTTGTCAGGAAATGGCTCGATCTGCAGAGAATGAGCACAAGCAGGGATCAGAGAAGGCTGGGGTTGACTAGGAGCACAGGTGTCTACTCACCTCCCAGAGATTAGAAGTCAAACAGCACGGCAGATTCTCGTACGGGGCAGAAATGTCAACTTTCAGGTTACCTGAGCAGCAAACAAATCAGTGATGTAATAATGATGCAACACAAATGATGTAATGTACATGCGATGCCTACCATAATACAATTATGTAATGTACATGTACATCAACAAATCAGTGATGTAATAATGATGCAACACAAATGATGTAATGTAGTGCCTATCGCAAAATTATGTAATGAATTAATACACACCTGGGATACTCTTGAATTTCCTACTGAGCACAGCCGATTGCTTCTTCATCTCACCGAGGAATCGGAAAAGATCTTCATCCAACAACTTGTCACTCTCCTGCAGAGAGTCAGGACAGAAAATTAGAGGTTATAATATTATACATTTAGCTACGATATCATGTATTAATTATGCGATTTAGGCAATTTCCCACTGACTACCAACTCTCATTCACGCCCCCCCCCCCCCCACCAGGCGATCAGTGGCGACTCTACACTTTAAAGTTTGTTCCAACTTGGTAAAAAAAAGAAGCTGTAGAGTGGAGACCAGGAGTGAGGTTCCCATGGTAACCAGGAGGAAGCAGCTATGTGGAGGATCTACCTGCTTGAAGAACACATTGACGGTGAGAGTCACGGACTGGAAGTTCTGTGTGAGGTGAGCAAGGGAGTTCTGTTGGCTGATGGTGTCCTTACGCTCACGAGGACTGTCAGTGAAGCTCTCCTCCAGTTTGCTGGGTGGGTGGGAGAGGTGGAGCGACAAGGAGCTGAAGTTTTAGGCACAGCAATTTCAGTAACCCATAAATAAGCTTGGACATGTGTGCGTGTGTGTGCATGTGTGTGTGTGTGTGCATGTGTTCAGTGAGCATACATGTACAGGTATGTGCGTGTGTGTGTGCATGTGTTCAGTGAGCATACATGTACAGGTATATGTGTGTGTGTGTGTGTGTGTAAGTGATCGTGTTCAGACCTGCCGGTCATGGAGGAGACACTGTTGGTTCTGGTGTCCTTCCGGCTCCTGGGCTCCGGGGTGGTCCCTCGCTTCTCCAGTGTGGACTGCAGGTCTCCCTTGAGGGAGTCCTTCCTTGCGTCGGGAGTCGAGACGGCCGTAGCAGTGCTCCCTGTGGCCTGGTTACCTGCAGGTAGGTCGAGCGTCATTCTTACAACACTATGATGTAACTAAGATGTAATCATTACATCACCAGGATGAATTACACAGCGATACAGTTACTGTGAAATAGTAGGAATAGAAACAAAGCAAGAGCTTGCCAAAAGAGAAGTATCATCGATACCTACAACTTTTTTTTGCTGTCCAGGCACTACAAAACTAAGTTTGCTTGCTGTACCTTGGTCTATAGGGCTAGCACTGCGCTCGTGGCTATATAGTGGCATAGTAATGTAATGACATACATGTAACTTGAGAAGTGTGGACGGACAAACAAACAGACAGACAGACAGACACAGGAACGTAAAACAATCTCAGTATCAGCTGGGCATGCACGAAGCACATGCCCAGCTGGTAAAATGCTAGTGGAGAATACCATGGTCAATAGACATCACTAACAGCATCAGTAACCACTGTGTGTGCTTGATTAAGAATATTCAAATTTGCTTAGTCTTTGGCCAGGATCCTGGCTGTGTACCAACTGCAGTACATGTACATGTAAATACATGTACATACATGTACACCTCACATGTCGCTTGTTAGGCCATACACTGCAGATATCTCAAGACAGTCCCATTTAAGGTTACGGCCATAGTTACAGTAAAGTCGTGACCTGATAACGTAATCGCACGAGTCAGCTTGTTCTTTAAACTTTCCAGAAATCTCCGCTGGAGCTCTCTGAAATGAGTACACGAACCTGCAATGATGTCCAGTACGTTGATGGCAGTCCAGGCGAAGGGCATCCGGTACTGGCCAAGCTGCTGGCAGAAGAAGTTGGCCTGCAGCTTGTGCTTCTCAGTGTCCTTCTTGCTGAGATCCCTGGCCTTGAGGTAGGGCTCCACCGCATCGCTGATGTCCCCTTGCTGCAGGACCTTCTCCACCTAAGACAGGAGAGGGGGAGGTCCATGGGTAGGAGAGCTCACGAGCTGGGTATTTTTGGCAGACACCAAATGTTTTGACATACATGTACATGTACCAAGGGAAGGGGGAGGGGGGGGGAGGGGGGGCGTGCGTGTATATAGTGAGCAATATTCAATTTGGAAGAGTTGAAATCCATAAGGTTTTGCCCCAGGTTTTGCCCCCCTCTGCCGAAGCCCTGATGTACCAATCGGTGCTCATAAGCACACATGCATGCACACATGCAGGCACACGTACACATCCTGATAACGAGGAAGCTGTCACACACACAGACATACACGTATACACACACCTCGATGATGAGGAAGACGGCACACACAGACACACACACAGACATACACACATACATACACACACACACACACACACACCTTGATGATGAGGAAGACGTCAGGGTTAGGATAGGTGATGTTGAAGATTGCTGAACGTGAGAGAGATGCCATGGAGCGCTCCTCAACGTGGTCATCCAGCATGTGCACAATGTCAGAGGGGTTGCAGTCGAGGTGGAAGGACTCCGAAATCTTCTTCTTCTCCTTGGCATCATACAATGCCATCACAGCAAAAATTGGCTCAATGTTCAGGTCAAACCTACAGGAGAAAAGGGGTTCACGTACATGTATGCAGAATGAACCTTGATGTAATGGGGAGGTAAAGGTGTGCACTAAATGGAAAAATACACAGGAACATAATATTATGCTTTGATGTAGATGCCTTGCATGAGAACATATGAACACGCTTGTTTACATGTGTTCCCATGCAATATTCTCTTGTTATCCCCATTAAATCATAATGATCAAGTTCGTTAGACATGCCCAGGGCTTTGAGGCAACCGTATTGCTAAGTATGTCACTTAAAAGGCTGCCTAAGAAACGAAGAATGTTAGTTAGCCATCTTAAAAAAACACCAGTACCACGTGGAATGTGTGTGTGTGTGTGGGAGGGGCTGTTTCCTAGTTTCCTGGGCCTTCTTGCCCGAGAGAGTTGTCCTGTACTTCTGAAGAAAATCTTCGCTTACACTCGGGACAATCGATCGATCGCTACATATCAAAAACGCAGCCATTTCAATAAAGTGGGGTGTGTCCGTGATATGTCTTCTCCATCACACAAGTGGCATAGCTGCGACAATCACCGAGGAATGCAGGAAGCATTCCACAATCCCCAGAGCATAAGCCCATCTCTTTTCTTAACAGTACATGTATAAGCACATGGGCCAGACATTCCAGCTCTATTCCCAGATGGGAGCTCTATTCCCAGATGGGAGCTCTATTCCCAGATGGGAGCTCTATCAAAACACCCTGAACAAAATACTCCCAAACCCTGACACTTATACCCATAGTTCTGGCAGCTAGTACATGTATGTCACTTCAAGTGGTGGCCAAAAAATTGTGATTACTTTCCTTCATGTGCTAAAAACAGTTGAGCGCTGGTAAAATAAGCCGAGAGATGCTCGGACTCGACCACTGCCGTCCAGTGTGGGTACAACCCTGTATACTGTTAAAAAAACATTAGTCTAGGGATTCTTTGTGAAAAATAAGCGGAGTCTGAGGCTGAAGCTACTTCGTCTACCACCTCACCTTAGCTCTGAGACTTTGACGAGGAGCCGGAGTCCTTGGTGTTCGGAGGGGGGCAGGGTGGGAGTGCGATTTTCCTTGGAGTCCTCCCGTTCTGGTAAGGGGTAGAGCCCGAAGAGGGAGGGATGGCGGTTGGATGTCCGCATTGCCTGGTTCTCCTCATCAACTTCCACGTCGTCTCTGCTCTCCAGCAGGTCAAGGAGAAGAGTGTCCGACTCCGTAGCTTCCAGGTTGTAGTCAACACTGGGGATGTGGGTTAGGGGAGAGGGGGAGGCACTAGTGGTACACAAGGGAATTAGGTGATGGGTTTATTTTACACAGAGCTGTACTATTGTAAGCACATACGCAAATTCATTGAGATGCAAAATCAAAGGAGAGTACGAACAAATGAGTCTTTTAAAACAAGCGGTGACGTAACTCACTTTGATGAGATGCTCTGTCTGTATAGCCTCTTCTCTTGTTCCTATGGAAACACAGCAGTGTATATACATGTACATGTACATGTAGACTGAAAATCACAGCAGCTGAAGCAGCTGTCGGGGCATGAGATGCCACCTATGAAAACATTGTGCTAAATACAGTGTCTAGTGTGGCAGTCAGTGAACCTCCTCACAGGCTTCAGCCATAATTACGACATAACCTCATTCCTAGGTTCCATTCCACATGGGCTTCAGCCGCGGCTACCCCCAAGCCTTGTTCCCAGACTCCCTTCCACACAGAAAAGGCAGCCATGTCCAGCTCACCGAGATAGTTTCTTGCTGGGGGGGCATGTCCACCTCGTACTGGTGTTTGGGTAGCAACTTGGTGTAGCTAGATGTTCGCTTGCAGGATGCGAAGCGCCGTGAGAGACACTGCTCATCTTGGCCATGGAAACTACCGTATCTGAAACGAACAGGTGTGTGTGTGTGTGTGTGTGTGTGTGTGTGAGGGTTGGGGATACTTGATATTACTACATCAATAGCTATCTCTCACTAAGTGTCCCACCCTTTCCTCTCCTCCAGTGATCAGCAGCAGATTCTATTTCAGTGCACAGTACACAGCCAAACTCATTAGACTTACAGTATGCCATAATGCTAACTCAGAAAAGGTTTACAGTACAAACTCTAATGTTTTGTCTGTGCAAGCACACACACACACACACACACACTACACATATACATCTACACATGTGCACACACACACACAGACACACATACACACACATGCCAAAATACACGCACCACACCACAGAGGAATCCAGCACCCCAGCAACAGGAGCCCTGAGTGATACTATGGCTTAGGGCTATATAGCATTACAGAAGCCAGACTCAGGAACCGACTTAGAGAAAAGGATACACTTGTAGTGTTAAAGGTTCTTAAATGGCTTTGTGGCTGCCACAGTAGGAGAGACACTGGCTAGCTCCCCTCCTGCATGTGTGGAAGGGGAGCCTAGCAACGATCGCTTACTTTCTGTTGACGACAGTCCAGTCTTGAGTGAAGGATTTGACACAGTCTCTCACCAAGGGGTCGTCTGAACGCCTGAAAATGGAGGTAAAGGTTCCAAGGGTAAAAAACAATTATGAAGTAACCTAGCCTCATCACAGGCACTTGAAAAAAAGTTCCACATATTCTGGGGATGAGACCCACATAAGCATAAGCCTGGGAATGAGTCTGATATAGCTTGGGAATGAGCCCCACACAGCCTGGGAACGAGGATGGTAATACATGTATGAACATACATGTATAAACAACAGCCACTATACAGCACTCAGTAACTCCCAATTTGGGATATGGACAATCAAGCCCCAGGGGGGAGGTTTCAGCCCAATGAGTCTCAGGACACGAGAGGCTCCAATGCAGTGAGTGGTGAGCATGGCAATAGCTACACATTGCACTGCAAGATAAGCCTCCACTGCCTACAGTGAGTATTGATGCTAGCAAGCAGAGAAGCCAGCTCGGAACAGGTTACTATCGTAATGTGCTTAGCAGCCAAAGAGACACCGCCGGAATAAACAGCTCTACACTACAAATCACCTTAATGCCTGCACAAAAGACATTTGGGTGGTGAATCGGTGGAACCATACATGTACATGCCTTCAGGCTCACTGGGAAGAACCCCTCGCAGGCATACGCCGTGATGTAAGTCTTTGACGCTGGACCAACAGACTATATAGCTCACTCGACTGATCCCAAGTTGGGACTATGTATCATCATAGTCTCGTTCCCAGATGAGACAGGATCTGGGAATGAGACTATCAAACCAAGAGCAAGGGGCCTTACTTGGCGGGTCCCGGGACGGGTATCTCAACAGTGCGGAACTTCCTTGGAAGTGATGTCACGGTTACATCATCTTCTGGGAAGAGGCAGAGGCCACGATTGGCGTCACCCTCCAGAAGGCCAATGTTCTCTTGAACAAACTTCTCATAGTCAAGGGGGTCCACTGCCTCCATGGTCATCAAATTGCTCGAGCTCGGAGAGACAAACTGGATGGACGGGAAGGGAAGAGAACGGAAGAGAAGATGACAGTAGGAACCGGCTCAACTGACAGCGACGCATGGACCCACCACAGAGGATTGGTCGCTGTGAATCGAGCCGAGGAGAGAGGCAACATGGGAGGACCGGATGCTGCCCATGGGGCTATCAGTTGTCTCTGCCACGGTGGAGAAGGAGTTGCTGAACACGGCAGAAACCTGGCTGCGGATCTCGCCAGCACTACGCCTACAAGAGAGAGGGGAGAGTGTCTCAGGCTTGCGTACTCGTTTTAAAGGCAAACATTCCGGGGCTGGCGGAGATAATATAATATCCTTATTCTCAAGGGATTTACTCAGTTGAATAATAGTAGCTTTAGTTTACTGCAAGAGTAAAAATATGTTGCTATTTCTATTTAGTAGGTCAAATACGGACTTTATGGAATTCACAGTATCTTAGGCCGAGACTCACCCCGTCAGTTCCCTGGCGAAGGATCTCTTCTTTACGGGCTCGTCAGTAATCGACATCGTGGCTTTACCGTCTTCAGGGCATCACAATAACACTAAAAACAAGCTTTCAAGCTTTTGTTCAACTAGTAGCGGTGCTGATGATAAAAAGATGGTGCAGGTGGGCTGGTAAAATGAGGTCGCGTGATGAGGCATGACATCAGCAGTATCGCCGCTGAACGGAGTGGGGACGGCTGCACAGAGTTACAAGCTCAGAGCCCAGGACTTATGACTTAACTGAAAACCAGGAAATCAATGAAAGCAACTGAAAAAGCACTAAAGTTCTGAACCCGAAGCAAATATTGTCTAATTATGAGTCAGAGCCAAAGGTGGGCGGTTCCTCTAATTGTGTGCCTGGGGGCTATTCTGCTTTGCTTGCCCCTGATGAGGGCTCAGAACTGCAGTGAGAGTACATGCAGTGAGTATTCTACGGCTGGAGTGTGTGAGCCAATCAGTGGAGAATGTACCTGCAACAGCACTCTAGTTAACAATACAGACAGCCCCCTGGTCTGCTTCAACTTAATCAACAACTTCTGTAAGCTGGACCGCTGCTATCGCTACAATAACAACACCGGGATGTGTGAGGAAGGAGCACGCAGCAAGACAACCGCCCTTCTTCTTAGCATATTTCTCATCAACTTTGGAGCGGCAAACTTCTACATTCAACGCTACGAGCTAGCCGTTCCCCAGATCATACTCGGGCTCTTCTTATGCTTCTTTCAGATAGGCTCCTGTGCCGTGGCCGGCACTAAGGACGAGGACACTACAACTGCCTGCATCGTTTGCTGCTCACTTAACACTCTGTTCTCACTTCTGTTCCTTTCCTGGTGGATTGCAGATTTGGTCATCTTTGCGACCAACAAAAGATTGGACGGCAATGATTGTGTCCTGTTCTGATTACTATGATGTCATCAGTGGTGTAGAATATAGAATGATCGAGCACTCTCCTTTCTCTCTCTGTACTGTCACTGTACCTCCAATTCTGACTATTTTTGGACATGTCTACAATCATGTATATTTAGAGTAAATGAATTTTGGTAGAGTGTTAACACAGTCCCATGCAGTATCTTTATTCTGAATACCCAGCAGTAGTCATTATAGTAGCAGGCTTTCTCGACCCACGTCTTCCGTTTCCAGCACCACAACCTTCCATTTTGGAATGCGACCCTAAGTAGCCTCGTCCCCAGGCCACACCTCTGGCAAGCACTCATCTTTCCTACTCTGTGGCTGGGAATGAGACTAGACCATAAGGATGTATGATAATAATATGAGTGCATGTGTTTGATACAACATGAGTACATGTATTTGCAGAGATGGCAGCGATATGCAAAGAACAGGACACCAACTGCTTCACTCCTCCCCCCTCCATACAAAGACAAAACTGAGAAAGATGAAGACTATTGCACCAGTCTGTAGGTGACATAACGTCCTGCTGTTTCACTTGGTCTAACAATCTTTACCACCTGCAAACAGAGAAAGACATCGATGATAAGTCTCCTTAGCCTCATGCCCAGGCTCTGCTGCCCAGTACAGTGGAACCGCTATTAAAGAACACTCTGGCTAGTCCAGTACATAATGCCTCAGGGCTCTAAATTAAGGACACCTATAATGTATAAAGGACAAATTTAATGTCCCAAAGTGTCTGTTACATAGAGGTCCCACTGTAGTTTTTACTGTAGTTCATTTCCTAAGGCAAACTTTCAGGTTTAGTACACCCATTAATCTGTTTTGGCTCTTACTAATTACTAGCAAATAGGTTGCTAGTCGAGAAACATGACATCAGACAACCTCACATACATACAGACATTAGGCTGGTTATCAGCAGCCCAAAAGCTGGTCTAGCCACGCAGCCCATTCCTCCTTCTCAGGAAGCCTCTCACCCACTCACCTGTCCTCTCTTGAGTCCAAAGTAGCGAGCCACGGGGTCACTCTGCTGGATCCGAGGCAGCTGGTGCTCTTTCAGCTTGTACCGCGTCAGCAGCTCCTTCTTCTCTTCCAGCGTCATGACGATGTGTTCAGGAACAAGCTCGTGCTCTGGAGGTGTGATCAGGAGAAGTAGATAATTCAGTGATACTGTTGCCCCGGTAACAATAGGACACTTGTGTTGGTAGTTTCATCCCCAAATCTCATGGCGGAGGATCTTGGAATGAGATTAGAAAATGCCAGTCTTGTTGCTGAGCAGGAAGCGAGGCAACTAATCATGTTGCTTGCATGGAGACTCTGCGTTTGTACGTAACGCTACAGGAATACAATTATTGCAAACATATTTCCTGTGGGCGCAGCACTGCTTGCACATGCAGTGGAAAGGAGTAGTCTCATGCCAGACCCACCCCTCTGGCAGAAGAGAACACTCCATCCGGGAGGGTGAGTTTGGCAAGAGGCTAGGGAAGGAGAGCATGCATTATGATGGGAGTCGCCTGCAGGGCGATTAGGGAGGTTATATATGCAACATTACGGAAGTAGTTGTAGCAATACAGAAGCAGTGGTAACATTGAGAGGAGGGAACATCGACAGGAGGTTCATCAACAGCTGGTAAGGTTGATTTGGCAGCAGGAAAGTGACGGCCGCCGTTCTCAAAGCCTCAGACTGGCTGAACAGTCAGCTGAGCAGAGTAACGCAACTCAATTCCCACGAGGCCCTCTGCATAGAATACCATTAAGACAACTCCCATTCTCAATCCCAATCACTGTCTCAGAATGAAATTAGAAAAATGCCAGTCTTGTTATACATTAGGACACTGCCCGTCTCATTCCCAACCCATTCAATCATCGTGCTATAACCTGTGATGTTGATCATAAGCTCGGCCTCCATGAACTGCTCCAGGATGTACTTGGGAGCCATGTCCAGCAGAGACTGCTTGGCTGAGGGTGTCATCCCCGTCTGCACCACGATGATGGCCCGGGAGATGTTCTCCTCCTGCATTCGCTGGCAGTACCTGTGTGTGTGTGTGTGTGTGTGTGTATGTGTGTGTGTGTATGTGTGTGTGTGTGTGTGTATGCATGTGTGCATATGAGCACATAAGAGTGCATAGATGAATGAAAACCAAAATATATGATGTCAATCTACTGAGCTATCAGAGTTAGCAGATATATACTTCAAAATGTGAATAAATATAGACAACTTCCTCCCATCCACCCTCTTGCAGCAAATCATACATACATGTAGGTCACATCTACCCTGACGCTGCAAAGGCTATGGAAGAGGGTGTCGGGTGAGCAGAAACCATGACTCACTGTTTGATGGTCTTGATTCCAACTTTGGGCTCTTCTGGAAAGAACACGAACATCTGATCTGTGAGGTAAGAATGCCACACCCACTTACTAATGTTTACATTATCCTGACCCTATAATATTCCCGCTGTTCCAACATACCAGTAGGGTCATCGTTGTGGGCTACCAGGATAGAGAGCTCCGCCCGAGATGGTCTCCTCTCACTGCAAAAGGGAAGGAAATGGTTTTGTCGACCAAAGTTTACAGTCAGAGTTCCAATCCAATAGCAAGGGACTGAGACCACATCTTGTCTCAATCCCAGGACTCCCTCCCTTATACATAAAGACGTATGGGACCACGACAACCCCCTTAACTAATCCCTCCCAAGAAGTATGGGATTGAGACAACCTCCTGGACTCATTCCCAAGGACTGAAACTACCTCTCGACTCAATCCCAAGAACTACCTTGGTCTGTCTCCAAACTGGTCTTTGAACTGCTCCAATGTCTGGTCCAACTCGTCCTGGGTCACCAGATAGCCACGATCATGACACATCTGCATCACTGTCTTGCGGATCCTCCACAGCTTATACGTTTCTGCCTCGTCATCCATGATTAAATTGGTTGCGATAAAAAGTTTTGTCACAGGGTGTCAGAGTAAAAGTCTGGAAAGCAACTGCCACCGCACTGAGAACTAGAATTCTTTGCCTAGCTTTTACAGATGTAGCTATAGACTGATCCTTAGCTCTGAAATCTCTGTGAACTATACTTGTCACATAATAAGCTTACACCAGGTGACCAGCAGATACAAATAGAGGATGGTTGGGCTTCAAATAGAGTATTAGCGCTGCATAATAATTGCAGACTCGGCAGTTTTATTAATGAAAGGTTCATCCCCAAAGCAGTTTGGCGTATATGTCGAGTAGGCGTGGCCAGCCAGCGCGTCTACTGCGTGGGTGGATCAGCAGCTATAGTTATGAATATTCAAGTTATGTGGCTATTCGCACTATTGCTAATGAGGTACTCAAATTGTTATAGTAACCACCAAGCAGTCACTAACTGGTTAGTTAACGTATTAGTATCCTGTGTGTGTGTGTCATTGTACGACATGAGCAGACAGTACAGAACAAGCAGACTGCAGAATCAAAATGCTAGCTACAAAGGTAAAATGCAAAGAAAACAATACAACAAACAATAGCTACAAACAAACAAGCAGAAGTGAATTCAGAGCATGAAACTAAGTTCAGTTTGTGTTTCTTGTAGTGCTTCTGTGGCCAGCTATAGCAACAGTCCACCATCGCTTGATGCTCTCCTGCTGAGCAGCCACCAGCACCATACAGATCCAGCAAGAACAGCTCCACTAGCACAGCACAATAGAATTCACGAGCACTGAAAAGAGCAGGAAGCAGTGATCTTTTATTGAATGGTCTGCTGGTATTGGCTACTCTATGGCAACCACAGTTAGCTTGTATTAATCAAGCATAAACGAGAAAAATAGGCTCAGCTTGAAAGGAAAATAGGTTTAGTTTAGAGGAATTGCTGGAAAGAAACAGAAACAGAAATCTGTCCTATAGCAACTTGGAAGCCAAATTCAGCTACAGTACAATGAATTATTAAAGCATGCTCATGGAGGGAGAATATAAGCCACTTAGATAAGATGTTTACAAGAAATCCACTAATTCTTAACCCTATTATGCTCACTCTGAACCCTATTGTGCTCATTATGCTCCACCTGCCTGTTGTGCCAAAAGCATATTGTACAGCGTCCCTACAAGTTGTTTGCACACAGGAAGTCAGCAGTTGCTAAAGGCTACAGCGTTCACAGCACGACAAAGAATCCTGTTTACAAATTTTATGAGGTGGGGTAATTTTTCACAGCAGTTTCGCTTACAACAAGGTCCCAGATTGGACCAGGTTGTAACCCAGGCTGCACCACGTGGAGGTACTGCTGAGGCAGCCCACAGCAATAGACCTAATATTGCGTATATTAGGGCGTTTTTTGCCTATTGCTGCAACAGTTGCATTCTCTTTCTCTACAAAGTACCACAATCTTGGAGTATGGATGGCTAGTGTGTTCACACTCCAAGCCAGAGTATGCAACTGTTCCCTTGCGCTGGAATTATTTTCAACATTTCTCTTTTCCTATTGCTGCAACAACTGCATTCTCTTATAAACTCATACCACTACACAAATGAAATGCTTGAAGCACAGATTAACACTTTATCTCAGCTTCAAGTAGAGTATGCAGCTGTTTCACAAATAAAATCGGCCGCTTTTGAAATCGGAATTTCGTTGATTGACTAAAGATTTTGTACACAAACATTATGGCTGCATTATTTAGAGAGATACGTATACCCATACAGTATGATACACACACATGGCGCATATACCCATAGTAATAGAACCTGGCACATACGTATGCCAGGGCGTCTTTTTACCTATTGCTACAACAACTGCATTCCCTTGACACTACCTAACACGTGCTTGGAATATAGACTGCTAGGTCTGTCCACACTCCAAGCTAGGGTATGCAGCTGTTCCCGTCTGTTCGTTTTGGCAAGGAAAACAAAATGGCCGCATTTTTTTTGATTGTTGTAGTGTATGAAGGTATATTGTCGATCCAGCCCATCAAGCAGGTATTCACAGCAATAGAACACGGCACATACGTATACCAGTTTCCCTATTGCTGCAACAACTGCATTCCCTTGACACTAACACAAGTGCTTGGAACATGGACTGCTAGTTCTGTCCACACTCCAAGCTAGGGTATGCAGCTGTTCCTGTCTGTTCGTTTAGGCAAGGAAAACAAATCGGGCCGCATTTTTGTTTGATTGTCACAGTGCATGGAGGTCATATACCCACAGCAATAGAACCTAGCACATGATATAGCTACCAGGGCATTTTTCTCTAGTGGTGCAGCAACTGCATTCCCTTGACACAATTTAACACAAGTGCTTGGAACATGGACTGCTAGTTCTGTCCATACTCCAAGCTAGGGTATGCAGCTGTTCTCTTCTGTTCGTTTAGGCAAGGAAAAAAAAGTGGCCGCATTTTTTTCGATTGTTGTAGTGTATGAAGGTATAGCGTCGATCCAGCCCATCAAGCAGGTATTCACAGCAATAGAACACGGCACGTGCATATACTAGTTTCCCTATTGCTGCAACAACTGCATTCCCTTGACACTAACACAAGTGCTTGAACATGGACTGCTAGTTCTGTCCACACTCCAAGCTAGGGTATGCAGCTGTTCCTGTCTGTTCGTTTAGGCAAGGAAAACAAATCGGGCCGCATTTTTGTTTGATTGTCACAGTGCATGGAGGTCATATAATACTCCAAGAACACAAGTGCTTGGAACATGGACTGCTAGTTCTGTCCATACTCCAAGCTAGGGTATGCAGCTGTTCCCTTCTGTTCTTTTAGACAAAAACTGGCCGCAATTGGTTCAAACGTGTACGGTACTACCATCCACAGCAATAGAACCTGGTACAGCATCGCAAAACTTAGCACCAAGCCATTAATTGCGGCCTAAGCTTCAACACCAAGCTTTAAGAGTTATCACAAGCTGGCACCAAACGTAAGTCGGCCTATATAGACAATAACAATAACTAATGACCAGCGAGCTTTGAGATCGTCACAATAGTTCAGCTAACACCAAGCTTTGAAGATCGTCACAATAGTTCAGCTAACACCAAGCTTTGAAGATCGTCGCAATAGCTCAGCTTGTATGCTTGATAGTCCAGGCTTGTACATAGAGACATACATATACAACAGAAAATGAAAATACAAATGCTAACAATAATACAAATTATTTACAATCATGCACTATAGCTAGCAGAGCTCATGCAGTGAGCTCACCATTATGAGCATCCCGCGTAGTGTTGTAGTCCAAGTTGGAGATGACGATTTGTGAACAAAGCCGAGCATGTGTACTTGTACTGATATTATAGAGGCTATTTGTTCCTCCATAATAATACCATTCAGATATGAATGTTTAGAGAACATTCAAGCTGATGTATGCTTAGCTAGTGAGAGTCCAGGCTTGTACACAGAGACACACATACACAACACAGAGACACACATACACAGATAACAGAACACGCAGTACAAATGCTAATAATAACAGAAATTATTTACAATCAAGCACTACAGCTATATAGTAGAGCTCATGCAGTGAGCTCACCATCTTGTGTAGTGCTTGTGTGTCATCCATCTTGTGTAGTGCTGCAGTCCAGTAGTTGAACCTGAATTGGAAGACGCCGATTCTTTTTTTTTCTCGGCAAAACACAGGCAATAGTTCATACATACAAATTCTGCAAAATAAAGAATAAGGAATAAAAAAAAATGGAAGAATGAATGTCAGGTTATTGAAACTACAATGTTAGTGAGGAACTTGTCCTTCACTGATAGCAAAGTCGAGTGGTCCGTTGTGCACAGCACGTCCAGATGAGGAGCGTGTTCCACGAAGGCAAGTGATGGCAGACCTCAGGAGTGAAAACCTCAGGTGACAGTGTAGCCAAGCTATAACGAGGCTGTATGGCTGATCACGCTTTGTTGAGAGCAGGGACGCGAGCCGTTTGTAGGTCACAGAGGCACACTTGGCCATGCCACCAGATGTTGAAAACACGAGGAGTGAATGCACTGAGTTCGATTTCACGGATTCTCTGTTCGTAATTTCTCTGCTTCTCTCTCTCCTGTTTCCAGTAGACCGAGGCAAGCTAGGGCAGACAACCAGGAAGGAGGCACCTTTCTCACTCCCAAGTTCTATTGCCCGCTGCAGGTGCCTTGGTAATCTGGCCCGTAGCTGTGTTGCAGTGGCAGCCTGTTGTTGCTGCTTAAGTCTTCTGACCTCCGCCTTTGCACACTGCTGTTCACGGGTGGTGTCAAATGTGAGCTCGTGCTGTTGCAGGAGAATGAGGGCAGCAAGAGCGCAGTGACGTTTTATACGCAGCAGCCAGTTCTAATTTCGCCTACAGGACTTTGATCTTCATATTTGCTTTTGTTATTTGCCTGAATTTTGTTTTTATATCTTATGTTTTGTCCTTCATGCCTGGCCAGTACGCATGGTAGTACGCATGCAGTACTCACGCGTAACGCTTTGGTTTGCAACAAGTAATGAGTTGTACATATGTGATACCACCTTCGTGCCGCTCATGGACTCCTGGTGATACCCAATAGTTGAACCTGTATTTGAACACACGATTCCAGTGCGTTAAACGCTCTGGTTTGCAATAAGTGATGATAGAATTTAGTGTAAGGATTACTTTTACATGTGTGATACACAATAATTGTACCAGAATTTGAACACATGATTCTAGAGTACGTGTAATTTCGCTCTGGTTTGCAACGAGAATTTAGTGTAAGGATTTATATTATACATGTGTGGTACCCCAGTAATTGAACAGAGTTTGCAACAAGTAATGATGTAACAATTACTTGTGTGGTACCTCAGTAATTGAACCTGAATTTGAACATAGTAAATTTATAGTGTGACGGTTTACTTGGTACCCAGTATTTGAACCTGAATTTGAACATAATTATGATTCCTGTAGCTATGCGTAAACACTCTGAGTTTGCAACCAGTACTGATGTACTTTTGTGTGTAATGGGTACTAGTGTGGTACCCCAGGAATTGAACCTGAATCGGAATACCTGATTCCTGTTTGCAACCAGTAATTGAACCTGAATTTGAACATATGATTCCTGTGTGTGTAAATACTCTGTGTTTGCACCCAGTAATGATGGAACTTTGTGTAATGATTACTCCGCATGTTACCCCAGGAATTGAACCTGAATCTGAATACCTGTTTCCTGTTTGCAACTAGTAATTAAACCTTAATTTGAAAGCCGCGAAAACCACGTAAATCACGAAAAAACCACCAAAATTACCAAAAACCGTTTTTCAGCAATTCTATTTACGAATAGCATTCCCTATAATTCGCCATAGATGAATTTGAAACACATGATTCTAGTTCGCGTAACACTAATTACTTGTGTGGCATACCAGAAATTGAACCTCAATTTGAACTCAGAGTTCTAGTATGTACTGCTCTGGGACTCTTATGTTTGCATATAGCTAAATTAAAATACTTGTGAGTGGTACATTTTGTGACCACTAGTTTTTGAATGCGTTGTTTGTTATTACACTGTCATGCACATGCACTTATTTACGCACGCAGTATAGTCATACACGTACACTTAACTCGGAGTAGGTGCTTGGTAGGGCGGAGTTGAGATATGTCGGAGTAGGTGCTTGGTAGGGCTGAGTTGGAGTAGGTGCACGCTTGAGTTGAGATATGTCGGAGTATACGGTAGGTGCTTGGAGTTGAGATGTCGGAGTAGGTGCTTGGTAGGGCAGAGTTGAAATGTCGGGGTAGGTGCTTGGTAGGGCGTAGTAGAGATGTCGGAGTAGGTGCGGAGTTGAGATTCGACGTAGGTGCTTGGAGTTAAGATGTCAGAGTAGGGCTTGATAGGACGGTGGTGGTTGCTGTGGGAACTTTCGCAGTCTTGCGATGGCTGGAAGGGGGCAGAAGAAGTAGCTACATCATCGGATAGGACAGCCGTCTAATAAGTTTGAAAATCCGCACAGCCGTGATACTCAAAAGTGAAGAAGCGAACAATTGCAGCCTGTTTTTGCACGTACGAGTTTCGCGCGTAAAACTCGGCCCAATTTGCAACTCTGTCCAATGAACAGTGAAAGTATTTTAAGCGCCGCCAGAAAAAATAACAGCCAATGCTTGTGGGACAGCCAGGCTGGGCCTGCCGGCGGTAGCACAGCTGCCTCAGGCAGGCACGAAAGCCTGCATTTAATTCGATCCCTCAGGCGGGCACGAAAGCCTGCATTTATTTCGATCCCGAACCGCTTGCGCGGGATATCTGGACTAGTCTCGTGCCCAGACTATCATAGAACTAGAACTGTACAATATGTACGTCCTACGTGTACTATATTATATCCATGGCCATGGTACGTCAGAGTAGGCGTGACCGCGAAACTCGCACGTGCAATAACGGGCTGCAATTGTTCGCTTCTTCACTTTTGAGGCTGTGCGGATTTTCAAACTTATTAGACGGCTGTCCTATCCGCTGATGTAGCTACCTGCCCCCTTCCAGCCATCGCAAGATTGCGAGAGTTCCCTCAGCAACCACCACCGTCCTATCAAGCCCTACTCTGACATCTCAACTCCGCTACCAAGCACCGTGCCTACTCCGACATATCAACTCCGCCCTACCAAGCACCTACTCCGACATCTCAACTCTGTTCTACCAAGCACCTACTCCGACATCTCAACTCCGCCCTACCAAGCACCTACTGCGACATTTCTACTCCGACATCTCAATTCCGCATTATCTATGGCCCTACCAAGCACCTACTCGGACATATCAACTCCGCCCTACCAAGCACCTACTCCGACATATCTCAACTCCGCCCTACCAAGCACCTACTCCGAGTTAAGTGCATGTGTATGACTATACTGCGTGCGTAAATAAGTGCATGTGCATGACAGTGTAATAACAAACAACGTATTCAAAAACTAGTGGTCACAAAATGTACCACTCACAAGTATTATAATCGTTTTAATTTAGCTATATGCAAACATAAGAGTCCCAGAGCGGCACATACTAGAACTCTGAGTTCAAATTGAGGTTCAATTTCTGGTGTGCCACACAAGTAATTAGTGTTACGCGAACTAGAATCATGTGTTTCAAATTCATCTATGGCGAATTATAGGGAATGCTACTCGTAAATAGAATTGCTGAAAAACGGTCTTTGGTGTTTTTTGTGATTTATGTGGTTTCGCGGTTTTCAAATTAAGGTTTAATTACTAGTTGCAAACAGGAATCAGGTATTCCAATTCAGGTTCAATTCCTGGGGTACCATGCGGAGTAATCATTACACAAAGTTCCATCATTACTGGGTGCAAACACAGAGTGTTTACACACACAGGAATCATATGTTCAAATTCAGGTTCAATTACTGGTTGCAAACAGGAATCATGTATTCCGATTCAGGTTCAATTCCTGGGGTACCACACTAGTACCCATTACACAAAAGTACATCAGTACTGGTTGCAAACTCAGAGTGTTTACGCATAGCTACAGGAATCATAATTATGTTCAAATTCAGGTTCAAATACTGGGTACCAAGTAAAGCGTCACACTATAAAATTTACTATGTTCAAATTCAGGTTCAATTACTGAGGTACCACACAAGTAATTGTTACATCATTACTTGTTGCAAACTCTGTTCAATTACTGGGGTACCACACATGTATAATATAAATCCTTACACTAAATTCTCGTTGCAAACCAGAGCGAAATTACACGTACTCTAGAATCATGTGTTCAAATTCTGGTACAATTATTGTGTATAACACATGTAAAAGTAATCCTTACACTAAATTCTATCATCACTTATTGCAAACCAGAGCGTTTAACGCACTGGAATCGTGTGTTCAAATACAGGTTCAACTATTGGGTATCACCAGGAGTCCATGAGCGGCACGAAGGTGGTATCACATATGTACAACTCATTACTTGTTGCAAACCAAAGCGTTACACGTGAGTACTGCATGCGTACTACCATGCGTACAGGCCAGGCATGAAGGACAAAACATAAGATATAAAAACAAGATTCAGGCAAATAACAACAGCAAATATAAAGGTCAAAGTCCTGTAAGCGAAATTAGAACTGGCTGCTGCGTATAAAACGTCCCTGCGCCTCTTGCTGCCCTCATTCTCCTGCAACAGCACGAGCTCACATTTGACACCATCCGTGAACAGCAGTGTGCAAAGGCGGAGGTTAGAAGACTTAAGCAGCAACAACAGGCTGCCACTGCAACGCATCTACGGGCCAGGTTACCAAGGCATCTGCAGCGGGCAATAGAACTTGGGAGTGAGAAAGGTGCCTCCTTCCTGGTTGTCTGCCCTAGCTTGCCTCGGTCTACTGGAAACAGGAGAGAGAGAAGTAGAGAAATTACGAACAGAGAATCCGTGAAATCGAACTCAGTGCATTCACTCCTCTCATGTTTTCAACGTCTGGTGGCATGGCCAAGTGTGCCTCTGTGACCTACAAACGGCTCACATCCCTGCTCTCAACAAAGCGTGATCAGCCATACAACCTCGTTATAGCTTGGCTACACTGTCACCTGAGGTTTTCACTCCTGAGGTCTGCCATCATTTGCCTTCGTGGAACACGCTCCTCATCTGTACGTGCTGTGCACAACGGACCACTCGACTTTGCTATCAGCGAAGGACAAGTTCCTCACTAACATTGTAGTTTCAATAACATTCTTCCATTTTTTTTATTCCTTATTCTTTATTTTGCAGAATTTGTATGTATGAACTATTGCCTATGTTTTGCCGAGAAAAAAAAAGAATCGGCGTCTTCCAATTCAGGTTCAATTACTGGACTGCAGCACTACACAAGATGGATGACACACAAGCACTACACAAGATGGTGAGCTCACTGCATGAGCTCTACTATATAGCTGTAGTGCATGATTGTAAATAATTTCTGTTATTATTAGCATTTGTATGTCTTTTTGTACTGCGTGTTCTGTTATCTGTGTATGTGTGTCTCTGTGTACAAGCCTGGACTCTTACTAGCTAACATCAGCTTGAATGTTCTCTAAACATTCATATCTGAATGGTATTATTATGGAGGAACAAATAGCCTCTATAATATCAGTACAAGTACACATGCTCGGCTCTGTTCACAAATCGTCATCTCCAACTTGGACTACAACACTACGCGGGATGCTCATAATGGTGAGCTCACTGCATGAGCTCTGCTAGCTATAGTGCATAATTTTTATTATTGTTAGCATTTGTATTTTCATTTTCTGTTGTCTGTGTATGTATGTCTCCATGTACAAGCCTGGACTATCAAGCATACAAGCTGAGCTATTGCGATGATCTTCAAAGCTTGGTGTTAGCTGAACTATTGTGACGATCTTCAAAGCTCGCTGGTCATTAGTTATTGTTATTGTCTATATAGGCCGACTTACATTTGGTGCCAGCTTGTGATAACTCTTAAAGCTTGGTGTTGAAGCTTAGGCCGCAATTAATGGCTTGGTGCTAAGTTTTGTGATGCTGTACCAGGTTCTATTGCTGTGGATGGTAGTACCGTACACGATTGAACCAATTGCGGCCAGTTTTTGTCTAAAAGAACTGAAGGGAACAGCTGCATACCCTAGCTTGGAGTGTGGACAGAACTAGCAGTCCATGTTCCAAGCACTTGTGTTAGTGTCAAGGGAATGCAGTTGTTGCAGCAATAGGGAAACTAGTATATGCACGTGCCGTGTTCTATTGCTGTGAATACCTGCTTGATGGGCTAGATCGACACTATACCTTCATACACTACAACAATCGAAAAAAATGCGGCCACCACTAGAGAAAAATGCCCTGGTAGCTATATCATGTACTAGGTTCTATTGCTGTGGGTATATGACCTCCATGCACTGTGACAATCAAACAAAAATGTGGCCCGATTTGTTTTCCTTACCTGAACGATCAGACAGGAACAGCTGCATACCCTAGCTTGGAGTGTGGACAGAACTAGCAGTCCATGTTCCAAGCACTTGTGTTAGTGTCAAGGGAATGCAGTTGTTGCAGCAATAGGGAAAGTAGTATATGCATGTGCCGTGTTCTATTGCTGTGAATACCTGCTTGATGGGCTGGATCGACACTGTACCTTCATACACTACAACAATCGGAAAAAATGCGGCCACTTTTTTTTCCTTGCCAAAACGAACAGAAGAGAACAGCTGCATACCCTAGCTTGGAGTATGGACAGAACTAGCAGTCCATGTTCCAAGCACTTGTGTTAAATTGTGTCAAGGGAATGTAGTTGCTGCACCACTAGAGAAAATGCCCTGGTAGCTATATCATGTGCTAGGTTCTATTGCTGTGGGTATATGACCTCCATGCACTGTGACAATCAAACAAAAATGCGGCCCGATTTGTTTTCCTTGCCTAAATGAACAGACAGGAACAGCTGCACACCCTAGCTTGGAGTGTGGACAGAACTAGCAGTCCATGTTCCAAGCACTTGTGTTAGTGTCAAGGGAATGCAGTTGTTGCAGCAATAGGGAAACAGGTATACGTATGTGTCGTGTTCTATTGCTGTGGGTAAATGATGGATGGACTGGATTGACAGTACCTCCATGCACTTCGATAATTGAACAAAAATGCGGCCAGTTTTGCTTAAACAAACAAAAGGGAACAGCTGCATACCCTAGCTTGGAGTGTGGACAGACCTAGCAGTCTATATTCCAAGCACATGTGTTAGGTAGTGTCAAGGGAATGCAGTTGTTGTAGCAATAGGTGAAAAGACGCCCTGGCATACGTATGTGCCAGGTTCTATTACTATTGGTATATGCGCCATGTGTGTGTATCATACTGTATGGGTATACGTATCTCTCTAAATAATGCAGCCATAATGTTTGTGTACAAAATCTTTAGTCAATCAACGAAATTCCGATTTCAAAAGCGGCCGATTTTATTTGTGAAACAGCTGCATACTCTACTTGAAGCTGAGATAAAGTGTTAATCTGTGCTTCAAGCGTTTCATTTGTGTAGTGGTATGAGTTTATAAGAGAATGCAGTTGTTGCAGCAATAGGAAAAGAGAAATGTTGAAAATAATTCCAGCGCAAGGGAACAGTTGCATACTCTGGCTTGGAGTGTGGACACTAGCCATCCATACTCCAAGATTGTGGTAGCTACTTTGTAGAGAAAGAGAATGCAACTGTTGCGGCAATAGGCAAAAGACGCCCTAATATACGCAATATTAGGTCTATTGCTGTGGGCTGCCTCAGCAGTACCTCCACGTGGTGCAGCCTGGGTTACAACTTGGTGTCCAATCTGGGACCTTGTTGTAAGCGAAACTGCTGTGAAAAATCACCCACCTCATATAAAATTTGTAGACAGGATTCTTTGTCGTGCTGTGAATGCTGTAGGTTGATAGCACCTGTGTGCAAACAACTTGTAGGGACGCTGTGTACAATATGCTTTTGGCACAACAGGCAGGTGGAGCATAATGAGCACAATAGGGTTCAGAATTAGTGGTTTTTTTGTAAACATCTTATCTAAGTGGCTTATATTCTCACTCCATGAGCATGCTTTAATAATTCATTTGTACTGTAGCTGAATTTGGCTTCCAAGTTGCTATAGGACAGATTTCTGTTTCTGTTTCTTTCCAGCAATTCCTCTAAACTAAGCCTATTTTCCTTTCAAGCTGAGCCTGTTTATGCTTGATTAATACAAGCTAACTGTGGTTGCCATAGAGTAGCCAATAGACGGCAGACCATTCAATAAAAGATCACTGCTTCCTGCTCTTTTCATTGCTCTTGAATTCTATTGTGCTGTGCTAGTGGAGCTGTTCTTGCTGGGTCTGTATGATACTGGTGGCTGCTCAGCAGGAGAGCATCAAGCGATGGTGGACTGTTGCTATAGCTGGCCACAGAAGCACTACAAGAAACACAAACTGAACTCAGTTTCATGCTCTGAATTCACTTCTGCTTGTTTGTTTGTAGCTATTGTTTACTTTGCATTTCACCTTTGTAGTAGCCTTTACCTGTGTATTTTGATTCTGCAGTCTGCTTGTTCTGTACTGTCTGCTCATGTCGTTGTATTCTATTTAGCACAGCTTTTGTACAATGCATATGAATCTTTACTCCCAGGTTACTAACTAAAACTACTTTAACTAACCAGTTAGTGACTGCTTGGAGGTTACTAGCTATAACAATTTGAGTACCTCATTAGCAATAGTGCCAATAGGCACATAGCTTGAATATTCATAACTATAGCTACTGATCCACCCACGCAGTAGAATAACTCAGCTCTTCCCTGGCCTCATTTATTCCCTATAGTTGAGTTAGGCTTAGCCATGGTACAAAGTAGTACCTGGGTTAAATTTTATTCACGAGAGCATGACTTCAAGGGCACGACTACTCGACATATCGCCAAACTGCAAACTGGGATGAGGATGGTTGGGCTTCAAATAGAGTTAGCGCTGCACAATAATTGCAGACTCAGCAGTTTTATTAATGAAAGGCTCTTCCCCAAAGGTCAAAAGGCGTGGCTTGTACTTAACATTGTTGTAATATAAAACGAGCAGATAGAGCTCAAAAGCAGATAGCACTGCGCGAGTCATCCTTCTCAAAATTTACAAACCAAGGAAGGAGCTATGACAATGGTTGGAGCTGAGGTACGTTCAGGCAGAGCTTAAGGTGCACTGTAAGGTGGTCCAATTGAAGTGCACCTGTACCCCCCCCCCCCCCCCCGTGCAGCCCAAGCCTGCCTCCCGCCTCTACCTGCAGCTAAGTCAGGACCATCGTGTTTCCCGCAGCTTCCGAGCTACCTGGTTCCTGCGCAGCCTTGTACAGCCTTTCGAGCGGCAGCAGGTTGGTGGTGGGAACCAGACCGCGTAATTTCGGAATGTGGTGTGGTATACATATTTCTTCATTTTTGTGCAATCCGTGCAATACCCAATACTTAATTTTCATAGAAACATGATAACTCAAAGCTCACCATCGGTTCGGAAATGAAAAACTAAGTTAATACTGCAGTGACGTCTTTTTAATCCCTTCTCTCTTAGGAGGGTATACCCTCGGTCTGCCCCTCCAGCGATGACCTCAGTGTTCTCTCCTCCGTGGGCGGAGACCAGGTGACACCCACCACAGAGCTGATCTACATCTGCCACCGCTATAGCCTGGTGTTCGTGCTCGACATGGGCCCCACCATGATGGCCATTGTAAGGGATCAGCAGCCACTTCAGCCTTAGTCTCATTCCCAGGCTCCACGCACCATTTTTTTCCCCACAAAAAAGCTGGGGTGGAGCCTGTGAAAAAGGCTATCTCAGCCCCTGAGGGCTATAGTTTCATTGCCGAAAAAAGGCAACACCTGTTAAATACATGACAAAACTTCGTCTGTACTTATTCCAAATTTTGATATACAGATAATTATGGCATTGTGTGACCAATCAGATACTACATTTCAAAATATTCTTTGCAGCAGGTACATGTACATGTAATCAAATTTAACTTCGTTGACTATCTGAATACATCCTCCCTGAGTTAACCGAGTGGTCCGAGATGTCATTTGCCATGCCTGTCTCTCACTGGTTCTCATACCCAACTCTCTGCAGAGTAACAGGACCTTCAAGGTGAAGGTGGATGAGGCTGTGTCCTCTCTGTGTGCCTGCTTGCAGCTGCTGGCAAGACCGGTGAGAAGGGTTAATTAATTAATTAATTATAGAGTTTGGAACTCACAATCGTTATGTTTGTACTTGTGTCTGATTCCAGTTCCAGGTTCCAGGTAGCTCGGTACAGCTGAAACTCCAGCTGTGCATTTCGGTGCTGGCTTATTATAGCACAGCTAGTAAGGTCAGCGGACAGGATTGCAGTAATTATTATTGTATCATACCTGTCATTTTGACCAGTCAGCTTACAGTATTCGGGTGTAATAATGGGTATTATATCCCGCGTGGAACTTGATTCCATTCCATTCATTCAAATGTTGAGAAAGTTATGAACACTCCTCAGGCATTAACTTTTCCCACGAGATATAACTGGTCATATTTCCCTCACGCTAGGGAAATATTTGGTTTCACATTTGGTTGCTCCTGTTAATAGCTATTCAGTAATTTGCCAGTCTCATTGTAAGCTTTACTAATGCCAGCATCAGTAGCTAGTGATCATATCCTTACTGTAACATGTTTGTGGTCACTGGGTATCACATGGATTGAATGAGATTTGGGAATAATTGCATGAGCAATAAGAAGGTAATTGCATCAGTGAAGCGAGTGCAATTTTGCTTGTTGTAAGTGCAATTATTCCCGAATGGCACGAGAATCCATGTGATTTCTTGTTAATCCTACATCAGTATGGTTCCTATAGCTACAGCCTTTGTTGGGCTAAAAATGTGTGTAATAATTACATGGGTAAATGACATTATGTGCTGTTACTAATACAGTATGTGATTATTGCGGTAATTTGTGCAATTAAGTGCATGTAAATTATTAATTCCCCCTCAGCCAATCCATGTACTGCTGCAAGGGGTACACCTACACGAGGGGAACTGTGAGGAGATCACCGACCTCCTCAGAGGGAAAATCAGGGATTATGAGACCACCCTCGCCCAAGGTATGCCACACTACCATCAATATCTGATACGCACAGTTCATATCAGGTGAGAGCCTGAAAATGAGTCTATTGTCCACATGGTCATTTTAGCCCCCCCCCCCCCCACACGAAATCCAGTACAGCAAAATTAATAATTTAGCAATACTATAGCAACATGAGAATCTAACCTCGCACCCAGCCATCACATTCACCCCTTGTATCCCATGATACCCCTAGTATTATATTACTGCTACACATTACATTTTGTATGTGTACAGCAATTGATGAGTGGTAATGGCAGAATGATTGAGTGTATATACTGCATGTTTGTTTGTTTGTAATTGAGACATGCCATTTTTATAATTATGTAGAAATATCACTCCATGTTGTATATGTAATGATAGTATAGTAGTAATTATTACTACTGCAAGCAAGCCAAGAGGCTATCGGACGTCTACTGCCTTTTCTGGGGCTTGGCCACAGTCGGGGCAAGGTTTTCTATAGCGCAGGATATCGGATGTGCATCTGGAGCAGCAGAGGGCGGGGCCTGCATGGGGCTTCCCCCGGTGGATGAAGGTCATCCTGGCGGGGTAGGTCTTGCAGACTATGCAGAGCCTGTGTGGTGGAACGAAGGGAGTGGTGAGGTAGGAAAGTGGGGGGTGGGTGCGAGATAGAGGTCTCGAACGCGGTTCAGTGGTGAAGTAGTTCATAGTGTACGGCTGGTATGTGTCATCTTCACCACCTTCAGCTACCTGTACTGGTTTTAGAGCGTCGTTGTCGCCATTTCTGCTCGATTTTCGTAATCCCCTTCCATAGCACTGTTCACACAGATCGTATTCACACAGCTCACAGTGGTACATGGGCTCCGAGGGCTGAATAGGGGTGGCCTCCTTTAGGGGGTGATTTGAAGTGCAGTTGTCGCAGTGCCACATGCCGCCACTCTGCGGGTATTTTTGGCCGGCGTCCCAGACCTCCAGGGTGTGGGCAGGATGGTAGGGATGGGGCTGTGGTGGTGTGCTGTGACACTTTCTGCAGAGGGCAAAATGACAGGAGGGATTGAAGCAGCAGTAATACTGTGAAGCGGTAATTCGAGTATTGCATTGTGAGCAGGTAACGTCCGATCGCTGGTGTCGTGAGGGATCGATTTTAACCAAGTTATGCTGATGTGAGTGATGTTTTTCACCCAGGAAACAGTCGCTGCAGAGATCGAAGTCACAGCCGCTGACAGTGCAGTGGAAGAACACGGATGGGGTGTCTTCATGGGTGCACTCTCTGCCACAGTTACCGCACTCCCAGTTAACTCGGATGCGGTACTCAATCCGGGGGTCCATGGGTTTGAGGGTGTGGTCCTGCTCGGGGTGGAGAACGTGCCTCCACTCTCCCTCAAAACATTTTTTACATAAGTCCACCTCACACTTCTGACAGTGGTAGCATATTTGCTCTGTGAGTTCACTGAACACACGCCTGCAGGCATCACACCTGAAGGATAAGAGGTAGCTGATAATGGGGACTTTCCAAAACACACACCCTTCATTATTTATAAGGCTCTTAATTTTCCTACCAACACTTACTACTATATGTTAAGTTGTGAATTTGAGATTTTCGTTCGTCAGATTATGTAGATAGAGATTGGGGCCAGATCGGGTCCTTGCTATTGAAGTGTTTGAAATTTTGAGTGTGTACACGTATATCTCTAAAATTATCTAGCTTTACAAATCAGAGCTACTTCACAAATAAAAAATTCGAGATACTTCACGAAATAGGTGTGGTTCTGGAATGCTCCTATCTGAATGGTAGAAACATAGAAGGTCCTCAGCCCAGCTTTTTATTTCACATTGTAGAGAGAAATCCACTGTGACATAACACCTGGAGTGAGCTAATCTAGCTTCACTTCATGCAGAGATCTTTCTGCAACCAAGCAGTGTAGATCATAGATATGGTGTAGATAATCTCCCTCAAGGCTATTAAGTAAGTGTGGCTTAGACATACCCATACTGTGAGGATTTATAAAACACCCCCACGCCGACATTATGAGAACTCTGTTTACCTCCATTGTCCATTGGTATCGGGATATATGAGTGGCGCTCTGGCCATCTTGAGCCTGTGCCAGTGGAAAGTGTGTATGTAGCCCTTAAAGCACTGCGTACACAGGTCAAAATTGCATAGACTGCAGTGATAAGTGTGTCTGTTGTCCGTTTCTTCCTCTTCCTCGCTAGAGAGAAAGCCATCTTTAAGGCCGTCGAACACTCGCTGGCAAGCGTCGCAGCGCCACTTCGCTTCATAGTCTCCGTATATCTCCCTCGTATCAACCTTGCTTAGGGCATGCAGATGGCAAGGATGGTTGGGTTTCTTCTTAGCTGGGAGCTCCATAAGTTTCATCCATCTCTTCGCGGTACATGGTTGGGGGAAGTACCAGGGGAAATTACCGCATACGTACGTACGTTGCGTCAGGCAACATGACGTAATAGTGTGCCCCACCCATATCCGGATCCGTATATCCATGGGTACCCGGGTTTGCATGAACGGGAAATGGAGGAATGGAAATAGGAACTGGAGAAACGGGAAATGGGAAAACAAGTTATTATCATGATCAAAACACCCAGATCTCACTCTGAACAGTGAACTGTGACTCTGATAGAGTGTCGTGTTGCTTGATGGTTATTAAATTCTTTCATGTCTGAACCGTGTGGCCCATCACGTACAAGACATACAGTACAATAGCTAATACAAATTATACAGCAGCTATACAGTGATTGTACTGTGCATGCATGATAAGGGGGGCATACAGGGAGGACTGGGTTCGAGACCCAAACCATAATTCTTTCCGACATGAGACTACCTGGCCATACCGGCATTGCCCGCCACGCTGCTGGCCGCTGGGCGAGACTAATTGATAAGCCCAATTTTTTCCCTCCATATTTGGTTCCGTAGGTTGCAAAGAAATCAGAGTACCCAAAATAGATATCGAGGTGAGATAGCTGCAGAAATGGACACATGCCACATGCTCGGCACATGCATGTTATGTAATAACTTGCCACATGCTCGGCACATGCATGTTATGTAATGCTCCCTCACTAGGACGCTGCAAGCCATGGCAACAGCAGCTTGGAGGGAATGGTCAAGGCAGGAACACTGGGGATACAGCTGCTGCCGAGGAATACACTCAAAGGTGCTCTGTAAGCAACGCACACACACACACACGCCTTGCACATCTGCATATACGCATGTTGAATAGTCATGCTGTGATATAATACCACATGCCCACACACACACACACACACATACACACACACAGGCCTCATCCTCCTCACAGACGGTATTCCTGGCTTCTCCAAGCCCGTTGCCCTCCACTCCACGGTCAGTAACATGCGTGGGGCCAACATCAGCTGTTGGGTGATCCACGTGGGAGGGCCCCCAGACCCCGCCACGCCCTTTGGTCTCCTCCCGGACATTGAGACGCTCCAGTTCATGGCCTCCGCCTGTAATGGGTGTGTCCTCCAGCCTGACAAGGTATGGACTACTTTCTGTTTCTATGGGAACTGCTGAGAGCTGATGATGTAATACATAGTTCAAATATTGTACTATCTTCCGTTTCCCTATATGGAGGAAGTACTGATCCAATCTCAGCGACCTTGTAATAAACCAGCTGGAAATGATTATCCTCCTACCCAGCCCTCCTTTCAAATATTTGTGGGGGGCCTGGGTACTACACTAATTAATAATTATTAATCTGCAAACAGAGAAAGTATGAGGAAAAAAAGATAATCTACAGTGCTTCTTTCTAGATCTTGTCTGCCTTGAAAAACGTGAGGGAGGGATCACTGGAGCCTAACGCAGTGCAGCAGGCTGTGCTGTTCTGGACCTTTCAGCGCTCAGCCCGTCAGTGGAGGATTGGGGGCGTGGTAGGGGACGGGGACAAGGAAGCGGAGGACCTCTTTGCTCCCATCATGCATCGAGTGTTTCAGAGGAGCAACATTACTGCACCACTCCTGTGGTAGGCGGAGTTAAAGTTATTAACTACATTAGTAAGATGAGGATAATAATAGGACAGTCATAGTTGTTGCATAGCAGCCAGACTTACAGGAGCCTCCTATATTCCACGTCAGGGCGAAAAGACACTCACTTTGCCTAGCTTCATGAGCATGTATTATTATTATTTTTACAAGTCAATACCTGCCTGGTTCAGAATAGATACTAGCCTCGTACCCAGGCCACACCTCCCTACTTTGGGGGGGGGGGGGGGGGGGTACAACTGTCAGTGGTATTCTTCTTTCAATTTGCCTAGTGTGATGGGCTGCAGGATCCGAGAAGGCTTCTATGTGAAGGACATTGCTATCAGAGGTGAGACAAGTGCAGCATATGATCTGTCTGTAGGTCTGTTTATCTGTCTGTCTGTTTGTCTGGCTGTCTGTCTGGCTGTAAGGCTGTCTGCCTATCTGTCTGTCTGTCTGTCTGTCTGGCTGTAAGGCTGTCTACCTATCTGTCTGTCTCTCTGTCTGTCTGGCTGTATGGCTGTCTGCCTATCTGTCTGTCTCTCTGTCTGTCTGGCTGTATGGCTGTCTGCCTATCTGTCTTTCTGTCTGTCTGTCTGTCTGCCTGTCTGTCGGCTGTCTACCTGTCTGTCTGTCTGTCTGTCTGTCTGTCTAATAGTGTCTATGTCTAACAGCCTTTCATGTATCTGTCTGCTACATCTGTACTTCCTGCTGTCATCTGTCACCAGACTCCACTCTGGAGGTCTACCTCTACTACCCATGGCAACCAGGTGTCACCATCTACTACACCATTCTTGCAGTAAGCTAGTTAGCGGCTGCTTGCTAGTCTCACAGTTGCACTACACCACATTTACCTCCCACAGCCTTTTCCAGTGAGCAACTCAAGGTACGGTACACTACTTCTAGTCCTCTATCTGGAGTAGTGTCAGTGAGGCTCCTCCCATCTTCCCACAGCACCCATCTCCAGGTGACAACCTCCTATGATGGGCCCTATTCCTTTGTTCATGACATTCACTGTGAGCGGAATGCCCCCATCAGCAGCACATTCAGGTAAGTATTTTTGACATGGGGAGGGACAGCAGAAGGATCCCCCTCCCCCTCCCCTCCACACCCCCACACCCCCACACCCCCCCCACACACACTCATTAAAAGGTTAATTTTTAGCGTCAGAAGCAAACCTCACAACACCAAGGAAAATAATTGGTGCTAAAAGATCTGACTCTGTAGATTCTTGGTGTTTACATTTTCTTTTGCTATAATATTTCATATCAATAAGAATCGGCATTCATCTCTCTCTCTCTCTCTCTCTCTCTCTCTCTCACAGGATGTCGGCTGTAAGAAAGTTCAAGCAACTTCTGAGAACGTCAGTATCATCACTTCTCAACAAAATGCAAAGTACCTTCTATCAATGGGACTCCTGAAATCTCCCCTCTAGGTTTACCCACTCCGATGGCCTAATGATCCACTTCCTGGCATTTGCGACCACACCCAGTTACCACACCCTCCCGCAGGCCATCTTGGATGGAATGCCACTGTTCTACCTCCCACCCAACCAGAGCAAGCCCGTAAGTCAGTCGATGATGTAATGGGATAAAAGTGTGTCATCGGAGACATTGTTTGTTGATTTTGCTCTCATCACTTAGGAACCTTCCGTTGCCCTCTCTGGTTCAGGAGACAAGTATGTTTGTGTATCCTCATACGCAATAGCTTCGTTCCCAAGCTCCACTGCCCAGCAATTTGTGCACTTTGGAAAAACACGGCCCGTGTTTTTCCAAAGTGCAAAATAATGCTGGGCAGTGGAGCTTGGGAACGAGGCTAGTAACCAAGCTGATTTATCTCGTAGCTGTTTTTTCTCCACAGCTGCAAATCTAATTTGATTGCAAAAGTATTTTAAGAGAGTGTATACATTGTATTCATGATCAGTGCAAGAAATATAACCAGAAGGTTTCTTAAATTTGACATTTCCCCTGCCATTATTAGGAAGCCAAAGGAATCCCCACTGATCAACTTTTGGCGGCCATTTTGTTCCATCGACACGACCCAGTGGTTCCACTGGTTCCACACCAACAAGATCATCCTGGTGCTACAGCAAGACTCCTTCCTCCCACGCAACCTCCTCACTCCCTCCTCCAGTGGACGCTACGCTACCCTCCAGTGTCGCCTGGCGGCGTCCCGGCTCTTTGCCTTCCTCAAGACATGGAGCTCCTTCATCCTCCTCGAGAGCCACTCCTTTGTCCGCTTTCTCCCCTTGAACGAGCAGCCGCAGTACTTCTGTCTCATTCGTGTGGCTCAGAAACACCCCTGTGTCGTGATGCACCTTGCCTACGTCGAAGGAACGCCCCACAACTTGCAGTCACAAATGTTTTACTCTCTTTGTCTCTCCCTGCGGGAGCTCTCCATGGCCGGAGGGGAGCGTACCCCCGGCCACACCCACAAGCGGAGGTCTATCGCTGCCCAGAAGCGGAAGCCCTGTGCCACTGTCATTGACAAGCAATTGCAGAGGGTCATGATTCGGTAAACTCCGTATATCCTCAAATAAATGCATGTGCTTTTAATCGAGGTATTTCCTACCAGGTATGATAATACTCCCGTGACGCCCCTCCAGTCCCTGAGTGCCGACTCAGAGAGGCTGACGCAGATGGAGTATCTCAGCTGCAGTAATTGGAGGTGGGATGTCCCATTCCCAGATCCTGCCATCGCCACTGCCTTGCTCAGGTGCCATATCCGTATTGCAGATCGCATACCGCCTAGTGATTACACCATACTTGTGTCTCAGATTACAGCTGCAAATGATACTCAGTACACTATAGTGCCTATTGGCATTCCACGGCTAATTCACATAATATTTTCCCCCCAGGCATCGCCTGAAGGAAGGTTTCCACCTGACCAGCGCACACAATGACGTGGTCACGCTCACCGCCCAGCTCACCTTGGAGGTGAGGAGAGAGATAGTCCCATACCCAGGCCTTTTCTCACGGGCCTTTTTTTTCGCAGCATTGGAAAGTGCATTTTTTCAGCACTACGAAAAAGATACAAGCGTAGGTCTGTGTAAGAAACTAGAAGAGAGATAGGTGAAGAGTAAGTAATCCTTCGGTCCATCAGAAAATAGGCAAATTAGCGCATTTGAATATGAATATTTGCCTCAGGTTTGAAATACATGAAGATGCATTGTTACTGTCATCCTAGCCCCTCTCCCCTGTCTCCTAGCAACCCCATAGCCCCACCCAGCTGCCGATGCTGCTTCAATACGTGGTGTTCCGCTCGGGCGATCCCCCCAGCTCAGAGCTGTGGGTGGAACCGCAGTACGGAACCACCTGCCAAACTCCTCCCGGCCTCCAATACTTGATGGGACTCAGGCACGAGCAAATAAGTGCAAAGGTCAGTTGGTACATGTACGTCTGTTGTGCATGGCTAGTCCAGCCAAAACAAACTACCGTTGCCATGTTTACGTACTTGAGAACATAAACACTTGTCTAGGGTGTCGGGACACACGCTGTTGTTGTCTTTTAGAGATCTTTTTGATCACATGCTCAGGTCTATACAGTGGATAGGGAGTTGGTGACTGCTGTGTCCTCGTTTCTCTATCTGAATCACGCCTCAAAGGGGGTTCTCGCGACACCAAGCAACCGTTCTATCCCCTTTGACCTCTCCAGTCTGCTGCTCAAAGCCAGAGTGCTGGGCTTTACTCTAGCCGCTTTCTCCGAAGGTGGGTATCTGTCTGTCCATTGGCGTGTTTATTTTCAGCTATGTATCTGTTTGGTCGCCCAGTTTGTAAATAATTTGGGCTAGTCCGCTGTGTATATCACCACTACATTGATAGCTGAATTTGTATTGTAATAGGAGAGCTTTTCATTCCCATACCTGTACTGTACGTTAGAGGGTGTCTGTCTGTTTGTCTGTATGCCTGTGTGCTTCTGCGTACCTGTCAATCTGTGCAGATAACCTGGTAGTAATCTAAATACAGTTATTTTGCGAGTGTGTGTCTGCCTGTAAACTGTCTGTCTGTTTGTCTGTCTGCCTGTCTCTTTTCCAGTGAGCTCAGAGAAAAGGCTAGACCTCTCCTTGTGCTCTCAGATGAACCGCGAATTCCGAGAAGAGTTAATCAACGAACTGTCATCTCTTGCTCCCACGGAGGTACCCCTCCCGTCTTCCCGCCCTCTTCTGGAGCGGCTGTGGTCCTCTGAGCCCCTTGGGAAGCTGTGCGACGTATGTGGTATCACGGAGGAAGACTCCAACACACGAGGATGGCAGTGTTTCTCCCTCGGACTGGAGGGCAGCAACGTTCTCTTCTTCATCCCGTCCTACTTCAGTCGACATGGACCCTGCAACGAGGAGGGAGGGGATCCGACCCAAGATTCTCCCTCGGCTTTCGTGTTCCCCTTGATCCTGCTGCACTGCAGTCAGGATCTTCTCATCGACCCGGACCCTGCACAACCTGATCCTCCCATCATTCAACCAGATGTGTACCAGCATCTGCCATTCTCGAGCACCGAGTCCACAAGCTCGCTACCCCTGCAGAGGCCTCCCCACCTCCCCCCCAACGTATCTGAGCTGGTTTCAAAGCTGAGTGTGCTTCACCTCTCTTCATACCTTCACACCATTCACTCCGTCCTTCGGCGAGACCTACCCATTCAGCCCAAAGACTTCGTCAACGCCCTGGGGGTGTGTGAGAAGACTATACACGCCGTCAACTGCACCCCTCTCATTGCTGCCCTCTGCCAACACACAGTCGTCACAACACCTCACGGGGAAGGGGAGGGGTCCACCTCACCTCTACCCACGGAACTCCTCTGCCAGCTCCATAGTGCAGTCTCGAGCAAGCTGCCCTCCTCTTGTCGGCTTTCCCCCAGGTGCGAGGAGCTCACGTCTTCCTCCCCCCCCTGGTGTGAGGAATGGAGAGAAGAGATTGAGGAGACCTTTCAGCGTTATGTGGACGAGCTAGGGTTCTTGAAGGTACCCAGGTGTCCTGGATACTACTGGCTCAGCAGGGTGAAGGAGGGAGAGGAGGAGTTGAGCAGCGAGGTCAGTTCCTTGGCTCTGTTGGACAGTATTATGCTCATGATATAAGATTGAAATATCACAATATTACTGAATATTGCTACACTACATTCAGATTCAAATATTTGTGATGTCACGTAAGATCTGTGGTGATATAATGGCCTCAAGTATCACAATATGACGATATTGCAATACCCCCCGCTATCTGTTATAAGTAACCTCATTCCCAGGCTCCCCCATGCAAAAGAAAGTTGCTGTTTATGATTGGAGGAGGTCTGGGTTTAAGGCTAGTTATAAATTATAGAAATAGTTCTAGTCCACTACTTACCCTTCACTCTTTCCTCCCCCCAGGGGATATCCGAGGCTTCAGAAGAACTGGTTCTGCCTCGAGAGGCAGAGGCAGAGGAGGAGGAGGAAGGAATGCCTGAGGCCACATCTCCTGCCAGTGAACAGTCCACCTTGAGGCATAAGCCGTCCTTCAGGTAAGAGGGCTGAGCCTCTCTCGGCCCATGTGCCACTTTCAAGAAACTGTTTGCCCAGGTCATGTGATGATATTGTTGTCGCCACGCCCACCACAGGATGTGCATGGGAGGGCCTGTTCACTCGGTTCATTAATATGATTGCAACTTGCCCAAAGACTCTTTAGTTGCCAAATTCCCCTACCCTTCCCCTTACACACACATACACACACACACACACACACACATACATACATACATACACACACACACACACACACACACACGCACACACTCCCTTACCACTACTCCCAGCCTGGATGATGAACAGCTCAGCCAGATCTCTACAGAGATCGCCGAGAGAGCCAGCACAGGCCACACCCCCAGTAGTGGCGGGGACATGAGCATGTTGTCTCCCCTCCTATCCCCCCTCCTGGGACTCAGCACTCCAAAGACGCCAAAGGCAGATGGTCCTTTGCGGCCCACTGCACCCCTCTTCCTGCATGTCACATGCACCCTGCGTAGCCATGGCGACCAGCAGGAGAGAAGTGTGGAGTGTGTACACCCATGCTTACCAGTATGCCTCAGTGAGTGGAACCAGAGTTAGACCTAGCCTCGTCCCCAGGCCATTCGGGGGGGAGTGGCCTGGGGACGAGGCTAGAGTTAGACCATACAGTTAATAGACCTTTTTTGACACTCATATAGCAGGTCGTGACACAGCTGCATAACCTTTATGAAATGTGGTGGGGTTGTGGTATCTAGTAGTAATTTAATCCCTAGTGGCTGTACATTGGCTGCATGTATTTTGCTCTCGAGAATTTTTCAGCTGTGATTCCTCTGCTTTCCAGAGTCTGTGCTGCCCGACCCCGCCCCCTCTGGCAGTTACTCCATCTCATTGGACCTCGTTTTCCTCTCCTTTTCCCCTGAGGCTCAGAGAAGCTACACCCACGAGACCACACCCACTACTCTTATGGAAAGGTACAGCTGAGGCCTAGGTTTGTACGTAATGATGCTCTGGATTTGGTGAGCAATGCTATTGTGCAGTAGCTCGGGAAGACGGTGACTCCAAGGACAGAGAGTAGGAGGCAATAACACTTCTCATGTTCTTGTTCCTGTCTGCATCCTTTAGCCCCCTGTTGGCCCCTCAGGCTACACTGCCACCTGGGCACCGCTCCATTGCAGTCAGCCTCAGACAGAAGGTAATCACATGATTTGTTGCCTAGCAACCTTGCTCTTCTATTCAGAGCTCTCTCTGCCCAAAAATACACGCGCAGGTGGAGTGGCTGATTGCGGATGAACTTATTTCAGCCTCCCGTGTGGCCACACCCATTAGCCCCGCCCTCCTGCAAGCGGTGGCCACCCATGTGCAGACGAGTCGGACTGACACTCTCACCTGCTTCTCAGTTCAAATACCGCTCAAATTTGTCTTTGGCCCCACCCACTCCATGAGTCACTTTATTCTGGTACGTGATGTAGTTGAGGCCATGATAAGGTAAGGATGGCTTGGGTATGATAAGGTAAGGATGGCTTGGGTATGATAAGGTAAGGATGGCTTGGGTATGATAAGGTAAGGATGGCTTGGGTATGATAAGGTAAGGATGGCTTGGGTATGATAAGGTAAGGATGGCTTGGGTATGATAAGGTAAGGATGGCTTGGGTATGATAAGGTAAGGATGGCTTGGGTATGATAAGGTAAGGATGGCTTGGGTATGAAGCTAGAAATGCGTGGGACGGACTTTGGCTGACTTTGGGACAATGACAATTTTGTATTATATTACTATGTTCTCTTGATCAGCCTCCTGTTTCTGTTTCCATAGCAACTGGAAACCATTGAAGTGCCCAAGTATTCCATAGTCAAAGTCGATGAATACTACTACCTGGCGCCAAGACTCCGCCCACAAAGTACCACCCATTTACAAGACCCTACACCAGACCCACTGTCACCCATTAGAAAAAAGTCGTGCTTGGGAATGGAACCGGGAAGCGAGGCTCTCATGAGATAAGGACATTGCACTGTTAGCATAATGTTATTTAGTGCCCATCTAAGTAAAGCTCCACTGTAGTGTACACATGGAATTGAGCAGTCGTGGCAGCTTAACCAGCGTGGGAGAGGATGGCGGTGTGATGGATGAGGATGTGGGGGGCATGAGGGTGACCCCTGGAGCGGTGAGCAGTGGCTACGAAGGAGGCTGCAGCAATAGTTCGAGCACCGGGGGCTCTGAGGTTTTGGGATCCGTCGACGGAGAGCGGCAGGAGCATGGGTATGGCTTCTGGCTGGTACTATGCCCACAGTGCAGCCATTTTAAACAACTCAGTCATAATCATATTCTGCTGTGTCTCACTGCAGTAGAGACCACAGTATAACAGGAGTTCCTTCCCTCCCTGTTCCTTCCTATGCTGCCTTCTTTAGGAGCTCCCAGCAGGCCGCTGACTCTCTTTTGAAGAGGTACCACTCTCTGTGCAAACATTTTGAGACTGCTGTGATCAAGACCTGCCACAACACCAACCAATGAGTTCCTGCTGCAAACCGCAGACAGCCGTTGTGGCCTACTTGGCCCTTGTCAGTGTGGTGTATGTAGCAAACGAGCACCTGGAACGAGGGAACGAGGCTAGCACAGCACCTGGAGTTGACCAGCAACTACAGCTTTTATTTTCACCATGCGTCTCCACGGGCCTAATGCTCAAAGTTCTCTTACATGCCCACAGTGCAGCCATTTTAAACAACTCAGTCATAATCATATTCTGCTGTGTCTCACTGCAGTAGAGACCACAGTATAACAGGAGTTCCTTCCCTCCCTGTTCCTTCCTATGCTGCCTTCTTTAGGAGCTCCCAGCAGGCCGCTGACTCTCTTTTGAAGAGGTACCACTCTCTGTGCAAACATTTTGAGACTGCTGTGATCAAGACCTGCCACAACACCAACCAATGGTTCCTGCTCAAAGACATGTTGGACACCAGGAATTGCAGCCCTTTATTGCTCGCTGAGTCACCACAGGTACACACACATACACACACACACACATAACATTATGATACACACACACACACACACACACATAACATTATGATACACACACACACACACACACACACACACATAATACATGCACACATACATGCTTCCTATATTATGGACCTACCACGGTGTCTTTTGCCTTGCTCACAATATACTGTATTGCTTACTGAAATTGCTCCATTTTTAGATGATTGCTATTACTGAGCTGTTGTCTGCCCAGCCTCATTCACACATTGCACTCTACTTCTTACTTTAATCTTCACCATGCATCCAAGTCCAATATTTTGTCCATTTAGTGCTCACCTTAACCCCCCCCCCTTCCCCTCCTCCATAATGGATAACGGTGTCTTTTGCCTTGTGCTTGGGGTCAGTACTTCCCTTCTTCCCCTTTAGGAGGCGTGGGTGGAGGAGGTGGTACGTGGGCAGCTCCCCCGGGAGCCCACGCCCACCCAACTGGCCTCGTTCCGACCGCAAGAGTTTCAGTGTGATCAGAGGTGGCGCAAGCACCTCACACCACACTGGAGGCTGAAGGCCATGAAAAGTACAGAGCCGTGTCATAGCTCTTATTTTAGGTCTTTCTCTCCACGTCAGTCAAGAGTAGCCTCTTCCCCAGGCTCTTGCAGGAGAGGGAGGAGTACTCCTCTTCTATAAGAGCCTGGGAACGATGCTACCCACGTATATGCCTCGTTCCTTGGCTCTTTCTAATTTTAACTTTGGTAAACTTCAGAGGTGGCGCAAGCACCTCACACCACACTGGAGGCTGAAGGCCATGAAAAGTACAGACTTTCAATCTCAGGTCAAGCTGCACTGCGGATCACAAGAATGGCTCTGAATGCTTTCGCTGTCAGCAACAGGACAGATGTGTACGTCCTACAGGACGTGAGAGAGACCGGAGAGGAAACCATCTTCTACCTCCGGTAAGCAGCTGCTGCTTACTCCATTGTAGAGATACGGGTTGAAGCTCTTCACGCACAGCTGCGTCATTTATTGTTGCAGGATTGATGAGTCGTTGTGTCGCGTGGAGGATGACGGGCATAACTTGGAAGAGTTTGTTAGTGGTAAGTGCCGGGTAACCATTGGCAGCTGTTCCTCCATTGTTAGCAAAAACACTTTCTGATACTAAAGAGCTTGAGCTAGTACTTTAAAATGTACTTTATGTGTACGTACCCCACAGTATATGGTCAGTGTTTCATCTGCACAATATATTCTTACAGTATACGCTGGCTTACTATAGTATATCCATAGTTTATAGTAGTATTCTGCTGCAGTATACTGTAATCTATACTCTAGTCTGCTGGATGTATCTTGTGGTGTAGTAATCTCCAGTACTTCTCTCACACAGAAGGGCACTCTTACGACAGGTCTGAGACAAGGGCCACCGTTGAGAGTAAGTACCCTATTCTCTTAACCCGCTTCCCCCTTCTCCCTCCCCCTGTTCTCATCCCTCTCCCTGTTTCTCTCGTTGCCCTCTCCTCTCTCAGTTGCCCTCTCCTCTCTCTCCTCTCTCAGTTGCCCTCTCTTCTCTCTGTTCCCCTCTCCTCTCTCAGTTGCCCTCTCCTCTCTCAGTTGCCCTCTCCTCTCTCAGTTGCCCTCTCTTCTCTCAGTTGCCCTCTCCTCTCTCAGTTGCCCTCTCCTCTCTCTGTTCCCCTCTCCTCTCTCAGTTGCCCTCTCTTCTCTCTGTTCCCCTCTCCTCTCTCAGTTGCCCTCTCCTCTCTCAGTTGCCCTCTCCTCTCTCTGTTGCCCTCTCCTCTCTCAGTTGCCCTCTCCTCTCTCAGTTGCCCTCTCCTCTCTCAGTTGCCCTCTCCTCTCTCTGTTGCCCTCTCCTCTCTCAGTTGCCCTCTCCTCTCTCTGTTGCCATCCCCAGCAATCGATCAGTGTATGATCTATTTCTTTCTTCCTACAGTTGACTCCCTCAGCTCCTTCTCTTACCAACAGAGCATCTCTGAGCTACCAGAAGTGAGTCCAACATACAGACACACACGCCATCGAGTGGCAGTGTCCTAATTATTTAAGGAATTGAGTCTACTACAGTACAATGTTTTTCATATTTTGTGATAGGGATCACTTTAAGCAAAAAATGTTTTTTTTGCATTAACTATACTACGAGAATGCTTGGATCCTATTGTGAATAAACATTGAATTAGTCTAAGAGAAAGTGACCTTTATACTAGCCTAGATTACTAATTATCCTAGATTACTAGCCTAGATTACTAGCCTAGATTACAAGCATTTGAAATTATCAAGATGTATACGCAAATCAGTTCAAATGTGGGCATGCCCAGAAACGTTGGTTACAAGAATCGCATCAGGACTGCATTTTCCTGATAGCCTCATTCCCAGGCTACAAATACCCTGGGAATGACATAATTTTTTAATGCCACATTCCTTAAATAAGGACAAAGATAATTCTCCGAACTTACTTATCAGAGGTACTTATGTATATGCTACAGTTGGCCGGGTGTGAAGGGGTGGAGATTTGTGCGTACTCGTTCTGTGGTCACATCCGCCCTTCTCCCTCAGTTGGACCGTCGAGCCACCATTGGCTCTCTGGAACAGCCAGGGCAGCAGGTGTGGAAGCCGCAGGAGAGCCTCGTGCTGGAGCTCTATGGCATCACGAGACCCTGTGAGTCATTAACCTGTTTTATCGAGACACCTGCATTAATACCCTATGTATACGGTCTAAGTTTGCACCCGATTAAAATAGCTAGAGTCGGGAACGCAGCTTTTAGAAGTTAGTCTTTTACCAAGCGTTCCCCAACCTATTGGCAATTGTCTGGTGACTTTAACTTAATTGGCGGTTAACTTTACGATAGTTATTTAAGCCGTTTTATTTAGGTACCTGTATATAATGTACTATGTACAGTGTGTAGGTTCGCACTTGATTAAAATAGCTCTAGTACAGACAGGAACGCAGCTTTTAGAAGTTAGTCTTTTACCAAGCGTTCCCCAACCTATTGGCAATTGTCTGGTGACTTTAACTTAATTGGCGGTTAACTTTACGATAGTTATTTAAGCCGTTTTATTTAGGTACCTGTAGTAATGTACTATGTACAGTGTGTAGGTTCGCACTTGATTAAAATAGCTCTAGTACAGACAGGAACGCAGCTTTTAGAAGTTATTCTTTTACCAAGCGTTCCCCAACCTATTGGCAATTGTCTGGTGACTTTAACTTAATTGGCGGTTAACTTTACGATAGTTATTTAAGCCGTTTTATTTAGGTACCTGTATATAATGTACTATGTACAGTGTGTAGGTTCGCACTTGATTAAAATAGCTCTAGTACAGACAGGAACGCAGCTTTTAGAAGTTAGTCTTTTACCAAGCGTTCCCCAACCTATTGGCAATTGTCTGGTGACTTTAACTTAATTGGCGGTTAACTTTACGATAGTTATTTAAGCCGTTTTATTTAGGTACCTGTAGTAATGTACTATGTACAGTGTGTAGGTTCGCACTTGATTAAAATAGCTCTAGTACAGACAGGAACGCAGCTTTTAGAAGTTATTCTTTTACCAAGCGTTCCCCAACCTATTGGCAATTGTCTGGTGACTTTAACTTAATTGGCGGTTAACTTTACGATAGTTATTTAAGCCGTTTTATTTATGTACCAGTAGTAATGTACTATGTACAGTGTGTAGGTTCACACTTGATTAAAAATAGCTCTAGAACAGACAGGAACGCAGCTTTTAGAAGTTAGTCTTTTACCAAGCGTTCCCCAACCTATTGGCAATTGTCTGGTGACTTTAACTTAATTGGCAGTTAACTTTATATAGTTATTTAAGCCGTTTTATTTAGGTACCTGTAGTAATGTACTATGTACAGTGTGTAGGTTCACACTTGATTAAAATAGCTCTAGAACAGACAGGAACGCAGCTTTACACATTGTATTTGTGGTATCTAAAGCCACCATATGCTGGTGCTGTTAGAAGCTCTAGCTTCCAAAATTATTTCTGCATCTCAAGTTCCCCGTTCCCCTCTCCTCTCCCTGTTCCTCTCCCTGTTCCCCTCTCCCATTCTCCTCTCCCTATTTCTCTCTCCTCCTTCCAGCCCTGGACTTATTGGAGCGACTGAGTTACATCATTCAACAGAAACTTGACGACTCAGCGTTGGAGATCATGTGCAGCCTTTATGCTAGGAACCAGAAGCTGAAACTGACGCCAGCAGACGTGCAGTTCCTGCAGCCGCCGCTTGACGAGACCTCACACGTGCTCAACATCTCTCTACCGTCGTGGGTCCAGGAGCCTCAGGCGTTTGCCTTCTACTATATTCAGGTCTGTCGAAGTGAGGTTCGGGTTGTTTAGGCCAGTTTCAGCAAATTATCCAAACATGAAGTACTGGAAAAATTCCTTACATGTAACTACATCAGTTTCACTGTACGTAGCCTGCTGTCGAAATTCAATACTCAAAAGTGATGTCATTCGAGGCCTAGGTCGACAAGAGGGATGCCTAAGCTAGCTACTACAGTAGTTACACAGATAATCACAGCTAGGGGTGGAGTCGGAATGTAATTATTAATTATTAGTTACTAATGTAGTCATGTGGGGGTCATGTTTACACCCGAGCCTCTCGGCCCACGTGAGAACATTTTGGTGAAACTGAGGCTAGGAATCTGAACATCAGTTTTGAACATCAGTTTTGAACATCAGTTTTGTGGCTACAATTTTATTGTGCGTACATGTGTCTGTACGTCTACCATACCGCATATGCACTTATGCTCCAAATATCCGACAACAGTTCACATGTTGAGCTCACGTACGTATTCAAGTTTACTTGCACTAGCACTTGACTTCGATCGTGCTAACCTTGATGGCTAACCATACATAATATAGCTCCTGACAGCAAGAAAGAAGAGAGGACAGCAAAAGATACTATCACAGCTAGGGTACTTGCTAGACGACAACATAGTACCCGGAGACCCCAGATGCGAGGCTCCAGTGGAAGAGAAAGGTCAGGCGCTAACGGGATAGAGACCAACGAGAGAGAAGGGTAGCAGGTACCCCGAAAGAGAGAGAGAGGCAAGGCCTCAACGGGAGAGGAACCGTCAGTGAGAGAGAAGGGGAGTAGGCATCCTGGAGGAGAGGGAAGCCAGGCACCAATGGGATAAGGAGCGCCAACGAAAGTGAAGGATAGCAGGTACCCAATTAGGTGGCTGCTTAGTGACCAGCTGGGGGAGAAATTTGAAATTGGGGCTAAAGCTCCTGAAATAAATACTGCAGGTACCCAGAGGAGAGGGAGGCCAGATGCCCAACAGGAGAGTGAGTACCAGTGGGAGAGAAGTGTAGCAGGTACCCTGGCCCAGAGGAGAGAGAGCACCAACAAGAGAGAAGAGCAGGACAACCTCAAGACGAAGACAGGGCATGCAGGCTCCAGCAGGATTGGGAGCATCACTGGCAATATACATGTCACAGGATCCATGCACTCTTTAACACCTGTGTGTGTATTCCTGTCTCGTGCCCAGCTCTTTCATAATGAATGTCCTGGGTGTGAGGTTTTATTTCTTGGCTGAGAAGTTAAGATACAGGACATACAACTTGTCCCGTTGTATTATTCATACAAACTGCATCTCCATTCAGTCACTGCATGTGTATGTAAGGATAAACGTATCATGAGCTCATCAAACCCACTACAAGGGCTTATACTGCAAGTGTGCATTTCCTAATGACTTGGCTGTTGGTAGCTACTGAATATTTCAGTAGCCATCAGCCTGTCAGACTTGAAAAAAAATTCTTCCCAGGCTTAGTAGTGATAGATGGATGGCTATTTGTGATATTTCTATACAGAGAAACAACTTAACTTAGAGAAGAAAAAAAGAAGCCTAGCTATAGCTCCTGGTCGGTCAAACAATTCTTCCCAGGCTTAGTACTGATAGATAGATGACTATTTGTGGTATTTCTATAAAGAGAAACAAAGTACAATGTAAGTTGGAGGGAAAAAAGCCTAGCAGCCAATAGCATATCTATTAAATGTTCTAAAATTCAAATTAAATTGAAAAAATATTTTTGTGGCATTTCTATAAAGAGAACAACTTAACTTGGAGGGAAAAAAAGGAGAGAAAAAAGAAACTTGGAGGAAAAAAAAACTTGAGAAGAAAAAAAAACAAAAAGCAAAAGCCTAGGGAGCCTCCCATCCCTCCTGGAGTGTCAGACACCCGGAGCGCTGGATAGGCGATGGCTGGGAATTACAGGAGCCGCTGCTGTAACGTACCCAGTCATCCTTTTAGCTTCGGAGTTCTTCCGGAGAAGAAAGTTACCGGCATATTGGCTATAGGCTTAGAAAGTCAAGAATCAGATATGTACGCGGGTGGCATTCGAACCCGCGACCCGATTAATGGGGAGGCCACGTTCCGACCCCAGTCTGAAACGAACGCGCCACCTTGACTTCCCGTCAGATGTGGGCAAAATTTAGGCTTAAAAACCTGTAACGGATGTGTGTTAAATAGAATTGTTCTAGAACGTCTGAATGTCAGAGAATGAGCGCACAACTGCACATCATGATGGCTAGAGCGTCTCGCTATAGTACAAGCACTGGGGATAAAGGTTAGGTAGCTACAGATAGCGCTATGAACCTAGCTACCGGGCTAGCCGAACACCTCGCATGGGTGGGGCTAGCCCGGTAAACATAAACAGTAGTCTCGCGAGACTAAGCCTCATGGCCTTGCAAATGATTGTTCTATGCATGTATATCTCTGTGAACTGTTGACAATAGCAGTACAGACTGTGCAGGGTGGAAAGTGGATTCATCATCCAGTCACCCACAGTACTAAAAGCCCATGACAGTTACAGAGCTACTGCAGTGGTGTGGCAATCCTGCTCATCATCCAGCACTCTGCTCATTTTCATTCGAGCTTGCACATGAGTTATACGCCTGTAAATATCAGAGATACTATAAACCGTATGCTTTATGGTCTAGTACTTGATTTTGGATTTTGGATTAGTCCACTATAGTTTCGACCCCTTCAACTCCTTTAAGCAATATTCTGCTCAAAATTATGCTGGTATAATTTCCTCATGCCTACAACCATGTACATCATCACTTGCATGGGTAAGCTTTTAGTCCTGAATGTGTATCATTCATTTGAGTGGACGTATCACGCTTGATCAGGCACGCCCCTCGATGATTACCAGTATCTTACTAGTATAGCAGTTTACTGTAGCTCTTATTTTTTCCCCAGACCTTGTCCACCATTGCTCTCAAACCCAAGTACATCTCTTCAAGTGACACAAGAGAGAAGTTTCAGGTACCGATGTCAGGAATCCTTCTCCATGAGTTTGAAAGTGTATTTCGAGTTCAGAGAGCAATTTCCGAATTTTGAAACTGATTTCAAAAATTTGGAACCTATTCCTACCCCTACCCCACCCCCCTCAGGTGCCCTTGGAGCTCCAGAATGCCTACGTCACCACCGGACTCTTGGCAGACATCCACCAAGACCATCTCTTCCTTTACATTCGACCTCACACGCAGGGCAGAGGTGAGATGCCCAGTTACATAGTTGCTGCGCTGCTGGGTTACGCTGCTGGAAGACATGGCACTTATCCCACTGTTAGTTTCCCTTCACAGCACGTTTGTCGTGTTTAAGGATGATGAATGGCATCTTCAGAAAGTGATTAAAGTTGGAATTGGCTGTAGGTCCTACTGGCAAATGTTACTATATAGTGGGTTTAGTAGCTGTATAAAGTTTGCCTACTGCTTCTCTGCTCAGTAGCTCAGAGGGTAAGAGCATCTGACTAGTAATTAGAAGGTCATGGGTTCAATCTCAGCTGGGCTCCGATTTTTTTTCAAGTTTCACTCTCTCAATGTTTCTTCCATCTTTGCATATGAATGCTCTCAATGAGGAGCCAGTGAACTACTTGTGCACCTGGAAACTACCTTCAATTTTATGCAGGTATGGCCGTCATCTGTGCCAGCCTGGTTGGCACCAGTGGTCGTGTGATCGCCCCCCAGCCAGGGATAGTCAAGACGACTCCTGGTGGGTGTGGCTACGGGAGTGAGATGGACCTTGAGCAGGCGACAGACTGCCAGGTTGTCGAAGAGGCAGGGGAACACCCAGCCATTGGTGAGCTGGTTTGATGCACCCTGAGCCCGTCACCATCACTGGGTGGTATTATAAGCCCATCACTGAGTACTGGGTATCAGCCCACCCCTGAGTGTAAGCCCAACACTGAATACTGGGTATCAGCCCACCCCTGAGTGTAAGCCCATCACTGAGTACTGGGTATCAGCCCACCCCTGAGTGTAAGCCCAACACTGAATACTGGGTATCAGCCCACCCCTGAGTGTAAGCCCATCACTGAATACTGGGTATCAGCCCACCCCTGAGTGTAAGCCCATCACTGAATACTGGGTATCAGCCCACCCCTGAGTGTAAGCCCAACACTGAATACTGGGTATCAGCCCACCCCTGAGTGTAAGCCCAACACTGAATACTGGGTATCAGCCCACCCCTGAGTGTAAGCCCAACACTGAATACTGGGTATCAGCCCACCCCTGAGTGTAAGGCCATTGCTGAATACTGGGTATCAGCCCACCCCTGAGTGTAAGCCCAACACTGAATACTGGGTATCAGCCCACCCCTGAGTGTAAGGCCATTGCTGAATACTGGGTATCAGCCCACCCCTGAGTGTAAGACCATTGCTGAGTAGAAGAGCCACTTTGCATCAATTTACTCTCTCTCTCTCTCTCTCTCTCTCAGGGGGATACTCTCTGCGGCTTCATATTTGGGAGAAGGGGAATGTTGGTATGGCCGACCTCTCACGCAAACTAGCCTCCTGCTACAAACATACCATCTGTGACTACCTCCTGGAGATGTGTCTGCTTCCTCTCCCAATTTCGCAGCTGGACGACAAGTTTGAAGTGGTCCCAGCGTCACCGCAGTCCACTGGCAGCCCGTTTGTCCTCTTAGAGATGCCATCCGACAGCCCCTTCAATACACCGACCAAGAAGAGACCGGACGCAACAGAAGACGAAGCTAGAACAAAGACTTCACTCGAACAAGATAGAGCTTCCTCGGGTAGCCTCTCCAGAAGGATCTCTTACGAAAGTACCCCAGACACTAGTGCTGAGAACTCTCTCCGCTCTGGTCTGATACCGCAATGGTCCAGGAAGGACACCGAGTGTATCATCGCCGAGCTGGGCGAGGCAATGCAGTCCATGGATGCCCACTCGATCCAAGAACAGCCACGAGAGGGAGAAGGGGGGCCCTCTTCAGAGCAGAGCCTCACTTGGCACCAGAAAGAGAAGCTGCGGCGAGAGATGGAGGCGCAGGAGGCCATGGCTCGTGAGGCACACCTCGGCAACTGTGGCATCCTCGAGGAGACCTACCACACCACCATTCCAAACCACCTAGCTCACGCCCGTGAGCTTGGATCGTCTTCCGTCGCCCACTACAGCGTTGCCCTCGTCGGGAGTTACTCTGCTGCCGTGTTCCTGTCGCAAGCGACTGCCAACGTCCACCAGCTCTGCCCCGACATCACAATGAACGCCTTTGCGTACACAGATGGAGAATTGCCCCAGTACGTCCACTGTACTCTTGAAAAAGACCTAACTAAAGCCCAAAAGCCTCCCAACAAGATATCAAAACTGCACTACATTGTGATTGGTCGGAATCCCCTCCAATGGGAGGAAAGCTTGCATCCGACGGTGCCGTTACACCGCATCTCCCAGCCCTGGCTGGACCCCCAGACCAAGCAGTCCCTTCAGCTCTTCCACCCTCTTGACACCAAGAAGCCGCTGCGGACGGGAGAGCTTCCCCTGCAGATCATCGCCGCCACCAGGAACACCTTCGTCTCCAGGCAGAGGCTGGTGCTGCTCAACATCACGAACGAGAAGGTGTGTGTGTGTGTGTGTGTGTGTGTGTGTGTGCCTCATAAACTATAGTATATTGAGTGTATCCCAGCTCACCTGGCCACTGTTTTATTCAACCTCAGGTCTCATCTAAAGGACTAAAATTTTTGTTTATGACAGAACTAAGTATCACTATCTACTTGGCAAGCTGTAATCCATTATAACCCTACCCTCTTGCCATCCCTCCCTCCCTCCCTCCTTCCCTCCTCCCTCCCTCCCTCCCTCCCTCCCTCCCTCCCTCCCTCCCTCCCTCCCTCTCTTTAGGCTGACCTCTGGCTCTATAATGTCTCAGATGAGCTGTCAGCTCGGCTTCGCAACCGGCTGACCCAGCTGGGGGAGTGGCAGCAGACGAGGGCAGGGTTCCTTTTCCACGTACTGTCCCAAAAGATGGGTCTCTTCCAGCACTCCTCCGGCAGAGACATTCAGCACTGCACCAAGGTTAGCATCGTCGTTTGAAGACAAGCCACTTCCATAAATTAATTGTTGCGATCTTTTATTTGCGATGCTGTGAGCACTCACAAAGTCTGCAAAAATAAAGATACATACACGATATTGTAGCGTTACGGTAGCTCCTGTAATTGGCCACCTGTAATTGACTGTCTTTCTACTGCCCTGCGACAGATGGCCTCCAAGCACTGCAATACGATTCAGGACATCAGTCAACTGGTGAAACACACTGCACCCGTCTCTAGCGAGTCCACTCCCTCTCGCTTCTCCAATAGACCACCAGTCAGTGGACAGGTTGCCATGGAGACCTTCTACCAGGAGATCCTCCCCAATGGCCCCACCCAGAACAGTGCAGATGCGGTATACAACCACGGACACCAGTTTAGGTAATGGCTGCGGGATAAAATCTGGACGTGGGAGGCCTGGGTATGAGGTTAAATTCAGCAGTCCACAATTTACAGAAAGTAGCTTCAAAGTTCTAGCTAGGCTGGCTCTGATGCTATACTCTCTAAACCAAACTTTTGTGATGTGTTCTGTGATATAGTTTTTGCTGATTCAGCCATGGATTGGTTGATTGTATGGACTGACTTTTTACCCATCAGATTAGCTCTAAATGATGCTCACCTTCTCAACACAGGGCCACATATCACCATCAGCGGAACCAGATTGATGCCCGGGAGCTTCTGGGGAAGGTGTTTCACTCCTGGCAGCGTCGCATGGGTGACTCCAGTGCTCCTGTCAGCTCCACTTCCATCTCGTCCCTCAAACGGATGGCCAGGCTCCTTCACTACTGCACCACTCCTCTACTCATGCAGCGGTCACTGGTGCCTCAGGCCGAGGGACAGGTGGGTGTGGTCAGTGGGTGTGGCTTACTTGAAGTCTACTCAGTGAATGGAAAATTTGTTTTAGCCTCTACACCCTCCTTCTTCATAGCCCCGTACCTAGGCCTCCCCTCACAGCTTTTTTTTGCAACCGTAAAAAAACAACAACAGACCACTGCATTTTTTTTCCACGGATGCGAAAAAGCTCCACTCTGCCATTTCTCCTTCCGTCCCTTGCCCTTCCTTCTCCTGCAGGCATCAGCTGACTCTAAGCCAGGTGCCTGGTTTGACAAAATCTGCGAAGAGTTCCTCTCCTTCTATATCGAGTATCTCAAATCACTTGGATTTCATTCCATCAATGAACGACCGTCCCTACAACCCAGCAGGCAGAGGGGGAGTGGCCGGGCCACACCCACCAGAAGCCACGCCTCTACTCCCACCTCCATCTCCACCCACACTCAGCCCCCAAAGCTCTACAAGTGTCTGCAGCGGTCGTGGCCTGGGGGCATCATTCTCATTGAACTCTCGTTCCAGGTGGACATGTTCCACGTCAAACTCTTCACGCTTGAGAGCTCTCGACTGGTAGACAAGGCTACCATCAGCTCTGAGGTAAGTGGCATTGCATGTGATAGGCATGTGACATGCGTGTGATAAGCATGTGACATGCATCTTGAGGAGTGTGGGTGTGTCAGTATTACTAGAGCTGGCACATACAACAGCAGGACCTGTCTCTGTATATCATTATGACTAAACTAGCCTTTTGGGGGGGGGGGGGTTCATATAACTTTATATTGCCCCGCATAATTTAGTTTTACAGTCCATTGAGGTCCAGTGCAATTTCACGCACACACACACAAACACACACAAACACACACACACACACAGGTGCATAGTCTGTTCTCGGCTGAGTGTGCTCGCTACAAAGACTACATCCACGTTCACTCCTCCATGCACGACTTCCACCTTCGCCTCCTCCACTCCCTGGTCACCATGGCCCGACCCATCCCCGAGCACTTTGACATTGGGTGCTTCCTGAAGCTCTTCCACAAGCAATACCGCATAACTCCCAACTTCATTAGAAGCCGGCTCTGCAAAGGTAGTTATCATCAATAGCTGTAAGGCTATATTCTCTAAACGGTCACTCTAAATGGAGCATCAACTCCGGAACTTACATTTTGATCTACCCTCCTCCTTTTTCCAGCGGTGTCACTACATCCACCTATTGTATATACTCATTGTATTCTCTCTTTTATATAATGATTGGGTTATTATATAAATTATGTCATAATGATAGCATAATGATGTCATAATGATGTCGTGACTCCTTTTGGTCGACAATGCTGCTCTTTCCTCTGCAGACATCATCAAAGTGCCAGTCACAATACCCCCTGCCGACCTCTACCACCATATTGTCGCCCACTGCCGTGTCTTTGGCATGCAGACTCTGGAGCTGCGACCCGGTAGTCCCTCCAGTGACCCTGAGGACATCTGTCTCTTCATCCACGTCTCTCCCAAGTCCCTTGGACCCACCACCACACCACAGCTGTCAAAGCTTCTCCGTGATACACAGGTATGAGTGTCATGTGACTGTCACATGAGTGTCTCATGGTAATCACATGACTATCTGATTTCTGCTATAATACTGCCTACCATAACTCAACCTCCATGCAAAGCAGAAGTGTTCACTTTAAAGCAGAAAAAAGTTATTCCCCATTGCATCCACGGGCATGCCAAAACACCGCTTTGCACATGTAGTGTGCTGGTAAGCTGACCGTTTCTTGGGTGATACAAAAGCAAGAGTGTAATTATCAAGTGAAAAGGGCAATTCATGATTTTCTGATGTGTCTGTTGCTTGCCTCTACACAGGAGAACTATTCCATTCATATTGTTGCCATGTACGAGCCTCAGTCGCCCGACGACCGCACGAAATATCTCAAGATGATCTTCTACCTCCTTTTGGTTAACAAGCAGGACCGCTTCCCCCGTCTCACATGCGACTCCCCGCACTTGAGCGCCTCCCGCCACCTGGCCCCTTGCTCCACCCCCCTTGGCAGCCCCGAGGGGGAGGACATGGAGGAATCCGCTTTTCATCTCAATGTACGACAGCACCGTCGAAAGCTGGGCTTCGGATCTCTGTCCTCCCCGTCTGCTGCCTCACAGATGGTCCTTAGCGAATCTGCCATAGGTAAAGTACGTGTGCACTCGTGTACTGGGCATAGCTATGACATAATGTGTAATGTTTAGTACAGCAGGTCTATTGAAATGATGATGTAATCTTTCCTCCCAGAGGACCAGATGCAGGGGCTGCAGATCCACCTGGAGAACCTGGTGAACCGAGCCCAGTGTCACATGAGACGCGACGAGCTCTGGAAGAGGATGCTGTACGGCCGACCAAAGTCTGAGGGTAGACCCTCTTCAGTGAGTATGGCTCCTAATTTAAGAGCATTTTCAAAGGGATACAATATTTTTGGCTGGTTCTTTGTAATCGACCCTTTACCATTATGATGTTATGGGGGGTAAAAATGAGCACTAAATGGAGAAAATACAGGAAAACATGTGCTTTGATGTATTTATTTGTACGAACATTCTTGTTTACGCATGTTTCCTGTATTTTCTCCATATAGTGCTCACTTTTACCCCCATTACATCATAATGATAAAGGGTCTGTTGTATTGGTGCATGCACACACACACACACACACACACGCACACACAGGTCCACTTTGAGCCCCTGACCTGCACTGAATTCCGAGAGCTCCTGCAGCTGGTGACTGTCTGTCCCCTGGAGTCGCTGGACCAACATCTGGCGCCTCTCAAGAAGCAGACCAAGAAATGGTTCCGCAGGCTCATGGCGTAAGCTCTAGCTGGGCGTCCTCCACGCACATGAGGGGGAGGAGTAATACAGCTCATTGCTGCGTACAAGTATTTTTTGAGCTTAGCATAGCAGGGAGGAATTTAGGACATTTCAGTCTGTAGACCGTCGTTAGATGACAGGCTCACATAAGTTAAGTAAATAAATAAAGCACAAATACAGGAAATGATGTAATGGAGTACAACACTACATGACTAACTCCTATTCCCAATTTTGCCTTTCTTCAATATTTCTATCTTATCACATTTCATTTCCCGTCTTTGTGGTTTATTTATTTCACTTGACTTGTGTGAGTCTGTATTAGCCTCGAACCCAGGCCTTCCTCGCCCAGATTTTATCTCGCAGACAGGCCTGGGTTCGAGGCTAAGACAGGCCTGGGTTCGAGGCTAAGACAGGCCTGGGTTCGAGGCTAAGTCTGTATTCAGTTCTCTGTGGTTAGTTCTGTAAGTAATATGGTGTGCTATAGAGATACCTTGAATAATAAGGACATTCAAACTTGCATGACATTCGCACTAGCTATAATGTGTTTGGTTTGTTCCCCCGTGCAGTCCCTTGGAGATCAAATTTGCTGAGAGTATACGCATTTATTGCAGTGAGGATGACTGCTACAGATTTGCTGTGAGTAATAGTGCTCAGTTGCCTTGTTGTATGCAAACATCACCATGGTAACACTCTGCTATATACTTACCCTCAGGCTATTATCAACCCTGAATGGCAGGACATGTTTGTGATGGTGCAGTCGGACAAAGACGGACGTCACCAGGGTTTTTCTGCTGTCTACCGCAAGCCCCAGGAAGGGGGCGTGCCTCTGGAAGAGCGAACAATCACAGCTCACGTCGAGGCAGACCAGCAACACATCGAGGCTGTTGTTAATTTTGCATGCAGCTTTCTCTGGGCCAGCATTCTGGACACCTCCCCTCCTCAACCCCACTTGAGTTTGCTGTAGTCTTCACTTGGATGTAGTGTTTTATTTCCGTAATTTCATTCTTGAGACTTCCATCTGTACTTAAAATTTGTCCTGTTGTCATTTAATGTTGCTGTTCTTTATTGATAAGGCATTGTTAGCTGCAATATATAGCTAGCAATATAGATGGATAGGTACACGTAGATGGATGGATGGCTGGATCGATGCGAGTAATGTTTGCGTTCCAGAAAGCCTTAGTCTATTACAATTCTTAGCTACTTTAGAGGTGGTTTGAGGGATAAGTCCAAGATGATTATAGGTTCATCCCGAAGGTCTCACACTTGCTTGGCTTACAGTTAACAGTTTCTCGGCATGAGGGATTTTTTTTTGTGAATTTACAATCGTTTTACATTATATTGGTGCCAAGATGCATATGAGTACATAAAATTAATGATGAACTTACAATCATAACTGTACTAGTGGACCAATAAGTGCATGTGTGTCCCAGCCACAATATTAGTGCAAGATGATATCAAACTCAATCATAACTGTCAACGATACAATATTGATTGCAGCTGCATGCTCAAGCATACATATATTTAACTGTTCCAAAATGCTTGTCTTTAATAATAAATGTGGAGTCTGTTCCCCTCGGTTACAATGCTTGTTTTGTAAGGCCCGTTTTCTTGCTGGTACACAACAACCAGTGTTTTTGGTATCCCATACCAAGTGTCACGAAACACGTCGTTACTGGCAACCACATCTAGGTGATGATGATTGATGTGTGACCTTACTATGCCTGTCACTTCAGCCAAACCGTAAGCCGCTCCAACAATACGAAGTGGGTAACTTTGACAATATTTTGAGGACGGATGGTGTACAACAGGCATTGAAGGGATACTCAGAGTCTGGCCTTCGTGGACAATTGCAATGACTGGTTCGTATCCTTTGTGTTGATAACAACAACAAGTGACTTAGCGACACCCCGCCAAGGATCTCCGAAAATATCGTTTGAAGCTGGTACACGCAGGGCTCCATTTGACATCCTACTATTGAGAGTGCTGGTCACATCAATTGGTCCATAAGCAGCACCCAAGATAGTGAGAGCTGAATTTGAGTAGATTGGAGTAGATTGGAAAAGGGGTAATTAGGTATATTACAAACCTTTGTTAAAGCCCTATCTTTTCTCAATACCCATAATTGACCTTGGTATGAAGCAGGAGTCAAAGTAACATACATACATTGTGATCCTTGGGTAAAAACTAAGAAACCCGACAGTTACGTGGATGCTGTTTTCAAGCTTGTGAGAGTGTATCACAGTTTTATCAAAGGTTTACTGTAGCTCCCAGGTTAGTAGCTTCTGTAGCTATAGCTAGGTAGATATGCGAGCACTAGAAGCGGATAGCATGATCGCGTGTACATTTCAAGCACCTCAGCCTGCAGCTGTCTCTACTCTCCTGTAGTAGCCAAGGGCTGATAAGCAGCATTGCATTAATTGTTATTCTTGCGACTGGCTGGCTTGCAAAAATACCCACATCTTGCATCTCTAGTACTTTGCATCTGCTCGCCCGTAGCTACTTACACATGCCAGTATGATTGCCCTATGATAACAATAATCGATATCCTTATTGAGTGTCATTAGTTAAGTTCTTATATACCAGAGGGCGTAATATTTCAGACAGGGAAATGTTGGTTCATAAACACAATCATGGAGATGTACAGTTTGAACTCACCAGTGCTTACGTGTACAGTGTGAGAGATTTGCACCAGCAGCAAAAATCCAAGTAACATAACGACCAGTCGTGAATCTTCGTTGTACATGTGTGAGTGTGTGTGTATACAGAATGCAAAACATAAGTACTGTATAGTGAAATTATTTGGTGAGGTAGAAATCATGACAGTATTTGCTAAATTTAGTCACCAGTAAACAAATTTTGAGTATTTCCGAAGTATTCACATAATTAATATTATGAAGTGCACTTACAAGCCATTTGCGAGGATTTTTAAGTTTTCCTTCTCCAGATGTTTTCAGCAGACTAACTATTGTCACGTTTATGGCCAAAACTCCGAGGACAGAGCCTTCCAGCAGCACTCAAATAAATATATCTCATGGTTTCAACAGTAAAAGGACTGGCTTTTATACTTACAGAGAGGAAGGTGGCAACAGAAACAGGGTAGACTTGGTAAAACAAGACAAACTCGGCATAAACAGGAATAATAGGGACAGGAGACAGACAGGGCGCAGGACACAATGGCTTAGAGAAAAGGCACACAACTTTTTAACAAGGGCAACAAGGGCACATGCACAAGAGATCACAGTGTTGTACTTAAACAAGGGATCATAGTGTTCTAATTACTATTCTAATTACTCATAGTGTTCTAATTACTATTCTTGACATTCTGTCACACTATTCAGTGATTACTGTGTGTTGGAGGCTCTTAAATACTGCTTGAATTACTACAAAGTGCAGAGTACATTGAAACTACAGCTCCCAGGCTCACCTCCAAAAAGAGTTTTTGATGGAAGGAGAACCTGGGAACTAGGCTAAACCTTAGCTCTAAAGTAAACAGCTGACAGTGTTGCTACCAGTACATATCCATATGCCATTACGAGGGTAGTCACACTGCCAAGTATAAAGCAGTAGAAGCGGATGTATACTGAACCACAACTTGAGGGTAGGCTCATGCATAGCTACTAAATTTCAGTAGCACTTCATACTGCTTATAATAAGGTTCCAAATAATAAAAGATACAGATTTTCCAATTATTTGAGCAGCAGCAAAGTCAAAGTCCTATGGCTGGCCTGGGCTCCAGGGAAGATGCATGATCAATCTGCTCCAGCCTCCATCGATCACTCCTGGGTTGTGGACCACACCCCCTACCTTGGCCTCACCCTGGAAGAGAGCAGGTGCTTGCTGCTGGAAGCCGTCGTAATGAGGCTCACTTGCTTGTGTTGATTAACATTGTGTGCATATATACATATAGCAGCAAAGGGGTAGCCATTTAATAGGTAGGGGATATGACGTGATTAACAGGGTCCTGTAACCACTCATGCACTCCATAATAATTTTATGATAAAAATAATTTGCTAGGTCAGAGAATACAGTTCTGGTCTTCTGTCCTTGAAGTAAGACCACAAGGTTGGAGAAACGGCCAAGCTGATGGGAGCCAGTAGCAACGTCTCATCAGATCCTCCGAGTACGACGTAGTCTCCTGCTTGATCACAACACAGACTTGTGCCAACAAAACTACTGCCTGAATGGTTTACATATGCCACATGGACCCTGTTTTCCATGGCTCGGGTGGGGATGATTCGTGTGGCAAGGTTCCGATACTTAACTCTACTGGCAGTTGGCACGGCGATGAGCTGGGCGCCTCTCAAGGCAAGGGTTCTAGTGGCCTCAGGGAATTCAATGTCGTAGCAAATGAGAAGGCCGATCTTCATACCACAGCACTCCACAACCTCTGCAAACTCCTTCCCAGGAGTGAATAGTTCATCATATCCATCCTCATCAATCCAGAGGTGGACCTTACGAAAGTTCGCAAGTGACGTCCCATCTCTGTCTATCAACTGGGCAGAATTGTAGTAAACTTCATCTCCAGTTGAGTGGTCCACTTCCAGGTAGCCGTAGATCACTGCCATGTTGGCCTCCTTTGCAGCAGCAGAGAGTTCCTGGAAGGAGGGTCCATTCCTCTCTTCTGCCAGCCCCCTCATGGCCTGGGCTCCCAGCTGGTAGCCAGACACGAACATTTCAGGGAAGATAATCAACTCAGCCCCCACTGCAGAGGCCCTCTGGATCTGCTCCTTCATCCTTCCCAGGTTATGGGCCACATCCCCCACCTTGGCCTCACCCTGAAAGAGAGCAATCAGGTGCTTGCTGCTGGAAGCCATCATGCCTATTGAGCACAAAGTGCTGAGTAAGTATCAATTGGGTGGGGCTTGCATGTAGCTGGTGTTCACCTTCCCAGCTCTGAGAGCTTTTTGCAGTGTAAGAGTTAGTACAGTGCAATCTTGTAGCAACGTTTGCAGTACTAACACAACAGCAAGCCCCACCCAATTGACTTACTCAGCAATTTTTGCTCCGTAGTCATGATGGCTTCCAGCAGCAAGCACCTGATTGCTCTCTTCCAGGGTGAGGCTAAGGTGGGGGATATGGCCCACAACCTGGGAAGGATGAAGGAGCAGATCCAGAGGGCCTCTGCAGTGGGGGCTGAGTTGATCATCTTCCCTGAACTGTTCCTGTCTGGCTACCAGCTGGGAGCCCAGGCCATGAGGGGGCTGGCAGAAGAGAGGAATGGACCCTCCTTCCAGGAACTCTCTTCTGCTGCAAAGGAGGCCAACATGGCAGTGGTCTACGGCTACCCTGAAGTGGACCACTCAACTGGAGGTGAAGTTTACTACAATTCTGCCCAGTTGATAGACAGAGATGGGACATCACTTGTGAACTTTCGTAAGGTCCACCTCTGGATTGATGAGGATGGGCATGAAAAAGTATTCACTCCTGGGAAGGAGTTTGTAGAGGTTGTGGAGTGCTGTGGTATGAAGATCGGCCTTCTCATTTGCTATGATATTGAATTCCCTGAGGCAGCTAGAACCCTTGCTTTGAGAGGTGCCCAGCTCATCGCCGTGCCAACTGCTGTTACAGTGGACTTTGAATATAGAAACATAACTGCACGACTAGTCCCTGCCAGAGCAATGGAAAATCGAGTCAACGTAGCATATGTAAATCATACTGGTGGTAATTTCAGTGGCACAAGTGTCTGCTGCAACCAGGCAGGCGACTACTGCTTGCTTGGCGGACCAGAAGAGACATTGCTGCTGGCTCAAATCACTTCAGATGTCGATGAATCTTTGCATTCGTTTCTCAAGAGCAGACGACCGGATTGTTATAAGGAACTTGCAGTATAAAGTACTATTGATATTTTCACTGTGTGTGTGGGGCGGTGGGGGGGAGTGTGACTGCATAGCGCATGCTGTTGTGTTATATTCCTATGATGGCATGTACAATCATGTATTAATTTACTGCAAAAGTTGCTAGTAAGCATACAAGATTGCACTGTACTTTTAAACTGCAAACTACTCTGGGCAGTGGTGCCTGGGCCACAAGCTCCACCCAATTGACTTAGCTATGCTTAATTAGCAATTTTTGCTCAGTAGTCATGATGGCTTCCAGCAGCAAGCACCTGACTGCTCTCTTCCAGGGTGAGGCCAAGGTGGGGGATGTGGCCCACAACCTGGGAAGGATGAAGGAGCAGATCCAGAGGGCCTCTAGCTCTGCAGTGGGGGCTGAGTTGATCATCTTCCCTGAACTGTTCCTGTCTGGCTACCAGCTGGGAGCCCAGGCCATGAGTGGGCTGGCAGAAGAGAGGAATGGACCCTCCTTCCAGGAACTCTCTTCTGCTGCAAAGGAGGCCAACATGGCAGTGATCTATGGCTACCCTGAAGTGGACCACTCAACTGGAGATGAAGTTTACTACAATTCTGCCCAGTTGATAGACAGAGATGGGACATCACTTGTGAACTTTCGTAAGGTCCACCTCTGGATTGATGAGGCTGGATATGAAGAAGTCTTCACTCCTGGGAAGGAGTTTGCAGCGGTTGTGGACTGCTGTGGCATGAAGATCGGCCTTCTCATTTGTTACGATATTGAATTCCCTGAGGCAGCTAGAACCCTTGCCTTGAGAGGCGCCCAGTTCATCGCCGTGCCAACTGCCAGTAGAGTTAAGTATCAGAACCTTGCCACACGAATCATCCCCACCCGAGCCATGGAAAACAGGGTCCATGTGGCGTATGTAAACCATTCAGGCAGTAGTTTTGTTGGCACAAGTCTGTGTTGTGATCAAGCAGGAGACTAGTCGTACTCGGAGGATCTGATGAGACGTTGCTACTGGCTCCCATCAGCTTGGCCGTTTCTCCAACCTTGTGCTCTTACCTCAAGGACAGAAGGCCTGAGCTCTATTGATTGTGTTATATAAGTACTTTGGTAGACAATTACACTGTATGCTTGCTAAGTGGGCGTAGTGTAGGGGGCGGGGCTGGAATGGGAATGAGATACATGTTTATCCGCTTTTGAGTATTGTTATAACACCCCATGAAATCATCTCCACAGGGTCCCTAGAATTGAACTACCATCAGTATTATAACTTTTGTTAATTTAACCACAAACACTGATACAGGCTCTAAACATAATTCTGCCAATAGACTCCTACAACTGACCACAATCACAATATAACATTCTCTACATAAGACTTGGGTTTAATACCCCGTTAATGCAATAACTAGACCACGCACCCTTTCATTAATCATTTTTATGGTTGAATATGTTTTGCATAAGGTATTGGTGATCACTTGTATAACAGTAAGAAAGAACACAGCAAAGATATATGGTGGTTTAGTACAGACATCAGGCACTTCAGGCCACGCTATATAGTGGTTTACTGAAAAGCCCTCATAATACACACCATACTTAGATGACAGATTGAACATGCACGCACAATAGTTAAAAAAAACACCTGCTTCTTGACTAGCTCTGCCAGAGAGCCATCATGTCTGGGATGATATCCTGCAGTTAAGAAAGCAAAGGACACAACTCATGATAAAGTACAGGCAGTTGTGTTGAGATGTTCTTGGTTGTGGTGTAGCTGTGGGCCTGGTACATTTTTCATGCATACAACAGTCACCATCAGGGCTACAAGCTACAAACCTAGCTAGAACTGCTAGGTTTGTAGCCTAATGATGACAGCTGTATGTGTGTCAAGATATTGACAGTATTGGTATATAGTTTGCTCGGTTGGAGAATAAGTAGTTGACCAATAAAGTTACAGGTGGACATGCCTAATATCATACTTGGGCTGCAATAGTTAATTAACCTCCTCGTCACTATATGGTATTGTGGACTATAAGGGTTAATGGCAGAACACTACTTACCAGAGGCTGTGTGGTGGGTAGATATCGCTTTACAGGAACACCATTACTATCACACAAAAACTGCAACATGTAAGGAAACAAGGGTAGAGAGGTTCATAAACTGAGAGCAGTGGCGATCAATGTTGTCTGCTGTTTAGACTATACAATGAGCAATTCTTAGATATAGACCCAGGCCACCCCCCCCCCCCCCCCCGAAAGAGTGTGTGGGTGTGGCCTTGGAATGAGGCTATTCTTATATACTGCCTTAAAAAGTCTAGCCTCGTGCTGTCTTCAAAAAAGCCTACATCATATTGAAATGCAGCTGTTCAATAAAGGATGTGGAATGGAGTCTGGGCATGAGGCTGCCTAGTCTGTGGAGTGGAGTCTCGGAATGAGGCTGCCTAGTCTGTGGAATAGAGTCTGGGAATGAGGCTAGTCCGTACTCTACCTTCTCATAGTTCCACTTGATGAAGCTGCCGAGACTTCCCTTGACTTGGGACTTGAGGAACCGGTACAGTGGGTGTGTTCCACTCCCGTTCACCTCCACCTTACTGAACATGTCGAACTTCACCCCGTGGCGAGCTGCAAATGCCTTGATCTCCTCACTACTTCCTGGCTCCTGCGGGAAGGTGACGGGAGAGGGGGGAAGGGGGGAAGGAGAGAGGGTTCGGTTCATTTTAGCCTCGTTCCCAGTCCACGAAAGAATGGGGGGTGTGATCTGGGTACAACACTAAGTTCATTTCAGCTGCAGAGTTGCCATGCTTTGTGAATCTCAAAAGCCTGAAACTATTACAACAGAAGTATTCTACTTGCCAAGCAAATACATTTTAGTGAGACGAGGGGAGGTCACCGAATAACTACTAGGTGTTCTTGGTATGTAAATAAACAAATTAGCTGTACACATGACATCCATTCCATGACCCAGCCTCCACACCATAAAACTGAAAGGCATCTTAACCAGTACACCTATGCATTTACAGCCCTAGGCCTAACCAACTCACCCCGTCCTGATCCCTACTCTAGCTCCCATGACCATTTACCGCTACACACCCAGTACTACTAGAGTCACACATTCTATAATCTGACTAGGCACATAGCATAATAGCATAGCATTATAAAGCTGTTGTGTAAATGTAAAAAGAACTTTCACCGTAGCCAAGTGACCCCCGGACAGGGAGAGGACTAGAAACCACCCAGTCCACAATCATATAAAGTTTAAAAAATTTGAAGGGAGATGTTAAAAAAACTTTGAGGGGGACCAACTGTCTTCCTCGTGGGAGTTATTTCCACCAAGCAAGATAAAGTGGAGGCATGGATACAAGTCTATACTGGCCAAACCTGTTTTGCAAACTGGTTGCAGGGGAAAGCCAGGATGCGGAGCCCCCTGGAGTGGGCAAATCTCCGGTACAGCTCGGCCATCTGGACGTAGTTCTTCTCAGCCAACCCTCATTTGGAGGCCACATTCACTATCAAAGTCACATGATCTCTGTAGAAAAGTCATGTGATGGGCACATAAAGATCACATGATACCATACGCAGTGACTATGATAAGTCACATGATACACCCACCTGTATCTGTCCAGTGAAACAACATTTCCATCGATGTCTTTTGCTTCAAAATCAAATATGGAACGGGCACCTTTGACCATTTCATCAGCTTCATCTGCACTCGGCAGTATTTCCAACCCCTTTTCACTGAACGCCTGCAGCCAGGCAAGCTGTGTCTCACTACTGTCTGCCCCCAGGGTCAATACTAATGACGAATACAAGCAAAATGATGTCATATCAAACACCTCTAGTAGCTCTAACAGCTGATAAGCCAGGACCATGTGGCTCTAGGCTGGTTATACTGTACAGAGAAGTAAGTGCACGCGCACAAGTGCTGGTTAGAGGTATTGGGAACAAGCTATTATAGGCAAATGAATCTGTGGAAAGTACACACATTCAAATGGAAGAAATCTGCCTTCCAATGATTCCTAACCCATTATCGGGCCAAGACATATGCAGATCGGAAGTGGCTAGTTCAATAGTTGTATAGGCGTGATATCTCCTGTACCACCTTCTCTCTTTGGGTATTATAGCCTACTGTTTTCACACTGTGTTTAGCGTCGGGGTTGGTAGCATGTGGTGACTTACATTTGTCTTTAGTTTTTGAGAAGATGTGCATCACGTATTGTTTGCCGTTCCCCCGGGGGTTCTCGGGTTGGACACTGCCGTTCGTTAGTGAGTAGCACTGGAGGGGGGCGGAGTCCTGTGTGTGTGTGTGTGTGTGCGTGTATGTATGTGTGCTTATGACTTATATAACTACCATGAAGCCACATCCAGAAGTCATTAGAACGAGAGTATTAGCGAACAAATTCAAGAAAGTATGCGGTGCGGTTAGAAAACAGGGCATCCAGCAAAAGTGGATTATTAACATGCAGTGGCGTGGGACACGTGCTACTTGCTGCCATAGCATGTCTGCCTGAGGGTGACCACAGCATAGCGGTTCCACTGCATGGCTCTGTTTACAATAGCACAGCTGCATAGCAGGAAATGAAGCCAGCCTCACTGGCCCACTTATTGGTATCCTTTACATTCTGTATTTGTTAGTGTTCTAATTCCCTGGACTGACTGACACATTTAGTTTCACCACGACCTGGCTAGACAAACAGAAGCCTCTTCAGTACTTCAGTACAGATAGGTGCCTTGCTCCAGCAACTGATTAGGACAAGTATGTGTACCTAGGCCCATTACGTTTCGGAGATGTTTTCGGAGACAATCCCGTACCTACATGTATGCCTTAACTGTACCCTAATCCTATCTCATCAACTCAGAGCCAGAAAATTCTACGTTCTCAGACTAGCATTTTCAGGGGAGACCCAAGGAATACGACTAGGCAGGTAACACAAAGAGAAATGACTGTGTATCCACTAGCCTCGTCCCCAGGCCACTCCCCCCCCGAAGAGTGGCCTGGGGACGAGGTTATGTCTCCACCCTGTACCACTTCAGCTACAGCTGCTTACTAGTTCACTCCGGAACTGGTAGAGGGTGACGGTGGGTGACAGGATGAAGGTGTAGTAGGTCCACCCAAGGACAGTCCTCCGCTTGGCCAGTAGGCTGATCAGGGCTCCCTCTTGCCCCCGCATGCAAGCCACACTAGGACCTTGCATGGTCTGCTCTGGGGATTCTGGAATGAGATGGGGATGTGTGGAATGGGCATGGGATTACGGGATCTGTGCTAGGAATGGTAGACTGGTATGTGGACAGGGAGAACCCCTCACCATCCTGTCTGAATCTGAAGAACAGGTAACCATTCTCAAAGTTGTGTTCGTCCACCACATGGTGAATGTAGTCTGTGTTCACCAGTAGCTGTGTGTGTATGTGTGTGTGTGTGCGTGTGTCAATAGAATCCGCCTAAACTTTACTACTATACCAAATACCCAGGTATGTAAAAGGCATGACAGTGACATCATTCTCGTTCCCAGTCTCCACTCCCAGCTTTTTTGGGGGGGGAAATGGAAACTGGGAACGAGACTATCAGCTCCCCACATATGAAGCACTAACTGCACAACTCACTCACCTGCCCAAGCTCCACAGCCTGTTCTTCTCCAGCTGCCTCTCCACTGTTGATCAGCCACCTCACCAGCTCTGAGGCTGAGGGATAAAGGAGGAGGAGGTACTGGCAATGTGCCACTAGTAGCTGTTTCAATGTCACGACAGGCTATGGTTTCACGCTCGTGACAGAATGCTTTTCATACTGCAAGCAATAAAAAGCCGTGGGTAGAGCCAGGGAACAAGGCTGCATGTGCAGCCATAGTCAAGAGGTGGAGCTTAGTGACGAGATTATGGCAATGGCTGAATTTGGAAATCATTATGAGACGTCGACAGAGGACACACAATTGCTGGATATCCTCCACACAGCCCATCATTTCCAAATTCAACCACTTTTTTTGGCTACTCTGCCGTAAGCACAAGTAGAAATCACAAGACTAGCTTGTTTTACAACTCCGGGCCCAAGCCCTAGCAAACACCATCAGAGCCCATATGGAGACTGCCGCAGCTCATGGGTTGCAGCTGCTTTAGGAACAGACTTTGTTTATTGGCACTTTTAGCATACCAAGCGTGTTAATAACAATTACATGGAACATCATAATTTCCTGTCTATGACATACAGCAGTCACTTATACAGTTAGTGATCAATCACTGATAGTGCTTCACTCTGAGCTTTAGCACTAGCTAGTGCTGTGAACATTGAATATGCCAGGAGGTTATGGGCTCCTGATATGCAGATTAGAGCACTGAGTGTAACGAGCGGCAGCCCAAGGGAAGGGATCACATCTCTGTGAATGTAGCTACCCCGTGTTGCATCAGCAATTCTTAACCCCATCCCAACTGCATTCAATTTGGGAAATTTGGCTGGCATTGTACCTGTGAACACTTCACTGAGACAGCCTACTCGGTGTAGGTCAAAGGTCACAATGCACATGAGCGACATTTGCATCGCAGATAGCTATCTACATGTAGTGCTGTGTACCTCCAGTCACTTCATGTTTAATTATATGCGAGACTGAAGCCAATCCTTGTGACACTATTCTTGCACATGATGCCACCTCTCCAACATGGTGGCTAGTTCACAGAAGATTACAGAAATACGTCGTTTAATCACGTAATGAAAATACTCTATAAATAATCCGCAACGGGAGTTTCAATGCATGTTTTAATGCACACTGTGCTGGAGTGGAGACTGGCATAAACAAGGGAACTCTCACCAATGAAGCATTGCTTGTACTTCTTCAGCCTGTAGGTCCTGTCACCTATCAAAATTCCCCCAGCCGCCCGGATCTTGTCTGTCAGCTCAGCTGCCTGGAGAATGAAACATCAGCTGACAACAGCAGTAGATTCTAACACTTTTTTTTTTAATCACAAATAATTTGCACACATAATTTTGCATTCTCTTCACATTCAAATAAAATAAACAAAATTTATATAATTTGTAGTAGCAATCAAATGTTGCACAACAGTGACCTTAAAGTATTATGAGCTTAGCTATAGGTACGTGCACTTGCCCTTCTTATCTCCTCGGATCTGTCCCTCGTGATCTTGGTAGAGATCGAGCAGTAACAGCTCTGAGCCATGACCTTACGCTGCCTAGAGCAGCTACTCTAGTATAGTGGTAATACTAGTCACGCGAGACTAGGGGTCACTTTCTGCAAGTTCGCTAATCCTTACTCATAAACTGACCATCACTACAATGTCATGCGTGCAGTATTTAACCACTTCTATGGCTTTAGCGTTGCTTGTTGCTACTTCCGGTATCTAGTTAGCTTAGTGCAGCGTACGCGTAGCGTACGTGTATGTGGCTTTTTTTAATGTCGCTTGTTGCTACTTCCGGTATCATTTTCCATTCGGCGAAAAATCCCATGTTCGTATTCCAGGATCCAGCTTGCATGCACGAGAGTTAGCCATGGCCGCTCAGGATCAAGACCAAGCCAAGGCCTTAGAAGAGCTGAGAGAATTCAAAGATAATTTTAAGGTATCTACTGCGCCCGGGATATCGGGAGGCGCCGTTTGGGTCTAGTCTGGGGCTTTTCCCCCGGCGTAGCCTCTAAGTCTGGCCTAGAGACTAGTTGCCCATCAGAATTTAGGATAAATTATGGCGGCAGGTGGGAGTTGTTTGGATAGCCTAGGTACTGTCATCAAACCACCCAGTCTGTGTACAGTTATGCATACTGTGTGTTGCTCTTGTACCAGAACCTTGACACCAATAAGTTCATCCACTAGGGTACCAGGAATGAAGCCACACCCCTTTCAAATTAAGTGTTGTCGTGGTACTTATTATTTCTGACCAGTCGCGTATTTGGCAAGTTTCTTATCATTTATACACCGATGACCTCATGCACTTAGCAACGAGTTTATAAATCGCTAAGGGGCATGTACGCTTAGTCCATTCAGGAGCCCATATCCTGGTCCATTCCAACTGCTCATTCAGGAGCCCATATCCTGGTCCATTATCCTGGTCCATTCCAACTGCTCTACCTGTTTCTGGTCCTCTTATGCCTCACGCAGTTTCAGCAACTTGACTTCTTCTGCGCATGTGCAGTACCGCAAGAAGGCACGCGTTTGCTAAACATATGGCAGACTCAAGTCGTTAGTTGTATTTATCGTCATCAGTTGAATGAACTAAGCAAAATAAGAATGGTATCATATTTGTTGGTTTTGGCACATTCTTTCTGTGCCATTTTGTAGCTAAGTACTTGGTTGCTAGGTTGCTAAGTAAGTGCCCGCCCCACGCCAGTGCAAGGGAAAACCCCTGACCAGAAACAGGAATATCAGTTTGAATGGCATTAGTGTCATAGTGATGTTAAGGGGGAGGGGGGATTTGTACTGTGACGTTAAATGCATGAGCAAGTTTGTAATGCAACTGTGAGAGTGCGCAGATAGCTATGGGACCAGCAGAAAGTGCAGTGTTGCCAGTCATTGAGGACGGCAGGTATTTCTTTTCTGCTCTCGAGTCTCTCTGCCAATGAACTTCTCTTCCATGTTCTCGCCTTCTAAACTGTTTTGCTCTCTAATGTCACCACCACTTTTCAGGTGACTTCTTACAGACTTTGTACGCCACCTTTTGAAATAATAATGCAATGCTGTGCCAATAGGATATACAATGTACGTGTTGCCGGCATGTTTGGGGGGGGAGGTTATTTATGTAAGGTCACTGAAGCTGATGTGTCTACCCACGATGTACTCCCATTTCAGCTTGGGGGCTCTGAGAATCCTGAATCACCACAATCACCAGAAATGGTAAAGAAGAAAGAAGAACTAAAAACCTTTCAGAAGTCATTCAATGTGAGTGCTTTTGACCTGTGCATATCTCTAAATAGACCACAGTGGACGTATCGATGGTTTCAATTCAGAGCTTATAGATGGTCGTTAGCTCATCCCCAATCTCCATACTGCAGTACACCTAGCCTCAATCCCAATTTCCATACTGCAGCTTTTATTTTACATTATGAAAGCCATTGATGGTAGCTCTGTAGGTCCAGCCCCCTCCCCCTGTGGAGGCATCCCTGCTTGTGACACTACGAAATGTATGGTTCTTTTGTGAACCAGCCTAGCCTTGTCCCCAGGTCTTCCTCACCCAGATGTTTTCTCCATGGCTGCAAGAAATATCTGGGTGAAGAATACTTGAGTACGAGGCAGAGTAAGCCTGCTTGTCTCGCTCTCCATTTGTGTAGCTATGCTTGGAGAAGGACGCCCTGCCATGCAACGGAGACAGTAAGGAAGGTACTGACTCACTCCTTGTGTTCACCTCCTCCTCCTTACGTACCCACTGGCCTTAGTAGCTCACTGGGGCACTAAAGCATCTCATGTTATGAGCTGTTCCTTTGTGCGTGTAAGTTAATGTGAACGGCATTTACAGCTGTTTGCAGAATCCTTGCCTGCAGCAGTCAGAATATCCTGTTACCGGCCTGTGTGTGACTTAGTCTCTTCCAGTAACCTCGTACCCAAGACGTCTCTCCCAGATTTCATCTTGCAGTCATGGAGAAAGATTGGGACAATACAGAACCAGAACGAGGCTATACTCTAGCCTCATTCCCAGGCTCTCCCGGTTTAATGATGCGGGAGAGCCTATGATGTAATGACATGAAAACAGGATGCGATATCACATGCAATGTAGATAGCAGCTGTACTTTTGACTGAGGTTGTAGGCGGAGCCAGATGTCAGACGAGGCTACATTAAGGCTGGGATCCCAAAGAGGGGTGCTTACTACTATTGGGGATACTCTAGTTCCTTTAGTCACAGGACCTGTGACAGGCGAGTAGGAGGACTGCTAATATGATTTCCATTTACTGACCTTGTATCAGGAACTTAGCCATCCATGGTAGTATCAACTTTCACACATTTTCGGGCTTCTTGTCTAAATTTAGGTCAAACACCCAGCACTTGCCAACAAACACAGACAATAGTGCAGCTGCTGCAGTGGCTGCAGTCTACCATTCACGTCCTGTTTTTGTGTAATTACATCACAACATACCAGCTAGGCTCTCCCATTCCGTTCTGCATCGAGTCGGGAGAGCCTGGGAATGAGGCCTAGTGTTGGATTTCTACCACCCTGATACCAACTGATTCCTGCTACCTCCCTTCTGCTTCCTGCAGCTCCCAAGAGCCTGGCCCTCAAGGGGGGTGGAGAGAACTTCCTCAAGCCTCGGGTACCTCGGAGAAAGAAGTCAAAAAAGCGGCCACCCAAGACCCGAAACTTCGATGGTAGGTGTTCCAATCAGGGATCTTAGCGTAGGTGGCGGCTCAGAAATTTTTCATTTCTTGGGTTTTTCAAGATTGTTGTAATGTAGTTGGAGCCTGCATGTTTATTCAGCGTCCCTTCAAGGCTGCTTTTGTTTATTTCAGATGTGTACACCTTGACCGGAGAGCAGCTGGGGAAGGGTGCTCACTCCTCCGTCAGGACCTGCCAAAACAAAGCCACCAGACAAGAGTTTGCTGTCAAGGTACTGCATGCCAAATGGTAACTATTCAGACAGGTAAGGCCCCACCTCATGTAATGGCTCACCTCAGGTATGGACCCACCTGATGTAAGGGTCCACCTCAGGTATGGGTCCACCTCAGGTACATTGTATGGGTCCACCTTAGGTATGGGCCCGGCTCATGTAATGGCTCACCTCAGGTATGGACCCACCTCAGGTAAGGGCCCACCTCAGGTAAGAGCCACCTCAGCCACCTCAGGTAAGGCCCCACCTCAGGTAAGAGCCCACCTCAGGTAAGGGCCCACCTCAGGTAAGGCCCCACCTCAGGTAAGGGCCCAGCTCATGACAGAATAGTGATGATTCATTCAGTAAAGCAAACGACCTTAGGTTTTATCTGTCCTTCCTTCTGTAGATTGTTCAAAAGACATCGAGTGAGGTGCGTGAGAGAGTCCTCCGTGAGATTGAGATCCTCTACAGCTGCAGAAGTAACAGGTCAGCAGAATAGACCTTTATCCATTGTGGGGTAAAAGTAGGCAGGAGAAAATACAAGAGAACATGTGCTTTGTATTTTCTTCCACAAAAACACAAGAACATGCTTGTTTTCTTGTAATTTCTTGTGCTTTGAGCACTGTACATCATAACAGATAAAGGTCTATGGTTTACTATGCTGAGCTGAGCATGTGATTTGATGTATTTTCTTTCACAAAAACACAAGAACATGCTTGTTTTCTTGTAATTTCTTGTGCTTTGAGCACTGTACATCATAACAGATAAAGGTCTATGGTTTACTATGCTGAGCTGAGCATGTGATTTGATGTATTTTCTTTCACAAAAACATAAGAACATGCTTGTTTTCTTGTAATTTCTTGTGCTTTGAGCACTTGTACCCCCCGCCCCCTCGTTATATCTGTTATGATAAAGGTCTATTGTTTACTATGCTGTGCTGAACTTGTCCCCCCAATTATTTGTTTGGAAACAAACAATTACACAGTTTAGGGCCTCAGAAATGGAGTGAGTGTGTGTACACCGCTATAAATAACCTGAGCCATGTTTTGATAAGACCTCAAGAATCGTACCAAGGGCGCATCGAGCCGCCGAAGGCGCCCTTGATCGTACTTACCTTAGTTTAACCGTCGATCCTCAGTACCCGAAGTCATTTCAGCCTCTACCTCTGCAGGAACATTCTTCAGCTAATGGACTCATTTGAGAGCGAGGACAGGTGAGTGCACACACGTGTCTTCCCCTTCTGTGAGAACCCCCCAACATTCCATTCCAATTCCATTCTCATTACGTACTACGTCTGTTGATTGCCTCACCCAAACTCCCTTCCCTTAATCTCCTCCTTCAGATTCTACTTGGTGTTCGAGAAAATGAATGGAGGTATGTATCATGTTACACTATGTTATGCAACTGGGAATTTATAGCTGGCCTAAGAGTTCTGTTGGCGACTTCTAAACCTCAGCTATAGGTGTGACGTTGGGCAATGGGGACAGAATTTTTCGATGGGGGTGGTTAAGGGATTGCGTGTGAAGCCATTCTTCTGGGGGAAGTCGGGAGGAAGTCTGGGGTATGCTCTCACAGGAGGTTTAGATACTCTGATGTTGCTGCTGGTGCTTCTGGAGGCCCAAAGAAATTAAGGGGGGGGGGGTGGGATTCTATCTCTTTTTGTATGAACGATGCCTTTATTGCCTCCAATTAAGGCACCCTAGCTTTTAGCAGTTTTTTTAAGCACTACTGTACCTCCCCCTAACACATGTGGTATAGTATTACATATTTATTATTTAGCAGTGTTCTGTGCTAATTGCTGCTAAGTAGAGTTATTTCCTTTCTTTGTGTGTGTCATCTCTTTGTCTCTATTCTTTCACACCACCCCTTATAAGTAGTCTACATGTCTGTACGTTTCAGTGTAGTGACTTTTGAGTGAGTTTCAGAATGAGATATTTTCACTGAGATTACTACACGCATTCGCACCGTCACTATACTACAACACACATGCACACACACACACACACACACACACACACACAGGTCCTCTGCTAGCACACATCCAGAAGCGTGCACACTTCACAGAGCGGGAAGCCTCTCGTGTTGTAAGAGAGGTGGTGATGGCGCTCGCCTTCCTCCATGCTTGTGGCATTGCCCACAGAGACCTCAAACCAGAGAACATCCTCTGTGAAAGTACAAACCAGGTGCGTACGCGCGTAGGTGGAGTAGGTATGATGTAATACATATTTATTGGAATTAGGTGTGATGTAATCTATATTTATTGGGATTTGGTATGATGTAAAAGATAACTATAGGGCCATTGATGATGTCATCTTTTGTTCGTCTCTTCCCAGGTGGTGCCAATAAAAATATGTGATTTTGATCTCAGCAGTATGGTGGTGGGTGGGTCCAATGATGGCCACACCCCCATAACCACACCCATGCTAAAGACCCCAGTCGGATCTGCAGAATTCATGGCCCCTGAAGTCGTTGAAACTTTCATGGGGGGTGCGTTCTCCTACGACAAGAAGTGTGACCTCTGGAGCCTAGGAGTGACCTTGTACATGATGCTCTCCGGCCACCCGCCCTTTTATGGCAAGTGTGGGGATGACTGCGGCTGGGGGAGGGGGGAGAACTGCGAGAAGTGTCAGGTGAGTATGGGGACCTAGCCTTCTAAAATTGGTATGGGTCCCTGAGGGTGGTCACCTATGGGCATGCACATGTAGTTAGTCTGGCTAGATGGTAAAGCTGGGGACCCAGGTGGTAGAGCAATATTAGCTGTGGGGACCCAGGCTTTTAAATATGCCTGGGCCTCCGAGGTGGTAGAGCAATATTAGCTGTGGGGACCCAGGCTTTTAAATATGCCTGGGCCTCCGAGGTGGTAGAGCAATATTAGCTGTGGGGACCCAGGCTTTTAAATATGCCTGGGCCTCCGAGGTGGTAGAGCAATATTAGCTGTGGGGACCCAAAATATGCCTGGGCCTCCGAGGTGGTAGAGCAATATTAGCTGTGGGGACCCAGGCTTTTAAATTTACCTGGGCCTCCAAGGCCGTAGAGAAACCATGTGTATCTTCTGTGGACAGTTTTTATGTGTCAGTGCACACATGCCATTCCACTCGCGCATATGGGTTAGATCTAAAGTGTGTGCTTGCTCTGCAGATTAGGTACGGGTGTACTAAATAGCCACAGGGACTAAACTGTACATTGTATCATGTGTTTCTTGTCTTTGTTTGAACCACAGGACATGCTACTGTCACAGATACAGCACGGAGAGTACGACTTTCCAGAGAAGGTGAGCTGAAGTTGTAGTCTACCAAGAAGATTGTAATCACATGACTACTATAGGTTCATCACAGAAACTTACTGGACCACAACTGACTATTCGTTCTAATGCTTTCCTTCCCTCCCCCCTCGTCTCAAGGACTGGAGTGGAGTTTCGTCAGAGGCAAAGGATTTAATCAGTCAGCTTCTTGTGCGGGATCCAAACAAGAGGCTATCGGCTGATCAGGTCCTGCGACACTCCTGGCTGAGGCAGGAGGCGCCGGAGACCCCGTTGGCCACCCCCGGGGTGCTTAGCAGGTGGGGAGGGGGTAGGGTAAAGGGTTTCTATTCCAGACCGTCTTAGGAAGAGGATCCCATGCAGGAGTAGTGGCTGGGTGGGTGGGCTCCTATTGGGGTGAGGAATGGCATCAAGACTTTGTACTAAATCCACATTCCTCAACACATAGAGAAACTTGAACTTGTTGGAGGCTTATCATAAGGACAAGTCTCAAGCCTGACTGACAATTACAGCCGTGTTTCAAAGTTGGTTGTCTCGCGGGCTGGATATATTCTTCTTTTTTTTTCACTCTGCACATGGAAAGAAGACTAGTCCATCTGACCTGTGAGACTGCACAAAGTTCACATTCGTCCTAGCAAAGAAGTATGAAATGGTCCTGGGCCATTCCTATTGTGCATGCACCCCTGCGGATTAATAATTATCTCACTATATGGCCTGTAATACGACTAGCCTCATTCCCAGGCCGGAATGAGGCTATGTATGGTTAGTCTCGTTCCCAGCCGACGAAAAGTCGGCTGGGAACAAGACTAATGTATGGTATGACCCTTACAAGGCTCGACTGTTCTTCCCTGTCCAGGAACCCTTCAGTCCCAGAGGAGCTCTCGCTCTATGCCGCCTCCTGCCTCGCCTACACCCGGCAGCTCTCCTCCCAGAGGCCCCCAGACTGTGACCAATCCAACGGCTATGTTTCCCATCCTCCCTCCGAACCTTTCACCCTCTCGCCCCCGGGCTCCTCAAACCTAGCCGTGAGGAGGCAGTTTACTGACTCGGAGTCAAGCAACAGTTGATGCTCTGTTTTTTTTGAATAGGGAAAATATACTCACCAAATCATCAACTGCATTATTTTCCTAAAGGTACTTTCCCAGCGCCGGGCTACTGCAGTCCTCGTACCGCGCAGCAGCCCCAACGCGTACCGGAATTATCCATGAGCCCCACCCACTAGTTGGTTACTCTAAATAGAGCGCAGTAACTAGGTCAGGAGGTCAATTTAATTGCATGTTGATCAGTTTGCAGCTTAGCATTCCAGTATAGATGGGCCATGGCCAAGGCTAGGGTGCAGATGCCAGCTCCCCACTGGCAGGGATTGGCCGTAATGGACGACGACTTCGAAGAGATATCACTGGAACACTACAGAGGTTACAAATTATAACATATCTCTATATAGGATGTGGCAGCGGTTATTAAATTGCTACCGTACAGCTTCGGCTAAGACAAACCCTTTCATCACTGGAGTAGTCACCAGACGTGATTGGTTTTGCAGTTTATTATAGCATCCAGGTGCTAGTTCTCCTCAATGGAGGTTTAAGGTCCCCCAGCCTCCGTCCCCTTGGGCTCAGCCCTCCCCCCAGCCCAGGGCCGGGGCTACGCCTAGTCCAATCTCTTATCCATATGCAGACATATAGATGGATTGCAAGTAGGCGTGGCGAATGACGTAATCCAACTTTTTGGAGGGCAAACGCGCGAGTTCGCAGGTGCATAAGTATATAGCTGCAACTGTAAAAGACTCCCTCAGATGTCAGTCAATCGTGCTATAGTTCTCTCTGCTTCGGCTGCAATGAAAACGTGCTGTCGCCGAATTCATTTGCCCTCCGGAAGTGACATTACGTAATTGGACACACCCCTTGCAATCCATCTATATAGTAATTACAGCTGCTTTCTTTCAATGTTGCAGGCAAGTACTTGGTGATGCTCTTCTATCCAAATGACTTGTGAGTTCAGATCTAGAGTTTTGTGGTGTCACCTAGTCTCGTCTGGTGCCCCGCCCTCCGTGGGGAGACATACGTCTGGTGCCCCGCCCTTTTCGTTTCAGTGCAAGTCCGTCGGAATATTGGCACATTGTGTTCTTTTAATTTAACGTGACATCACGTAAAATGCATTCCTGTCAACATTGTCGTGTACAACGTGACACATGCATCGAAACGGAAAGTGTGGGTTACCAGACGTATTTTTTCTCTATGGAGGGTAAAAAGTTGTCTGGGAACGAGACCGGGTGTCATCAGCATGTGCTGATTAATGTGGGGTGAAACCGCATGCCGTCCCCTCACTGACTGATCCTCCCCCCCCAGCACCTTCGTGTGCCCTACGGAGATCATAGCCTTCAGTGAGCACATGAAAGACTTCAAGAAGATTAACTGCAATGTGATTGCCTGCTCCTGCGACTCCCACCACTGCCACCTAGCTTGGTGAGAAGAGCTAGTCATGGATAAGTCTTATTCCCATTCCACTCTCATTCCCAGACACCTCCTGGGAATGAGACCAGGAGCTCATGCATTGGCAGAGTTAAAATCTTTGAACCAATATTGCAAACCCTGCAATGTGTAGAGGTTATGCAGTGCAGTGGCTGTTTGTAATTTATCACAATGACACTAGGCAGCCTAAACTGAGGTATGTTTTTTTACCATGACAATATGTAGCAGTTTCCACCTCATAGTTGTAAGGGTGGGGGCGGAGTTGACTGTCTAATTTACCGGCCAGACTCAATGGTCCAAAGTTGGTGCAAACCAATTTGATATCAATGAATATGTTTAGTTGACTCTAACCAATATTGATATCAATGAATATATTTATACTATGGCGTACCGCTATAAATTATTAAGCCTCTTTCTCCTCCCCTCCCCATCCCATCCCCTCCCCTCCCCTCCCCTCCTCCTCTCTCCCCTCTTTCCAGGATTAACACACCCATAAGACAAGGCGGGTTGGGTAAGGTTCAGATTCCTCTCCTCTCCGACATCACCAAGAGCATCGCTAGGGACTACGGCGTGTTATTGGAGGACCAAGGAATAGCATTGAGGTGGGTGTCATCGTATCAAAAGTGAAAATGCAGCAACTTGCATGTTTGTGTTTAGAGGGTCTTCTCATGATCGATAAAACAGCTGGAAAGGCAACCATAACAAACCATTGTAGATACCTTTTCAGCACATGTATTGACTGAGACTAATCTCAGTCAATCGCGACTGTACCGCCATTTTGCAGGGGTGTGTTCATAATTGATGACAAGGGCATGATTCGTAGCATCATGATAAACGATATTCAAGTGGGACGGTCTGTGGACGAGGTCCTGAGACTAGTGAAGGCATTCCAGTTTACCGACATCCACGGGGAGGTGTGTCCAGAGGGGTGGCTACCAGGACAGGAAGCAGTGAGTCCCAAATCTAGTCACATGACATCACATGAGCCCATGTGATCACTTTTCATCCCTGCAGCTATCAATATCGAACAGTTTCAAAAACTACGCCAATAGTCTGCCATAGCCCCCCCCCCCCCCCCCCCAGAAATACAACACATATTTTTTAATTCAGTCAATCTGTATAATATTTTTTTATAATAGTCTCATACCCTACACAAAATTTATGCATACAGCTTTGTTTTGTTTCTAAGTATGCATATTTTTCCAGAGGAATTACAGTTATAGGTTGCAGGCTTATTGCGACAATATATGAACTCAATTCTTCAAGTGATATAAAAAGAAAAAGGCAACAAAAAAAGTTATTGTTTTTGTGGTGTGTCAGTTTTGTTCTGCTGCCATTATTTACTATACTTGGCAGTGTATTATAATGTGCGTGATGAAAACTTTAAGTGTTGGCTTGGATCAGTTGGATATGAGCAGATCGTGGACTTTAGGTGGAAAGATACGTAATTAGAAGACCTAAAATTTGAAGTGAGTTGAGCAGCTAGGCAGTCTCCATGGTAACAGAGTGGTCGTGGTCACTGGTGCTGTCGTAAAACTCGGCAGGGTGTTCAATTCTGGGGGCGAAGAAGGTGGAGATAAGCGAGGGTGCCTCAGCACTTTTGTAGCAACACTGTCAGTTGTCCTCACCTCGAGTCCACCTCACTTTGCGTCTCTCTCTCATCGGGGTCTGGCTCCGTAGTCACTTCCATGCTTAGCATGTCTGGAGGTACCTGTAGGTGATGTCATAATTACATCACCATTACATAATGTGTATAGTGTACGTCACTGATATGATCCATTACATCAGCATTACATCATATACCTGCTGCATCTGAACACTTGGAGAGTGTGGTAGTAGACGGAGGTTCTCGTACACTGCCTGGCGGATCTGCTCCAAGTACTAGGAGAAGGAATAATAAAAGATACATGTAACCTCCATAAAGAAACATGGGAATCAGACAGGACGGAGTGGGCTACAGGAGTGAAGTATGGGAGTGGGACCCATACCCACTGCCTGGCTAAAGTGGACCGGGTGTGTACTTGTTTACCTGCCGTGTGTTCTGGTTCTCAATCTTGGTACTGACGTCGGGATGCAGGGTAAAGTCGGGGCTAAAGTACTCAAAGTACTCTGTGGAGGACAAGAAGGGAGCAGCGGGTACCGGTTGATGCTAGCTAGTACTAGTGCTCAGATCGAGCAAGGTTGGATTGTATAGTACAGAAAAACTACAGCTCACCCATGAATGCCCCACCCACTTATGTGCCACACCCCATGCCCCACCCTCAGTGCTACTCCACCCACCTGTGTGCCACACCCATACCCCACCCACCAATGCCGCACCCACTCACCAGTGTACGGTAGCTCATTGCTGATCTCCGTGTCCAGCAGTAGGGAAGTCTCGTGGGTCCAGCACCTCGCAACGTTCCTCACCGTGTAGCCCCCTCCTCCCAACACCAACGTGGGGACGTTGAAGCTCTTCACAAACTTCACACATTCCCTGAAGTGACGAGAAGAAATAACCAAATAACACCGCAGGTTATAGCCTCATTCCTAGTCTCCCCAGGCTCTAGTGAAAATGAGACTAGTTGCCGGTATCACGTGATATTAGCAGCGAGTATTGCGCACTTTTGTTAGCTAGTCGAAATAATCATTAGTGACTGCATAAGTCGATCAGTTAGAGGAAGGCATGGCTGACTACAGTTCCAAATAGAGCTCACCCATGTCCTTTGATGCTGAGGTTGAAGCAGCCCAGCCTATCACACCCGAGGGAGTCGGCTCCACACTGCAGGAGTAGAGCAACCGTTGACAGTCAGGCAGCTGCCACCCACCTGTAGTAACCTCATTCCCAAACCTCATTCCCAGGCTCTCATGCACGTTTTCCGTCCTTGACTACCCCCACAAAAGTCTCCCTTCTACCACACACCTTTATACTCATATGTGTCACACATACGCAGCATATACGAGCCCAACAAATGTGTACGTAGCTGAAATGTGGCCTGGGGGCGGGGCTTTACCTGTAGTACGATGCAAGTCGGTCTGTAGTGCTCCATGACTGCCTGAATGGTAGGCCTGAAGAGATGCATGTAACCTATACAGTATGCAGAGGTGTGGTAGGGTGCATTAATTGGATCACATGACTTAATTTGCAATGTGTTATTTCCATGGAGATAGACACATGTCAAGTCACATGACCTACTCTGATCGTCAATGCCATCCTTCAGGGGCACGTTGACTGAGTAGTACTTGCCCTTTTCCGCACCAAGCTCATACATGTCACCTAGAGGTGGAACAAATAATCATAAATTGTCACTCAGGGGCATAGCAAATAATTATGCATGTCACCCAGGGGTGTAGCAAATAATGAGGCCACACATACATTAGCCTCGTTCCCAGGCCACACCGCCTGTGGTCTGGGAACGAGGCCAAACGTGACTGTACCTGTTCCAGGAAAGAAGAAGTTGCCAAATTTATGGAAGGAGACGGTCATGACTCTGTCTGTGAGGTAGAAGGCCTCTTGCACGCCATCACCATGGTGGATGTCGATGTCGATGTACAGGACTCGAGGGTGGTACCTTTGGAGGGAAGGGGAGGGGGGACAGAAGCCGGCAAATGAGGGAACCCTGGGACTAAGGAACACACCCATGGTGGATTATATTATCATGATATTATTGCACTATTGTCAATCATCATGATATTATCAACAATGATTACATCATTCATCTACCACCATCAAGAGATGTAACATTTATGCTGGTCTATTGTACATGTAGGTGAGCCCCGTGGAAGACTCCCCTCAAGGAGGAGTTGAGAGGAAGAGATGTGCCACTTACTTCAACAGCTCCAGGATGGCCACAACGATGTCATTCACATAACAGAATCCAGAAGCCTGGGGGTGGGGCAGGGGGTGGGGCAACAACAAGAGCCAGTTAGCCTCAGGGACACAGGCTCTCCCTCCCACGTGCAAAGAAGTAGGAGGGGGCGGGGCCTGTAGGCGGGGCTACACCAAAGGCAACGGTTGTGCTGTGGCCTGGGAGTGAGGCTACACACCCTAGTTAGCTTTTCAAACAATGAACAACAGACAACTCACTTCAAACTTTTTGGCATGGTGTAGGCCTCCTGCCCAGTTCAATGCAATGTCACACATCTACAATGCATGCATGAACAAAAATGTAAATAGTTTCCGGATCATAACTTCTTAGTATTTGAATAGTATCTGCATAGTGTATGAATGGTATTAAGACTTAGTATTTGAATAGTATCGTATAGTGTTTGAATGGTATTGACTTAGTATTGAATAGTGTATGAATGGTACATGTATTAGGACTCGAGACTCACCCCATTGTTGAGTTTGGCTGCTCCCTCCAGGGAAGCACCCGTATAAATGGAGCAGAAGTCATAGAGTCCTGGAAACACGGGACTGTGACCAGACAAAGATAGAGAATGAATATGCGCACGTAGGAATGGAACCGGTATAAGATGCCGTGCTTTCGGCTGCACCCTTACCAATCATCTCCTACGTTGAATTGGCTTAGACAGTTGGTAAATCCAGAAATATTCTGGGGAGTGACTCTGTGATCAAAGTGGAATGGGAATGGAATTTCACAATGAGTACTATAGCAACCAAGAGTAAAATGATACCTCTGCAAGAAATCAATGTAGTCCTCGGAATGGAATCGGCACATGTCGTGGCGTGTGGCCCGATACGGCCTATAGACCTTAAGAATTTCAACATGAATAGTAAACACCACCATATGCATTACATCATATGCATTACATCATATGCATTACATCACACAGTCGCATAGCCGTCAACTTACCTCCATTTTCTTGTAGAGTCCATAGTTGAGCACGAGGGAGTGGGTGAGGGCCAGTCTATGAGGCTTCATGGGGTGACCTTGGCCTAAAGGGGAGACAACACCACTTGTACATGTAATCCACAATAGGCCAGCCTAAGACTTAGTTTCGAATAATTGCATGTGCATGTGAGGTGACGATTGCCACACCCAGTTTGATTATGTATACATTTCCATGACATCATAAAATGTCACATGAGTATCACATGATTAGGTACATGACATCATAAAATGTCACATGAGTACCACATGATTATGTATACATTTCCATGACATCATAAAATGTCACATGAATATCACATGGTTTGCACACCCTCGGCCTCTGCAGAAGACAATTATGTTCTAGTACGAAATGGCCACACCCACTTGATTTTTTTTGTTGCTCGAGTTAGCTTAATCACAAATTGACACAGGTAGCAGGCAAAAAAAAAGAAGTCACATGAGCAGGAAATAATAATCAATGTTCCATGTTCTCTCCGCAAACTGCACAGACTGCTCTCGTAGTCTTGATATGAACATAGATAGTAGAAGGACTTCTACTCGACTATCTATGATACGAAGTTTCCAAAGATCGGTCACTTCTGATCTGCACATCTCACGGGAGCTAGATACTACTCTTCCACCTAGCCATAAATTCTGGCTGGCAGCCATTTCAGGTTCATATGATTGAGCAATCGGTAGCATGTATCACATGAAACAATTTACATTTGCTTGAGCAATAAAAATGAAGTCTGGCTTAACCAATTGAATGCAAGGGGCTCTGAGCTGTCTAATAACTATTTTACTATCACTACAGTCACAAACAACAGCAGCTACCCACAGCAGTTTGTAATCTCACGGTTAAATCAACAGCGAAGGCTTATAATAATTTCAAGGGTTACGTTATCATTGCATATTTGATACACAGTGTGTCTTCCAATAAAAATGCACACAATATTTTTAAATCCTATGCTTAATCCCCACCATAATGGAAGTTCCCTACGTCAGGATCGTAGAAATAGGATATCTTTCTGCTGGAGGACATTCTGGAAGATATGTTTTTTCAATTAGCACCGGGACCGAAGGGTGTCACCAGGCAACCAGATCTGAGAAATCTGCAGGAAAGCGATATATAATTGAAGATTAAACCGTAAAATAACTTTTACATACTAATAATGTTGCTATAGAGTATAATACTTGAGAAACATACCGCGTAGAAGCTTTCGTATATCGCCTCCAACTTTAATGGTGGCGCCTCATTCCCGATCTGACTGGTCTTGAATATGGGATTTCGGGAATGGAGGCATTAAAGTTTTGGCGGGAGTTGAGTGGGAAATCTTGCAATCAGCGTCAAAGGACGCAAAGCGCCAGCTGGAATATTAGGTATAACGACTTTTCTTTAATAGTAGTAGTAAAAGCATTTAAGGGCTAACATAGTGAGATACTGGAGGGTCACAGCTTCACATGAAGTGTTTGGAGTGGATGATTCAAACTACACCCACTACTGACCAAGATGGCCTCCGACCCAGCCCTCCGTCGCAAGGTCGTCACCAACTTTAAGCTCCAGGGTCTGTCCCTAAAGAGCGATGCCTCCTCACTCCTAGTTGAAGTCCTGGCCCCGTACGGGAATCAGGACAACATCGATGAGATCATAGACCACATCATTGAGGCAGTCCAGAAGCAGCCGTTAAAGTCTTCATTAGTTGATAGAGAAATCGTGGAGATTGCTGTAGAGGAGTGCAATGAGGCGTCGGATGCAGACAGTGAAAAAGCCCTGGTGGTCATCGATGCCTTCACCATACCGAAATTCACCTACAATGCTGACAGAAAGAAATTCCTCCCCGTTGATATGAAGTCACTCAAGCTCCACGCTGGAGCTGACTCAAAAGCTGTTCTGTTTCGAGAACGTTATGCCCTAATTCACCAGAGAATTCTGCGCCACGAACTCTTCACCCCTCCAGCTTTAGGCAATTCCGTCCAATCCTCAAGCAAATTTCAGCTCCGCAGCGTGGAGTATCTCCTCAGTAGCTCTGGGCTCCCGGATAAGATCATTGTTCTAGGAATGCTGACTCAGCTCAAAGAGGGTCGATTCTACTTGGAGGATCCAACCGGTGCGGTCGAGTTGGATCTATCGCAGTGCGTCTTTCACACAGGTCTCTTCGTTGAGAACAGTCTTGTCTTAGCCGAGGGGCTGTACGAAGACAAGGTCTTTCACTTGAAGGCGATTGGTTTCCCGCCACCCGAGACTTCGGCAGAGACGAGGAAGTACTTCGGCAGCATCAATTTCTTTGGTGGAGCCTCTCCCATCTGTGCCAAGGCTTCGGTCAAGCTGCAAGCCATGCTGGGGGAGCACCAGGACGCAATGTTTGTCTTCATCTCTGATCTCTACCTCGACGACCAAAAGGTGATGGAGAAGTTGGCCACCCTCTTTATGGGCTACTCTGACTCTCCACCAACTGCATTCGTGTTCCTCGGCAACTTCAGTTGCGCTCCCTACGGATCTCTAAAGAACCAGAGGCTAAAGAACACCTTCAAATCACTTGCTGATCTCATCCTTGAGTTCCCCAGCCTCGCTGAGCGATCGCAGTTCCTCTTCGTTGCCGGACCTCAGGACCCTGGGCCTGGGAACATCCTCCCTCGTCCACCAATTCCTTCCGTTCTCACATCGGACCTAACTAGCCGCGTTCCAACGGCCCATTTCTGTTCCAACCCATGTCGGATCCAATTCTGCTCGCTAGAGATCGTAGTCTTCCGAGAAGACATAACAAGCAAGTTGTGCCGACACTGTGTTCGATTTCCCTCCGAGACAACAGACATACCAAACCACTTCATAAAGACCGTCCTCTCGCAGTCTCACCTCTGCCCTCTTCCCCTGCAGGCCAGGCCAGTCTACTGGATGTACGATCACGCCCTCGGGCTCTATCCTCAGCCGGACTTGATTGTCATCGGAGACAAGAGCGACCCCTTCACCGTGACGGCCAACGAGTGCACAGTGATCAATCCCGGCTCTTTTCACAGAACTGATTTTGAGTTCAAGGTTTACATACCTGCCACTAAAACAGTTGAAGACAGTAAGGTTGTGGATTGATTTGTATTATTAAGAGATTTTGTGTACATGTACAGTTCATCTAGGAGCGCATAATGACATCATCCAGGAGCGCATAATGACATCCTTATGCGCAGCATTTGCAGTTCATCTTCATTACACAATATATGTAAACTGAACTACTTCACTTCACTTTCCATGATAACCTTAAAGCACTTTCAAAAAAAAACACCACTGGATGTATGTATCACAATTAATCTAACGTCCTGTCATCCCATGTAAGAACCACGAGACCTGATTGAAAAATGCCAAACGATATAGGGGTGGGAATCCGTAAAAGTATTGTGGTGTCGTTCCTACCTTATTTGCTTTGCTTTTTGGGATTCCATCCCTATAATTATGTCTGCATTCGTTTGTGACTTTTACTTCATCTTTATTACACAATGTTTGCAAACAGCACCACTCACTTTCTATGATAAGATCGTATTTTGTCAAAACTTAACTTACTGTGATCCAATCACTGGATGAACATCACAGAACTATGGTATCTCAATCCCTCTCCTGATATCATTAATATACATAAATATATAATGTACTCACTTTTTTAGTTTTTTTTTGTTCTAGCGTGTTCTTATTATTTTGCATTATTTACTCTCCTATTCTATTTGACTAGTACAGTAACTTACTTTCTTTGTAATAGTGACAGCTCACTGGCAGGCCTTAGAATCCGTGGACAGATGTTCAACGTTTATTTGTTCATCAGGAGTACGATATTGTAGCTTAAAACATCATTGACATTGTTTGTAACAATAATAAAAATCAATAATCGCACAATTTCACAAATAAAACCACAACTAAAACTACCTCTACAGAGTACCTGGGTGCCTGACCCAAGTCTGGTAGAGTTCTGGAATGGCAGCAGACATCACAGCAGTGTACGTTGTGCCTGCATTCAGTACCGGAGGGACGGACAGCACGTTGAACATACCCTCAGGGCTCAGGCCATTCTGACCCATCTCCCTCATCCCCTTGACGGCAGGGTCTCTGCGGTCGTCCGAAGCTGGAGGTGGCTTCCAGTGATCGTAGTTTGTTTCGACGAGGAACCAGCTGCCGTTCGAGCCAAGCCACCACACGTCTTCAGCCGATGTTCTTCCTCGGGTTATCACGGCTCCCTCGCCAGGCCCAACTCCACCGACTATCAGGTAGCCCGGGGCAATCACCGGGTGAGTAGACAGCACTTCCACGGCCATCTTGAAGTCCGTTTCAGGGTCGGCCAGAAGGTCTCTAATTAAGAACATGGTCACGCCATGTGTACCTGCGATAAGAGCCTCTAGCGCATTCATCCACCAATCCCCCTGGTTCCTTTCATTAAAGGAGACGGTGAAAGCATTGGGTTTCTGCCCAGTTGCTAGACCAACAGCACCGACAAATGTCGTACCAGTGTAGACTGTCTTGCCATTATCCTTAAATTCGACCATTATGGTAAGGTTTCTTAAAATGTCTGTCATTCCATAATCAAGATTTCTGGCATGATACATGGTCCCGTTCTCAGCCTGCGCAACGATGCTGGTGCAGCCCATCCTGGACAGGACTCTAGTGCTCCTATGCAGGTCGCTGCTTCTGTCATAGGCGGTTAGCTCGTACACCAAGTTACCCAACACTAAGTTGGTTAGAGACACGTTGGCTGCCTGCGCCAGGCCCTGCAGTTCCAGGCCGTACGGCTGAGGCAGGAGTTTGTCCAAATTAATTCCGAGCTTGTGGATCAACTCGATAAGGGTAGAGGGAAGTAAGCTCGTAATTTCATCGAGTAACAGGGCGAGTTCAGCGGCATTGTCCTCGCCCACTTCCCGCCATCTCTCCTCGGCTGGGAGGTCCAAATTGATGGTGTAGCGCTTAGCGACAGTAGCACTGTTGCATGGGACCCACAGCCACAGCTGAAGGCAAAGTAGGAGAGCCGAAACTTGGAGCGGCTTCATATTTGTTTAAAAATCTCGCGTGCAGTAGCACGCGAGACTAATATTTGTTAATTATGCACAGCCGGAAGTGATGGACGGTTAATGAGGATATTTTGTCAAAAAAATTGCACACTGCACACTGCTAGCTAGCTTCTGCACACATGCACTCGAAACACCAGATTGTCAATAAAAATATATCTAGCTAGAGCGATTTGTTCTTGCACACACGTACTCATATTCATCAACACCAGATTATCATGCTCAATTATTTGATGGATGCCTGACCCACGTAGTCAACAACTCTGGGTTCCCAGCTGACATGATCGTGGTGTATATCGTACGGTCGTTCAACACAGGAGGAGTGGACAGAACGCTAAATAAAGTGGTACCAGTGATGTGAGCCCGACCAGTCTCGTTCATTGCCTTGATGGCTGGATCCCGGCGATCATCAGAGGCAGGAGGAGGTAGCCAATGGTCGTAATTTGTTTCTACGAGAAACCACCTTCCATCAAATGCATCAAGCCTCCAGATATCGAGAGCCGCCACACGGTTTCTTGTGATGACGACTCCTTTCTTTGGTCCCACACCACCGACGATGAAGTAGCATGGAGCGATAATCGGTTTGTAGGCCAGTGCCTCGATTGCTTTCTCAAAGTCTGCATTTGGGTCGGCCACAGTGTCACGCATGAGAAATGAAGCAATTCCATGTGTTCCTGCCAACAAGGCCTCAATAATGTTCATCCACCATTCTCCCTGGTCTCGCTCATCCAGTGAAACGGTAAAACCATTTGGCTTCTGAGCACTCATGAGGCCAACGTAGCCAGCAAATGTTGTGCCCGTGTAGATCGTCTTTCCATTTTGCTGGAAATCGACAACGATAGTCATGTTTCTCAAAGCGTCTGAATAACTGTAATCCAGATTTCGTCCGTGGTAGATCGTTCCATCCTCTGCTTCGGCCACGATGCTCGTGCAGGCTTTAATGTTATCCTTCCTTCCAAATGCAGTAATATCATAGAGGACGTTTGCTAATACGACTTCACCCACCGAAATACCAGACTCGATCGCTATGCCCACCATCTCCATATCGTAGGGATAAGGTATGTACTTTTCCACGTCCAAACCAATAAAAGTGACCAAATCAATCACCTCTGGCGGGACCTTCTGCTCCAACTCCTTCAGCAGAATGGGAAACTCCCACTTGTACTCCGCGACAACCTCCTTCCACCTGTCCTGTGGCGGTAGATCGAGGTTGAGGGTGTAGCGCTTGGCGGGGGTAGGGCTGGCAGCTGTCGAAAGCAGCCATGGCTGCAGGAAAAGAAGGACAACACAAGCTGCGGAGCGCATCTTGGATCAGATCATGGATGTGCGGTCTCGCGTGATGACACACCCAGCTTTATTATCAGGGGATATCCCCTTTCCTGAACGGGGGTGGGGCTAAGTAAATGTAGGCGTACCTGGTGCGCAAGTAACTAGCCATGCAGCAGAGACAACTATGGAGAAAGGAGGCCGTAGGACAAAATAAATCCTCCAAGACAAGAGGCACTGTAACTTCAATTCCCAGACCGAGGTTTGGGTTAACCACAAAAGCCGAGAATCGCTGGACTCCCAGATCGACGTCACTACGAAGCTCAAGCGTGGTAGTCAACAAATCCAGGCCGGCATCAGGACCCCATAGCTCCAGGCCTGCCCAGTGTACTCCAAGAGCGCAAAGTTCTCTGGGTTTTAGCAGGGGTACCACTACTACCAGTGGGGCTTACGAAGGCAGCAAACCTATTGGATTTGACATTGCACAGTACATACAGCTCCGTGGCTCTGCTGCCAACGTTAGGATTGGTATCAATGGTGACCCCAGTGCGACAGATTACTTTAGGAGCTATGTAAGGGAATGTCAGGTGCGAGTAAAGCAAAACGAAGATTTGGACTGGGATTTGGAAAGCGAGTCGGATACTGAAACCGAAGAAGAAACTGTTAGCTCAGCCCAAGAGCACTCAGTCCATATGCGAAAAACAGTACCACTGTGCTGGGAGGACCAAGTACAGAAGACTGAGGTAATACCTTGGAATGTGCCTAAGTAGCAGTAGCTACTAGTGCAAATTATAGCCATATCAGGTTTAGAAATAAACTGATTCAAATACCGATCTAATTATGAGGAAATGTTTACACCAATAGCCCAGTTCTCTGAAGACTCCTAGAGAGCTAGAGGTAAGAGGACACTAGGATGATGTAATGGCAGATTGTTATCTTATTTGGTGTAACCTTGTACCCAGGCCTTCCACGCCCAGATTTTATCTCGCAGCCGTGGAGAAAAATCGGGGAGATTTTTCTCCACGGCTGCGAGATAAAATCTGGGCGTGATAAAATCTGGGCGTGGAAGGCCTGGGTACAAAGTTAATTTGGTGCCTCTCCACATATCCAATCCACATGAATGTACAAACTCAAGACTTTTATTCAGAGGGTTCAAATTGAAAGAACACTGCATTCTACCAAGGAAAATGACTGTACACCACCTAAACTCGCTTTGTCAAGTGTGCAGTTCTCTGAAAAGCTGAAGCACATGTCAAAATACTCGTCTGTGATGCTATCTAGCAGGGATTGCTGCATAACAAGCTGGAGAGATCTGCAGCAACTGAGAGAAGCGAGCTCGAGAATGCACAATGTGCACGTCCCTTCTTCTCAGTGTGTGCCCCTGGAAAGTGACGATAGTTTAGACCATTTCCTAGCTGAGGATGACAGTGAAGATAAACAGATGGACAGCGATCTTCCAACAGAAGCAAACCATAAACAACTGACGACAGAGCTACTCCCTAAATTGTCCCACACCAGTCCAGAGCAAATTGAAGCTGGCAGCTCACTGTGTATTTGGCTAGAGGTACCACAGGGCCTATGGCCACAAGAGGTAAGTCCTTTTGAGGTTAGTATTTATCCCATGCATAGAGTGATTTCACCATTATTTGTCTAGGAGCTGTCAAGGTTGGAATTCGATGTGTTTGTGACAGCTGCATCTCCTGGTCAGGTTCAACCTTCCACAAAAGCATTCACCAAGCGTAAGGTATGCACTAGCAATAGCCATACTTCTATATAATACTGAGGGTGCTAGTCACTCCACTCCATCTATATACTCCTTATTCACCCAGGCAAAGAGAATTTCTGACACTATTTATGTGCTGTTACTGGATCTTCCTTGGAGGGCAGTGCCACCACCACCACCATCCTCACATGCCTGGGCTCACTCCGTGCAGAGTACTGGTGCTGGGAGTCACAAGATTAGAGTAGCAGTGGTGTGCTGTAATCCAAGGTATGAGATCATTATTAGCCTATCACACATGAAACTGCATGCAGGATCTCATGGTATTGATTTATCAAATTTCCAGGGTCATGTTCTTTTGCATGGAAGCAAAAACAGAACTGGGGACACTCTGCAGCAATAACCCAGGTAGTTAGTACCTTTTCCAATGTGACATATATTTATTATGATTGCTAACCAACATGTTTGGCTACATGTACAGCAATGGAGGGCAGTGGAGACACTCCTCAAAAGTTCTTTCGTAAAAGGAGCAGCTACTGTAACCAGGAGGAGGATGAGGACATGACAGACATGAGAGGTGAGCCAATTTGATATTTTGTGCTGCATATCGATAATCCGCTCTCCTCCTGCCAGCCATTGCAAAGCAGTTTCCAGACTTGAGAGTCCTGGATTTTGAGGGCAGTTCCCTAGAGGGCACTCCCTTCTCCTCCCCTGTCCGCCAGTCGCTGCAGTCTACTGAGGCTCACAGAGCTCTCACCAAGCTGGTCGATAGTGAAAGGCCTCTGCACCACCCCGGAGTTCGCTTTCTACCCTCCTCTGCTTCGACTGGTAGCAGCTACGTGGATGTTGTGAGACAATGGCTCAAGCCTTATTTGGACCACTAGCCAACTCACTCCAGTTTCTGTTTTCATATGTGTGACAATGGCAGCAATGTTACGAAATTAAGTAATGGGTTCAGGTTAATTTTGTATCCAATTCGATGCTAAAATTCATTTCCCATGTTTCAGTAACAATTCTTAAAGTAAAGGCCATAATGCTATATTTGGCAGTAACAATAGTAAAAGTAGTTATGTTAAGTGATCAACAAAGAATTCCCCTAAATATAATTTCAGTGCATACTGAAATGATTATATAGGACGGCTACTTTGCATAACAATGTAAACTATTGAGAGATTGTTCAGTGCTAAAAACATACAAAACTTAATATTTCTGTAGTTCCCTCTGTGATTGATGCTACATGTATAGGAAGTCATTTCTCAGTAGAATACTGATAATTAGAGTCTTGGCACAGACGCTTTCCTGAACATGGTTTCAGTTCTGAGGGGGGTATGCCTTGGGATTCTGGCATGGGAATGGGACCGATGCTGGGTGGTGGGTGGGGGCCGTCTACCTATGGATGGTAGGCTATGAGACGTGGGAATGGGGTTGCTGGTGGAAGTGGAGGGGGACCTATATGGAGAAATATGCAATTTGTGTGGAGAGGATACAAATTGGAGTATGTTAATACAGCTGCAATGGTATGTGTACTCAGTCTCATTCCCAGAATCTCCCGACTCAATGATGCAGAATGGAATGGGATCATCACTGCATCGGGAGAGCCTGGGAACGAGGCTGATGTGCACTCACTTTTGTGTCTTGGGGTGGTGAAGGTGATGATAATAGTAGGCGGCAATGAGGGCAGCCTGAGACAGCTCAGCTACTCGGCGACAGCACACCATCTCTGTCTGTACAGGAGATGGTAAAATACACATTCATTAGATGTCATCAGTTTAAGAGTTGGCATTCACAACGCACCATAGAAATAACTTCAGATTTTTGCTTGAAAGCAATTTCCCATGATTTCCTGGAGAGAAGTAAAAGATATAGAGGGTAACGTGGTCTGGCAATTGCCACGGTGGTCTTGGACAATACGGCCTAGGATCTGTCCGTGTTTCTCCCTTAGCCTGACACACAGACCCGATGACGATCCCTGAAATCTCACTCAAGGAGAAGAAAAAGTACTGATGCCTGCCCCACCCACTCACCCCAGAGGGTCAAAGGTGGACCACAGTCCTTGGCCGCTGCGCGAGAGAAGGAAGAGGAAGAGTCGGCTGATAATTTGGTGGAGACGGACAGACTCCAGAAAAGAGACTCTCCAGTAGTTCAGCAGCAGGGTCTTCACCGTCTCACGGAGGGGTACCAGCAACTGCAAGAACGGCAGACAAGCTACCGGTGAAGTGATCTGCTAGCTAGATACCTCAAGTCTCGGATGGAGTTTTGCTAACTTGTTTTCGCTTGCTGTTGTCCAGTACCGCCAACCAAAAGGAGGCAATGTTTGGCTTGTGGAACTTCATGTCTGCGTTGATCTAAGGAACAAAAATAACAGTACTGCAAATGAAACATTGCACAATTTACATAGCCTCGTTCCCAGGCTCTCCCGTACTGCAAGCGACCAAAGCTGGGTGGAGGCCTGGGAACGAGGGGGGCTCCCCTCACCTCCAGCAGCACCTTGGCGACCTCTTCACTGCTCTTGCCTGGGTGGGTGGGGCGGGTCTGGTTGAGGTCTATCATAGTCCTCTGGCACCGCTCCTCTTCCCTCTCCCGGGCTGCCATGGCAACGTACACCGCCTCCTGGAGGGGAATCCCCCGTACAGATGCAGTCAGATTGCAATTTTTGTGAGTTTGATTGCTGCAGTGGACTTGCCATTGGTGAGGAGTGCTGCAGAGCCAGAGGCTGGAAGGAGGAGGTGGAGGGACGCAGGGGGCTGTGGGTGTGGCTCTGGGGGGGGGGGGGGGGAGGGGGCGGGAGGATGGGTGGAGCTTCAGACATGCTCGTCACTGTGACAATTGGCCACATGCAAGGATTCTTTTCCTTACCGAGTACCATGAGTTGGCCACGCGCTGTTCCCCTTCGTACTGCGAGAGCAGATCCAACAGTTCATGCTCCTGTGACACATACAAACAAAGAAAGTTGCAGTCAAGAGTGTGAACTTCCACGTATCTAAAATGCTACCATTATACCATAGATGAAATCCACATAGAATAATAACGTAAAGTATATATACTTAATTTTTGTGGTGCCAAATTTGTACAAAATCCTATAAATGCACTCAGCTAAAATATTTGTGGAGCATAAAGTGACACCCCAGGCTCACTTGTCTGTCTCAGTGAACTGCATACTATTTGCCTTTTGCTAGTATACTATAGTATACTATAGTGTACAGAGTGCATTGAGAAAGGCCCATTGAGGCTACTACATGTATTAGGGTGCGACTGACCTTCAGCCTCTGCACACTGCTGGGGGTGGTGGAGGTGCTGGAGGCGGTGGGGCCTCTGCTGCTGCTCTTGCCCACCAGGCCCAGCTTGGTGGAGTCGCGCAGGAAGATCTGGTAGCGTCGGGCATTGACAGGGTCAGCGGTCGGGTAGATCCTGACATAGTCACCCTGAGGAGAAAGACAGGAAGGACCGTGACCGTCACAGCATCATGCTCTTGATATCTGGTTACCAGAGCACCAATAGTGTCAAGCATTGAAATGTTTGAACTCTGTTCACTGATTGGCTAACTCTGGTGACACTCTGTTCACTGATTGGCTAACTCTGGTGACACTCTATAAATCGGATGTTGTAAGAATGCTGTAAAATGATCACATTTCAGGCAAATAAAGCGGATACCAACCATGTTGGCTTCTTCGTGTTCCTCCAACTCCTTCTCTCTTCTTATCTGTAGAAGGCGCTCTTTCTATAGGGAGGAGACCGGCTAGGCTCATGGCTTTAGCAACTGCTGTAAGTAGAAAGTATTGCTCGCTTACCACTTCCTGTTTCTTCTTCTCTCGTCTGTACACGGCTTCCTCTTGCTCCTGCCAAACAAACACAAGTGTACCTGTAACTTTACAGTCTGGGTTGCCAGCCCATCACAGCAAACAGAGCTAGGAGAGGCTCGATCGCAGCTCTCTGAGTGACACAGACACTTGGACTCACTGCACGGAAGTCATAGGGCGATCGCAGTGCCCTGGGGCCGGCACTGGTGTGTGTCATCAGTCTCCGCCTGGAGGCTTTCTTTTGGGCTGAGATGCCGCGCTTCCAATCTGACGGCCTGCAGTCAAACACAGCGAGCCTCATAAACAGATTGTGCTGGTTATGTAATCCACTGCCTTGCAACCTATCTGTCTCGTGTGTATGTAGCCTCGTACCCAGGCCTCCCCTCGGAGTTTTTTTCGCAACCGCAAGGGGAGACCTGGGTACGAGGCTAGCGTGTTATGTACTGTAGCCTCATTCCCAGTGCAGTATGTGGTTTGGGAATGAGGCTAACTTCAGCTGCTTCAACAACCAGTACCTGATGTCAGCCAGCCTGAGGGCGTCCCTAATGACTCCAGTCTTTATATTCAGGTCCAGCTGGGCATCTGTGCCAAAACTGGGAGAGCGATTCACCTGAAAAAGCAAGACAGAAGTGGGTGAGTTCTTTAATCAGAGTGGGAAGGAGGGACTCACAGTCAGTATGGGCTTAGTATTCCATTCGCTTTTCAGAGTAAAGATGAGCTCACCTCCAACAGCCAGGGTTTGAGGGTGTGGTCGAGGATGATGTCGAAGCCCAGGACCTCGAAGAACTGGCTCCTCTCTTCAGGAGTCCTCCCCGGCCGGCAGGCCTGGTAGGAGTGGACAAGGCTGGAGTTCGCCAGGATCAGAGTCTTGATGATCACATCCTGGGAGGAGGGGGGAGGAGGGGGGAGGGGGAGGGAGCTTTGTGGCCTACTTTACCATGGAATCACAATAATTTATTAGTAGACCAGAAAGGTGACCGAGAGCGGAACCACAAAAGGTTGAAAAGTCAGTAAAAGTTCATGTGTTTTGCTTACATAGATTCTTTCCCATAGCTCTATAACATTGTAGCCATTTTCTTGTAGCCAGCCAGTGAAATATTTCAGAGTTCTGAAGAGAAAAGACGAGCTATATAACAACAACTGCCCAGCTACAACTGATCGACAGAGCCACTAAAGCAGATGCACAGCGGAGTGGCAGTCACTTACCTCTTGCTACCTCTGTCAGTTGATTCATTGTCGTCAAAGGAGTCGCTGTGCTTGTTGACGGAGTAGTTGGTGAGGTGCATGAAATGCTCACCCTGAAGAGAAAGTTACCATGCAGTGTGTAATTTTATAGGAACATCATCAATATACTCAACTTTGCTGCAAAAAACAAGACCACCTACCGAGTTGCTGTCAGTTGGAGGTGTGTACTGTTGTGTAGATAACCGAACCTGTACAAATATAGTACATAGCTGGGTACAAGAATCATCTTAAGTAAAAAGAAAGAGTTACCAAGCAGAGAGGGAAGGGCTAATAGAAATGCAGCTCTGGGGGAGGGGCTGGTAGCAGAAGCAGACAATAGTAAATGCAGCTCAGGGAAGGAGGGGCAGGAATGGGCTAGTAGCAGTGGCAAACCGTGAGCAGAGGAGCTACAGTGAGTTTCTTACCAGCCCATCTTTGTACACAAATATCCTCAGAGGGTTGCAGGAGGTCACCAGGACGTATATCCTCAGGTCGCACTTGAAGCCCTCCAGTAGGAAGGGCTGTGGGGCAGGGGGTGAAGGGGAGACACCTCTGGTATGAATGTGAGGAATGCTAACACCAAGCAAATGACTATTGTTATCGTGCAAGGAATTCAATGTCAGCAGATGTCATGAATTTGGCTGACAGAAAGTCTGCACGCACAAGTTTGCATACGTCCCTAGCTATAGCTCTGAAATGACAGCATCCCATTATTTCTGGTATTACTATGGAAACCGCTATGTACGTTCTTAGCTATACATAGCATTGGCGGAAGGGTCTCACCTTCTCTAGGTACTCTTGTACCACAATATTCTCATTCTCTGGGATGCTCTCGAAAGATCGGACAAGCTTTATGCTGCAGAGGAGGTGCAAAAGTTGAAACACTGTCAAACCCTATAAATTACCCCATCTTTAGTGGACACCACATTGTCAACAGTGGGTATACCAGATGGTAAAAATGTAGTGGAACCAGTATCCTATGTGCAAGGCTGCAGATTCAATCACAATAGCTTCCCTCCTCCCTCTTCACCCGACTCAGCTCCCATGGCTCACCCGACTCCCATGGCTCCATTGTGTGGCTTGGCAATGAATGTCTTGGAGCGCCTCCTCCTCTTCAGCTCCCGCATGTGGTGGCAGAGCGTATTGTACTCCCCGGGGAGGACCCAGGTCACGGGGGCAATACTGTATTCCTCGCGGTGATGTTTGCGCATCCTGTAAAAAAAATTATCTGCTAATTATTCATAATACTGGAAGCCCACCAGCAGACATCTTTTGATAGTACAGTATACACTATGCTAAACAACAGCTTTTGCAGAATTTGTAGCTATAATACCCAGGCTTAATTTGGTCTGCCTACCTTTGAAAGTTGCGTGCTAAAGCGTCCTTGCGACAGATTTCACCCATGCCAGGGAAGTGGTTAACCCGCTGCAGCAAGAGAGCAGGCAACAGACCGTCAGAGAAAATCTCAACAGATGACTGTGTGTGTGTATGTGTGGGGTAGCCTTCTCGTGCGCAGGTTTAGCTAAGATCTCCTAACCTGGTAAGGCTTCAGCTCCAGAAATCTTTCGATCGGCACCGCAGTGTCAATCCAGTATACACTGCTACAGTGGCATGGAGACGAAAAAAATAATTACCAGTAAGCTCTGAAGTTCAGAGCTGTAATTATCACCTCAGAAAACTGCATAGCATTCAGTCAATAAGTACAGAGTAGCTAAGAGTGCCAATGACATAAATTAGCGGGTACCGTAGCTGTACACACCACTTACCAGTCGTTTGAGCTTTCTTCGACTGGCACCATTCCCAGGTCTTCAGCTACCAGTCGGACTACAGTAATGAATGAAAAGGCAGCCTCTAGGATAAAACTCCATACATGGTAAAGAGCTTCTACTCTACTATCTATGACTGCATCAACTTGGAAAGTGACGAGCACACTTACAGCCACATATCCATGCAGCCACTCCCATTTTGTAGACAAAACACGGACAGATGTTGTGACCTTACCGACGGTGTATTTAGTTCCTGAAAGGTTTATCCGAATGGAATCCGCAGCTGTAGAGCTTGGTTGGGCCGCTTGTCGTCTTGCTGGGCTTGCCATCCTGCTCATTTGCCCCACGCGGGGCCTGGCTGCGAGACGGCGCGTGCAGAATACCCGGGCCGCGTCTTCCTTGCTAGATGATTTGCATGAGTGTTTTCACTCGAGATGGGATATGTAGACGGTGTACTTTCCTCGCAAGGTCAGGATCTAAATTCATGCGCCGAAGCGACAAATAAACATTGCTATGCAGAATTCATGGAGTCAGTGGGCGAACATCTCGACATGACGACATCGTGTTTCCACGCAGGTGGGTGGAGCTAACACTACGCATGCGTACATTCCCGCGCGTATTAGTTGGTATGTAGGTTTGGCCATAAAGGAAATGGGTGGTTGATTGTTATTCACTTAAAAATCCAAATACAGGAAGATAAAAATATGTTCAGTTCATAAAAATAAGTTCAGTTCATAAAAAAAAATCCAAATATAATGCTCATTCTGGGGGTATGTGTAGGAGGGATAATGGGATATCAAACTCCTGCATAAGTGCTATCAGTTCATCATCTGCTCCCTCAAGCAAAGTAGCTCCTGGAGAAATGAAGGAAGCAACATGCTGTGCCGAAACTGATACTACATCAAAATTTCCAGATCTCGTAAGCGGGCTTTCACCGATTAGGGAAGACCTGTTGGTCTGGTTTTGTGTTCCTGGCGGTGATTTAGAGAAGATGACCCTGATGACTGGCTGTATGGAGCTATCAGTTCCGGACATCGCTGTACTGCGATATATCCTCTCTGGGACCCAGCCATACTGCGCAAAGAGATTCAGGACTGCGGCCAGAGCAATCGAGCAGTCACAAAACCAGCCAAAGTTGTCTCGTTTCTTCTTTTCAGGTGGCAACCTCTGTGATATCGTGGAAAGAATGTTGTAGTGGACATCTCCTGCGATACGAATTCCTTGAGTTAAGAATACCTCAGCAGTGGCGTATTTCACCAACTTCAGAGATTGGGCACCAGAGCTTGACCCACCCTGGAGCGCTGAATGCCACTCCTGCAAGCTCGCTTCTGACTCGGCAGAGAGATAGTAGACCTTCTTGCCTCCCGTCTTGGTCGTTACCAGACTGAAACAGTACTGCCTCCCCGAGTGTTCTCCGACTATGTTGACGTCCAAAACCTCGTCAAGATGGATGCAACCCTGCGAATGGCTGTCTTCCTTCTTTGTGAAGTAGTATAGACTCTTGCCTTGTAACTTGAACCATCTGGCCTGCCACTTGTTCTTGGATGCCCCGCCTTCCTTCTGCAGCCATCCCTCCTTGATCACTCGCTCGGCGGCCGACCCCGACCCTCCAGACTTGAAAGACCTAGGTCTATCTCCTCTCTCCTTCACTCTGATAGACGTCATAGCTATTCGGGAAGCTCTTTACCTACTTATCAACTTCGCAGTATCGCTATCAGATATGCCGATCTCTAATGTTGCAGAACCGAACAATAATATGCAACCTGGCTGTCGACATAAAAATAATTAGCAGAGGTATATAAGCCCCACCACATCCGGGTTTAGAGGTCGTAGTATAGTCTAATCGTCTCGCGGCCCGCAGACTAGGATTTCTGCTACTAAAACCGTTCTAAGATGACCGACGTGCACGCCAGTGCGAGCCTTCAGAAGCCTGGGAAGGTGGGAAGAATCGAAGCCGCCAGAATAGCCACAAAGCAGTAAGAAAAAAATTTGTAATTTACGTGTTCTTGGTTGCACGACACTTGCATTTCTTTACCTTCTGAACCGATGTAGGGCCAAGCAGACTGATGACACTAGCAGGGTGGGTCTAAAGCGACAGCCACAAATTCCCGTGCACATTAACAGATTACAACAACACATGCAACAGTCGAAGGTTTGTGTATGGGCATTATTTAGAAACAGTGCGTTCTAGAAGTGCACAATTTGTATTGAACTACAAAGTATCTTTAGTGCATGATACAATAATTGTCATGGTGACCGCTATTGTCTCCTCCTTGATTTGTCAGAGCCAGCAGGAAGTGCCACGTCTACGAGACATCGAGCCCATCAAGCGATCGAGAAGTGGTCCCCCTACCTCCAGTCTCCTCCCCTCCAAGATCCCCCCTCCTTCCCCCTCCCTCACCCCCTCTCCTAACCTGGTACACCGACCTATCCAACCCCAGACTCAAGTCAAGCGGCTTCCCTCGGCCCCGCCACAGCCCTCCGTCTCCCAGCAGCACCCTGACCCCGCCAGGCAGAAACTCGTTGAACGTGCTATTAAAGCTCGGCTCTACCTCCTGCACCAGAGCGGGCCAAACCGGTTTCTGGTCGGAGGTGATGCACCGGACAGCCGATTTCACGTCACTATTGGTCCTCAGGTACATACATGTACATGTACATGTACCTGCTACATGTACATGTAGCGGACACAATAACTTAGAACATACTTATCCTGGCCACTGGCACATATAATAAGACTGTTTTTCTGTGTGATGTCATCACATCACTGCTCACTAATTGCCAATGATTTTTTCCCCCTGAGCTTAATCCCTGCTGAGCTTGAACCGTATCTCAAATTTGAATGCAATAACTTACTCTATCTCTCAGATATATACCACTGAAATTTGGGGACAGAAGTTCTTAGAGAATATACTGGTGGGGCAACTTTTGCCCCCCTAATGCATTCTCTATTGACATATTTCATAGCTTTGTTTCCAAGCTCTAATGTAAGTGCCTGGGAACAAGACTGCATGTGTGTGTTTCACTGATGGCGTATCTCCAAGCTATTGCAAGCAAATTTAAGTCTTGTATCTTTATAATATTTTGAGTGAATGCTGACCACATTCAGAAAAGTTGGCAAATTAACGTGTGTGGATGAGATCAGTGGGAACTTGGAAGTAGTCTATTGTGTGGCATTTGTCACAATTTGTAGCAACAGAGGAAGCATCGTAGTTCGGAAGTGAATAGCCTCTTAAATAGAAGTAGAATGTTCAAAGAATATCCTACTTATCGGTACTCTCTCCCCTCGCCCCCCACTCCCCACCCTCCCCCTCCCACAAGCAATGCACCTGTAACAAGACGCCATGCATCCATCTCCTGTTTGTGATGGTGAGGGTGCTTAAGGTGAGCCAGAGTGACCCCAAACTCTGGCTGAAGCAGCTCAGAAACTATGAGGTGAGCCCAAGTGGTGTAGGCCTGGTCATGTGACTGTCACGTGTAGATCATAATGGTCGTCGTGTGACTGTCACGTGTAGATCATTATGGTCGTCACATGTAAGTGATATGATTATCACCGAGTATGGAGATTCTGTGTCAGCATCTATATAAAGTATTGTAGCTGTGACAAGAGTGACTTTTATTAGCAAAAATTGCTGTAGAGAATCACATGAGCTACTTAGCCATTGTTGTTAAAGAGGAAGATCATGTGATCAACACATTTATGTCATGTGCAGGACCAACCTCTGCATGACTACACCATTATATCCCCTTTCAGGCAGAGAGCCTTCTGCAAGATTTTCAGGCCCGCGTGTCACTGAGGACCACGCCCAAAAAGACCAGCCGCAGGAGCTTCGACTTCTCCAGCTGTCGTTCCCCAGACGAGGGCATGAGGAGCTCCCCCATGCTAACCAAATCTGCCTTTGACGATTGCGACCAGCTGAAGCCTACGAGCCCTGAGGGCCAACGGAAGATGGGACAAACCCCACCCCCTGATTCAGGTACCCCCCTCAATGCTTGGGTCTTCGATCTACTGGTATCTATAAAGCATACGCCTTGATTGCACACACACATGCACACAACCATTTCTCGACAGGAAACGAGTCTCATAAACGAGGACGATCACACTCACAGAGCAGTGACAAGAGTGATGGTGATGGTGAGGGAGAGGAGGACGTGTGCCCCATCTGTCTCAACGAGCTGGACGAGGGTGAAGACCTCATCAGCTGTGATGGCTGCCATAACCAGCTCCATCAGCACTGCATGGACATCTGTGAGTTGGAGTCTTCAAATACTAATCGAGTAGTGCCACGGAACAGTTTGTTTTTCGATCACCTCCGCTCCTACATCTCTACCCCTCACAAATTTGTTACCAGTGATATTCATGTATGCATGTATGAAGAGTCTTTTCACTATGAAAAGCATTAGTTGCCAGCTTCCCGTGATTAGCTGGCAAAACAGTCATGAGTAACGATGCCTAGCTGGATGTTCTTCCTTAGTTTAAACCTTAATTTGCTACTGCAATGGGTATACTTTTTTCCGCTATGAGGGAAAAGTAGGCACTAAATAGAGAAAATACATGAAAGCAAAAAAAAATTCTCCATTTTGGCAGAAAAGGGTCCATGTACTGCTGTACACTGTGCATAGGCATCAAGGCAGTGTACTGATTGATGTTTTAATTGTAGGGGCGGGGGAGGAGCGGAGGAAGAATGAGGCCGTTCACTGTCCAGTTTGCTGGACCCTCTGGCCGCATGCCACACCCACCATCAGTCCCGCCAGCGGAGGGCTGAGTGTAATGCCCGTGTCGGTCCCAGTGGGGGCTGAGGGCGGGGGGTCACTGGGGGGACTGCGACTGAAGAGCCTCTCATCAACCCACATGGCCCTCAGCACAGAGAAGGCAGAACTCGTTGAGAAACTAAAATTGGTAGGTAAATGTGTACCCCATGAACCTAGCGGTTGTATATAACACTAGTGGCGGAGCATCAACATCCGATGCAGGTGCCACAGTAATCTACTTTACAATATGCAGACAACTGGTACCAAGTTGGCATATATCTGTGTAGGATAGCTAGTGGTTGTGTAGCCCATGATCGTAACACCATCATATCATCTGATTGAAGTTATCATTTCAGGGCAGTCCCATGTAATGGTGTCCTGTACAGCATGTATGTAGCATGTACTGGTCATGTACTACATGTAACTATTGCTGTGGATAATAAAACAAACAGACACTTGCTACATTCTGATGTACATGTACCAGAATAATATATTTTTTACTGAGTTCTGCATGTATACAGAGAGAGAAGCTAAGCAGCCTAGCTTTAGAAGGCTCCAGAACGCACCTCTGAGTACTCAACATTTTCTGGGGGACCAGACCCCCCTAGGGCCTTGTGGACTAGTGCCCACCACATGCCTGGGCAACTCCAAAACTTTGTTGAATCGTAGAACCCTGCTAGGGAGCTTCGATGAAAAGCTTCCCCCCAAACGCAAAATTCTAGATACATGTAGAACCCTGTAATGTGGCCTCGTTCCAACCTCCATTCTGTGCCATGTTCTATAAAAGCTGTGGACTGCCAGTATTTATGAGCCTGTCGCTGTAGCTAGCTCATGATAACTCCATAAGTACATGTATGAAAGCGTGATCCTCGCTGTGGCCTCACCACTGTCACAGTGCAGGTAGTAGTGTTTCAGTGACTGTGTCCGTCCCTCTCCTCCTCCAGCTGTTCTCGCCCGGTCCAGTGGAGGGTCTGTTCTCTCCGGACTGGAAGATCAGGGAGAGCTCCCTCACCTTACTGTCCCGAGAGACCATCACACACCTCATCCCTCAAGTGAGCCCCATGTCTGCTCCCTCACTCTAGCTCTCTTCCTGATACCTCCCCCCCTCCCCCCTCCCCCCCTCCCTCCCCCTCCCCCCTCCCCCGACCCCCGACCCCTTAGGAAGATTGGTACATGTATTTTATAACTAGAATCACCTGTCTTGTGCCCTTCACATTTGCTGTTATGTTGGTCTTGATACCTAGGCAAAAATTACAGCATCACTGTTTGATTGCATGTATAAGATATCGACATGCTATGGCACATAGATACCACCTCATTCCCCATAGCTAGCTAAAGTGAAACATGCCCTTGGGCCTGGGAACGAAGCTAGGGTGGTGTGCAGTCAACCTGGACTAGACTTCATAAGCCTCCCTTCTCATTAGGAGCGTGGCCTATTGGTGGCTATGTTGACTGTGAATGTTCCTTTCTCACAGTTGACAGCAAAGATGCAGCCGGTTGCCCCTAGCAACGTGCGAGAGACGCAGCAGCTGTGTATGCAGGTGGTGGCCCATGCCTGCAGTGACTCAGTGCTCAAGGTCTTCCTGGCAGCTCTGGTGAGGGACAACTGATGCCTAGGGGGAAGAGAGTAGCCTCGTTCCCAGTCTCTCTGCTCCAGTTTCTACGTCGCTTGCAGTAGTAAAAACTGGAGCGGAGAGACTGGGAACGAGGCTGGGTTAAGAGTTCTTTTTGTGGTATGGTAGATCAGCGACTAGTAACGGTCGGGTGGGTGCAAGTAGTGAAATGGCTGCTGTATAATGCTCCCCTCCAGGAACTCATGCGGATCATCCTGGGCTACTCCATCTGCCACTCGCAAGAGGACGCCAACTTCCTCCAGTCGACGCTGAGACCGGTGCTGCCCGTTCTGCTAACGAGATGTGCCGATGCCCAGCAGTGAGTTCCAACACTAGGAGTGTTCAAATGTGGCTCTTCTGTACATGTAACTCATAGTTAAATTGAGTATTGCCCATCTACATGCATGCTTCGACATACATGTACATGGAGATATTGGCATACACACATGCACACGCTCACACACGTACACAGCCGTGTAAAGGAATGCTCAATTGACACAGTCTGCAACTTGTGTCTGGGCCAGAACGGTCCCCTCAGCGTGGGCTCTGCCTCAGGCTCACAGTCGCGGTTTGGAGTCAGCAACCTCCAGTTTGTGCTCAGCTGTATCCTTTCTGGGGAGGAAGATGACAGGGGTCACTTGTGGCAGTGGTGGCTGGGGAGGGTCAGCCTCCTTGATCGACTCATCGCCAGATTTACCCTGGAGTTCCTTCTTGCAAACTGTGTGGTCAAGTCTCGATGCCATTCCTGTGGCGATCTCGATTCCGAGTGTACCTCATCGTCTGTTACTTCTCTCAACTCCCTCACAAGCAATGCTTCCACTTTGGTTGAAAGCCAGGTCTGGACTAGTACGGAATCAGGACACCTTGAGCATGAAGTGAAACCGGGAGCCAAATGTGCTGGTATGGAATCAGGACTGACTGCAAGCTCAGACACCATTCCATCCTGCACCAAGCTCACAGTGGAGAATAACCTGCTAGTCAGTGCATGGTACTTTGCTGCCAAGGCAACCCACATCTCACACCATAAACTGGGCAGGGTGGGGAGAAGGGTGATCATCCGCATCGCTAAAGTCCTGCGAGACCATCCCTCCTCTCTGGAAGTAGTCCATGATGTCATCTCAAAGTGCCATCGGACTCAAGCCGAGGGGTTACTGGACAGGGTGCTCAAGGTGAGGGAGAAACCACACGAAGCCGGCAACCACAGGAGTACGAACAGCGATGAGAGACAGCCCAGGGAAGCAGCAGCAGTGCCGCGATCGGCCAAGAGGACTCTGCTCCCCAAGAGCCCGGAACTGCTGTCGGATCCCGAGTCTCCATTGCTGGCTCTGGCTGGAGCAGTGCCGTCGAATCAGTCAGCAATGCTAGCCAGGAGTGACAAGATCCAGAGAATGGAGAAAATCGGAGAAGAGGGAGAATTGGTAGCGTCTGACGATAGTTTTAGGTCGGCGGTGTCTGACCTCGAGGGAGAAGGGGACAGGCGGGAGAGCAGCGAAGGTCTCGAAGCTTCTTCCAGTGCATCCAACAGCCACGACAGCAAGTCCGGAGGGGAGAAGGGAGCAAAGGAGAGGGGTGTGGCTAGCGGAGGGAAGTTGCTAAGGTATGTATGTGTGTCTGTCTGTCTGTCTGTACTTCATTATGTACATGCAACTAGGGTGCTCAGTGACAATGCTTTGTTGCAGTAGGAGTGTGTGTGTCTGTATGTGTGTACTTCATTAAATAATTAACTCTTCTGTTTAGAGACGCAACGCTGGGTACACGTGTTTATTTTCAAAATTTTTGTATTTCTCTTGGAAGCAGACATAATTCCAGGGCTGGCATACTTACACACTTGCCTCTAGCCTTCCTTCCTAGGCTCTTGCAGGGGGTAGACTACTCCTTCCCAGGCTCTTGCAGGGGGGAGACTACTCCTTCCCAGGCTCTTGCAGGGGGGAGACTACTCCTTCCCCTGCAGGAGCCTGGGAACGAGGCTAACTTGCCTCGTGCTTCGGAGAGGTAAGCCTCTCTAGAGGACCCTTCACTGTGGCTTCACCTTCCCCTTTACAGGAACGTCTCTTACAAGCGTCAGAGCACAGTTGACTCGGTCTTCAGCAGTGACATGGAGAACTCGATCGACAGTGGCTACGTCAGTGCACTCCCAGGCTATCGCTGCAAGAAGAACATTGATGAGGAGGAGGCTGAAGCTGAGGCAAGGGTGCGCTCCATGCTCCCCCAGGACATGCCACACCCATCTCTCTCGGGGGTGGCTCCGCCCACAGTGGAGGTGCTCATTCATGTGCAACGTAGCGGCGACGGGAAGAAACCTGATGAGGTGGGCAGTTGATAGAGTGCTGTGGTGATCGCTATGAAGTTGCCCTCATTCTTCCACTTCCCCCTCCTTTCCCCTCTTTCTCCTCCCTTCCCCCTTCCCTTCCCTCCCCTCCCCTCCCCTCCCCTCCCCTCCCCTCCCCTCCCCTCCCCTCCCCTCCCCTCCCCCTCCCCTCCCCTCCCCTCCCCTCCCCTCCCCTCCCCTCCCCTCCCCTCCCCTCCCCTCCCCTCCCCTCCCCTCCCCAGACTGACGGAGACTCCTCCCCCTACTTGGAGGGGATCCATTGGGTGAAAGGCAGGATGATCGGCACCGGAGCTTTCTGCTCTTGCTATCTCGCCAGAGATGTCAACAACGGGACTATGTTTGCTGTCAAACAGGTTAGACCAGTGACAATGTGTCCTACCAGCTATCCTACAGCCTTGAAGCAAAAAATTAGGTACACACTAAATGTTTTTCAGTCAAACTTTGTGAAGCAATCACTTAAATACTTGACTCAAACTCTTCAAGTTACGATCACAAAAAAAGTAAAATTTACAGCTGTACCTAATGAAGTTGCAACCAATCGGTGAATGCCATCTTCCTTCGGCAGGTGAGCTACGTCCGCAACACGAAGGCCGACGAGGAGGAGGAGTTGAGGAGGCTGAGGGCCGAGGTGGCCATGCTGAGTCGCATTGATCACCCCAACCTGGTCCGCTGCCTTGGAGCAACACAGCATGAGAGGCACATCAACATCTTTGTTGAATGGATGGCAGGTGGGCTGATCATGTGATTGTCATGTGAAAATCAGGTGGTTCCTATGGAGTCATCATATCCAGCCCCCCACTGTTTTTCTGTAGCCATGGAGTTCTTCTTCATAGCCTATACAGAGTATAAGCTGGTGGGAAGCGATGTTGCACTTAGCTCAGTCTAGTAACTTTGCCAATCAGTTATTTGCAATTACAGTGAACCACACACACACACACACACACACACACACACAGGTGGCTGTCTTGACCAGATACTCCACGACTTTGATCGTCCATTTGTCGAAAAAGTCATCTGCAACTACACCCGTCAGATCATCCGCGGGATTGTCTACCTCCACGAGCACGGGATCATCCACAGAGACCTCAAAGGTCGCTAGCCCTGCTTAGCTATCATGATAGCCGTGTTCCTTGGGGCCAAAGCTAAGGACTGCCCGCAAGGCCTCTACACTTTATACACCACCACTACTACTTTGGTCTCTTTTTGGTATTCCTGGAAGGCTTGAGCTTCCTCCTTACGAGGAGGGGCCATTGTGGTGGCTTCTTGTTCACCCATCTCTGTATAGCTTCAACCCATCTTTGTAGCTTAGACCCATCTTTGTAGCTTCGACCCATCTTTGTAGCTTAGACCCATCTTTGTAGCTTAGACCCATCTTTGTAGCTTCAACCCATTCCTGTAGGCTAACGCTGTAACCTATTTCTACTTCGACCCATTTCTGTAAACTGATATCGCTTCGACCCATCTACAGTTGCTCTTTGACACTATCCCCAGGAGGCAACGTCCTGGTCGACTAACATTGCTTCGCCCCCTTTCTGTAAACTAACATTGCTTCGACCCATTTCTGTAAACTGACATTGCTTCGACCCATCTCTTGTAGCTTACAGTTGCTCTCTGACACTATCCCCAGGAGGCAACGTCCTGGTCGACTCCACAGGACAGCGGATCCGGATTGCCGATTTTGGTGCTGCGGCAAGGCTGGCGTCCCACAGGACGGGGCCGGGGGAGTTTCAGGACATGGAGGGAACCATTTCCTTTATGGCTCCTGAGGTGGGTGGGGTCAATTAGGATGTTTCCAAAGGGTTATTAATCAATTAAGTGATTACAAATAGGGTTAATTAACTGAATAGACTATTCCAATGGGGTTCATCAGCTGGTTAATCCGGCCTCCAGCACTGTTGACTAAACCTGAGACTGTTGCCAAGGGTTGCAGAAGTTTGTTTGCCAGGCCGTAACGCAGTGACACCCACTCACTGGGATACAGATATACAAACAAAGAATTCGGCTGCATGCGAGATGAATGGTTTCTGGAGGATGACTTAATATTAGAGTTACATCATTAGCATTGTCAGGGGCATTTTTATGTCATGTGTGTTCACAATAAGTTTTGCAAATGACATAAACTTCAAAACAAACACTTTCTGATTTCCTTCTCTCCCCTTTCTTCCCTCCCTCTCTCCCTCCCTCCCTCCCTCCCTCCCTTCCTCCCTCCCTTCCTCCCTCTCCCCTCCCTCCCTCCCTCCCTCCCTCCCTCCCTCCTCTCCCTCCCTCCCCTCCCTCCCTCCCTCCCTCCATCTCTCCTCTCCCTCCCTCCCTCCCTCCCCTCCTCCCACCCTCCTAGGTGGTAAGAGGTGGCAACATAGATGACTCGGGCAACAACATGGGCTACGGCAGGAAGTGTGATGTCTGGAGTATCGGCTGTATCATCATCCAGATGGCCACTGCCAAGCCGCCCTGGGTGGGCACCTACAACGTCAAAAACAAGTATCAGCTGATTTTTAAGGTACATACCAAATCAAGAACTTCAGTACTACCGTAGGACTGGTTTTAGATGCATAGTAAAAAGATTGCGTTTTCTGAGGTAATTGCGTTTGTAATGATTGCGATAGGACAGCCAGCTACGGGATGGATGCGCACAATAGTCTGTTCATTGCGTTTCTAAACTTTGCGACCTGGCTACAAATTTCTAATTCGCAATTATTAGAACCTCGCAATTAAAACCGGTCGTAGGGTATAGCCTTGTTCCCAGGCCCCCTCTGTATTCGGTTGCACGAAGGTAAAGCAGCCTCTTTGCTTAGCTGAAAAAAGTGAGGACCTATATATTGTAAATACGACTGTTTCCGATTGGAGTCCCTCAATTATTGCTAATATTTTGGTTAACACTACCATGGGCTTGTTGCGAGGATCCCAGTTTTCTCAGGTCAGATACTTTGCCGTTATTCACTTGAAAATAATGTGGGCTTTGGCGTTGATGACTAGGAAATGAAAACTGTTATTTCCTTTAAGTGAGGCTGCCGTTTATACCTATGCAATCAAAGTGGAGGAAACAGTCTGCCAATTAAGTGGTAGCTCTTGCACTTGTCATGAGTGCGGAAATTACATCATGTGTTACTACTCTAGTCTACAACAGAAGCTACATCAAATTGAAATTGAAATTGAAATTTTCCCCCTGAGTATGGCTAGAGGTGTAGAGGAACACTACAATGAAATGAAATTACGTCAGTACTTTTTAGAGTACTGGTAAGATAGCTACTTGCATTTATTCTACGGCTGTGTTACTGCATGTAGCCCAGGCTTGCTTTATTACAGCAAGGTCCTGATAGCATCAGGGACTTGGGGGTCCATTCTACTGTAGATATTCGCATCTCAGGGGGTGTGGGGGTCGCACTAAACAATTGGTCCCGGTCTCAGTTTCGGAAGGTCTGGGGCTGAGACAGTGGCGTGCGGCAGGCCAGCGCGCTGGAAGAGCGTCCCGCGGGTACCCTGACAAACAAATAGACGATGTGAACAATGTAAAGCTGGACCAGCCAGAGGCACCTTCATGCCCAACTGGCTAGGTGTCTACATTAGAATGTGCACCATCAGAGGAGGTATAGTGTCTAAGTGACGTCATGTGCAACAGTTAAGGAGATATAGTGTCTAAGTGACGTCATGTGCAACAGTTAAGGAGATATAGTGTCTAAGTGACATCATGTGCAGCAGTTAAAAAGTCAAATGGCCATCAAGTAGAGTGAATGATTTCTTTTTGAGAGGTCTTCTACCGTAACCCTGGTGAAGAAGGGCCTCACAGACGTGCCTTTGAGACTTAGTTTTTATTTTCAGCTATTTCTCTTCAAAAGTGTGTCTGAAGCCCTCCAGATTACCAAGAAATTGTTTTTCTGATACCCTCCTCTGTTAGTCTATCCTCACGTTTCTTCCATTTCCAGCGCAGATGCATGATGAATCCTTGTTTAGACAAAATACATTCTATTTTGGCAACTGGGAGATGTGGGTCATTGGCTGTTCATGTATGCGTAATATATAAATAAGGAAACTCTTAATATTGTCACCAGTTTTGTAGCTTACTCTCTCTTTGCTTCTCCTCCTTCCCCTCGTCCCAGATCGGTCAGACCACCACCCCTCCCCCCCTACCCGAATTTACCGACCCTGCTCTCAAGGATCTCGCCATCCGCTGCCTGGAAGTCAGGCCAGAAGACAGACCGACATCCTCCGAGCTGCTCAAGCACACACTCTTCACAGAGTCTAAAGACTGACCATATTTTTCTCACTGAAAATTCTTACTTGCTTTTTTTTCAGAGTTTTATGTCACAGTCTTTATCTCAATATAGAATACAGCCGGAAGTAATTATTTAACCAATCGTATTACGGGTAATAACTTTGCGGTTTACTGGCACTTTGCGGGGTTCACTATTAACCATCATACCACATGCACACACGGGCATCCAAGCAGGTCGACATTAAGCTATTACATGAGATATTTGCAGTACTGTGTAAGTGTAGTTGATAACTGAAGAAGTTTTCCGATGCCGTGTGCGTGTTTACATCTTGGGCCGTGTTGAAGTGCAGGAGTTATAAATGATGTGGAGATTTCTTCTGTTGCTGTTCGTTCCCGTCGCCTGGGGCCAAGGTGAGAGCCAGGCGTTTGACAAGTCGGTGCATAAACCGACAGTTTAATTTGCTATTATACACTTCACAGCTGAGTCGTGGGAAAAACTCACACACAAGACTATCCCATTACTGTATGAATACTGAATGAACTGCTCCAGTTTTGGGGTAGGCTAGTTTGCAGAACGGTATAATTTGCTAGCCTTAAACCGATGCTTTCACATCTCGGTTTTTATATCTCAGCTGTGAAGGAAATTTCTATAGCTGTGTGAGGTAAAATATAAATCTGGGGCATAAGGCCAGGATATAAGGCTGTGCTTGCATGCACCGGCTTTTAAATAATATAGGTTAGCCAGCCAATCCTCATAAAAGAATTTTCAGCAGTTTATCACGACATATAAGCAAGCTATCTCTTGATAAAGAGAGGTAGCTAGTGCGACTATGGCCACTAGGTTACAGCCCCTTTCCAACCACTTTGTATCTTAACAACCCACTCTGTTTAGAGCATTGAAGCCATGGGTGTATCTGCATGTATGTACATGCAGACGTACAAGCAGATCAGAATGCCTTCCTTAGTGTATTCATGTAGTAATTGTTTCTCCCCTTGTCGCGTTGCACATAAGGAAATGTTTTGGAAACACTTGGCTCTGGTCGCCGTCCTCCAGTTATCTCCTTCCTTCGGTAGCCTATTGTGCAGGAAATTAGCTCTGTCTTGGAAGTGGGAGAGGACCAACTTTGAGCCAAGCAGACCCCACCAATTTTCAATGTACTAAGTCTACATTTATATAGCCAAAGAGGCTCTTTCTATGGTATCACAAGCCTACATGTACGAGGTGACATTATCATAGTGAGAGCTGTAATTTTATTGGGACACGTTAGTGGAATCTTTTACTGTGTCTTGTGACTTGTGTAGGCACCATCTTCAGAGGAAGCCAGGTAGACATGTTCATCCTCCTCCTCAGTTTCACCAAAATATCCGAATGCATAGCAACGAGAAATTTTTGCAAATGTAAATATAAATAGTTACTTAACTTCATCGGTATCGCTGCACGCAGCCTGCCGTCGAATTTTGATACACAAAAGCGATGACGTTCAATGCCTAGGTCGACAAGAGGATGCTTAAGGATGCTACTACAGTAGCTACACAGATAAGCGTCATTTGACCAGCTAGGGGCATGGTCGGTATGTAATTATTAATAGTTGTTGCTAACGTAGTCATGTGAGGATCACGTTTCGACCCGAGTCTCTCGTGTCACGTGCAGACATTTTGGTGAAACTGTCCTGCGTGATTACCCGTAAAGCGATAAATATTTAACCTGTTAGTTTCCAGACCGTGAGGAATATTTCTAAAGTGTTTTTACTAGCAAGAAGCAGAGCTGTTCCATTTCGTCATCTTGAATAAATCCATAGTAGTATCTTACTTTCCATTTCAGAGATCTTTGTCAGATAGTGTTAGCGTCGTCCCCAGGCCTTCCCTGCACGAGCGACCAAAGTGAGTGAGGTAAAGCTCGCTCACTTCTCTCGCTCGTGCGGGGAAGGCCTGGGAACGAGGCTAAGATAGTGTACTAGTATTTTTTGGTGTTTTCATAACACAGCACACATAAACGCTACCACCACTATAGCCCTGACTGTGTTCGTTGTGATGCGTATACCAACCTAAATAAGGGGCATAACCGCGGATACTCAGATACTCATCCATATCCATATGGGTACTTTATCCATACGGATACTTATCCATGCCTCACTCACGGTGTGTGTAAGTCTGGCTGGAGTAGTATGGTCCATCAATAGAATGTTGTGTTTATCAGAAGCGCTCTAGGAATGTCTTAGCGTGCTAAATGCGTTCTCTGCTTTCGCATTCCCTTTAAGGATGCTGGGTATTCACACCATTGACTTGCAAATAGCAACCAAAGTCGTCGCCTGGCCTCCTGTGCTTGTTTCCCCCACATTCCTGAGATATCCCGACCTGTTAGGGACGTTGCTGTAAGCTTGTGGTTTTGAGGTGAAGTCTTAGGATTGCGCTCTATATAGGTGGGAAGGTATCACATGTGCCACACCTTCCGATGATGTAATTTTAAAGGCTCTATTGGTAGCCTGAGACTACTAAACTTCACTTCTTATACAGTGGGGAGCCCAGAATGTTACCTGCTCCCCACTTGGTAGCTGAATTTGTGTATACACTGTACTCGCAAATAGCAGCCAAAAACGTCTGCTGACCTCTGGCAGTTATTTCTCTCTGTCGTTGCTGAGATGTCCCGGCCTGTTGGGGACATTGCTGTCGGTCAGTTGGGACTTTGGGGTGAAGTCATAGCACTCTTCCAGCGTTTCACTGCCTAGCACAATAGCCTATGCAATCACTGATTTGATTTATGAGGAAATACTGGACAGTGCACTAGATGGCTTTATAAATGTATCCCGTGTCCACAATAATATGTATACTGATATTGCTGCCATAGCTAACTGCTATACCATTGAAGATGTCTGATCAGAGCGCAAGAGTAACCAGAGATTGTGTTATCTTGATCACCGTACGCTTTCTTGAGAGTATAAACTCGTAACTAGTTTTAAAATCCCCACACCCTACACTCCTACTTCATGACTGTGCTAAACTTTCTTTCCTAATGGACTCGAAACTAATGCACACAAGACACTCCCAAAGCATGCTGTCTGCTTGGACATTTGCTAGCGCTGACCTCATTCCCAGGCCTCCACCCCAGCCCCCAGCTTTTGTCACGAAGAACAGGCACCTATTTGTTTCCCGGTACAGAAAGAAAGCTATGGAGCGGTTGTTAGTTGTCGTGCTCCAAAAGCTAGTGTTCATGTGTACTAACCTTTGTGACCACAGAGTCTCTGTGTGACCATCAGCTGGCCATGTTTGTTGAGGTAGGAGGATGCAAGCCGTGACAGAATATGGAGGGGGCTCTATGCGAGAGGGCGCCTTTTTAAGCTCCGTATATAAATATACAACTAACATAAATGGTTGTCCCGGTGCTGGTTTTGCCACAAATATCTCCTCACTGAGTCTCTGCAGTGGCTATAGGTCTTCTTGCATTAGTGTAGCCAAGCCGTGTTTGGTCACTACTTCCAATTGGGTTAGTGGAATCTGACTTCAAGGGGCTTGGATGTCGCTGCTGCTCCTGACTGTACATTGTAGCAGTTAGTATTGGGGGAGAGTAAACCAGTGCATCAGATCAGTTTTAGTAGAACTAATCGTGCAAAATTTAGTTGTTTGACATCCTTTAGCCATAACTTTATGGAGTGGAATGTGTTAGACAAGTAGTGTCGCCATGGTAATTGTGTTTAAACACAGGCCAACCCACAAAACAGAAACAGAGTCATATGTGTAGTATAAGCACCTAAAAATAGGTACTGATGCCAATTCTGCAATATTTCGCCTACAGCAATTCAAAATGTGACTGTTGACATTGCAATGTCAGTTGCAAGCCGCAAGTGACATTGCAGTACCTATACTGTTCCCTGTAACAATTCTCACAAAGGCCTGCCCCCACAAATATCACGTCATTAAATTTTACTAGTACGTGAATTATATAAATTAATCATACCTTTATGATGTCCATTTAGGATCATCACTGAATATATTGCAACTACCGACTTCCACAAGCCCACTTTTTGTGGGAGAGATAGCAACGTTCTCCACTACTGTAATGTCTGTGCCAGTCCCTACCATCACCTGGCGTCAGCAGATTTTTATTCCAGGCATACCCCTCGTATCTGAGGATGTCGTGCCAGACGGAGAAAACACCAACATCACAATACAGACCTTGGACAGTACCACCTGGAGGAGTGTGCTCTCACTGCGAGTGCCAGAGAGGCCTGGTGTGCTGTTCGAGCGATACTTTATAACAGTTGATAATGGTGTTGATACTTTTGCAATAAGTGAAAATGATGCTCCACTACTAAATCGAGCAGGTAAGGCAGCCTATCTGAATGCATTTATACCGGTAGTGCATGTAGTGTATATTGTATATTTTTTGTGACTTTGGTGATGGTTATTCAAATCTAGGCCAGCCTAGCTGTAGAGACATGTGTGTAGTTCGAGCAGGTAAAGCAACCATGGACTACTATTGATGTAGTATACTCATGCAACATACTGAGCATGAAGCTTTGTGTATAACTATACTTTAGCTCTCAGGTGCTTCTCCCCTCGCTCCCCGCACTCTCCGCTTTGGGTTATTCAATCAGCTTTTTTAACACTAGAGATAAAGAGGATGGATCTAGTGTAGGGATTTTTTTCGTATGGTAGAAGAAACTGCGTGTGCAGACTAGGCAGGTTTTGACGATGGGAAGAGGCGGAGGGATGATGCCGTAGTGACCACACCTCCTCCTCCTTCTCCAGGCGTCCCACAGGACTGTGGGACCATTATCAACATCACATCAAGCAGTGATCCTGAGGTATTTCCAGAGGATATCGCTAGAACTTGTTTCAGGTGCCAGTTTGGAAGTCCTCCGACCTCTGACCCTATGACAACATGGATGCTGAATGGAAGCGTTATCAGTCCTTCGCAAGGGGTGGTTGTTGATGGAGTGCTAGTCGTTTTTGACCCGGTTGAAGCAATTGGTATTTCAGCCCCAGTGCCAATAGTTTGTGTTTCTGAAAATCTCACTATTTCTGCCCAAGCATTGGGTAAGTTACATGCACTCTGCAAAATTTATATGCAGCAGCTAATTTCAATTTATATGCAGCAGCTAATTTCGTTCATGTGTGAGTGGAGGGGTTTTACATGTGGCCTTTCACTCTGCATGTACACCAGCCTCATTCCCAGGCTTTCACTCCAGTCTCATTCCCAGGCTTTCACCCCAGTCTCATTCCCAGGCTTTCACCCCAGCTCACTCATAGACACGTGGGGAGGGGGGGGGGGAGAGGGGGGGGAGGCCTTCACTGCAGCAGCCTGGGAATGAGGCTACTGTTACCTCCAACAATACCATTTGTATAGCCAGCTATATAACAGTTTTAGCCAATTCAATTTTACCTGAGCTAACCTGACTCCTCCCTTCCCCTGCAGTACTTGTGCCCCCAGGGGTTGCAGATGTGACTGTTAACGAGGGGGACACACTCACCATCAGGTGTGAGTCCGATGCCTCCACGAGAATCACTAGCTTCCGGTGGACAGGGCCCGATGGAGCAAACGTCTCCAATGTTAGCACCCTGGAGATACCAAACATTCAGCGGGACCAGTCTGGAGTGTACACCTGCTTCATTACCAACTTCCAGGGCAACACAATATCGGGAAGTGGGACAGTTACCGTACAGTGTGAGTGCAACGAATGTTTGTTGTGATACTGGGATGATGGTACATGTTAATTGCTACAGTCTTCATTCTTCGTGCTTGTGAGGCGTGCACTGCTGCCTGTCTTTGGTCGGCTGGGACCAGCGTTACAATAAACCACTAATGGTGTGGTGTAGTCACTCACTATTATCACAATCATGGCTTCCCACTACCCTTCATTTTGCTCCATGTTAGCATTAAACATCAAACCATAGACTGCACCAGTATCGCTCATGGGCAGTTGTGTGCACACACACACACACACACACACACACACACTTACACACACACACACACACACACACACACACACACACACCTACACACACACACCTACACACACACACTGGCACACCCCAGCAGCTTAACCACCACAAACAGTGGCAGCTCACGGCCTGCACAGCTAGCGACATAGTGGCTAGGACACCTCACCCAAAAGCCTGTGTAGTTAAAACACTCTGTGTGCTAAGAATAAGAACCCTTAGTCTCATTCCCAGGCCCCAGCCTTTGTCGACAAAGATGGAGTGAACTAAAGAATCCTATATATAGGATTATCCTATGCATAATTTAATGATTGACTCCAAGAATTTTGTCAGTCAGGCTGGACAAATATATTTTTTCAATTACAGCACTCCGAAACGTGACCGCCAGCCCTCAGTCACAAGATGTCAACATAGAGGAAGTACCCACCATAACTCTGAACTGTTCTGTGGATACTAATCAACCAGCTGATACCACCATTCAATGGACCAGCGATGTCCGGTCTGGGGACTTGGCTAGTGGAACTGGGACCTTCCTGGAATTGGATCTGATTACTGCTGACTTGGCAGATGAGGAGGTGTTCACCTGCACTGCCACTCTGGGAAATATGACTGAATCTGATAATGCAACTGTCATTGCTTACAGTGAGTCATGCCCATAGGGAAGCATTTGAACATTATTCGGGGTTTGATAGCAGCCAATATCGGATGCACAATACTAAAATATTTGAGCCTAATAATCTCAGGCCATTCCTGTGTTATTAAACACTGTTTGGTGGGAAGTTGGGATACGGTGAAGATGACTATAATGAAGATATTAATTTTCTTTTCTACAGGCTCTGTGAACATCACCGAACAGCCAGTGTCGACGGCCCTGCTGGTGGGTGAGACGGCATCCTTCTCCTGTGTAGCAGTCTCCAGACCTGCCCCCACCATCACCTGGTTCCGAATGGAGAGTGGCTCAGTGGACGTGCAGTTGATAGATGGGGTAGAGAACATCTCCATAGTGGCAGTGACAACAGACAACAACACTACCAGCAGTGATCTCTCAGTGCCAGTGCTGGGGACTGAGGACTTCACACAGTACTTCTGTGTGGCTGAGAATGGCTTTGATAATCAGACAAGTGACAGGGTGGAGCTGATTGCAGCTGGTAAGAGTACAATCTGATGCTTCTAAATTGTGTTGGTTCAAGCAGGAACTTATGCTGCCTATAAGGTAATATTTTGTTTCTTATATAATTGCAGTACTCCAGAGTGTGACCGCCAGCCTTCAGTCACAAGATGTCAACATAGAGGAAGTGCCCACCATAACTCTGAACTGTTCTGTGGATACTAACCGACCAGCTGATACTACCATTCAGTGGACCAGCAACGTCCGGTCTGGGGTCTTGGCTAATGGAACTGGGACCTTCCTGGAGTTGGATCTGATTACTGCCGACTTGGCAGATGAGGAGGTGTTCACCTGCATTGCCACTCTGGGAGATATGACTGAATCTGATAATGCAACTGTCATTGCTTACAGTGAGTCACGCCCATAGGGAAACATTTCAACATTATTCGGGGTTTGATAGCAGCCAGTGTCAGATGCATAGGTTGTGTACATGCCCAGCCAGTTAGTTGCAGCCATGTGTAGCATCGATAAGGCGGAGCCAATCGGATACATTTAGCCAGAGCCAGTGACTGGGTCAAGCATTCTAGAATAGCACAATACCTAAATATTTGAGCCTAATAATCTCAGGCCGTTCCTGTGTTATTTAACACTGTTTGGTGAGGAGTTGGGGTACGGTGAAGATAACTATAATGAAGATATTTTTTTCTACAGCTTTTGTGAACATCACCCAGCAGCCAGTGTCGACGACCCTGCTGGTGGGTGAGACGGCATCCTTCTCCTGTGAAGCAGTCTCCAGACCTGCCCCCACCATCACCTGGTTCCGAGTGGAGAGTGGCCCAGTGGACGTGCAGTTGATAGATGGGGTAGAGAACATCTCCATAGCAACAGTGACGACAGACAACAACACTACCAGCAGTGATCTCTCAGTGCCAGTGCTGGGGACTGAGGACTTCACACAGTACTTCTGTGTGGCTGAGAATGGCTTTGATAATCAGACAAGTGACAGGGTGGAGCTGATTGCAGCTGGTAAGAGTTGCAGCTGATGCTTTTAAATTGTATTGGTTCAAGCAAGAACTTATGCTGCCTGTAAGGTAATATTTTGTTTCTTATAATTGCAGTACTCCAGAGTGTGACCGCCAGCCCTCAGTCACAAGATGTCAACATAGAGGAAGTACCCACCATAACTCTGAACTGTTCTGTGGATACTAACCGACCAGCTGATACTACCATTCAGTGGACCAGCAACGTCCGGTCTGGGGTCTTGGCTAATGGAACTGGGACCTTCCTGGAATTGGATCTGGTTACTGCTGACTTGGCAGATGAGGAGGTGTTCACCTGCACTGCCACTCTGGGAGATATGACTGCATCTGATAATGCAACTGTCAATGCTTACAGTGAGTCATGCCCATGCTACTGAAAGCATAAAGCTATCATATGAGGCTTGTCTGTATCACTTTTCTACAGCTTTTGTGAACATCACCCAGCAGCCAGTGTCGACAGCTCCCCTGCTGGTGGATGAGACGGCATCCTTCTCCTGTGTAGCAGTCTCCAGACCTGCCCCCACCATCACCTGGTTCCGAGTGGAGAGTGGCTCAGTGGATGTGCAGTTGATAGATGGGGTGGAGAACATCTCCATAGTACCAGTGACAACAGACAACAACACTACCAGCAGTGATCTCTCAGTGCCAGTGCTGGGGACTGAGGACTTCACACAGTACTTCTGTGTGGCTGAGAATGGCTTTGTTAATCAGACAAGTGACAGGGTGGAGCTGATTGCAGCCGGTAAGAGTACAAATCTGATGCTTCTAAATTGTATTGGTTCAAGCAGGAACTTATGCTGCCTATAAGGTAATATTTTGTTTCTTATTATTGCAGTACTCCAGAATGTGACCGCCAGCCCTCAGTCACAAGATGTCAACATAGAGGAAGTACCCACCATAACTCTGAACTGTTCTGTGGATACTAACCGACCAGCTGATACCACCATTCAATGGACCAGCAACGTCCGGTCTGGGGTCTTGGCTAATGGAACTGGGACCTTCCTGGATTTGGATCTGGACACTGCTGACTTGGCAGATGAGGAGGTGTTCACCTGCACTGCCACTCTGGGAGATATGACTGAATCTGATAATGCAACTGTCAATGCTTACAGTGAGTTACTCCTGTACTATTGAAAGCATAAAGCTATCATATGAGGCTTGTCTGTATCACTTTTCTACAGCTTTTGTGAACATCACTGAACAGCCAGTGTCGACGGCTCCCCTGCTGGTGGGTGAGACGGCATCCTTCTCCTGTGAAGCAGTCTCCAGACCTGCCCCCACCATCACCTGGTTCCGAGTGGAGAGTGGCCCAGTGGACATGGAGTTGATAGATGGTGTGGAGAACATCTCCATAGTACCAGTGACAACAGACAACAATACTACCAGCAGTGATCTCTCAGTGCCAGTGCTGGGGACTGAGGACTTCACACAGTACTTCTGTGTGGCTGAGAATGGCTTTGATAATCAGACAAGTGACAGGGTGGAGCTGATTGCAGCTGGTAAGTCCCGGCCATGCCTTTCTTAATATGTTCTCTGCCATTACTGACGTACTAAGCATTCAGCTCTGTCTGCACTGCGTGTATTGGATGTTCTGTATAGATGCTGGTAGGATATGCTAAAGTGAGCATGCAGGATTTTTCCCTTGGGAGGGGAAGTGTTGCATATGAGGTCCCAACCCCTGGGGGAGGGGGGGTTGGGAGCATACTCCCCCAATCAATTATTAATACTCTGAAGTCGTTTCTGGACCCCCAAAAGGCTACTAATAAACTGCTGAGTATCAAACAAGTTTAAAAATTCTGAAGGAATCTCAGCCTCCACCCCCTCTGTATGAAACCCTGCTAATTAAAGCATAAGTACGCCAAAAAATCATATGCCGTCTCAAGAACTTGATTCCTATTTAATACCCGCCAGACCAACCCTAGACTTTACGACTTCTGTCCCTCCCCCAGTTTCTCCCACGTTCCTTGTGGATCCGGAGAGCGTGACTCTGGTCTCTGGAGAAGTCGCCAGCTTCACCTGCACTGCTATCGGTCCCCCGCTGCCCGACATAACCTGGGAGGATGGTGCGGGGAACAACGTGACAGACAACGACATGTTCAACATTACACAAGTGTCTGATGGCGCAAATGTGTCTAGCATTCTGGAGTTTGTAGCAGATCTAGAAGAGAACCAGACCCAGTACCGGTGTGTGGCTGAGAACCGTGTCAACAGGACTGAGAGTGAACTGGCAACTGTGATCATTGCAGGTTAACCCGGCTACTCAGGGGGGGAAGGGGGGGGGACAAGGCCACTGGTAGTTAGCCTAGCTGTAGTGAGATGTACCAATATTATATGACTATACACACACACACACACATACATACATACATACATACCCACACACACACACACACACGTACATACATGCCCACAAACACACACACACACGAATGTACGTACATACATACCCACACAGGCCCCCCAGGCAGCCCAGGACCAGTCACCGTGGGAAACATCGGGCCCCGAGGTGCCACTGTCTCCTGGGCACTGCCCTTCTCTCTTATTCCAATCACTCAGTACCAAATCACCATACGCAACGATTCTGATGTAATCCTTATTGACCAAATCCTTCAGAGTGGAGACGATGGGTTCCTCGAAAGACAACTCATTGTGGTAGATGCCCTCAGGCCTTTCACAGCTCATGTTGCAATGGTGGTAGCTACCAATCGAGCCGGAGTTGGAGTTGCCGCAGCTTCTCCGACGTTTGCAACTCTTGAGGATGGTATGTCATGCCTATGAGTAGTGCTGGTTAAAAGCATGGTATATATTTCACCCATGCATGTCAAACTAGGTATCTTAAAGTCTCGCTCAGTTCTTGTGTACATGTAGTGTGAGTGTAGACCTCTTACATGTAACTGCTTCCTGCAGCACCTGAAGCCCCGCCCACTGCTGTTGCAACCTCAGCCCCTTTGGCAAGACAGATCTTAGTCTCTTGGAACCCCCCTCCGCTGGAATTTCAGAATGGAGTCATCACACTGTTCACCGTCCAATTCCAGAACCTTTTAGCTCCAAATTCTGCCCCCCAGGAAGTTTTTACCTCAATGCCTCAATTCACCTTGACCAACCTTGCGCCTGGAGTGATGTACAACATCAGTGTAGCGGCTAACACTACGGTGGGCCGGGGGCCGTTCAGTGGCGGAGTGCTACAGTCAACGATACCCTTGCCTCCACTATTCCCTGCTCCTCCTGTCACCACTGATACCTCCACCTCCACCTTCACCTTCACCATCCCCTCGCCCCCTGGGGACCCTGGGGACTTTAGGTTAGCAGGGTTTTAAATTAACGCACAGTGTGTGCTTATTTAGAAAACAATCCTGCATACCAACTAATACGTATGCTTACTGCACATTCACATACACACAGTCACTTTTGGATAATCATCTTAAGGCTTGGCTCCACCTCATCACTGCCTCAATCCCCCACCATCCTGTTCCCTACGAATGCGTCCTTTGTGTTTTCCTCGATCAATAGTGTGCCCCCAGTTGGGAGCCCCTACGTTGCAGCCGAGATCTCTGCTGGTAGTCTACCAGAGACTTTCAGTGCCGGAGACAGTGCAAGCACTGTTGGAATCAATGATAATGATATATATGTGAACGTTCCACTCCCTGACGAGACGAGATACACCGCCTTTGTCTGGGGCTTTGCACCCTCTGTGCCGGTGAGTGGGTTGATTTTCGACAGCTCTAACATGCATGGGTATATATATAGTAGTTCTCCACACTGGTGACACTCGGGCATACCTCGAGACTCCCACGCTGGTGCCGTCAGTCAATGCACCTTGCCACTGCTTGGGGTTTCTCTAGCTTAGTCTACCCCAAATGTTCCATTTCCAGCTCATGCACTTCATGTGGCCCGGGTCGTGGTCTTATGGACGTGGTTTGTCTCATGTTCAGACACTCCGTTAATTTATAAATATAGCAGTACGTCAAGCAAGTGAAGTTTTACACGGATTCAGCTAAGCCGTTTGTGAGTGAGAGACACGCCCCCTGGTTGGCAAAGAGAGCCATAGTATGTACGTACACAAATACAGTTGAGTGGCTGAAGCTGTTGAAATGAGCATTTACTTTAAGAGTTTGAGAGGAGCAGACTAGAACAAGCCAGACATGTGGCTAAGCCTGAAGCGGCTGGTTTGAGGCTTCAAGACGACCCTTATGCTTCAGCAAACGATGGCAGATTTGTGGGCGACATGGCAGGCTGGCTCCATCCTGCCTCCCTCTCCCCTCCAGGGTTCCCAAAATGCCAGACGAAGGCGACAGACCGCCCCCCCCAGACAGTACAGCTCCTTCTCTTCCTCCAATTTTGTCAGCCCCGTCACCACGCAATCACGTGAGTCAGTCAGTGCTACTGGCAGTGTAATCAAGTATAAACTCAGTGTACATGTGTGCATGAGTGTGAGTACTGTGCATAGGGCACTCCAGTCTTTGCATGTGTGCATGAGTGTGAGTACTGTGCATAGGGCACTCCAGTCTTTGCATGTGTGCATGAGTGTGAGTACTGTGCATAGGGCACTCCAGTCTTTGCATGTGTGCATGAGTGTGAGTACTGTGCACAGGGCACTCCAGTCTTTGCATGTGTGCATGAGTGTGAGTACAGGCAGTGTAGGCAGGTTTTGACGATGGGAAGAGGCGGAGGGATGATGCTGTAGTGACCACACCTCCTCCTCCTTCTCCAGAGGTCCCACAGGACTGTGGGACCATTATCGACATCACATCAAGCAGTGATCCTGAGGTATTTCCAGAGGATATCGCTAGAACTTGTTTCAGGTGCCAGTTTGGAAGTCCTCCGACCTCTGACCCTATGACAACATGGATGCTGAATGGAAGCGTTATCAGTCCTTCGCAAGGGGTGGTTGTTGATGGAGTGCTAGTCGTTTTTGACCCGGTTGAAGCAATTGGTATTTCAGCCCCCGTGCCAATAGTTTGTGTTTCTTCAGCTGCTGAAAATCTCACTATTTCTGCCCAAGCATTGGGTAAGTTACATGCACTCTCCAACATTTATATGCAGCAGCTAATTTCATTCATGTGTGAGTGGAGGGGTTTTACATGTGGCCTTTCACTCTGCATGAGGGGATTTGAAAAATTGGAGAGCCTGCTAATGCAAACTGCAGACAGCTGTTTCGGCCTATTTGGGCCTCGTCAGTGCAGTTGTAGCACCTGGAGTTTACCAGCAACTCCTAGCTGACCAGCAGCTAACCACCCTCTGCACCCAGAGTTGAGGGTGTACACCAGCCTCATTCCCAGGCTTTCACTCCAGTCTCATTCCCAGGCTTTCACCCAAGCCTCATTCCCAGGCTTTCACCCAAGCCTCATTCCCAGGCTTTCACCCCAGGGGGGGAGGGGGGGAGGGGGGGGGGGGGGGAGGCCTTCACTGCAGCTTTTATCACTTGTAGTATGAAATGCACGCTGGGGGGCCTGGGAATGAGGCTACTGTTACCTCCAACAATACCATTTGTATAGCCAGCTATATAACAGTTTTAGCCAATTCAAGTTAACCTGACTCCTCCCTTCCCCTGCAGTACTTGTGCCCCCAGGGGTTGCAGATGTGACTGTTAACGAGGGGGACACACTCACCATCAGGTGTGAGTCCGATGCCTCCACGAGAATCACTAGCTTCCGGTGGACAGGGCCCGATGGAGCAAACGTCTCCAATGTTAGGACCCTGGAGATACCAAACATTCAGCGGGACCAGTCTGGAGTGTACACCTGCTTCATTACCAACTTCCAGGGCAACACAATATCAGGAAGCGGGACAGTTACCGTACAGTGTGAGTGCAGCGACTGTTTGTTGTGATACTGGGATGATGGTGCATGTTAATTGCTACAGTCTTCACTCTTCGTGCTTGTGAGGCGTGCACTGCTGCCTGTCTTTGGTCGGCTGGGACCAAGGATTGCAGCGTTACAATAAACCACTAATGGTGTGGTGTAGTCACTCACTATTATGGCTTCCCACTGTCCTTCATTTTGCTCCATGTTAGCATTAAACATCAAACCATAGACTGCACCAGCATCGCTCGTGGGCAGTCGTGTGCACACACTTACACTACAGTTAGCCTTAGGAGACCTTTTCTGCTATGAGGAGAAAAGACAAAACTTTATGTGCATATTTTGTGCTTTCAAATAACTTTTATACATGAAAGCACAAATATTCATGTATTTTTTCCATTTAGTGCCTACTTTTCCCCATTACGTCATAGCGGAAAGGTTTTGTTACCCCTGACGTTAGCCTCTGTCCTAACCCTCCCTCAGCCGGACTCAGCGGCGGTGCCATTGCAGGCATCGTGGTGGGCATCATCCTGGCCACGATCCTGGTGGGAGCCATCGTCATCCTGTTGCTGCTGGTCTTCGGGCTCAAGAGGAAGCCAAACTGGGGGCCTCCGCCCTCTCGAAAGGGCTCCGTCAGACTGGTACGTCCTGCCCTCCTAGAGGGCTCAGTTGTACCAACAGGGCAGGAGGCACTGGAGGGTAGATCACACATAGCCTCGTTCCCAGGCCCACGTGCGCGTTTCACTTTAGCCAGCAACACGCAGAGAGCCTGGGGACGAGGCTAGATCACACACGTGCTTATACAATTTTGGCACACCTTTCATCTCTAGTCACAAACTAATTTACTGATTTCTTGAGAGTGGGTGGTAGCGTGACTGCACTTGTGAGGGCTCCTTTGCCATTTCTCCCACAGCGAGATTTTAGGGAGACTGCTCCGAGAGCCAAGGCTGTGTCCGAGCTCCAGGATCTCAATCCAGGTATGGGAATGGGGCTTTAGGGCATTTTGCACGTATTTTAACTTGAGGTACACGGCTTAACTTGTGAGGGTATGGCTTTCAGTCATGTGACGTTCCTTTTACAGACGATGTAAGGCTGCCAGTCTCTGTGGAAGACTTTGAGGGTCACTTGAAGAAAATGCACGCCAACACCGACCACCTTTTCTCGGAAGAATATGAGGTAACCAGTCATGTGACAGTCACATGGGCTATCGTGTCTAATTGTAAAAATTAACCCCTTTGCCACAGATCATTCAGATCAAGTCGCCAAGCCTCCCCCACATCCAGTGCTCAATGCCATATAACGTAAACAAGAACAGATATGCTAACATCAACTGCTGTGAGTTGATCTGTTTCTGGATAGAGCATGGATAAATTTGAAACCGGTCAGTCATAGAAACATGGCCTTTCAAATTATACGAGCAGCAAAGCCACGAAAGAGTATGCAACTTTAGCAATACCTGTGAGTGCCATCCATTGGTTATATCATAGGGTGTCACACGTTTACTTTCTGTAGCTACAGTTGCCCTCTCCTCGAATCTATGTGGAGTTCCTTCGCCATGCCAACCCATAAATTTCACTTGAAACAGTTTGCTCTTGCACCTGTTCTCACCATTTTATGTCATTAGTCGATGTCTACATGAACGTTTGGTTTCCAAATAAGGAAGCTATAATTGGACGGCACCGCAGTTACTCGCTCTTTCGCAGCTTTGCCGCTCATGAGCTTCTGAATTATAGATATCTCGCGATTTAGCTCATCAGCCTAACTGTACACCCATAGCCAATCTCTCTACCTCACTAAACACCGCATGCATTTGACCTCTGCACTTCTACAGTCGACGACTCTCGTGTCCACTTGAGTAAGTTTGTTGGTGTTGACGGATCGGACTACATCAACGCCAACTACATCAATGTAAGTAACAACTCCTTCCTAGCACGATGTAATGATGACATCACTGAAGCTACCTCCCTCAGGGCTACCAACAGAAGCAGGCGTACGTAGCCACCCAGGGCCCACTGCCGAATACGACGCACGACTTCTGGCGCATGGTGTGGGAGTTCCGATCCTGCTGCATCATAATGCTTACCAACCTGGTGGAGAAGAGCAGGGTGAGAGTGGGAGGGTAGATGGTGGGAGGGTGGGAGAGTGGGAGGATAGACGGTGGGAGAGTGAGAGGGTAGATGGGAGGGTAGATGGTGGGAGGGTGGGAGGGTAGACATTGGGAGAGTGGGAGGGTAGATGGTGGGAGGGAGGGTGGTTGGCAGGCATATACAGTGAAAGTGTTCACCGTTGCATAGAAGTACTGCTGTTGGTTGGTTCACAGTTCATTTCTCTTTCTCCTCTTCTCAGGCGAAGTGTCACCAGTACTGGCCTGAGGCCGGCAGTGTCAGCTTTGGAGAGCTTACCGTCACCATTATTGACACCCAGGAGCTCGCTTACTACACCGTCAGGACATTCCGCATGAACAGGGTTAGCTGTGCGACTATCTTTTGACAGTTGTGTGCACTTTGGAAAGATGGCTGTTGATAGTACTTTATGTGATCTGATATCATACTCATGTGATCAGTCATGTGACTTGATTTCGTCTCCAGGGCAACGATCGCCGGGAGGTGAAGCAGTTCCATTACACAGGCTGGCCTGACTTTGGTGTCCCTGACCACCCCCACCCCGTCATCTCCTTCATCAGGCGCATCAGCAACTTTAAGAGAACCACAGACGGCCCAGACATCATACATTGCAGGTCAGTCACTGACTTAGCTTTACAGTAGCCCCAGGGTGTGGCCTGGGAATGGGGCTGGCTTTACAGTAGCCCCGGGGTGTGGCCTCGGAACGAGGCTAGCTTTACCTCACAAGGAGATGGTTTGCATGAGTAAGAGCTCTCTCTTGACCTGCTGGGCCTCCTGGAGCCCGTCTTAAATTTTTATTGCCTATGGGCAATCTTCTCTCCTTTCCGCAGTGCTGGTGTGGGTCGTACGGGCACGCTGATCGCCATTCAGACCACGATGGCCATGATGAGTGAGGAGGGGAAGGTGGACATCTTCAACTTTGTCCTCGGCATGAGAACCCAGAGGAACTACATGGTCCAGACGGAGGTACGGCCTCGGCCACTCTCCTTAGTCATTTTGATATCTCATGGTTTCATTCCCATTCTTTCCTATTTGGCCTCATTCCCATTTTTCTATTCCGTCTCGCTCCCATTTCTTCCTATTTAATTTCATTCCCATTCTTTCCTATTTGGCCTCATTCCCATTTTTCTATTCCGTCTCGCTCCCATTTCTTCCTATTTAGTCTCATTCCTATTCCTTCCTATTTGGTCTCATTCCCATGCCTTCCTAGCCTTCAAGTCTCCTATTATAGCCTCAATAAACATGCAAAATTAGTTTTACTCCACAGCTGCAAGATACCATCGATATCTGGGAGAAGGGCATGGCTAATGTGCAGTCTGCGGAAGCAAAGTAGCTTACACACATGCTTCTCTTCTCCGTCCCCCAACAGCGACAGTACATCTTCACCCATGATGCTGTGATGGAGTTGCTGCGCATCGGGGACACCGAGGTGCCCATCCAGAACCTTCGGCGCAAGTACAAGGAACTGCAGGCGCAGAACCCAGAGTCAGAACTCAGTGGCCTGGAGGAGGAGTACCTGGTGGGTCACATGACTATCACTGTCACTATCACATGATTTCTTAAGTGACTGGTTTTTGTTGGGAAAAATGAAAATGTGCATATACATGTAGGTAGATCATTTAAGAGGTAACATAGAAATGCCTGTAGAGCTCGAGTCATATAGCACACACACACATACACACATACATGCACACATGCACAGACACACACACACACACACACACACACACACACACACACAGTTAATGCCTACATAGAAAAGTTAATTGGATGCATTGGAAACCTGAAACTTGTACATACCTAGAATCCTGCAGTGTGTTTGATAGGATGTTGACATCCGAGCAGCTGCATGAGTGTGTTGTCTGGTTTTCAGTGGCACCATCCTGTGCCTGGCACTGGCAACCTGACACTCCAATGAGGAAAATAGTTCACATACTGTCCCCATAGACATGGCAGCACATGACTGTGTAGTTATGTATGCACACACACATACACACACACACACACACTCACACACATTCATACACACTACACACACACTCATACATACACATACACACACACACACACACACACACACACTCATACATACACACACACACACACAGCAAATCAAGGAGCTGAGTGTTATCGACAAGACCCAGTTCACATCCGCCAAGATGACGGTCAATCTGGGCAAGAACCGGTCTCCCGACATCCTTCCCTGTGAGCTATCACTCTTAGCAATGTCTACCCCACAGGAGTAGCTACATGACCCCTTGCATCGTGACATTACAATACCAGAGTACTGTAGTAACGACCAATGCTGTACAGCGACAAATTTTGAGGGAGTACGATTTTCACGATTTTCACAGATTTGGCTCAAACTATACCCTTGAAAAAAGTTAAATACAGTTACGTGTAGGCGTGGCTCCACCATGTCTGCAAAATCAGTGCAAAAAGTATACTGCAGTTTGATTTTTGAAAATTTTAGACCTCGAAAATCTATTGCTATACAGTAACATGTGACCATTTTGTAGGTCAATTTTCTATGTGGCAAAGATTCCAGGTACACACTGCAGCATTGACTGTCAGTCTCACCTGCTAACGCAGTGCATGCCTGCCTGGATCCAGACAGCTCCTGACACTCCATGCGAGGTGATATGGCATTGAAAGCTGACCTCATAGATGGTCATCAGAAGTCATGCACATTAGTCATTACTATAATGATTTTATATCGGAATGCCGCGATGCCATTAGACTCTGTGTCTCCTCCTTTAGACGACGACTACCGAGTGAGGCTACTAATGCATCCCGGGGTCAGCGGCTCGGACTACATCAACGCCAGCTACATCGATGTGAGTGCCTGTGACCTGGGGTTCTTGATCTCGGGAATGGGACTGTGCTAAGTGTTACAGTCTCATCCCTAGCCTGTCAGTACAGGGAGATGCAGTCTCATTCCCAGGCCATCTGTATAGAGAATATTACGGCCTCATTCCCAAATTCTCACCGTCTGTGGATGGCCTGATACCCATGCTACACGTATGTGTGGGTGATGAGCGTGAAGTACCTCTCTGGAGACACTCAGTCTGTTGTGTACTTGCCCTCCATTGGCTTCCAAAGAGTACAGCCATTGCCTCCCATCATTGTCTGCACACTGCAGCTGTATCTTTGACGTGATTATGCATTGTGAGAAGAAATACTTCACTAGGCAAGAAGACTGCCCACAAGTGCCTCTGGGGAAGTGGGCATAGTCTGCAGGGGCATAATCCTTTCCAACTTCATCATCCTCCTTCCATCTTGCTCCCTCCCTCCCTCCTCCTCCCTCCCTCCCTCCCTCCCTCCCGCCTTCCCTCCCTCCCTTCCTCCCTCCCTCCCTCCTTCCATCTTGCTCCCTCCCTCCCTCCCGCCCTCCCTCCTTCCCTCCCACCCTTCCTCCCTCCTTCCCTCCCTCCCTCCCGCCTTCTCTCCCTCACTCCCTCCCTCCTTCCTCCCTCCCTACCTTCCTCCCTCCCTCCCTCCCACCTTCCCCAGGGCTACCAACAAAGGCAGCAGTACATTGTGACCCAAGGTCCCATGAAGCACACCATGGATGACTTCTGGAGAATGATCTGGGAGCACCGTGTCTGTGCCATCCTCATGATGTGCCAGCTGGAGGAGAAGGGGAAGGTGGGAGATGATGTAATGAGTAGCATTGGGAGCAATGATGTCATAGTTTTATTGGTGACTTCATTTTTTTCACTGATGTCATTAGTTTTGGTCAGTTATCTTGTAATTTATGTCTGGGAAATTGATAATTAAGGCAGTGACTTTTTTTTACCACACACCTACATGTAGCTGCTCGCCAAATTTAGCAGAGTGTGTGAATTCTCTCCATGCACTCCATGATAGCATCACATACAAATGATCTATAATTTTAGCGGTTGGGTACTGCACACTTAGCACTGCTTTTACATAGCCTTGTACCCGGGCCTCCCCTCGGCCTCCCCTCGCAGCTTTTTTCGCAGCCGTGGAAAACCACACGCGTTTTTCCACCGCTACGAAAAAAGCTGTAATGGGAGGCCTGGGCACGAGGCTAGCTTTTACATATGTGGCAGTCCCGGGTAGAAAACGAACGTTATTCCGTCGCGTATTTCGATCGCATACGCATGTTCAAAGCACCGTATCTCTGAACTTCCGTTAATGGCGGGGCTCATACGCGCTACGCAGTAGCGTCAATATGTGAGGCTTCTACGCAGCACGTATGAGCCCCGCCCTTAATGGAAGTTCTGAGATATAGCGTAGTGAACGCGCGGGTGCGATCGAAATACGCGACGGAGTAATGTTCGTTTTCTACCCGGGACTGCCACATGTTTTCCTGTTTGTACATTGTTTATTGTTTGTACAGCTGCATGACATTGTTTGTACAACTGCATGACATTGTTTGTACAGCTGCACATAATCATGACATGTGATTTCTAGACATGAAATATTGATTTCTCCTTGTGACCTTCACAGGAGCAGTGTGTGCGCTACTGGCCGTCTGACAAGATCCGACAGCATGGAGACCTCTTCGTTGAGCTAACACAAGAACAGGAGTTTACCTCATACACCATGAGAGAGTTCTCTATCACCAACACCAAGGTAATATCATGTGACAGTCATGTGACATTTATTAATAGTATGTGATAGTGATGCATGCAGTGGTTACTGAAATGAGATTTAACTTTATAGTGGAGTGTATTTTGCCCCTCTCTTCATTAAAAACGTACAGTGTACTAATTAGTCATACTGGCACACATACACACGCACACACACACACACACACACACACACACCCTCCACAGCTAAATGAGAGCCGGATGATAAAACACTACCAGTATGGGGACTGGTCGGAGGACCAGGCTCCGGTGAATGCTGCTGGCATCATCGACCTCATTGGGGTGCTGCAGAAGACCCAGCACATGGGTGGGGGAGGCCCCATCGTGGTACACGATAGGTATGATGTAATATGACACATGAGCAAATGTCGTAAACACTAATTCACCAACACTCCCTATACCCTCCCTCCTCCCTATTCTCACACTCTCCCCACCATCACTCTACCCTCACCCCTTCCTATTTCACACCCTCCCTATTCACACCCTCCCCACTATCACACTCTCTACCCTCACCCCTTCCTACTCGCACTCTCCCACCTTCACACTCCTCACTCACCCCTCCCTTCATCCCTCTCCCTCTCCCCTCACCCCCTTCCCACTCTCACCCCTCCCCACCCTCACCCCCTCCCACACCCAGTACTCCCATTGGTCGAACGGGCGCATTCTGTGTCCTGAGCAACGTTCTCGAGCAGCTAAAAGTGGAGGGGATTGTGGACCTCTTCTTTAACGTGCACACCCTCCGGCAGCAGCAGGCAGGGATAGTCAGCACCATTGTAAGTTGCCATCTTCCAAGCAAGGCCTGAGGATAGGTCTGTGACTACTATGTCATTGGAAAGCCTGGTTCCTCGGGAGGGGAGGGGGGAGGAGGGGGGAGGGGGAGGGGGGAGAGAGCTCTTTCTTCATGTTTGAGTGCCTGGGTGTGAGGCTAGTGGCTGAACTCTGAACTTTATTGCATGATTGTGAGTCAAGACTTCCCATTGAGTTAAACTGATGTCCATGTATTTAGAAACGTCATGTTGGCATTATGACACTAGTGTGACACTGTATGACATCATTGTGACACTACCACGACATTGCTATGACATAGTGACATGACTAGTACTTCCCTTTTCACTTTTGCTTATGTGACACGGGAACAACAACTGGGAATGCCTGTATGAGACTAGATGTTATCATGCCTACCACATGTGCACACACTACACACTCACATACAACACACACACACACAGGAGGAATACAAGTTCTGCTACACAGCAGTACTCGAGTTCCTAGATTCATTCGACCACTATGCCAACTTTAATTGAGATGACTAACCCATTTTAGCAAGTAATTTTATTAATTTGTGAAGGAAATTTTAAATGTCTACTTCTTCAACATTCTCAGGACTGTACATGTATATATGCATCAGATGTAATTTTTAGCACAGCTTTTCTTTTTTCTTTTTCCAGTAAATTATCGAATTTAGAGTCCATAATATTATGTGAGATCTTCTGTCAGTTTTGTAAAAATATGTCTGCAGAAAGTGATGTGTTGTAGAATTAATATTCGTTGAAGTGATATTGCCACATCTTGAGGCTGAAGGAAGTGATATTGCCACATCTTGAGGCTGAAAGAAGTGATATTGCCACATCTTGAGGCTGAAATTTTTCCTGTTCTGCAATTAACTTTTCCAGTAAAAATGCCATTAGGGATTTCAGTAGCTATATATGGCAACGATACTCCTTGTATTTAATTTCATATCATGGACGGTTCCTTTTGAGTTTAAATTTGGAGTAGATAGGAACTCATGACCACAATTTATGTACACATTTCATATGGGCTTATATACGAGATTGGTCTGGAGGACCATGCATCTCTGTATCTCTATAGAGAATGGACTGCTGGCTTACTAACAACTGTATACTAAATCAAAACCCTCCATGACTAGTGGATATGGAGTAGCATTAGCAGTCCCTCTTGTAGCCCAAACCCTCCACGACTAGTGGATATGGAGTAGCATTAGCAGTCCCTCTTGTAGCCCAAACCCTCCATGACTAGTGGATATGGAGTAGCATTAGCAGTCCCTCTTGTAGCCCAAACCCTCCATGACTAGTGGATATGGAGTAGCATTAGCAGTCCCTCTTGTAGCCCAAAATTTAATGGTCTTTTTGTTGGAAATTTTAAAGTGTCTATTGGGCACGTGATAGACATGAGTCAGCTACTCTCCAGTTTGCCATCTTCAGCTGCATAAGATTAGTACATGTACTGCCTGCCTGCAGGCTAAAAGAGTTATTCAGCATTATAAATAGGTTGTGTACCACGCTCAAATTTCAACACCCACACACCAATTAACCGTGTCTACGTCCATAGTCAGCGCTGTTTCATGTGTGGCGGTGCTTCAGTTTCAGAAACAGTCCTGCCTTTGGCCTCAAAATAGCAGTGAAGTCCTTCTCAGGGAGGCGTGTCTCATCCAGGGAGAGGTAGAACCTCCGAAGGACGTGAGCAATGGCCACTCTTTCCTCATTCAGGGCAAACTCCTGTCCAATGCAGTTCCTAAAAAAAGAAAGTAATGTAGAAGTTATCAAGGCCAGGCATGAAGTATTGTTCATAATTTGTGGACTTTTATTTTACTTTCGAATTTCAGTGTTTGGGTTGTTTAAGTATCCAAAAGAATATGGTTATACCTGTACCTGGGGATCTTTCATCCACATCTGTTATTTTGACTTTAAAAGTATACTGAAAATAATGGTCGTCTCGTGGTTACCAAAAAATTCAGTTAGCTAGTCTTGTATAGTGAGCCTGTCGCTGTAGCTAAGTCTTACCCCATTTTCATAATTAACTTTAAAAGTAGTTTTTCTAAATTTTGGTGTAGCTTTGTGCTGGGTGGCAGATCATGTTTGTGAATAGTCATCAGACAAATTACCTTGGTCCAGCTGAGAAGGCCACAAAGGCATGTGGAGAGCGATTCCTGGAGTTTTCAGGAGTGAATCGCAAGGGGTCAAACTCCTATAATATTATAAAGGAACTTACTAAATGAATTGACAAGAAGTGTTTGTGCATGAGCAACATACATCAGGGTTCTCCCACACATCAGGGTTGCGGTGTACTACATACATCATGGCAATAACAGATGTGTCCTTGGGCATTACACGCCCGTCAATCTCCGTGGGTTGGGCCAGTGTGCGTCCAACGCCGGCCACAGGAGGGAAGAGCCTCAGGCTCTCCTTGATGCAGTACTTGAGGTAGACCAGAGACTTCAGGTCCTCCCACTCAATGGTTCCCTTCTGATCAAAGATGGCGTCCACTTCCTCTCGGCACTTCTCCTGGTGTTCTGGGTACTTGGCCAGGTTGTACAGGGCCCAAACAATACCTAGGAGAGAGCGAGAGTAAGTAGAGGCTCAGATTTATAGTATATCCCCCTCAGCCTATAAAAAGTTTATACTTCATCTTGATGGCATACGCAGTCTCTATAGCTTTGTTAGCTCTGCCATTGTTCAAAGTTTGTATATCAATTAAGGACAGTGGCATTAGCTTATGACACTTACCACTGGCAGTAGTGTCATGGCCCTCAAACATGAAGGTGTCCACTTCATTACGGATTTCAAGATCAGTTAAACCTACTCCATTTTCATCCTAGAAAACAACAGTAGGAATTAATGTACAGATGGACCTAACACCTAACCCCACTGGACTGACCCTAGCCTCCAGCAGGATGTCAATGAAGTCCAGGTACTTCCCTCTTCTGCCCTTTAAAACGCTCTCTCCCTTCCTCTGTTGAGTGAGGCAGTAGAGAAGCTGAAGCATCCTCTAGTTCTGCAAGTTGGTGTCTCTGACTCACCTTCTTCTCCTCCAAAGCAGCTCTTCTCTCTCGAATCACATCCTCAGAGAACTTGTGGACTGTGGAACAGGCTCGACGGAAACGCCAGCCATCCCGTGTCAGCATGTATATCCAGTAATTGTGGGCAGGAAACCAGCTGCAAATGTGGAATTGACCCCTCAAATATGCACGTATATACATACTACTCATATAGAGCTTACAAAATTCTCTTAACAGTCAAGTCTGACAGTTCATAAACAGCAGCAATGTATGGGCTGTGAGTCCTATTGTAGAGGTGCAGAACCATCAGTACAATCTGTTGACATACATGTATAGATTACTGCATACTTGGCAATCTGGCAGTTGCTCTCTAAGCTGCAGGTGCACCTCAACATCACATCCAGAGTAAAGAGGCTGATGTAGGGGAAGACATTAACAGGCTCACCTTCAGGTACCTTCGACCACAAGTCCTTTTAATATGGGGAGTTGACAAATGACAACGTATGATCACATTCTCAGATTTGATGATGAAAAGGAAAACTAGAATATTGTACCGTCATCACAGTGGCAGCTTCAGCATATACACCAGTGTATGGCTTGAGGATGTCAAAGTGGAAAGCTGGAGTGAGGAGCCTCCGTGCCCTACCCCACTTCGGGCCGTTTGCGATCAATAGCCCTTCTCCTGCAGAAATGGATGAGTCATACATACACTTCTGTCTGTGCTCAACCTTAGTACACTGTATAGCTTACCAAGCCATGGCAAAAGAGCAAAGTATATCATATCAGACTTGGGATCTGCAGTGACAGGGTGATCAATATCAGTATAACATTAACTCAGCATCACCTAATTATAACTATACATTACCGTATAGCGGGAAAATTTGGCGAGCTATACGGTATTTGACCATGAGGGTAATTTCTCATGCAGCAGTCTTAATGGCAGCAAAATTTCAATCAATAATCGGTCATTCATTATATAACTTAAACATGCATGGAAGCCATTACATACGGAATATTTTCAGCATGCTTAGTGTCTTGCTCCATGGAGCTCATCGTCAAATAGCTTACTTTCACTCCTGTGATCACTACAAGAGGCTCAAGAATTAGTGAGTGCATTGAATTCCCAAACATGATTTGCATGGATTCCTTCAGTAAGGTTTGGACACTCAACTCCAAGGGTAGCCTCGTACCCAGACCACACCCCCCCCACGAAAGAGTGGACTAGGAACAAGGCTACACCAAGGGATACTGTATTACTAATCTAGGTAGAATCAACCCTGGAGTTTTGTACAGTGACATAGGCCTGAAAAAACATTATGCATATTCAACAACACAATGCTACCAACCAAGTGCCTCGTTCCCTAGCCTCATCCCCAGGAGGGTGTGGCCTCGTCCCCAGGAGGGTGTGGCCTGGGAACGAGGCTACTTGTTCCCAAGCTCTCCTCATGCAGGAAAACAAGAAGGAGGGAAAAGGCAACTTTCTCCTTTTTATTATCATCTTGTTGTTTCTGTCGCTCACCTGACTTGAGCACTATCTTAACAGTGTCAGGATGGGTACACACCAGCTGGTTCATAAATGGCCCAAAACTGAACTTGAATGATTTCCAGCCATGAGTGCGGGTCAGGTCCAGGAACCAGTCCAGAGTGGCACTCATGTCCTTGACCATCTATGAGATGGAATGGAGACAGACAAAGTCAACAAGAATTTTAGTGGAGGGGGGTGCCCAAGGAGCCAACACTGCTGCAAGGAGCAGCTGTAGCTCAGTCCGACCACCACGTGCAATATAGTCCTGAAAGCACTACGACAGCATCTTCGGTTCAGTAAAACATCACAGCTTTCAAAAGAGCCTGTGTGCAAAATTTGATCACTTGGAAATCGTATGTGCCATACAGACCTATCAACCCTAGCGAAGGAAGCATGCAGAAGATCAGCAATGGAATGGAAACTACTGCAGCAGATTAATAGTTACAAAGCTCCATTAAACGTAATCCATGTACCAAGAGTGCTTGAATTAGAGGAGCCAAATATAGCTACTCATAGTGTAGCATACTATAGTCTATACTGCAAGCTATAGTTATGTGCATGACTTCAATACAGCACTATTGAAACAACCTAACATTGTTAGTGGATATGGATAGAAATGATTTACTCTGGGTGCATGTCCAAAGAAGAAGTGCATGTCCGGGTCACAGGGCACTGTCCTGAAGGCTCTGTAGATCCTCCATCGCTGCCAGGCTGCCCATACCACGTAGGGGAGCAGTATCACCAGCAGTGTAGCACCCACCACCTCCAGCAGGTAGTCCTGAGAGAAGGTAAATGCCTATCACAAAATGGACCCACCTCCACAGCATATATGGAGACTTGGAGTAGGGGCAGGTTAGCTACACTACATACCACAGATAAGTACATGCATATGTCTAGGGTTACAGTTGGCAGCTCACTACTCATCCTCATCACTAGCTACTTGACTCGTAGTCCTACCTGAGAGAATAGCCAGCCAAACGCCTTCCACACACCGACGACAGTCATGACGGTACACAGGGGCGTGGCTTTTTATAACGCCCACTACTTTCTCTCGAAATAATTATTGCGCGAACTTGTGACACCAGGGAGTCCTGTATATACAAGCTTAAGCATACACAACACAAACAAAAAATACATAAAACTACAGCACTAATACAGAATCTATAAAAAATAGTGATATAAAAATTTTAAAATTAATTCTGTAGCATTTCTATAATGAGAAGCTTGGAGGGGGAAAAAAAGAGAGAGAAAAAAGAGAGAAAAAAAGAGAGAAAAAAAAAGAGATAGAGAGAGAAAAAAAAGAAGCAAAAGCCTAGGGAGCCTCCCATCCCTCCTGGAGTGTCAGACACCCGGAGCGCTGGATAGGCGATGGCTGGGAATTACAGGAGCCGCTGCTGTAACGTACCCAGTCATCCTTTTAGCTTCGGAGTTCTTCCGGAGAAGAAAGTTACCGGCATATTGGCTGTAGGCTTAGAAAGTCAAGAATCAGATTGTACGCGGGTGGCATTCGAACCCGCGACCCGATTAATGGGGAGGCCACGTTCCGACCCCAGTCTGTAACCGAACGCGCCACCTTGACTTCCCGTCAGATGTGGACAAAATTTAGGCTTAAAAACCTGTAACGGATGCGCGTTAAATAGAATTGTTCCTAGAATGTCTGAATGAGCGCACAACTGCACATCAGGATGGCTAGAGCGTCCCGCTATAGTACAAGCACTGGGGATGAAGGTTAGGTAGCTACAGATAGCACTAGTTGTAACTATGAGCCTGACTCATACAAGCCGCATAGCTACACACATCCTGAAGCGCCTACTTGTGGCTAGTCTCGTTCCCAGACCTTGGCTCCTCCCCTCGCCAGACGTCTGGGCACGAGACTAACACAAGTCAGCCCCACCCCTGCGGGCGATGGGGCTAGCTTGGTAGCCTTGCAAACGCATATTCTATGCATGTAGATCCCTGTGAACTGTTGACAATAGCAGTACAGGCTGTGCTGGTGGATAGTGGATTCATCATCCAGTCACCCACAGCGCACTGAAAGCCAAAAGAACACTAAGCTCATTGACTGCTACATTGTCTCCATGATTACAAACTTTTCCACTGACAATGGCAACAAGGTATAATCACAGTAACTGTGGTTCGTGTTTGTTTTCACTAAAATAGCATGCCATTATTTGACGGGATCTAGTGCGCATAATAAACAGATCTGAAGGCCTATAATAGGAGGGAGCATGTCTTTCGTGACTGCATCCAGCAAGATAGACCTCAGAATCTGATTACAACACCCTAATGTAAATTCCTTGGCATTCATATGGGGGGGGGGGGGGGGGGTGAATCATCAGAACGCTTTGGCCATTTGTGAACATATCTGACAAGAGTATGCTACACTTTTAATACCTCTGTATGTGAATTCATGGAGGGTTAATCTCTTGGCCTTTTGTGAATATTTCTGTCAAGATAGGTAGCTAACGCCCCTTTCATATGACCTTTGAACTTCAAACTTTGCACTAGTTCGATACTTGATACTGACCAGCTCTTAGCCTCGTTCTCAGGCCAGGGGAACGAGGCTAACCAGCTCTTGGCTTTTTGTTTTTCCACTGCTCCTGGTTCTGTAAACGGTGTTAACGTTATGACTGGAAAAATTCACACACCTAGCTGCTCCCAACAGCGATGGACAGTTGGGTACTTCACACTAGGCAGCTGGTACACTGTTTTTACATAATATGTTTTCCTGTTTGTACATAGGACATGTAATTTTTAGTACAGAAGTAAATTAAATGTATGAAGTATTGCCACACCTGGAGTTCCAATTCTGTTATGTTCTAAGTAAGTACCAATTAGAAGCTAATTAATTATTGGGCAGGTGACAGTGGATCTTGACATGAGTTAGTGACTCCATTTCGCCGTATTCAGATATATACAGTACTGCAGCTAAAAGTATCCATGTGTGCATTTAAATTAGCACCATAGATAGGCTGCGTAACTATACTAGCAATGCTCACATTTCAACACCCACACACCTCTACTGTGCACACAGTCTACAATGTAGTATGTTGTTAACACTGTTTCACGTGTGGCGGTGCTTTAGCTTCAGGAACAGTCCCGGCTTTGGCCTCAAAATAACAAGGAAGTCCTTCTCAGGGGGGTGTGTCTCATCCAGGGAGATGTGGAACCTCCGAAGGACGTGGGCAATGGCTACTTTCTCCTCATTCAGGGCAAACTCCTGCCCAATGCAGTTCCTAAAGTAATGTGGTACAAGTTCAAAGGAGACAGTGAACGCTTAAAGATAGCTTATTACCTCAGGCCATGTTTGTGAACAGTCATGATGGTTTGTGAAACTATACATTACCTTGGTCCAGCTGAGAAGGCCACAAAGGCATGTGGAGAGCGATCCTTGGAGTTTTCAGGAGTGAATCGCAAGGGGTCAAACTCCTATAATATTATAAAGGAACTTACTAAATGAATTGACAAGAAGTGTTTGTGCATGAGCAACATACATCAGGGTTCTCCCACACATCAGGGTTGCGGTGTACTACATACATCATGGCAGCAACAGATGTATCCTTGGGCATTACACGCCCGTCAATCTCCGTTGGTTGGGCCAGTGTGCGTGCAACGCCGGCCACAGGAGGGAAGAGCCTCATACTCTCTTTGATGCAGTACTTGAGGTAGACCAGAGACTTCAGGTCCTCCCACTCAATGGTTCCCTTCTGGTCAAAAATGGCGTCCACTTCCTCTCGGCACTTCTCCTGGTGTTCTGGGTACTTGGCCAGGTTGTACAATGTCCAAGTAATACCTAGGAGAGAGCGAGAGCGATGGAAGCATCAAATAAGTTAATGCTTCATTTTGATGGCATACTTTATATTTTTAACATCTTATTTATATTAGCTCTAGCTGCCAGTTGCATGTTCTATATCAATTAAGGACAGTGGTATTTAGCTCATGACACTTACCACTAGCAGTCGTGTCATGGCCCTCAAACATGAAGGTGTCCACTTCATTACGAATTTCAAGATCAGTCAAACCTACTCCATTTTCGTCCTATGAAACAATAGTAAGAACTAACGTACGGATGAGCAATTACTTATACTTTTCTTCCCAGTGCCCACTGGACTGACCCTAGCCTCCAGCAGGATGTCAATGAAGTCCAGGTACTTCCCTCTTCTGCCCTTTAAAACGCTCTCTCCCTTCCTCTGTTGAGTGAGGCAGTAGAGAAGCTGAAGCATCCTCTAGTTCTGCAGGTCAGTGTCTCTGACTCACCTTCTTCTCCTCCAGCGCAGCCCTCCTCTCTCGAATCACATCCTCAGAGAACTTGTGGACTGTGGAGCAGGCTCGACGGAAACGCCAGCCATCCCGTGTCAGCATGTATATCCAGTAATTGTGGGTAGGAAACCAGCTAAAAGTGTGGGATTGACCCCTCACATAATATGCATGTATATACCTGGACATTACCTGTACTACTCATATAGAGCTTACAGAATTCTCTTAACAATCAAGTCAGTCAGTTCATAAACAGCAGCAATGTATGGGCTGTGAGTCCTATTGTAGAGGTGCAGAACCATCAGTATAATCTGTCGACATACATGTATAGATTAATGCATACTTGGCAATCTGGCAGTTGCTCTCTAAGCTGCAGGTGCACCTCAACATCACATCCAGAGTAAAGAGGCTGATGTAGGGGAAGATATCGATAGGCTCACCTTCAGGCACCTTCGACCACAAGTCCTATATATCGACAAATGACAACATATGATCACATTCTCAGATTTGATGTGAAGGAAAACTAGAATATCATTACCGTCATCACAATGGCAGCTTCAGCATATACACCAGTGTATGGCTTGAGGATGTCAAAGTGGAAAGCTGGAGTGAGGAGCCTTCGTGCCCTACCCCACTTTGGGCCGTTTGCCAGCAATAGCCCCTCTCCTGAAGAAGTAGATGAGCCGTGCGTGATACTATCTGTGCTCAATTGCAACCTAGCCTCGTTCCCCCATATGAGGCTATGCTCAACCTTAGTACACTGTGCAGCTTACCAAGCCATGGCAGAAAAGCAAAGTACGTCTGTTCAGACTTGGGATCTGCAGAGACAGGATGTCATGGGTGATTGATGGATAACAGTTGTGATACCTCAGCAGCACATGACAATATATAGCCATGAGGGTAATTTGTCATGCAACAGTCCTTATGACATCACAGCATACAAACACTAATAATAGGTCACTCATCACGTAACTTGATTATACAGAACGTACATAGAAGCCCGAAGCTCATGAGCTCGAGTTATGGGCTCCTGATGGAAGCCAATATATACAAAATGTTTTTTCAGCATGCTGAGTGTCTTGTATAATAGAGCTCATGAGGATTCAGTTACATTAGTGAGTGCATTCAATTCCCAAAAGATGATTGGCTTCCTGCATTGACCTACGGACCATCAACTTTAAGGGGTATATCTGCAACTATCGATCAGCCCTGCATACACGATACAGGCCTGAATAGACATTATAGATATGTTCTGTATATTGCATAACACAATACAAATGCCTAGTTCCCAAGCTCTCCTCGTGCATGAAAATATGAAGGAGGGAAAAGGCAACTTTCTCCTTTTTATTATCATCTTGTTGTTTCTGTCTCTCACCTGACTTGAGCACTATCTTAACAGTGTCAGGATGGGTACACACCAGCTGGTTCATAAATGGCCCAAAACTGTACTTGAATGATTTCCAGCCATGAGTGCGGGTCAGGTCCAGGAACCAGTCCAGAGTGGCACCCATGTCCTTGACCATCTGGAATGGAGACAGATAGCTACATACTAAGTCAATAAGGATGTGGCCAAGGAGCCAACACTGCTGGTATTTATTAAAGAGCAGCTGTAATTCAGTCCAACCACCCCATGCAATGCAGACCTGAAAACACTGTGACAACAGCTTCAGTTCTGTAAAACATGACAGCTTTCAAATCTATCTTTTTTAGAAATTATTTACTCTGGGTGCATGTCCAAAGAAGAAGTGCATGTCCGGGTCACAGGGCACTGTCCTGAAGGCTTTGTAGATCCTCCATCGCTGCCAAGCTACCCGTACCAAGTAGGGAAGCAGTATCACCAGCAGTGTAGCACCCACCACCTCCAGCAGGTAGTCCTGAGAGAAGAAAATGTAGACAGAATGCCTATCACAAACTGGAACCGCCTCCCCAGCATTGAGATTTGGAGCAGGGACAATGCTAACACATATCACTAGGCAGCTTGATTTTGTGGCTAATGATATTATCATCCATCCGCATCACTCTTACTTGAGAGAATAGCCAGCCAAACGCCCTCCACAGACCGACGACAGCCATGGCGTTATTATATTAAGGTACAGATCAAGGCGTGGCTTGTATAACGCCCACTATTTTCTTTTTATCGCCCACGCATAAACAGTCACGGGACTTCTTGTGGCTTCGAACCGTACGTACTTTCGCAGCTGGGGGGAAAAAACGCGGAATTTTCCCACGGCCAGGCTGCGAAAAACTACAAGGGCCCCTAGGGCCTATACGGGAGGCCAGGGCGCCGGGCATGAGACTAGAGTCTAGGCGCTCATGTAATAGTATGCAAAATTTCTATTGGTCAGATTGAACACTGCGCGGGAAACATTGCGAGGTATAAAAAAAACCCGCACTGAGTCGGCCGTTTAATAGTGGAGTTCTGTTGCTGTAGCTAAGTAAAGTCGTTGCTGGTGCTGCCTTTCTACGTTTGTATGTGTCGTGAAGCTGCTGAATTACGGAGCTGCGCCTACACCTTTGAAACATTGATGGGAGCCCTTTAATACTCGCCCCCGCTGCAAGCGCCCACAACGCGGCACATCACCACAGCACCAAATCAGCACAGCTACTTGTATTCCAAGTAAGCAGGGTTTGGTATGGAACTCATACTATGCAGGGAATGTACCCAGCATGTGGTATCAAATGTATGCCACATGTTGTAATTTCAGGTGTACATGTATGGTCAGTAATCTGACTATATTTAATGGCAGGTGTTGGTATAAAATTGTAATCTCACCAATATCTCAGTAATCTTAATGGTAGGTGTGTATGGTATAGTATCTCAGTAATATCTCAGTAATCTAACTATATTTTAATGGCAGGTGTATGGTATAATATCTCAGTAATCTCATCCATATACATATTTAACAGCAGGCACATGGTATAATATCTCGCCTAATGGCAGGCACATGGTATATCTCGGTAATCTCATCCATATCTCAGCAATCTAACTATATTTAATGGCAGGTGCATGGTATAATATTACAGTAATCTCACCAATATCTCACAGCAGGTGTACGGTATAATATCTCGGTAATCTCACCAATATCTCAGTAATCTTAATAGCAGGTGTATGGTATAATATCGCGGTAATCTCACCAATATCTCTGTAATCTTAATTAATTAATGGCAGGTGTATGGTATAATATCTCGGTAGTCTCATCCATATATTTAATTGCAGGCACATGGTATATCTCAGTAATCTAACTATATTTAATGGCAGGTGCATGGTATAATATTGTACCAATATCTCACAGCAGGTGTATGGTATAATATCTCGGTAATCTCACCAATATCTCTGTATATGTAATCTTAATGGCAGGTGTATGGTATAATATCTCAGTAATCTCATCCTAATGGCAGGCACATGGTATATCTCGATAATTTCATCAATATCTCAGCAATCTAATTATATTTAATGGCAGGTGCATGGTATAATATTACAGTAATCTCACCACTATCTCACAGCAGGTGTATGGTATAATATCTCGGTAATCTCACCAATATCTCTGTAATCTTAATGGCAGGTGCATGGTATAATATCTCGGTAATCTCACAAGCAGGTGTATGGTATAATATCTCAGTAATCTCATCCTAATGGCAGGCACATGGTATATCTCGGTAATCTCATCAATATCTCAGCAATCTAATTATATTTAATGGCAGGTGCATGGTATAATATTACAGCAATATCTCACAGCAGGTGTATGGTATAATATCTCGGTAATCTCACCAGTATCTCTGTAATCTTAATGGCAGGTGCATGGTATAATATCTCGGCAATCTCACCAATATCTCACAAGCAGGTGTATGGTATAATATCTCAGTAATCTCATCCTAATGGCAGGCACATGGTATATCTCGGTAATCTCATCAATATCTCAGCAATCTAATTATATTTAATGGCAGGTGCATGGTATAATATTACAGTAATCTCACCAATATCTCACAGCAGGTACTAGGTGGTATAATATCTCGGTAATCTCACCAATATCTCGGTAATCTTAATGGCAGGTGTACGGTATAATATCTCGGTAGACTCATCCATATATTTAATGGCAGGCACATGGTATATCTCGGTAATCTCACCAACATCTCAGTAATCTAGGCAGGTGCATGGTATAATATTACAGTAATCGCACCAATATCTCCGTAATCTTAATGGCAGGTGTATGGTATAATATCTCGGTAATCTCACCAATATCTCAGTAATCTTAATGGCAGGTTATGGTATAATATCTCGGTATTCTCACTAATATCTCTGAAATCTTAATGGCAGGTGTATGGTATAATATCTCGGTAATCTTATCCATATATTTAATGGCAGGCACATGGTATAATATCTCAGTACTCTCACCAATATCTCAGTACTTTAATGGCAGGTGCATGGTATAATATTACAGTAATCTCACCGATTACTCAGTAATCTTAATGGCAGGTGTATGGTATAATATCTCAGTAATGTAATCAATATCTCAGTAATCTAACTGTATAGGTGCATAATATTACAGTAATCTCACCAATATCTCAGTAATCTTAACAGCAGGTGTATGGTATAATATCTCAGTACTCTCACCCATATATTTAATGGCATGTGTATGGTGTATATCTCAGTAATCTAACCTGCATATTTACGCCAGGTGTAATATGACTTATTTATTATCCCAGGTAGGTGTACAGTACATCTGTTTATGTCATTCATATGGCATATCCTGTAATATCACTTGTATATTATTTGCACTGCCCTGGCTTACCAAGTTTGGATGTTTCTAAATATCCTAATTTGGAGTTAGATAGTTGTGCTCTTATTTTTTTTGCTATTTTTCGACTGGTGAACAACGCGGGATAGTCACACAGTGGTGAGCTTTGTTTATGTCTCTATGTTATGTGTGTGTGTGGCACGTGTGTGTGCCTGTATGTCTGCAAGCCTCGCCATATTGAGCCTCTATTAGTGCTGACATAGCTGAGTAGTTGACATAGCCAGAGCTTGATTCTTCGCTCCATCGCCCTCAAACATCCCTCAACCGCCCTCAACCACCCTCAACACCTTCAACCACTCTTCAACCGCCCTCAACAACCCTCAACCACACCACATGGACATCACATTTATAATGGTGAGCCATTGCTAGGGTATCTTATATTGTAATGTACAAATACTTTATTGTACTCATTTTTTGTATGCCCGTTTTCTTTTCATTAAAGCTTGGTGAGTTTGTTCCAGCTGATCTCAGTCGCTTCGTTATAGGCCAGTCTACTCACTTGCACGCTGGTTACATGTTACGATTGCTTAGCTTTTTTTTTGCTGTTTTTCGACTGGTGAACAACGCGGGATAGTCACACAGTGGTGAGCTTTGTTTATGTCTCTATGTTATGTGTGTGTGTGTGTGTGTGTGTGTGTGTGTGTGTGTGGCCTGTGTGTGTGCCTGTATGTCTGCAAGCCTCAACCACCCTCAACAAACATCCTCAACACCCTCAACCACCTCAACCACCTTCAACAAAGACCCTCAACCGCCCTCAACCAGCACATGAACATCACATTTATAACGGTGAGCCATTGCTAGGATACCTTATAGCTATTGTAATATACAAATACTGTATTGTACTCATTTTTTGTATGCCTGTTTTCAGTTGTTCTCTCTCTTTTAGGTCTTCACAGATATCTTGCTACTGTTAGCTTCTGGTGAGGTTGAGGTTGTGATACGATTGAACCCTAATTGCGATACGATTGCAGCTTGGTAGACCTCAGGTTGAACTAAAGCTTGGTGAGTGTCAGGTTTAATTGCGATACGATTAAAGCTTGGTGAGTTTGTTCCAGCTGATCTTCACTCGCTTCGTTATAGGCCAGTCTACTCGCTTGCACGCTGGTTACATGTTACGATTGCTTAGCTTTTTTTCTCTTTCGCTTGCAAATCTTGTGATTGAAAACTGCTGTGTGTGCTGCCGGGTTCACTATATTTCAGGCTGGTCTTCTCACTTATAGCAGCTGTTCATGACTACTTTAGTGTGAGTGTGTCTTTGTATAGACTTCTTGAATCTCGTAATCAGCTGAACAGTGCGCTCTCTCCTTTAGGTCATAAGCTTGTGTGCCAATTCACTGAGTCTTTACAGCAATTGCTTACGTTCTTTTTTACGTTCTTTCGAGTCTCGCGACAGCAAATCACTTATGGCAAAAATACCAGGTTTTAAATATGTGTATGTGTGTAGGTTATCAATTACGTTAGTTAGTTGCTTCCAGAGTCATAACGTATGTGACTCAGGAAGTATATATGTGTGATCGCGTAACGCTAATCCGGTATAGTGGTATGGTACACGTCAAGGCATATGCCTTCTTGTGGTATACTGGTGTAATGGTACATTGCTTAGCCTCGTCCCCAAGCCACATCCCTAAAAATAGTGGGGGGGACGAGGCTATACATTGGTATGGTAATAATTGTGTGTTTGTGTCCACTAAAACTGATATTGTAATACGAGTCGCACCAACTAGTTTAGCAACTGTCGTAAACTCTCATCACGTGCTCATACAAAAAGCGGTTTTCCTGTTTTTACTCGCACAAAAAAAGAGGGAGGGAACAGCTGCATACTCTGAGCTTGAGGCATGGACAAGCTAGCAGTCTTGTGTTGCTAGCAGTCTGTATTTCAAGCTGTGTGTGTGTGTTTGAGAAGGGAATGCAGCTGTTCTGGCAATAGGGAAAAGCGTCCCAACCTACGTATGTGTTGGGTTCTATTGCTGTGGGTGGTGGGTGTTTACAGTACCTCCGCGTGGTGCAGCCTGGGTTACAACCTAGTATCCATGCAATGGGTACTATGTTGTAAGCGAAAACTGCTGTGAACAAATTACCCCACCCAAAACAAATACTCACTTAATTGGATGCAGCTATAATTGAAAGGCTCAGAATCAGAGTAGTCTATCCCACAAACATTGAACTTGCCCCCCTAAGCTTCAGAATACTCCTAAAATGTTTCAGAAGCTGCTGAAGTGAATTTCGGGTATACACGATTTTTTTACCTCATTTTTGTGCAATTGCTCTGTTCCCTTAGTGGTATCCCCTGTGGTCAGGCTGTGAGCAATCTCCTCCTCAATCCACCTATGGACATGCAATGCCCGAATGCTCGACTCCAGACTGGGACCTCTCCAGCATTGGACATAAATTTTTAGTCTAGTTAATTATTAATTTTTCTTTCTGTTAAATTTTTCCTATGAATTTTGAACTCATTTTAATTTTAATTTGTCTTATTTGTTTTACTTTGCATTGCCTCCTTTATTACAACATTTATTGTGTGCGGTGCATTGCCTCTTTTGCCTTCTTGTACCTGTCATATGACTACCTATTATTTAAATGACCGTCCAGCCACGCCCATCTATATTACTGTCTCACATATTAAAACGCCCTGCGGAAAAAAAGCGACTAATTTTTAATAATACGCGTATAGTTTTGAACATGCACTCATAACTTGTGAATGCACAACACACCAATGAATATGACTAATAATGATGAAGTTTTTGAAGTAGCAATTTTGAGGTCAGAGTTCCTAGTGCTAATCTAAAAATCCACTGCGATTGTCATTAAAACACCCCCCGTATTCGCGTAGCGAGCGATATTACCATGGTTGGACTGTTTGCCTGGCTCTCTTCTCAGGTGAGAACCTCACGAGGTCAATAAGTTACGCAATACGCAATACTCGAGGGTGTGGGTACCCAAGACTAGCTACTGATAGCTGCATAAAGCTACAGCTTTTGATGGTTGTCCTAGTACGGGCAGTAGGTTTATAGAAGGAGCCCATACAGATGGTTGTCTAACTACATGCATCCACAGCCAGTTACAAACTTGTAGGATCGGGTGGGATACCATTGATGATAAATATATACCCAGCTATAGCTACATTACTTCTTCCTTCTGAGCTCTCAGGACTACCTGCTGGAACTGGTGGGTGCTACACTGCTGGTGCTGCTGCTGCCCTACGTGGTACGGGCGGCCTTGCAGCGATGGAGGATCTACAGAGCCTTCAGGACGGTGCCCTGTGACCCGGACATGCACTTCTTCCTGGGACATGCGCCCAGAGTAAGTGACTACACTTTCTGTTGTTGTACTTAATGAGTGCCTTGTCAGAAGAAGGATGGTGGGGTCGGGGGAATATTGTAGCTATGCGCTCTTGCCATACTGCATGCTATTTCATTTCATGTTTAGGTTCTTCGAGACCTGGGTGCTGCTTTGGACTGGTGGCTGGATCAGACTCGCACCAATAACTGGAAATGTTTGACGTTCAAATACGGACCAATGATGAACCACCTGCTTTGCACCCATTCTGACACTGCTAAAATAGTGCTTAAATCAGGTATCATAGCATCACAGAATATACTTTATAGCTATAGCTTATAGTCTCCAGACTCTAGCTTGTGTGCTTCTGCAAGCATAGAGTACTAATTTGGTCACTATATGCGCATATAGCTTACAAAATTATTTGTGGAGTAAGATTAGCCGCGTTCCCAGTCCTTCCCACCCCAGTGTTTATCTCGCAGCCATAGAGAAGAAATAATTTTTCTCCATGCATGGCTTTGAGATAAAAGCTCCAGAGGGAAGGACTGGGAATGAGGCTAGAGTAGAAGATGACATATTTTTTAATGCGTACATAATCCATGAATACTGCAGATCCAAAGAATGATGCGACATACTTTGCTCTTCTGCCATGGCTGGGTAAGGCTGTAGCTACACTATAACTAAGTATTATATTAGTACACTATAACTAAGTATTATATTATGGTTCATTCTTTCTCAGGAGAGGGACTGTTGGTGGCAAAAGGACCGAAGTGGGCCAGGTCACGGAGGCTCCTCACTTCAGCCTTTCATGCCGACATCCTCAAGCCATACACCGGTATCTTTACTGAGGCTGCCAATACCATGCTGGTAACGAGCTCGAGTTTTATAACTGTGCTGGCATCATTTTTGTATGGTTCTGTTCCTGTGTAGTTGTTTGTTTATTTGTTTGTTTGTTTGTTTGTTTGTTTGTTTGTTTGTTTGTTTGTTTGGAATTAGATCACTTGTTATTTATTTAGGACTTGTGGTCGAAGGTGCCTGAAGGTGAGCCTATCGATGTCTTCCCCTACATCAGCCTCTTTACTCTGGATGTGATGTTGAGGTGCACCTGCAGCTTTGAGAGCAACTGCCAGATTGCCAAGTAAGCCCAATAGGTCCTGTAGTAAACATTATCACATGATACTACAGTGCTACATCATCACATGATACTACAGTGCTACAGAGCAAGAGAATGGATTTTAAAACTGGTGTGTTTGTACTAAAATTATAAATGAAAAGGATACGAAAATGAAGCCCAACTCTTCCTGAGTGTAAAACTCGATTTAATGTGTTTGTGGCATGTACAGTTACAGATATGGCATCAAATGTTTATGGTAGTGTGAGGGGAAAACGTAGAAAAGTAAGGTATGCTCCAGTTGTAAATGTTGAAACTTATATTAATTAAGTGCTAACATATATTATAAGATATGTATAGCTAGGTACTTTTATTCCAGCTTTGAGAGCTTAATATAATAATACAATGTAGGAGATAGAGCAAATCTCTCCAAAATGCAATGTCTTCCTCTGCAGCATGCACTGTATTTTCAATGTCAGTACATTTAATGACTGAAGATAAATTTATTCCTATTTTCACAACAGGAGTCATAATCCATACATTAGTGCTGTCTATGAACTAACTGAGTTGTTTATGAAGAGAGTTTAGTAAGTTTTACAAATTGAAGACACCCGTAAGCAAGGGTGCACTGTACTGTACATGTGTATATATGTGCATGTACATGCGATATACTGAACTTCAATTTGTATACATGCAGCTGGTTTCCTGCCCACAATTACTGGATATATATGCTGACACGGGATGGCTGGCGTTTCCGTCGAGACTGCTCCACAGTCCACAAGTTCTCTGAGGATGTGATTCGGAAGAGGAGGGCTGCACTAGAGGAGAAGAAGGTGAGTCAGAGACACCGAGCAAAACCAGAGGCTGCTTCAACTTCTCTACTGCCTCACTCAACAGAGGAAGGGAGAGGATGCTCTGAAGGGGACTAGACGGAAGTACCTGGACTTCATTGACATCCTGCTGGAGGCCAGAGTTAGTCTAATGGGAGAGACAGGGGACTGAATGAAACATGAAGTCAAGCTAGTTCTGTACCTCCATTGTTGTTAACAGGATGAGAATGGAATTGGTTTGACAGATTTGGAGATTCGCAATGAAGTGGACACCTTCATGTTTGAGGGCCATGACACTACTGCCAGTGGTAAGCCTATACAGCAAGATATAATGAATACTACTCCATTGCAATTAAATTCTACCACATATGTATGGGTGTAGGCATAGTATGGACGCTGTACAACCTGGCCAAGTACCCAGAACACCAGGAGAAGTGCCGAGAGGAAGTGGACGCCATCTTTGACCAGAAGGGAACCATTGAGTGGGAGGACCTGAAGTCTCTGGTCTACCTCAAGTACTGCATCAAGGAGAGTATGAGGCTCTTCCCTCCCGTACCTGCCATTGGACGAACACTGGCCCAACCCACGGAGATTGATGGGCACCTAATGCCAGAGGGAACAGATATTCAATGCCTGATTTATGCTGTACACCGTAATCCCACTGTGTGGGAAAACCCTGATGTGTGTCTGTTAAGCACAAAGATAGAGAGCACTAGCTCATATAGGGAGCCGCATGATGTTTCAACTGATGTTTTCTTCCTTTAGGAGTTTAACCCCTTGCGATTCACTCCTGAAAACTCTAAGGACCGTTCTCCACACGCTTTTGTGGCCTTCTCAGCTGGACCAAGGTAGCTACATGCATGTACATGAATATAGCTGGCTGAGCACAAGTATAAAATGATGTCATGTTGAATAGATGTAGCTAATAAGCTTCTCGTGTCTTAGCTTTGTGTTTGCACAATTTCTTGTTTGTGTTAGCCTCGAGCTCGTTCCCAGGCTCCGCTGCCCGGCAGTGTGGGTAGTGGAGCCTGGGAACGAGGCTAGTTTGGGTTTCTTATATTTGCTCAGTGTAGCCAGCTAACATTATTGTCATTTGCTAGTTACTTGTGCCCATTGTCTTCCTCTCCTTCCCCAGGAACTGCATTGGACAGGAGTTTGCCCTGAATGAGGAGAGAGTGGCCATTGCCCACGTCCTTCGGAGGTTCCACCTCTCCCTGGATGAGACACGCCCCCCTGAGAAGGATTACTTTGTTATTCTGAGGCCAAAGCCGGGACTGTTCCTCAAACTAAAGCACCGCATTTTTAATTAGAGCGGTAATGTACCAACATTATTTTTGTGTCGACCTTACCAAAATGATTGTTGTATCTCTTTCAATTTTCATTTGCGGGGGCTGGCCCGCGAGACTACCCGCACGCGTAGCCGGCTGCCGCTAGCGCTAGCGCTAGCCACTTACTTCACACCCACGCGTTGATTATGCCCCACGTGCAGTCCAGTCATGGCGGAAGACAGCCACCACCAGGCTGCAGGGAGCAGTGGGGATGAGCAGGAGGAGAGCAACGAGTTCCTGCCAGGCTTTGCAACACTGGAGGATTATTCAAAAGTGAGACACCACAACATCTTTCTAGCTTCCACTGTCTTTATTTACCACGTGCACCTCTTTCCCCGATGACCCCCCCTCAGTCTCTGCTCTCACAGGTGGTGCAGGCAACAAAGAGTGCCAATGGACTGCCTGCAGAAGGAGATGATTTTGACTACTACGTCAGTTTCCCGGGCTTTAAGACTTTCTGTGCTAAGATGGGTGCTCGCATTAACAAGAGGTGAGTTTCAAATGGGAGAGTCCAAGTGGGGCCGGCTAGGAGCGGGAGTTCGCCCAAATGGGTGGACTGTTGTGTTCAGTGCACCAAAGAAACACGTGTTTGCCTATATTCTAGCGCACACATATACTCTCTCTAATACGCACACAATACTTTCACTTTCTCTCTCTCTCTCTCTCTCTCTCTCTCTCTCGCACACACACACACAAACACACACACACACACCAGCATTAGCAAGCTGATGCGTCATCAGCAGCTACCCTGCTACTGGCCGTCTGGTGGAGGTGGGGCTGGGGGTGGGGCTCCAACTCCTGAGGACTTGGAGGAGCGGTTTGAGTCCATGGTTGAAGCCAATGATATCTTGCTGGAGAGAGTGGTGAGCTATGGCCTGAGATACATGTAGTAGCTAAATAGCCTCATTCCCAGGCCACGTTTGTATAATGTGGTCTGGGAATGAGGTTAGGAGCTCTTTAGTTGCCTTGTTCCAGACACTCGGACGTTTGAAACTCATCCGTCATACAGTGTACATACGTGCCAGGCTCTCGTGTGCATGTCACTTGCTGCTGGAGAGCCTGGTAGTTTTTCTCACGTGATTTAACTTACTTAATTACGCATGGGCAGGGACCGCTTGAGAGACTGTTGCACTTTTCCTGGTGATAGTGTTTCATCAGGTCTGAAATGTTGCGATGGGCTTTACTTTGTAGAGACTTTTGCTCTTCTCTGACACAGTGAAACTCTTATAAAGATTCGAGTAGACTGTTTCTCCCTCCCTCCCTCTCTCAGAGTATCCTCCTGGATGAAGCCTCAGGCGTGACGAAGGCGGAGCAGCCGGTGCTACCCTCCACTCTCCAGCAGGGGACAGCTGAGGTCGCCTCTTGGAATAAGAAGAGGGTAAGTCTCTGAGTCGATACTAAAGTAGATTTTACTTTGATTGACCAATGAATTAATGAAGTCCTCGTAAAGCAACTCGGGAAACACTTTGATTTTGCATGCTAGAAAATTTCTATCTTTATTCCTTTACGGTATGCACTGACGACTACATGTAGCCATTTCCTCACCCTCCTTTATTCCAGGACTCTGTTCGTGAGCAAGTGGGCAGCTACAAGTTCATTCATGCCAAGAACGTGCAGAGACCTCAGCTCCAGTTTCAGGACAAGATCGACAACGGCAGTGCTCCATTCATCCCCTTACTCAGGGAGAAACCCAATGCACTCAAGCCCCTCCCCGAGAGTAGGTCACTTGTTGGTCACATGATAAATTGGTATTAGTCACGTGACTCTCATATGATGATCATGTGATCCATTCCAGTGTTTCAGAGACTACAGAACCCTACTTCACTGAATGCATTGATAGCCAATACAAAGGAATGGGCAAGCTCTGACCAGAGGTAGCCAGTTCATTAGCAGCTCTACACTGAAAACCACCAGCTTTCATATTCCAGTCTCTCTTGTCTGGGCAGGTTTGAGCATCCCTACCAGTATGAGTTGGACCACTTGGAACCGACTGAGGAGCAGCTGCAGCTTAGAGAGCCCCAAGTGAGTGGACTGTAGAGTGAGGAATTCACCACCTTCCCTGCAGAATAAGGGGCTTGAGTTGAGTCTTAGGTAGTCTTTCAATAACATTGTCGTAATAATTATATGATACTTGAAGGTTATGGTAATCAATATTGGAAGCATTTCCAATTATCAAAAATATTGTGATGGTGATAATATTGTCAATTATTGCCATTATTATTGTGTGGGTTATACCTTTCACCATGTTTTTCACCATCATGTAGTCGAAAGTATCACAGCTGAGACATGGCACCTCTCCTCCCCCCCCCTCCAGTCCCCCGGCAGCCTAGAGGACACCCCCCTGTCCTACGTGGACACTCCAGAACAGCTGCAGGAGCTGAAGGAGAAATTGTGCTCAGTCAGCGATTTTGCCGTGGACCTGGAAGTGGGTTTGTGTGGGAGAGAGAGACAATTAATTTCAAAATTTGGCTTATTTCATCAGTTCCTCTCTCTACTCATTCCCTTACACACAACACACTAGCACCACTCTTATCGCTCCTACCAAGGCTTTGTCTGCCTGATGCAGGTCTCAACCCGAGACCATGATTACATCATCGATGCCCTGGAACTGAGACAGCACATGCACATCCTTCTGGACCCATTCACCAACCCTGCTATTGTGAAAGTGAGAACATAGGGCATTCGTTAGTGTGTAATGACCAGAGGTATCCTCACAACAGCTGCAAAGGAGTCTACATACCATTTAGCCTTCAGCAACTATGCATTCCCTCCCTCCCTCCCTCCCTACCTCCCTCCCTCCTTCCCTTTCTCTCTCCCTCCCTCCTTCCCTCCCTCCCTCCCTCCATCCCTCCCTCCTTCCCTTCGTCCTCCCTTTCTCTCTCCCTCCCTCCTTCCTTCCCTCCCTCCCTCCCTCCCTCCCTCCCTCCCTCCCTCCCTCACCCCTCACCAGGTGCTGCATGGAGCAGACTGGGACGTACTATGGCTACAGAGGGACTTTGGCATCTATGTGGTGAACCTGTTTGACACCGGTCAAGCGAGCCGCATGCTGTCGCTGCCTCGGTTCTCTCTGGCCTTCCTCCTCCAGTACTGCTGCGACGTACAGGCAGACAAGCAATATCAGTTGGCGGACTGGAGGATCAGGTGAGGAGGGAGGAGAGGGAAAAAGAAGGGGAGGGGAGGGGAGGGGAGGGGAGGGGAGGGGAGACGAGACGAGACGAGACGAGACGAGACGAGACCTTTGTGTTTTACATTAATGTACGTTTCTCAGTGAACTAGGTAGTATTAGTATACTAGGCTCCTGGGGGGCAAGGCCTCCCAAAAGCTAGTATACTACAGCTTTAGTATACTAATAGTGTACAGCTTTGGTATACTAATAGTATACAGCTTTAGTATATTAATAGTATACACCTTTAGTCATTGCTATTAACTTAAAGGGTCAGAGTGGCGTATATACATGTACAAACACGTGTAGTCTAACCAACACACATGTAGGTACTGGGTGCTGCTCACAATGGCATTGAACTTACATCACAATTATGTCATATACTCCACCCCCTTCACAGACCCCTCCCCCCAGAGCTGTCCAAGTATGCCCGCGAGGACACACACTACTTGCTCTACATCTACGATCGTATGAGGAATGAGCTTCTTCGCCGAGGGAACAAGCAGAACAACCTCCTTCGTTCCGTCCTGGACCGGAGTCGAGACATCTGCCTCAAGCGGTACCATAAGCCGGTATTCGCCAAGGATGGCTACCTCTACCTGTACAATAAGCACAAGAGGGCTTTCAACACACAGCAGGTAAAGAAATTGATCTTAATTATAGGGTTTCCCCCCTGTCTACAAGGGGGTGGTGGATTGTATTTTTAAGTATGGGATTCTCCCCATGGTAGTTGGGGTAATTTCTTAGCTGCAGAGTTCTCTCCACTGAAATATTCAAAGTGTGTGTATGTACTGATTATCAAGAGCTTCTCTCTCCCCTCAGTTGCACTGCTTGCAGCTGCTCTATGCCTGGAGGGACAGGGTAGCCAGGGAGGAGGATGAGAGTACAGGGTGAGCCGGAGAATGACTCCTGAGGGGGTGGGTTGTAGGGAGGAGGGGTAGGGATTGGAGGAGAGTGGGGTGGTTGTAATATCTCTCTCTCTCGCTTGTACACATACACACACACACACACACACACACACATACATGCATACACACACACAGCTACGTCCTTCCAAACCACATGCTGTTCCAGATCTCTGAGATCCTCCCTCGAGAGCCCCAGGGACTGCTGGCCTGCTGCAACCCCATCCCTACCCTCCTCCGGACCCAGCTGCAGGAGGTATACATGCTGGTCCAGCAGGCCAGGGAGACGCCCCTCACTGATAGGGTAATTAGTGCTGTGGTTTCCATTGTGATGTAGCTTACACTAGCTCTTAGTTCTAGCCTCATTCCCATGCTGTCTGGGGATGAGGCGACTAGAGTATCAGTATGAGACACACTCCTTATGTAAGGCTTCCATCTCCCCCAGCTACCCACTCTGGTTACACAAGTCACAGCCTCCAGTCCAGCACAGCTGCAGCCACAAGACCACACCCCTTTGGCCACACCTACTCTAGAAGACGGTACGTATCACATTTTGTATGCATTAAGACACTATCTTCAGAAACCTCTCACACAAACAGAACCAGATGGAGCTACTGGACTGCCACACAGGGCACATTTGAAAGTTGCTGGACAACCAGTTGGAGTTGCTAAGCCGGTTATTTCAGTTTTTGAGGTATTAATGGTTATTAAAATTTAATCACAAAACACTATCACCTGATCTCAGTTATTAATGGTCATCAAATCACCTGACTTCTAATGCACTATCACCTGATACTAGTTATTATTTGTTTTCCTTCAGGACACTCAACCCAATATCACTCCGTCTGTCAGAAAGAAGCTGGAAGTGATTAGAAGTTCTTTCCCTGGCATTCTGGCCAAGGTATGGCCTTCTCTCTCTAACTTACTGTTGGTTGCCGTGTGACTCCCACTTTCTGTATTGCAAGTGATAGTGCTAAGAGAGTGGTCTGGGAATGAGACAGCCTCACTAACCTCATTCCATTCCAGCCTCTCGTCTTTACCTGCAGTTTCTGGAGGCAAGGATCATGACCCCTTCAGAGGTCGTTCTCCGGCGGACACTGTCAGAAACATCAGGGTAATGTGACGTGACGTGGTATTGGTCTCATTCCCAGACTCCAAGCTAATGACACTCTTCCTGCTGGGTTGCAGTTTAGAAGTCTGGGAATGAGACTGGACTACTGAAGGAATTGTGAAGAACCTGGGTATGGGAGTGTGGTCCATAACTGCCACCCTCTCCAAGTTATATAGCCCAAAGGTTCCTGGAAACCCTTGCTGAAGTTCCGGGAACCTTTGCATTCCAGAAACCTTTGGGACATTCAAAGGTTCCAGGCATCTGTTTCTTGAGTTCGACTGCCACCCATGGCTGAGATGTTCCAAAGGTTCCCGGGAAATTAGGGTACCGAATTTTGTGATACGGGGTAGTGGCAATGAGACTGGAATACTGCTACAAAAAAAACATTAATTTCTTTATTTTTCCAGATTGGCCACGCCTACTTCTGCTCCGGGTACACCTGCTGCTTCCCGCACACTCTCCGTGAGTTTTGATCATGTGACTATGTAAGAGAACTTGTTGTAGTAAACTTTTTTGTGATAGTAACTGCTAATGCATGGTCTCATTCCCAGTCCTCCATTCCCAGACAACTTAATGCATGGTCTCGTCCTAGGCCTCCATTCCCATACAGCCATTGCCGCTTTCTACATGTATGTGATGTACGGGGCAATTAATTTTACACACTGTGAAAAAGCTGCTCTGTTTTCGATCTAGGAGTCTCCCCTTGTAAAGGTACAAGTCTCCCCCTCCTCCGCCTCTGCTGTGGACACGCCTACTGGCCCTCGGACGACAGCTGCCCCGACAGAAAGACTTACCGTCCCCGCGAAGGAAGATGGCGGCAACAGCGGCTCCTGGAAGGGAAAGGACAAGAGAAAGTTGTCAGTCCGAGAGATGGTAAAGACTTTGGCAAATGGGTGGATGGGATATGGGGTCTGGGAATGAGACTGACAACCTAACGCTATAGGGAATGACTCTAACTTTCAGTGCGGGTTGATAGAGAAGCACTGCTACACTGATTTTCTAATTGCCGTATTCCAATAATTTTGAGTTATAAATTCATAGCCAGGTAGCAAAGTTTAAGAATGCAATGAGTAAACCATTGTATAGCCTCGTACCCAGGCTTTACTCACCCAGATGTTATCTCACAGATGGCAATCTGGGCAAGGATAGCCTGGGTAGGAGGCTTCTCTATCAACCAGTTAATGAGACTAACGACCTACTAGCAATGACACACCCAGACCTATTAGGAAATGTATGTCATTCCCAGAGCCTGTATAGTGTAGTCTTTTTCACAGTCCCAAACAAATATTTCCAGACATAGCTTGCTTGCACCAAACCCCAATGGAGCTGGGGCAGGTGGATTTGCTGTAGACAGACCTCTGTCTTTCCATGCCTCAGGGCGGCCCCTCGCCTGAGGGTAAAAGGAAGTGGGGGTCCACTACGAGGGCGGAGGGGGAGTGGGGCGGGGCTGCTGCCAAGAAGAGGCCAAGGATAGAGGAGAGAGGAGGGAAGAGCGAGCTCGAACCGTTTGACTACGAAGGAGTCCACTATACTGACTTTACCGAAGGTATGCCTATACCTAACGCCCTCTCCAAACCTCTCCATCAGGTCTATATTATTATTGCACGAGTGGAAGAGCAGTACAGAGACTGTTTGGCCTAACTGAAGGGAGGGCCAATGCTAACTTGAGTATTCTTGTGTGTTGCCCGGTCTAAGGAATATATGACTTCCGAAAGCTGAACGGAATGGTAAAATATAGCGTCTCCCATTTTCATTTATCTTGTGTTGTATGTACTCCTCCCCTTCGCCCTCTTTTTCCCTTTGTCCCCTCTTCCTCCTTTCCCTCCCCTCCCTCCCCTCCTCTCCCTTCCCTCCCTCCCCCTCCCCCTCCCTCCCCTCCCCTCCCTGCTCTCCCCTCCCTCCCCAGACTCTCCTACCCCAGTGGTCTTCTCCCTCCACGACCAGGAGCTCGAGGGTGGGAGGCAGAAACGCTCCGGTCCTCGCTCCAGGGTCCACCAGAAGTTTGGGGAGCGGTCACATACTTACACTCAGGGAAGAAGCATGGGGTTAGTTTAATGCAGCTGTTTACATGCGCTATATTTTATATGTGGTAGTTTTGAAATTTGTTTCTCTCTCTCTTTCATAGCAAGCGACAGTCCTGGCCCAGAGCACACAAATGACCTTAATCCTGTAACATTCATTGTACAGACATGTATTATTTCCCTTTATGTATTACTAGTTATATTGCAGGTTATTAAAGGGTTTGTGGGCGGAGTATGAACTCTAGGCACGGGACAGCCATATTAGTGCAGTTGCAGAAATGGCTACCGGTCTGTTGCGGGTGTTCGGCTGGGTCTTCTCTCAGGACTACCTGCTGGAGGTGGTGGGTGCCACACTGCTGGTGCTACTGCTACCCTACGTGGTACGGGTAGCTTGGCAGCAATGGAGGATCTACAGAGCCTTCAGGACAGTGCCCTGTGACCCGGACATGCACTTTTTCTTAGGACATGCAACTAAGGTAAAGCTGAACGTCACTTGCACTGTGCCTCTCTGAGCTAAGGATAAGGTGAGGCAGGGTAATTGTGGATCGGAAGCTACAAATTTAATGTGTTATTTTGAGGGGTGAATGAATTACTGGCCTAGCCTCGTTCCCAGTCTCCACTCCCAGCTTTTTTTTCGCATGTTGTAAAAAAAAGCGGGCAACATGCGAAAAAAAGCTGGGAGTGGAGACTGGGAACGAGGCTATTACTGGCCCCCTATTCAATTCAAATTTCAATGCAGAAACTCCTATATCTTGCATGCATAGTGGTGAACAGTCAGGTAAAACCTGACCAACTAGACCAATATACTGGGTATGCCTGTCCAATCTCTTAGTGTAGTCCGCAACTCTTTCCCATGGATCTGGCATCATACCAGAAATCTGTCTATTTGTCACTGCAGATCATTCGACAGGATGGTCATGGCCTTGACTTGGAATGGTACTTGGGCCATATAGAGAAATACAAATGCAAAGTGTTCACTGTCTGCCTTGGACCCTTCTTCAGAAACCTGTTGTGTGTACACCCAGATACCGCAAAGGAAATTCTAAAAGCAGGTATACCTACACATAGCTGTATGACCTTGGAATATATACAAACTGCCATGCAGGATGACTTGATCCTACGACTTTCACCTCTTTCTTCTCCTGCATCACATCCATGGCACAGACCCCAAAGTTGAATATGTCTACCATGCTTTCAAGCCATTTATTGGTAAGTGAGAAAAGGCACTGTATGATGTGCATGGTTGACTTCTCTGCGGCTACATTCCACATATATTCTTCTCGGCTATGGGCTTCCCTCCATGCACATAAAGGAGATGGGTTGCTGGTGTCTGCAGGGTCCAAGTGGGCCAGTAGGAGGAGACTGCTCACTCCTGCCTTCCACTTTGACATTCTCAGGCCATATGTCGGTGTCTATGCTGAAGCATCCACTCAGCTAGTGGTGAGAAAGGCTAGGAGGAGTACAGAAAACATAGCTTCGTTCCCAGGCCTTCACCCCGGCTTTTGTCGCTTGCCTGCAGGCATGGGAAGGAGGCTACAGAAAACACACGTCTGCTGTGTTCTCTGCCCTCATGACATTCAACGTGGTGTGATATAAATGTATGTTGGTTGTTTCACTCAGGATTTGTGGTCGAAGGTACCTGAAGGCGAAGCCTTTGATGTCTTCCCCTACATCTCTTCGTTTACTCTGGATGTGATGTTGAGGTGTACCTGTAGCTTTGAGAGCAACTGCCAGATTGAAAAGTTAGCTACAGGTCTTGAGAATCATTAGTCTCGTACCCAGCCGTCCCAGCTTTTTTCGCCCTTAAAAAAAGCTGGGACGGCTGGGTACGAGGCTAGAGAATCATTATGAATTTTGCTTACTTTGAATTGTTTATTATTTCATACATGCTTAGGGCTCACAATACTTACGTTGCAGCCATCCACCAGATAACTGAACTACTTACGAAGAGAACTTTGTGAGTTCGTCTGCTTTGAATTCTTTCATTGCATGAGTAGATGGTGATTTGTAGTTTATGCAGTGGCAACTGCAGCACCGAAACCAGCCCTGCACGTGCACCCTACTGCTGCTGCCTTGTCTCTGTGAATTATAGCAGCTACTTAATGTACAGTGCAAGATTGGGAACATTCAAGGTTGCATTTTCTTCTCCGCTATAGGAATTTTTTTTATAGCTTCGATTGGATATACATGCTGACGTGGTCCCACTGGCGTTTCCGTCGAGCCTGCTCCACAGTCCACAAGTTATCTGAGCATGTGATTCGAGAGAGAAGGGCTGCTCTGGAGGAGAAGAAGGTGAGTCAGAGACACCGACCTGCAACACCAGAGGATGCTTCTATTGTAAATCAGACGGTCAGTCGGTTGGTGAATTGGGCTGGCTGTTAGCCATGCAGTTCACGGGGAGCCCAGTATGTTGGTTGCCTATACCCTACTGTTCCCACACTGGATTGATTGATAGTTGCATTTGTGTTGTAATAGGATGAGCGACCAGTTGAGACTCATGCTAGCAGCGTGCGTTGCCTATTACACAGTCTCGTCTCCTCCCACTCCCACTAAATTGATAGCTTATAATAATTATAATAGGAAAAATCATTTTATTCTCACGCGTACGGTGCCTCTCCACTCAACAGAGGAAGGGGGAGGATGTTTTAAAGGGCAGACGAAGGAAGTACCTGGACTTCATTGACATCCTGCTGGAGGCTAGCGTCAGTCTGTTATAGGAGGGAAGAGGGAAGGTAAGGTGTGCATTATAGAAGTACATTTTCTGCTGTGCAGGATGAGAAAGGAGTAGGCTTGACAGATTCGGAGATTCGTGAAGAGGTGGACACTTTCATGTTTGAAGGCCATGATACAACTTCCAGTGGTAAGAGGGGATGGTTTCTGAGTCACTACGACTTGCACAACTTGCAAATTAGTACTTCCTCCGGATTCCTCCCTTATAGGTATATCGTGGGCCCTGTACAACCTGGCCAAGTACCCAGAACACCAGGAGAAGTGCCGAGAGGAAGTGGACGCCATCTTTGACCAGAAGGGAACCATTGAATGGGAGGACCTGAAGTCTCTGGTCTACCTCAAGTACTGCATCAAGGAGAGCCTGAGGCTCTTCCCTCCCGTACCAATATATGGAAGGTGTTTGGACCAGGACTCGACAATCGATGGCAGGGTGATGCCTCAGGGTACTTATGTTTTTTGCAGTAGCCATGCTATTCACCACCACCCTGATGTGTGGGAAAACCCAGAGGTCAGAGTTCACATGATAGTTGTGCGTCAGCATGATTGTGATGTCATTTCGGGCTCCCTTCAGGAGTTCAATCCTCTGCGGTTTAGTCCAGAAAACTCCAGAGATCGACACTCTCATGCTTTTGTTCCCTTCTCAGCTGGACCAAGGTAGGCTTTCATGATTTTGTCCTTATTTTCCCTCCCTCCCTCCCTCCCTCCTTCCCTCCCTCTCTCCCTCTCTCCCTTCCAGGAACTGCATTGGACAGGAGTTTGCCCTGAATGAGGAGAGAGTGGCCATTGCCCACGTCCTTCGGAGGTTCCACCTCTCCCTGGATGAGACACGCCCCCCTGAGAAGGACTACTTTATCATCCTGCGCCCCATCCCATTGTACCTAAAGCTGCAGCACCGCCAGCACTGCTGAGTCAGCAGAGGAGCAGACTTGGTTATTATTACAAAAGGACGCTTTTTGTTTTCTGCAAATGAGCAGCAGATTGTGTGCGAGTGGATGCACTCATTCAGCATTTTAATTGCATAATGTTGTGTTGGGGGACAAGACTGTATGCAGCTAATACTTAGCGGTGCGAGAAAAGCTGGGGAGTGGAGCCTGGGAACGAGGCTAGCTAATACTACTGTTCTGCTGTAGCTGAGCCTACACTGTTATTGCAGCCCTATGTGCCACTGCACAATCAAAGTTAATAGAAAGCGTTAGTCAGAGAGTTGTTTGCACATATCTCTTGCCTCCTAAATATTTTCTTTGCTGAATCTCCAGGACAAAGCATAACCAGCTGGCCCATTTCTCTACTTATCAACATAAAAGTAGCTGCAAATAGGACTGAAAAAATTTTTCTTCACTATAATCAGGAGCCCATAACTCCTGCTATAATTGATACTTATAATTTATGCTGCCGTGGTCCCATTGAGCCTGCTCTACATGTAGCTGTTTTATAATGACATCATACGATTTGTTGCAAAGACAGTGAAAGTGAAAGTGAGGTCAAGTGATTATGGTACACATACATAACTTCCAACAATAATTATACTTCGTAATATCATGTATATAGAATTTAATAATACCGTACTGTTGAGAAAAGATGGTGGCTTGAAGTATATTACAGAGAAAAAAATTGAGCATATCTCAGTAGGCATCAACAATGCTCTACAAAACCACGTCATGTGACGTACACAGCTATGCCTCTGCACACGACTTGCAGCAGACGTTTCTGTACATTCTACATAAGCGAATTCTGGCAATTACGGCACAGAAAAACTCTGTTTCTGTATTTACACACTCTGTGGCAGTGGTTGTTGGTGGCGGACATTTTTTACTGGTGGAGCAAGTTCTGCTGGTAGTGTTCGGCTTCTCTCGCCAGCTGCAGAAGTGGTCTGGAACTGTGGTCCCATTTTGATGTTGACAGTGGATGGTACGGGTTTGGGACCCATCACCACACTCAACATCACACTATAAGAGAATGCAGAATATCCTCCTAACGCTATTTGTACACTACTGCACATTATTGAATACTATCTGCACATTATTTGCACACCATCTGCAAACTACCATTTGCGCATTACTTGCACACCATCTGCATATTATTTGCACACCATCTGCACATTACTCGGACACTAATGAACATGTACTCCCTCACCTCACTCCATTCGCTGGCCACCCACTGGAAATGGTGGCACGGCTCCGCCTGACAAGACTGGGTCTCGGATGGCCTGGAGGCTTCTTCACAGTGAGTAACAGGAATTGACAGCAAGGTCCCATTCCTGTTCTGCTTTTGGCATCCAATGGAACGGCTCTGGGACCCTTCACCACAGAAAGCATCGCACTGGAGAACGAAATATTTATATGCTTTAGGAGGTACATGTATATGATATTTGTTCTTTAAGCTGGCGGGCAAGTGATCGTACAATTACTAATTTGTCACCTAAACTATATGCTGTAACTTGCAAGTCTTGAATGCATGGTAACCAAATTTGGCATTCAAGCACTGCATGCTAGCTAATACGTAACAAGCCTAGAGCAGCAAACAAGCAAGACAGTAGTAGTGGAATTTAACAAATTTTCAGGACGTCTCAGTTCTATATATAGAGTGCAAGCTATATGCCCACCACTCTTTTTCAAAATAATGTCAACACCTACCTCTGTCCACGGACTGACTACCCATGAGCATGAGCCCAGAGAGCAGGTCTGAGTGTCAGGTGGTCTGGTATCGGGGTCGCATTGCTTATCCTCGACCGTCGTATAGGTTCCATCCTGGTTCCGTATTTGACAAAGGACAGTACGGTTCTGAGACCCCTCACCACAGACCGCGTCACACTATACATGTGGAAACATGGCAGTAGAGGTACAGTAATAACAGCTGTAGTCTGTCACACTCCAGGCCACAATTACGATTTTATTGTGGAGGGAAAAAAATTCCTAATTATTCCCCCACAGCTGAACAAGGTAATATAATAACATTCCGATAGGCATTAATGATAAACAATTAACTGTTTTGCAATAACATCACAGTGACTTCACAATGACATCACTATGACTCATACTAAGTGCGTATTGGAATGGAACGTCACCAGAACTTAGAATGCCTAAGGTAACTCAATCTTGGCAAGCACCTATGGACTAGCAAAGGTTTCAGAAACTGTAGAGGTTTCATTCCTGCCACAAATATCGGGGATTGAGGTGAAGCCTACCTCTGCTTGGAAGCCCCCTCCCTCCTAGAGTTACACTCCGGTTCTTATTGTAATTGGGCTCGGAACAAACACACTCAAGATTGTAAACAATACTTGTGTTAGTGTATGTATATTCGCATCCATACCTACGCACACATGTACACACACACACGCACACAGACAGACACACACACACCTCAGTCCATTGCTCAGTGGCCCAACGGCACGGCTCCAGAGGACACGCCTCCACCTCAGCCGGTCGAACACCTGGGTCACAGTATGCGTCATCCACCACGGTCGTATCTGACCTCTTGTCCACCTTCACACACCTCACCTCCCTCCTCCTCACACCCTCCCCACACACACCCTCACACTCTCCTCCCACCGTGTCCCAAGAGTATAACACTTCGCTTGTATCCAGAAGAGAAAACAAGTTCTCTTTGGGAACGCTGAAGGAGTAGTGCAATCCTGCGCCCAGTGTTCTGGTCAACAAGTATATGGTTACTGATTGTTTAGTCGGTCCTTCAGTGCGGAGATAACCAGGGGCGTTGAGGGGCTTTTCATAGAACCACATAGTGCCGGCAAACCAATACTCTTTTAGAGAATCCGATACGACTTCCCAGTTGCCATTTAAGAAGTAATCGCCCGTCTCAGCAGCGATGAAGTCCTCCGCAGTTGTCTCCGTCAGCTTGATGTGGATGCTGGCTGATCCTTCCGGGATAGTGACAGCCTCGTAGTAGATATAGACTGTGGGATGTGAGGAGAGAGAAGGGCAGCTGGATTAGTTCTAGGACTTTGCTTAGCCTCATTCCCAGTCTCGACTCCCAGCTTTTTTTCACGTTTACTACATACGAAAAAAAAGCTGGGAGTGAAGACTGGGAACAAGCCTAGGCTTTGCTTTCTGGAAACTTTGGATGGGATACATTTTTAGCTTTGCTAAAGAAATAGCTGAATATATGATCTAGAATATGTGTATTAGGAATTGAACAGATTAAATAATTCGATTCCATTCCACTCACATTCAGAGTTGTTTATGTTGCTGTACTGTCCCGAGAGATGGTGGCAGGAGGTCCCATTCCCACACCACACGCCACACTTGTCCCGGTGTGCCTTTCCATAGAGGTCCCCGTCACATCCCACAGGGACACACCCCCCATCTATACACACTCCCCGGTAAGGGGTGCGGTCAGACTGGCTGTGGTCAACAAGGGAGTAGGCGTGGTCAACAGGAGTTATGCATGGAGCACCATCTTGCAGCTGTGCCTTAGTGAAAGGCATGATCATCCCTTTCGGTAGGCAGTGGTGTTTGCACGGGTCCAGCTTGAACCAGAAGATGTGGTCTGTGAGTGGTTTGGAGAAGTGGAAAGCAATTAATTAGAGTAATATGATCTACGAGAAGGCAGAGAAGGAAGGGGTAATTAATAGGCCAATTGATTACTACAGCAAACGTTTTTCAGAGAATTGAGTGGGAGCTGGTAACAGCTGCTGCCCAGTGCTCAGGAAAGGAAAACAAAATTGTCATGTGTGCATGTGTGTGTGTGTGAGGTGTGGGGGGGGGAGTTCTAGTGTGCATGCATTTACGGTAAGACACAACAGGCTGTCAGAGCTGGTTAGGTAGTTAGCTATGATATGGTACCATGGTAGCCAATAGACCTGTATCTGTTATGATGTAATGGTGCTGAAAGCATAAGAAATTACAAGCAAACAAGCATCTTTAATTTATGCAAGAAAACTACATCAAAGCGCATGTTCTCTTGTATTTTAGTGCCCCCCCCCCCCACATGCATGCCCAATGAATGAAGGTCCATAATTATGGCTAGAAGCAACTGGCTTAGCCTGGAAGGGGTCATGTGCTCACTGAGGCTCGGCGCTTCCCACTCTCTGTAGCGATTGTGTGGTGGGTCGGATTCACACAGCTCTTGACGGTAGTCTTCAACTGTCTTTCCAGGACACTCGTGTGTTTCACAAGTCTGGTAGCGTCGCCATGGTCCCAGGCAGTAGCTACCACCATTGGCGGGACTAAAGGACAGAGGGAAAATGGTAACTAGGTTTCATGGACTATATACAGCATAAAGCACTACCGTGGGTATTGAATATTGAAATTCCTATAATTAGGGTGTACTCACAGTGGAGAGTTGCACTCCCTCTCGCTGTACTGCACCCCAGTTCCACAGGAGCGGCTGCACTTGGTCCACGGTCCCCACTCGCCCCACCCCCCATCAACCGGCACTAGCACACTGGCATAATCTACACACTCACCCTGATAACACACCTAAGAGTATAGAACACCTCAAATAAATGCACTGTGCGTTTATTTAAGTATCTAGTGGATGCACATTGTGTAATTCAGGTAATCATCTTATGTCACATGATCTCACATGATCTACTTACCCCGGAGACTCCAGAGGTCAAGGTACACTCTGTGCCTGGTGCAGGAGGGGAATACTGATGGGCACACCGTCCTCCGTCTACCTTACACCACAGCAGTCGGCACTCGTCCTGTGTGTGGGCGTGTGTAGGTACACTTCTTTAAACAATCAATACGTTAAGATGAGAACTTTACAGCTGGTATCAGAAAGGTGGGCCATTTCTACTTGTAATGATAGTGAAATGAATTTACAATCCGGTTCATAGAAGAGAAAAGAGACACTGCTTGGTACATTTTCTCACGTGAGTAACTTACTTTAATATGCGTGGGCAGGGACTCGACTGATGACAGCTGCATTTCTCTCCTGTGCTAGAGACACTGCTTCAATGTATGTACGGTATGTACACTACAAGACTAGCAGCATAGGTTGCCTCAGTTGCAGCTGTACATACCATACATACATTGAAGCCGTGTCTCTAGCACAGGAGAGAAGTGCAGCTGTCTTTCAATCAAGTCCCTGCCCACGCATATTAAAGTAAGTTACTCACGTGAGAAAATGTACCAGGCTCTCGACAGCTGAGTGAACCACACACGAGAGCCTGGGGATGAGGCTAGTCTCATACAGCACATAAAAGCGACATGGTGTGACTCACGTGCATCCCGGGACAGTGGCTGGCATTGGGACCAAGGAGTAGCCGGCACTGCTCCAGGAAGGAGTACTCCATGCCCGGGAGGGGAGGGCTGCCGGAGAAGGCAGTGAAGGGTCCACTTGAGGGAGAGTTGTCGAGACACTCACTGGCAGGGGAACTGTTAGAGGGAGGGAAGAAGGCAAGGCTAGCAATGCGGAGATAGAGTTTTGAATAAATGCACTGCTTATATTTGAGGTTCCTAATACCTTCACATTTGGGGTACGTTTCACCGTGGATTTACTCAACCTTAGAACTGAAGCACTAAACTGAGCTAGCAGACACTATGGCCAACTGCAGCTAGCTAGGTGCTAGGAGTAATAATGATCGGAGGGGGTATGATGTAATGAAGACATGCATATAGCTATGAAGCCTAAAGAATGGAAGTCTTCAGTGGCCTGAGGGTTGTTTTCTCGCTAAAGATATGGTGTCTGTGGAGGATGTGGAGCGCTTGAGACACCACAAACTAACTGACAATATAACATGATCATCTCTGCAGATGTGGTTTGAGGGTCAATGTTTAGGATTGCATATATAATACCTTCCTGCATGGTATCTGGATACATAAACATGTATACTGCTCTTTTTCAGCGGTAACACTCATCTGATGATGTCAGAATGATGCAATGCCTAATTCACACACCTTAGGAACTCCTCCAGCTGCACTCGACTGCAGTGAGACCAGTGGTGGGGGTTTGCCGAGTCGGCAAAGCTGGGGGCCATGAGGTAGTTCTCTTTCAGTTTGCACTGCAGCATGGGATTGCCATCGTGGTGCAGATTCAGACTAGGGAAGGGGGCGGAGCCAGCCATATGAGTACAGCCTGATAGTTATCATACCATAATGCAAATGGAGTGTGGTCACTGCGTAGAACAACCACCTCTCTATGAAGCTGGGCCTGATCACCATACTAGAAATTCCACTGTATATCAGCTTTGACTTGTGAACTGCATCAACAAAACTTTCTTGTTGATGCTACAAATAAGTTCACTAAATAGCCAGAACGTAGCAATGAGCCTATACTACTTCAAAACTTACTTGTGGCCCATCTCATGGGCGATGGTGAAGGCCGTCCTCAGTCCACTGTCTTCGTTGATGTTACAGCTCTTTGCTGGGTTGCAGACCCCTCCTTGTTTCGCCATGCCTGAAGGGTAGGAGGGAAGGAAGGAGGGAGGGAGAGGGAGGGAGGGTGCAAGGGAGGGAGGGAGGGAGGGAGGGAGGGAGGAATCAGTCAAAATTTATATTAATTTCAGCAGAGTCTAGTGTCTATGATATAAACGTATCTGCACCAATTGTTTAGTCTCCCAGATCCAAAGCAGCCACAAACATAATTGATGAGAGAATAGCCTATGCTTTCAGACAGCCATCACATCACATCAAAATTCAACAAACACCCGCTTTTGAAGGCCAAAAGTGTTTTTGCTCTCTGCCCTTGGCCACAAAAGAGTGTTGTGATAGCCATGACACTGGCCACCCAAGGAAACGGATGGTCTGAAGCCAAACAGTACACCCCCAGCTGGCGAGATTGTGTGGGCTTGAATTGGGACCATTCAAACCTCTTTGGCAAGTAAAGTTATTGTCCAAAGCCAATTAACAGCAGGCCCAAACAAACACACTCATAGCATGTGATACTGTCATTTACACATTGCAATAGAGTTTATTACCATTTAGTATGAAGTTCAAATAAACCACTTGGCTCTCTTAAAATAAAACAATCTCTCAGTCTAAAGCGAGTAAACCTAACAATTTCTTAATCTGTTCGTACATAATTGTCAGTCAGTGGTGCACATATGGATATCGGGTGTTTGCTCGTAATTTGTAGGAGTCATTAGTCAACATTCTCCAATGATTGCTGACAATTGCAAAGGTTATAGGATAGGGTATGTGTGTAAGTCCCCAACTACAGCCCAGCGTAGCATCGCCGCGCCCTATCAATTATTATTGCTATACAAAAGAATCAAATTTGTCTGAAAGATAACCTGATCCATAACAATCTACCGCAAGAGTATTCCCTTACCTGCTAATGAGTCTTGTATGTACGTGTGTGTGCTATAGTTCAAGTACCTTAAGGTGACTGTCATTTGAGGTGACAAAATTTAGCAGATTGGGGAGGGTTTTAAAAAGGTTTTGCGCTACATACTATGCATAAATAGCATAATATGCACAAAATGCAGCTGCTACGAAAGGTAAGACACACTTTAAACCATATACTTTTGATTGCAGCAATATGTGCTTTTGTGCGCACAACTCATATATACATACGTGGAATGGCATGTGTATGAATGCTAAAAATAAATTACACTAAAATTAGTACCCGCAAATAATAATCACCTTAAGGTATATAAATTAGATGTTGAGGGTATCACCCAGAGCCCGTGTGTGTATGTGTGTATGTGTGTGTGTAGGTGTGTGTGTGTCGCTTACCAAGTGTCCCACAGTTGGTGCCTCCTGTCTCACAGATGTTTCTATGGGTGACAAGCACCGCAACATCATGGTTCGGCGAACGACCATCATTGAGTGATCTCTGCCACTGGCAGAAGCTCACCAGAGAGCCATGGGCGTCACTCGACACAGATAGCCCAGGCTGAAGGGACGGGGGAGAAAAGCAAATGTCTTTAAAGAGGATCTTGGTTGGTTTTCTGTATTCATGTTGGCGTGGTTCTCTTTCTACCAACCACAAATTGGCTTCCCAAAACACAAGGCATTCACAAAACAGCAGACATTGATGATATGTTTTGTGCAGCCAATTTGCGGTTGGTAGACAGAGAGCCCCGATCAACATGAAGCAACGTCGACGTCTGTTTAGATGACTCTAAAGATGTAGTTGCAAAGGGAAAGGTGTTGAATACGTCACATTCCTCCACAATGCCTACTCCACTTGGAGAGTTTGGTGAACGTCTGGCTCATTCTTGGCATAGCATCAATGCAGTGAGCAAATTAGGCACGTCATCTGGCATACAGTTTTATTTGTCAGTCGGCAAGCATGAATATCTCCCAGTAATTGATCATGTAAGTATCAATTTGTTCCCTCAAAGTTGATACCCCCGAGTAGGTTGTTAGTGATATCAAACCTCCCTCTCTCCCACATGCCGCCATCCTGCATCCCACAGCCATTCTGCCCCGCACAGCCAATCTGCCCCCCACCGCCACTCTGCCCCCACAGAATCTGCCCCCCACAGCCACAGGGTTAGTGAGTGCCCACTAGGACATACATTAAAGGACTGATCATTTAACAGAATTTTCTGAGTGCCCATTGAGGCATACATCAAAGGTTGGTCGTTCACCATGGCAATAGTTGCTAAGGTACTGTTAATACCTTATATGGAGCACCATGGCAACTGTTATTATGTTTATCAACAGTTCCATATGAGGAACAAAATAAGAAGTAATACAATCCACAGTTAATTTTTGGATATAGCTCGGTGTACCATAACCACAACCCATTGAACTCAATGATTGGATCTCATTTATGCCACTTATATGTACCACTAATTATTTAATCAATGGTATATTGTCTGGACCTCGTCCATTTACCACAGGCCATACCTGGTCTGTCTCCAGAATGATGGTTTTGACCAGCAGCACTCTAAGAGCGTGGCCTATGGAGGGATCCTTGTACAAATGGGATACCTGTAGTTGAAGACAGTGTTATGAGGTGGGACACGATCAACAGCCGCTAACCTGATATAATTACAGCTAGAGGGTTATCTTTTGTGCTGTGTGATATTGCAATGAGAGGATAAAGCAGCTGTATAAACAAGCACTTGACAGAGATTAGGTGATGTATCAGCTACACAAGGATATTAATGGCGTAAACACAACCCATACTTATTCATTAAACTATACGCAATTCAGTAAACAAACGTCAGAGATGAGTATTACTGATATACAATTACTGTTTTGTCAGCATGTAGCTATTAAGTGGTCTTGCTATACCGCCACCCAAGCCTTATAATCAAACCCTCTAACATCGTCTACAAAAATACGGACCCCACCCTCACATGAAATACGACCTTCAAAAGGTTACTAATGAGCCACATAGGTTTGGGGCACTCAGGCAATTATTGCAAAAACGTCCTTGTTGCCAGATCTCCAGACAAGCTTGAGGTTTGGAAGCGAGTGCAGGCTTAATTCCGATCACCATTATCATTACTGCCTGGAAGCTGGAGATGAACGTACCACATTCATGAGGCTGTAGAGATAAGACTCCAGGTTCTTTCTCCCGTGCTTCTCCAGCATAGTTCTGTCGGCCACAATAGCAGTTTCAATGTAGCGCTCTGTAACAACATTCCGCCTCAGTCGGCCATCTCCTTTGCTTCTCACAGAGGGTACCTCACGGCTCTCTTGGGGGACTTCTTGTGCTGCATACACACACAGATATAATTGCATTAAAAAAAGTGTGGAATTAACACACCTACAGCATTTTTGGCTATGGATTTGAATATTTGTATATAAAATTCTCATTGATAATCAATCCACTGTACATGAACGCGATACAGCATAGTGTGAACAAGAAATACGACAGTTTTCTCATCTTTGATCTCCATAACCAAATTACAGACATTTCCATTTATGTGCACACAGCACTATACTGGCTAATAGCTACAGAGGACTGTAGCTGTCAGCAGAAGCTGAAGTAATGAGATGTTTGCAGACAACTAGCGAGACAGTACTCACCACGCGTGCAGCTTGGGCCGGAGTCCTGGTCATGCACCGGAGTTTTGTAGATAACATGTCGCTGTCCAGCAGCTTGCCGTGAGCCGGCTCTGTCTGCATCCTCCACTGGCTCAATGAAGTAGTAGCCAGAGGTTGTTGCGATTACTCCATGCTACGTGGAGCAAATGATGAGATATATATAAGTTACAAGTAAATTCTGGCCTGTGCCTGAGAACATAGCTATGTATATGCGAAATTGGCGTACAAATGAGCTGTTATATTTCATCACAATGATAATGTATATCAGTGATTGCAGTACTAGAAAATTATACCAACCAGCAGTTCCGTTAACGTTTGAAAATCATGTGTTCTGAAAGTGGTTACGCAAACAATTAATCCACAGGCAGTCTGTTTTAAATGACCTTTTTTGAACTAACACCATCTGCTAAACCTTCTAGAAACGAAGTATATCATTAATCTTCACCGGCACATCGATATCATGGACTGGCACATTGCAATGAACAGTATCTTGCTATCATACAGTTGCGTAACCCCACTTATACGGAGCACACAATTTTTTAATCGAACTGCAATCCACTGTGTCCAACAAAGTATCTCTGTAGACTTAGAGGTGTGAGTTTCACTGATGACAGTAACCCGATAACTCTGAACTCTACCGGTCTAGTCTGTCAAGTGGCTAAGTGTAGCCTCATTTTACCACAATCATAGTTCATTATACTCTTCTTCAATCATAAAGTACCACTTAGAGTAACTGGTGCATGTATCAAAAGCAGAACTAGCTACAACCCACCAGTCCTCGGCAGTTGCTGATAGCCACCCATCCTTCAGGGCTTCCTCCAGCACCCAGAATGTGCCCGGTGTGGTGGCAGTCATCAGAATCAATCGGTTGCTGCACCTTCAAGCCACCTTCTCCAACATACTCCACGATCATGTTTTTTGATATGAATTCCAAATTGGCTGAAACGTTCAGGATGAAATCTCTCTCAAAGGCATTCACTCTGAAATAGAGAGTTTCGTGCTCCGGATCCTCTGCAATGTCTCTGCTATTTCTCTTTGCACTCCCGAGGTTGTAGCTCACGTGATTTCCTTGGTCGTCTACTCTGGAAGGGTATGTTACTTCGAGCTCCTGTGTGGTGCTGACCTTTGAGAGGCTTATGTCAATGGAAGGAGCTGCTGCTTCTACAGGTAAAGGAAAGTGGAAAAATATATTTTGCTGCTGAAAAAATTTAATACACAATAATTATTGCACACTAGTACTATTCTAGCATAGAGATAGAAAAAGCTACAATAAATTTACATTCATAAATCTGGCAGCAGCAATACATGAATGTATGCATTCATTCAATGGCAATATTAATTACTATTCTAGACATGCCCGCACTAGTTGCAATCACTAACAGTAGCAAACATTATATTGCTGCGTTTGCATTATACACTGCAATCTGCAACATGCAATATAAAATATGTACAAGCACTAACCGTTCAATCTAGAGACCTGTGTTATAAAAGGCGCTTGCAGGGAAAGTGAAATTGCACTGCACAGCAGGAGACCGAGCGAAATGGGAGAAAGAGAAGCCATACCCACTTGTAGTTTCACCATGGCGACCACTCCACTATCGTAGTAGCGCAAATCGCAATGAAAGTTGAACCTGGCGCGAGAGAGCGTAAATGCTAGAAGAAACGCTAAATCCTTTGCGCTGACTTCTCTCGCTTTATATACCCGGTACCCTTCGGCAATTTTCCCGCCGCGTGCGAAGAAGCTCGATACGAACGCTTCCGGCTATTGGCTTCCGGCATGCTTCCGGATATAGCATTTCCTCCTGCATCTGGACCGTGTGGTCATTGTCCTAAGTCATAAGCACTAATTTCTGCTTTTCCTGTGCTTTACAGACCTACATTACATCACAGACCACAGTTACAATAATAATTACATTAGCTCATACAATACACGTGAGAACAGCGAATGAGTTATGTGCTGTAGATGAAAGACAATGCTTATCTCCTGAACTATACACTATACGTGGGAGTCTCTACTCTCCATCGTTGACCTCCGAGGAATTACTAGGGTCAGTTTGAGAAGGGAGGGGCGGGAGGTAGGTGCCGTGCCGATACTTGATTGCTGCCATGGTGACGCCCATCCCCGCCGCAATCATCAAGCCAATTGACCAACTCCGGTCTAGCAAGTCATGGGGAAGGAGGAGGAGAGGAACAGTAAAGTTCATCTGCATTGTATACTTCGTTACTCACTTCTTATAGATACTATATAATTTAATAAGCCAAACCCGTCACTACTGCTCTACCATTCTGAGTACACTAGAGTCAATTACCATTAATTTGATTAACCATCCCACTAGCTATCCAATATATGCCCTGCCCAACCTCCACACACATCAGAGCCACCAAGACCTGCAGGCAAACCCACAGACATTACACTTACAGCAGATTGCAAAGTCTTAACACAGGAGCCTGCTACACAAAACCACAAGCAAATATCTCCTGTATGAATGACATTAGCACACACACACACACACACACACACACACAGTATGCCACAGCTGAGTATTCAATTGTGGCTTTGCATACTCGGCTTCCTTTTTGCAAGAATTCTGCAACCTAAACAGTACTAATTGCTTCTCTACAGTTGCAGTAAGGTCTGCCCATCAATAGCCTCGAACCCACGGCTGCGAGATAAAATCTGGGCGTGGAAGGCCTGGGTTTGAGGCTAGTCCATCAGGCTTTCGGTGCCTGTGTTTCAGGTGACAGCGGCGGCTTTCATCTCTCCAGCGGAGAACAAGCCTGACTGATTCCCTTCCCAACTCTCAAAGGAAGCACACCAGTAACTAGTAAATGGGTGGGGCTGGTCCCAGAATCAGTGGCCACTGGTCAACAGTGGGCATATCAAAGTAAGCACTCAGGGTCATTAAAAATTAATTAGAGAATTGAGGTTCGAGACAGAGTGACGGAGTGAGCATCAACAGAAGAGTTGTTACAAACACAAACAAGAAACCTTCACATACAGTAATGCAATATTTCCTGTTTCAGGTGACAGCGGCAGCTGTGATCTCTCCAGCGGAGAACAAGCCTGACTGATTCCCTTCCCAACTCTCAAAGGAAGCACAACAGTAACCAGTAAATGGGTGGGGCTGGTTCCCAGAATCAGTGACCACTGGTCAACAGTGGGCATATCAAAGTACTGATGTGAGGTTTCGCTGTCTTGGTATTAAGCACTCAGGATCGTTATAAATTAATTAGAGGGTACAGTGCACAGGTGTTGGATCATATCTGTACTCCTTATACCTGAAGTACTTAGGACCTGTGTAATGAGGGTCTGGGAATGAGACTCAAGATTTGGGAAAGAGCCTAACCTAAGTAAGGGCGATTAGGTCTGGGAATGAGCTCTGGAAGCAAGACTATTAGGATCTGGGAATGAGACTAATATGAGCAAGGACCATGGGGTCTGGGTATGAGATCAGCCATCAACAACAAACAGATACATATTCCAACAGATGAGTTGTGTCGGCAAAGAAGGGCTTCACACAGGATTCTTCAGTGGGGGCGGGAAAAATGGTGCGTACAAAGTCATGCCTCCCTAGGGGGATGTGGGTATGCTCCCCCCAGGAAATTATTGAAATTTATGTGCTCTGAGGTTACTTCTGGTGCTACAATGTATTTGGGGCCCCGAAAAATGCTAAAAATTAGCTACTAATAAACTACTGAGTATTAAAAACTATTAACTTCAAAATTTTGGGGGAGGGGGAGTGGGGAGGAACTCTCGCTGGGAGGGGGGATGAAATCCCAAGAGAACACTTTAAGAGTTTCTCTCTCACAGGCCAACGGTGCAAACATGCCACTAAATGTAATTGATAATTATTATTACTTAGTCTGTGAGACTGCTATTGCTGCTATATTTTGCACCCCCCCCCCCCCCTGTATAAAACTCTGCAAAGGTTGCTTAAACTTTCATTGAAATAGGTGGGTCCACAACGTAAGAGGCTACCAATTGGCTTTCCAAATCTGGAGATAAGCCATTCAACAGATGACGTTACTAATTTAGCAGGTGTTCTGAAAGGAAGAAGGCAGTTAGAGAGAAGATGGTGAAACCGCAATCTTCCCAAATAGAGTGACATGACTTCATTCGGCAGCTGTTATGTCTCTGTGTGTGTCCCATGTGGAGTGTGTGTCCCATGTGTGGAGTGGGTACTGCTGGGGTCACTATGTGTACTTTAGTAACTTGCATGTCATGGAGGGCAAGTCAGGTAATGTAAATCAGGTCCATCTATTGAGCCATGAAACCCGACGCTCTCTGTTATGATAATCACTGAATGTGAGCTGACCACATCCCTAAAAGAGCAATGCTATTGGGATAGGGGTCAAGGGTCGTGCTAGGCTTTCAGGCATGATGGTATATAATCACTAGAGCACTGAAGCACAGCTGTAATATTTTGGTGGAAGGGAAGGGGGAGGAGTGAGGAGGAAGGGGGAGGGGAGAGGAGGAACGGGGAAGGGGAGGAGGAAGGGGGAGGGAGAGGAAGGGGGACGGGGAGGAAGGGGGAGGGGGAGGAGGAACGGGGAAGGGGAGGAGGAAGGGGGAGGAATCAAGTACATAATTATTGCTTCAAGTGTTGTGGTGCAATCATCCATAGCCCTTTTTAAAATTCTATTTTAATATAAGTTCCAATAGCACACGTAGAAAAGCAAACCCCAGAAGCCGCATGTAAATAAGACTGTTGATGTGTGTCTGTGTGTGTGTGTGTGTGTGTACACAGCAAACGCTTTAGACATTCTTCCTTAATAGGGCATCAGTCACTCCGGCCAGGCAGTATGCGGGCATACAACTGCCTGTAGGCTACACCACAGTAAGCCCACTCAGTATATCACTGGGGGCATCTTAATGGAGTGTGGTGACACGATATGAAGCCCACTAATTGTGTATGGGGACACAGCGCTGCCTAAAGTATACGTGTAAGAGTACGTCAAGCAAACACTTGTCCTAATATGGATTATACAGGACCCAGGAAGCCCCACCATCTTTCTCTTATCTGACGGTATAGTGTATACTTATGGGTTTGTGTTAACGAGCCCTGAGCAATGATCAACACCCCAATTAGTGCGGAGAGCTGTTTGTCTCAGGGCGGCCACTCAAGATATGGTTCCCTTGCACTGGGGAAGGAGATAGCTTGAATAGGATCTTTAATTCCGCTATATTTGTGAGAGGAGACCTGAAGGGCCGTGGCTATATTGGCAACAGTTCAAAGGCATGGTGCGACTGCAAACGTGCAAATACCTGATTGAAATTATCTATAGTTGTGCTGTAGTACATACACATGGCCTTTTACTGTAGAGTTTGGATTCAGCTAAGTTACAGGCATTGAAGACAAACTTGCAAACTATTCAATACCAGACATAACAGTGTTAGGGACAAAAGGACTGGCTTGCAAAGCTTCTTCCTGGCATTTTAGCGAGGAGGGGGAATGAGGCTAAGAAACAACCTACTTTCTCTCATTCTTACATTTGAGTCCAAAGAGAGATCCGGCCATCACCCCACCATATGCTGCATTCATGTGATCATCTCTGTCTCGAGTCCGTGCCGAGAGACAGGCAATAGCTGCAAACGTACCTCCCACTGCACCTGTGTGGGGGTATGCATAGGGGAGAGGAGAAGAAAATCGTGCATGCGTATTTTCTCCATTTAGCGCTCACCATTACATCATAGCGTGTATGTCTCCATTTAATGCTCACCATTAAATCATAGCGGCAAAAGGTCTATTAAGGGAATTAGCTACTTTCTTAATTTCATAACAAAAACGAAGCTCATTAAAGAGATTAGTTGTGGCCTCAGAGCATGACAGAGGGCAAGTAATCTCGTTCTCTCAATGACATTATTGAGGGTTTGTTTGTGCTGGTTCTGCCTCTCTGCCAGCAGCAGTCACATGGAGCAACATGCGCCTCAAAGGGTCAAAGCATTCCAAAAGCGGACCATATTCAATGGAGGCCTGGGGAATTATTTCATAGTATTGGCAAGTGTCAGGAGAGACCAGCTGGCGAGACACCTGCTTACCCACCCAGGAAGAGGTCTGTGGCCACAATAAACTGATTAACAAATATTTTGTCAAGAGTTACTGGTATGAAATCATCCCATAATTGTCCATACTCATACATACATAGGGTTATTGCTAACGACATCACAGTGAGAGTTGCTGGCTTACTGGGACACTAGACAGGAGAAGAACTGAAATCCAATTAGTGCAGAGATGTCCGAGCGAGAAGCGAGGCAACTAATGGTGTTGCATGGAGACTCCATGTCTGTATGTACTATAAGTAACGCTTCAGGAATGCAATTATGGCAAACGTATTTCTTGTGGGCACGGCATTGCTTGCATGTGTAGCGCACGGAGCCAAAGAAATGGAAGGAGAGCATGTACTTCGCCTGCAGAGAGACGGCAGCGATTAGGGAGGCTATAGGTATGTGCGCAGCAACACAGAAGTAGTGGAAGCAAAGAGAGGAGGGAACATTGATGGGATGGTCATCGACGGCAGGTGTAAGGTTAATTTGGCAGCGGGAAAGTGATGATTGCCATTCTCAAAGCCGCAGACTGGCTGAACAGTCAGCTGAGCAGAGTGTATGTAACTCGATTCCCATGAGGCTTTTTGCACGTAATTACACTAATTGGTTAATGACTTTCACATGCATACTTGGTCTAGACACACTTTTGACACATTTCGAAATCCATTTGTACTGGGATGGATGGCTAGGCATGCCCAACATACATCCACTAATGCCATGGGCGTGCTGTGTGCCAATTAAGAACGCCCTGAAAATATAAGGTTGAAGTCATAATTGTATACATACTTTTTATTAGCCTGGTGTATGCGAAGCACATACTTGCTATAAGATTACATTTTCGTATCTACTTATCACAAGCACAAAAATGCGTTATTATGCAACTGTAGCTAGGCTACTATATAAGTGCAGCATAAACAAAGCATGTGCTGTGTTACCATAGTGTTGGTCCAGCTGATTGCTAGGCCCAAGTTGCCCAGCAACAAATGACTAAAGGGTGCCCCTTCACTACTGCATGCTCTTTATCCAAGACTCACAAGCCAATCCAACACAGTATCTGGTACAGGAAGAAACGGTCTGGTCCCTTTTATCAGCTCGTCATGTGTACATGGAATGTGCTGACTCAGTAAAACCAAATCCAGAATAATATAAATATGAATCACTGGGGGTGTGGCTACAAAAGTAGGCGGAGCTAATCGTGATCATGTGCGCTAGCTTGTGTTATGTCTGAAATCTTTGAACAGCAAACAGTATAGGCTTCTAGCCACATAAACACAATTTTTTTGAGCTTCTAAAAACCGTCGGCTCCGTGAAACATGATGGTGTGGCCTAAGGTATTTTAATAATTATATATGGAAGGGTCTATGTATGAGATCACCTTAATCTAAGGACTCTACAGCCGTGGGATAAATCTGGGGTAGTGGAGATGTGGCAGATCATTTCTTGTCTGAAATATGTCTGAAATCTTTGAACAGCAAACAGTATAGGCTTCTAGCCACATAAACACAATTTTTTTGAGCTTCTAAAAACCGTCGGCTCCGTGAAACATGATGGTGTGGCCTAAGGTATTTTAATAATTATATATGGAAGGGTCTATATATGAGATCACCTTAATCTAAGGACTCTACAGCCGTGGGATAAATCTGGGGTAGTGGAGATGTGGCAGATCATTTCTTGTGGCCTGCATGTATCATTACAAATGTTATGACTGATACATGTACTAAGGGTGCGTGCGCATGCACCACCTCCATTTAATGGATACGAAAGCACAAGATGCCTTGTGGAGCTATAGGCATATGCCCACAAAAGGTAACTGCCATACATTTTTATCCGTAACGCCAAGGTTACAAGAAGACTTTTCTTGCTGTGTAATTCTTATAAGCAGGGCACATCATCGACTCACCAATCAAAATGGTCCGGTCCAGAGTGAGCCTCAGAGCACGCACCAACATCAGCGTACTAGACCCTGGCACCTGCTTGAGGAAGCAGCCTTCCACTGTCCCAAAGACGGCACCTGCATGCAGTGAACAATCGATATAGTCTCGATATTAATTTCAGGAACAGCTGTTTTCTAAATAAAGCCACTCTGCAAACCTGCAAGTGCTCCCTTGCCTCCGTACTGGACCATCTGTGTCATGCAGTCGTCCCCCGCCCCATGGTGGCCCAACTTCAACTCACTGTCGCTGCCACCCGCCATGCCAGGCACAGAGGACGCCTCCTAGCTAGTCGGACATTAACTTTAGTGACTGCTGTCGAAAGGTTAAAGGTTAATCTAATTAACGGGTAACGCTGAATAAATACACCACTATACATGTATACCACAGATACACATACACGTACATATAAATACCAATAGCAGTAATACTGTCCTATGCACTAGGTGTTCTTGCTGGCATTGTGGAAACTCTATGAGCTATGGAAAGAGAATAAATAGCAATAATTTAATAATGTTCCAAAAAAAATACAAGTGACAGCATTATTATGATTGTAGAAATAAGGCAGCTGAAAGCATTACACTTTAACTGGTGACGTCAATTTAGATGGCTAAGCTGTGCCCGCGATACATATAGACTATAAATACTGACCTTGTATACCTACATGCTGACCTTGTATACGCACATGCATTCCCTATTACTTAAATGGCTCACACAGTCTGTAAGCTTTTGTCTCATGACATACATGTAATTGCATAAGCTGTATTATAAAGGCAGTTTTAGATAGCTGCTCTCAACAATAATTATCACACTCTTGGATGCTTGCCAGGCCTTCCAGAAACCCGGCACCTTGCACACCCAAAGCTAGCATGCAATTTCCTCCAACTGTAGTCTATGCTGCTATAACACATGAGGTCAAATGTGACCATCTCAGAACCTTGCAATTCTCAGAATAAATTAAATTCTTACACATTACACAAAATACTTGCTACAAGAGGTGGATACGTACCAATTAGCCTTCTAGTGCCTTGATGACGGCCTCATGGAGCTCAATACCGACATTGGCTTCTGCTCGCTCAGCATCAGTGGACGCAGACGCCAGCTGTTGTTGGCACTTCTCCAGACCCTGCCTAGTGGCCTTTTGGGAAGAAAAGATGAACATGGAGTCACAAAGCCATATTCAGGTGTACAGATCAAGTTTAGGGAAAACGCAAGAGGGTAAAATAATGCCAGACATCCTGCCCACTACTACGACGGATTAGTCAGCCCCATAAGCAGTCATACCAATTGCAAACCTATAACAGGTGTGCTGCAAAGACTGAAAAGCTCTTTGGCAGATCCTGGACTAGAACAAGGTGTTTCCCAAAGGTGCCCAAGGTTCCAGGTTACATTCAGTTAAGATGATTGCAGGCATTTTTGCTGCCATGGCAACAATAGTTCCCTGCATGAAATGGTTATCACACAGAAATGTCATCCTTCAAATTTGAAGTAAATTAGATATTAAATGGAGTAGATATGACCTCACAAACGTATACACATTCTATATCCATATGAGGGATTTGCACTGGAGGCGCCTTCGCTTTTCTTACACACACCTGTGCGTCTAATTGTTCCACAGGAACGGCCACTTCTGCTAGAATCTGGACTGTGCTGTCTGCATTGACGGTCACGGAGCCGCTGCTTGCTGGACACAAACAGAAAAAATACAGCAGACAATAAAGCTATCACCCCAAAAAGCATTTAGCTTCTCATTATAACCACTGGAATGTAATGGATGGAGTGCGAACTTATCTTATTAGCATTTTACATGTGCAATTCCTGTAAAATTTACTTCTCTGAGGCTTACCAAAATACTTCACAGTCTTGTCTTCTTCGTAGACCGTCACAAGGCCGGGCTTCAGGACGGCAATTGACGGGACGTGCATGGGTAGAATACCGAAGTTCCCTGTCGTTGAGCAAACGTCCACCTGTTTTACATTAACATTGTCATAGAAAGCCTGCAATGAAAGAGGACAAACTCATCAAATACGGCAGCCACATGGGGATTGAAAAGTTCAGGCCACCCAAACTACTCCTGTCCGCTGCCCAGCCCCTTTCGGAGAGGACCGCATACATTTTCCCCTTGTTGTCACAGATGTCCATTATTAAATTTTGTCACAAAATAGTCATGTTGATACAACCTTCAGTGCCTTGTTTCACTGTACGAGTAGCAGGTGAGGCAGTAACTTCAAAAGCAGCCAAGGCCGTATAGCACACAGTGATGCCAAACACAGCACGATCGAAAACACGGAGACTAAACCTGGATATCAATTAGGACAGCAAGACTGCCACTGCCTCTAATAACGTCATTCAAAGTTACACACATATGTATCCAACCTCATCCCCATGCAGGATCCCCTCCCCACGTGCACTTGATCCTCTATTGCACAGGACGGGTCAATACATTAAGCTGGGAAGCAGAGTTTGGTGACATTGCATGAGGCTGTGTACACGTGTTCCTGCATACATTTACTAAAAAAGGTGTTACTGGCATAGAGAGCCTATAAATTAAGGCCAGTGATCATATCCATTTAATGCCCCCTATAGACATGCATTAACCCATTTCCTGACCTGTGTTGGAGAAGCAAACGTGAGTGGGATTCTATCAGCTCCATTCGAGTATGCTCTCCTCGAAACAACCATGCCAGGACACAGACCTCTGCGTAAAATAGCTCCAAATCTCAGAGCCGACGCCATACTTATTTTTTTCGGCTTCTCAACGTGAACGCATGCGCAAATAATTTATGGCGGTAAAATATTTAAAAAGTGGGAAATACTTTCTTCGAGTGAATAAGACCATTGCTGTCTGCAAAAGTGCTAGGCTGTGACCCTAACTCAAGTTTTGGCTTATTGTGGTATAAAAAGTAAGAGTATCTGACACCATCGTATAAATTTTCGTACCCACTGTATTGGTGGGCAGTAATTAGAAGTGAGACGACGACTATGGCTGCAAGAAAGGTCAAACATGTTGGAAATGCTGCTATCTACATTGGGTAAGTTGATTAAAAATCAGTACGAGCTCATAGTTCTTCTGCTACAATTCACAAATATAACGTGACAATATCTACCCCATAGATATTAAGAGTCCACGTACTTAGACTCTAATATCCATGCTTATACACATCTGCATGTACCAGTAGTCTAGCTTAGGAATGATTAAGTTATCCTTATCGGACTGTGCAGGGCTAAAGTATTCCTGCATAGCCGGACCCGGCCATGAAGGAGCTGTCTAGGTGGGAATAAGGGTCTGTTTTTTAGGACGAGACTTTATAATGTACTTAGATGGATGTTGCTCGATATAGTTCCAAATGTTTCGACCTGGGGGGGGGGACCATTTTAGCGGGGTCCAAATTTACCGTGATAGCTCCAGTACGTAGTTCATGAGTATTTGGCTTTATTTTATTGTAGGCTTCCTTGGGCAAAGAGAAAGTCTCTTCCTCGAGACAGCCGTGGGTTTGAGCCCTTGGCCGAATACTTCAAGAAGACGGACAGTGGTATGTAACCCTTCCCTGGCGCCCTCGAACTTTGAACGAGTAGTTGTGGTTTGCAACTGCACCTCGGTTTTCTCTTTTTTCTTGCAGATAGTGACTCCTCAGAGACGGACGTAGAGGAACTGATAAAGGAGGAAAAAGACAGAAGAAAGAGAGAGTACGCTGCAAAGAAGAAGGCTGCTTTGGAAGCTTCGAGAGCAAAGAAGAACGCTGATCTTGAGCTAGTTGCCGCTGCTACAAAGACATCCGATGACGCCTCAGAAACAAAGATGGAAGAAGCGACGAAGCAGGAAGAAGAGAAACGAAAGAAAGAAGATGCTGCAAAGAAGAAGGCTGCTTTGGAAACCTCGAGACCAAAGAAGAAAGCTGATTTTGAGCTAATTACCGCGGCTACAAAGACATCCGATGATGACTCCTCTGAAACAGACATGGAAGAAGAAAAGAGGAAGATAGAAGATCTTGCGAAGAAGGAGGCTTCGAGAGCAAAGAAGACAGCCGAGCTTGGTCTGGTTACCTCTGGCACTGCGACGTCCAATGGAATAGGTATTACTAACAAGGAGAATGAGCCAACGTCATCCGAGTCCGGTGCTAGCAATACGGTATTCCCAGGGAACACTAGCTTTACCCTGGGGGTGACAGTGGACGAAGCGGCAGCAGAAGCTGCGGTCGTCAATCATGGGAGAAGTAGTAAGTACTCGACGTATTCGCCCAGGCAGTACTCCCTGCTTGCCTCACCAGTTTCAAAATCTCTGAGTCGCTCCAAAATCATGCCAACGAGGTAAGGGAGCTCGTCTTTGGATGTACCAGCAAAGTGAAATGCACGCTAGAGCCTGGGATGATACTGCATGCAGTAAACCACATTCAGCTGAAATGCCCAGGCATTTCTGCTGCTATGGTAGCAATAATTACTTGTGTGTACTATTAAACACACAGAAAGGTTTGTTGCTAAGTTTGAAGCTAACTGGACATTAAGTAGATATGATCTCACAAACTTATATATTGGCCCATATAAAATGTGTATATGTTTGTGAGGTCGTATCTACTCCATTTAATGCCCAATTTACTTCAAATTTGGAAGATAACCTTTTGTGATAAACATTACATGCAAGGAACTATTGTTGCTATAGCAGCCAAAATGAACTTCAGACTTGGTGTTACTCTTTCCATTTAGGCTATCTTTCAGTTCAAGTGACACCGAAGGTGGCAAGGGCTCTCCCAGAGCTGACAAGAGGAGGCGGAGGAGCACTCGAAGCACTGCAGCTTCATCGTTAAAAAGAACAAGAACACACCAGGAAGCAGCCAAAGTAGATGAAGGCAGTGAGGTGGAGCAAGAAGAAGTCGAAGGATCCAGTGGAGGGCAAAATAGCGCGAGTGACGGGTCCTTCCACCCTCAGAAAACAAGCACCCAGGTCCCTAGGGGGAAGCAGAGCCGACCTGGTAGCAGCAAGAAGGTAAAGGGGGTCAGAAAGATCTCTAGCATTCAGCCCATCTTTGATGATAGTGGCAGTGAGAGTGATGAAAACGACGAGCTGTTGAAGTCGTTGATGAACGAAGGTGAAGTGCCAAGGAGATTCACGGGGCTCAGTCAGCTGACCCGCTCCAGGCAACCTGCAGCAGCACAAGTCTCGAGATCGAAGAAAATCGAAAGGGAGGACAGGGAGACGAGGAAGGGAGGAAACAAACCTCCAAGAAAATCAGTCACGTTTGTTCAGGAAACCAGAGTCGCCTCACCAAGAAAAAGGAGGTCAGAGGTCAATCGAGAGAGTATCCCGGAACAAGATGACTCGGAGATCGGGGCATCATCAGAATCTGAAGTGGAAGCCAAACGCCAACCACCTACTACCACCTCTAGTAGGACAGAACGGAGTCAGAGAAGATCCACAAAAGCAGAAAAGAAAGCACCAAAGAGAGTTTCCTCAGTAAAGAGATCTCCTTCTCCCACAGTCGAAGCAGAAGCTGCGGAAGTCACTACCGATGATGATGCACCCATTCCGAAGGCGTCCACCGTACGCAAGAGCAGAAAGAGCCCAGTTAAGAAGCTACCTGATGTTGATGACACTTTGAAAGCCAACGCTTCGACCACTGCAGGCAAAGGTGGTGCGGCCATGAAACGGAAGAGCATTTTGAAGGAGGTGTCGGTTGTCATTCAGAAAGAGCCCAGTGTCTCCCATAGTCAGTGGTTTGTGCCGGAAGACATTAGTTCTATGCTTTCTAAAAAAAGGACGTCACAGAGTCCCAAGAAGAGAGAAACTACTAGAGGGCCGCCCTCTAAAGAAGGAGGATCACCACGCCACAGACGATCTAGAGCCAAAACCGCTACAAACCAGAGCACTGCCGTGTCTGAGAGCCGGGTGGAGGCCAGTCAACCGGACGAAGCTGTTGCAATGGACTTTGGAGACAACGGAGAAAGCAGTCAGAGTGATACAGGCAGCCATGGCGAGCCTAGAAGTTCTCCCAGCAGTGCCGACAGTATGAGAGGTGCAAGCGCCATGGGTACAAGCCAAGCAGATCGTGAAGCTGGGGAATCCGACACATCGAGGAAGCCATCACATCACAGAAAGCGTAAGCGCATTACATTTGCGAACAAATCCAAACAAAGGAAGCCAGCTGCTAGGAAAGTTAGTGATGAAGAGGGAGCCGTGACTGTACGCCCGCCTGGATTCTCCTCAGATGAGGAAGGAGTCACCAATGGCTTGGATATTACCCGCAGTGCTGGCGGCAGGAGGTACCGAAGGCTGAAGGCGGGGCCCAAGAAGAGCCACACCCCAGGGGTGCGCAGGAGCCATCGTACCCGTCTGGCCCCCGTGCGGCACTGGGTGGGAGAGGAGGTGGAATATGACGAAGGTGAGCCATTTTAGTCTTTTGTGTGCAACCTCCATAATGGCTACAGGGACTAAAATATACTGATTAACATGTGTAAACAAGAGTGGAAATTGAGTGCACTTACGACAAAAGTGCTGAGCACAGTGGTTAATTTTTAATTATTGTACATGTGATGTAAATGTTTAGCCTCGTTCCCAGTCCTTCCTTGCAGCTTTTCATTGCTTGCAGTATGCAATCTGGGAATGAGGCTATATAGCAGATGTTCACATATTCAATAGCCCAAATTTGGCCTTTGACAGTTACGTACTCAGTAAAACAACCACCTCACTAATGCAATCACTTTGACAAGGCCCTGAAGGTGACTGCATTATAGAGGTTCCACTGAATGGACTCTTTACCATTATGATGGTAAAAGTGAGCACTAAATGGAGAAAATACAAGCAATCATGTACTTTGATGTGGTTTTCTTGTCCAAAAACATAAGAACATGTTTGTTTACAGGTTTTCCTGTATTTTCTCCATTTAGTGTTCATTTTTACCCCCCATTACATCATAATGTTAAAGAGTCCATTTTCAATGTACTTGACATTGTGAGGTACCCCTCAATTTACATGTAGCCTGCTTCTATCTCTACCGGTCCAGGCTCTTTAATTCAAGGTGTTCTGGTGCCACTGGGTGGCTCTGTGCCCCGGCCAAAGAGGAGAAAGAAAGTTAAAGGTATGTGGCTACTTCACAGGATGTAGATACTCTTACCAGTTTACCATTTTTGGCTTCTTGGTCCCTTACAGCAGAGGAGAGTGAAGATGATGAGGTAAGCAGTACTGACTATGAACCTTCTCTGCGGTACTTGTAGTTGATACTGAGACTCTCCTACAGGAGTTCCCTACACTGAAGGTGGTGGACAGGATGGGGAACGTCCTTGAGGAGAAATGTAAGCACCGAGCATTTGATTGCCGCCTTTCATATACTGCTAACTCCTGAGAAATGTCTTACTCGACCGACCATCCCTTCTTCCCATAGCTATAATCTGTTCCGTGTCGAAGGCAGAGCCAATCAACGGGCAGGGCCGTCCTTTTGAAGCCGGGGATGAAGTGGCGATCGCACGGCTACAGTCCGGTAGCAGCACTTCAAATGGCCTCATTACCTTCCAGATGCTGGGAGAAAAGGAGAGGGCTCGCTCCAATGAGTATGACCTGGTGCGTTGCAAGCTGTGTAGTGCGTAAACTCCTTTTCCCCCCTACCCTTATGGGGGAGGGGGTAACTGGTATCCTCGTTCCCCAATTGGAAACAAGGGCTATGTATTTGCCCCCCCCCCCCCCAATGTACACTGTTTTCTGCCATGGAATCTCTGTACACTATCTGTATTTTCTCATGCACACTGCAGTTCTTCTACGTGATAAAAGGACAGCTGCTGTTCACTATCAACGCACAACAGTTCCGGCTGAAGCCCAGTATGTCCATCCACATACCCTCAGGTACGTCAGGCCATAGCTACAAAGTAAGTCAGTAAAAGGTACACGGTCACACAAACATTGCACGTGGAGCAAGTGGCTTATTTCAGATGCTAGAGGAGAGGGTTTCAGAGGGGGTCCTGGAATTTCCAGAAAACTCTGTATGAAACCCAGTAGAGCTGTAACCACCCAATTTGTGCCCTCTAGGATGTGTGTATGGCATCCGCAACCTCCAGCGAACAGAAGCCCAAGCTTTCTTTTACACCCACATGGTGGCCAGCTATGATACTTCCCAGGCCTCCAGCTCTGAGGCCGAATGAGTGACCCTACTACATGTAGGCCTCAAGCTCTGAGGCCGAATGAGTGACCCTACTACATGTAGGCCTCAAGCTCTGAGGCTGAATGATTTTACTCTATTTTTCTTTACATTTTTGAGTCCTCTTGTTTACGTTCAATCCCTTGTTCCCACGGCAACATGACCTCACATGTACATGTATGTATTATTCCTAGTGTCTTTGTATCTGTATTATTTCACTTTCTCTTTCCACTGTTGTATATACAGTCATGTATATAAAATTGCACACTGAAACAATATAGTGAGATAGTGACGGCTGCAAATCTCTAACAATGTCATGTATGAGAGCATAGATAGTACTGCTCTCCGTGAGCAATAATATCTATGATGAGGGTGAGTACATCGTGATCACTTGTTAACAGCTGCTGGCTGTTTGCCTTGTGACACTGCAATGGAATGAGGAGGGCATTAACTCATAATGACACGAAGTGGCTATTGGCCCAGTAGTTAGCTTTTTGTTAGGAGCTAACCATTGGGTTCAGATCTGAGTCAGTATTGCACTACAAACTCATGCACATGCATTCCATAATAAAATGATATTGTATGCAGACCACTAGCCACGTGCATAGTACCTTTATAATACATGTACATGTAGCTAAGATTCTGTAGGTATTTAATGATTATACTCTTGCCTTGAGTAAACACAACTGAACAACCTAGCCACATGCAGGGCGGTGAGTGAATAATTAGAGGGAGTGACACTCCACACGACTCACTGATCTGTTGCTGGAACTGCATCCTCTTCTTGGTGTAGTGGTGCCAGTGTAGCAGCTGCTGCTCCTCTATGAACTTGGTGCACTGGGCGTTGGCCAGCTCACAGCGGAAGGCCTCCGACTGAAGCAGCTCCAGGAAATGGAGGCATTGGGGGTACCTGGCAGGAGAAGATGACGGTGAGCCAACCACTCATACCTACTTACACAGTATCTTAACTCTTTGAATGCCATGGGCACATTTATGTGCCCATATAGAATAGAGAAAAACATGTACCTTATATTAGTGCCTGATATAAAAAGCCCATATAAATTCACATAAGCCTTATGGTTGTATTAAAACTTGGCTGGGAAAGAGTTAATCATACCTTAATTAATCACTTGTCAGCCAATCTATAATCACCGCATCACGATATTATCACCGCAAATACTAATAACCTACTGCAGAAAGTTGCATACTCTACCCCAGCTTAGAACCCACAAGATAAAAGCTAACCCTAGACCTAATACCAATGACATCGTAGCTAAGTAGGGCCAGACCCGATACTAATGATGTCATAGCTAGGGGAATAACCTAATACCAATGACATCATAGGCAGGGGCTACCCCCAGACCCAACGACATCATAATCAAACTACTACCACAAACCTAACCTTGTACCCAGGCCTCCCACGCCCAGATTTAATCTCACAACTGTGGAGAAAATTGGGGAGGTTTTTATCCTCCACAGTTGCGAGATAAAACCTGCCTGGGTATGAGGTTACTACAAACTCACATCACATACTGATAGAACTGGATACATGCCTACGAAGTCAACTTTCTAGCAGGTATGTGTCCACGACCTTTTCTTTCGTGACTGTCTTACTTGAGGTACTTGGAGTACTCTTGCTGCTTCCAGTACTGGAGGTACTCCAGGTAGTTCACAAACTCCTTCTCCTTGAAGTGGCCTCGCTGGGCCAGGACTGCAGTGAATGGCAATACCAGCTAGAAAGATGGGCTAGGATGGGAATACTAATGATGTCAAATGGACAGTTATCCAACTGGACTAGGACTGCAGTGAAGTTACGGCAATACCAGCTGGGCTAGGATGGCAAATTATACTGATGATGTCAACTGGACTAAGACTGCGGTGAATGACACATGCACACAAAACCTCTATCCTGAGGCGTTGGATTTGAGACAGTCTATTATCTGTTTTGGCGACAGGCTGGGACCAGAGTTGGGCGACTATGAGTTACGGAACTCCTTACAGTTGAGGTACTGTGGGTTAGCAAGACATTGCACAAACTCCAGCTCCACCTCAAATCTGTACTTTTCTGGATCTTGTTGGCCCTCTACAGAAGACGGATAAAGGCTATAACCTTTAAGCAAGGGCAGGCCCGAGGTCCACTCCGATCCTTACCTGCTAGGTCCATCTCGTCTGTCCCACAGAATCTGACCAATGGGAGTACAGAATACAGGTCATGTGAGCCACACCCATTCCAATACGCCCACTCTAAATAAAGGGTCAAGATGGCTGTTCCCGGCTTGCGGCAGTTAGTTCGAGGTTTGTGCGCCACCAGAGGCGTTCTAGGTTCGGTGGCAACTTCAGACGGTCTCCAGGGAGGAAGGAGAGAAGGTGCAGCTCCCGCAAGGACGTTCTTCAAAGTGAGGTCGGGAGAGAGAGGACGCTCCCAGTCCAAAGTCTTGAGTGGCTATGAGAGCAATATGTTTGAGATGCAGAGTGAGTGTGGATATTGCAGTGCTGACTTTGCAAGATAGACTAACGTATGGGGAAGTCTGGACCATCAAAATAATTTTTGGCACTGGTTATATCGTGTCTAATTTAGGGGGCGTCTCCAAATTGCTAGACCTGGCTCAAAATAGGGATGGTAAGAATTTTATAGGAGAGCTTATAACATGTTTTAAAGGTTCAGATGGTTATAAGATAATTATGGAGTGTTCTGTTATAGATGGTTATAGATGGTTAACGTTATAGGTGGTTATAGATGGTTGTAGGTGGTTATAGATGGTTGTAGATGTCTATAGTGAGGGGAGGCCTGGGTATGAGGCTATACTGGAATATACTTTCTGTTTCCTAGTTCACCAATTCAAGTGTGACTGTAAAGAGGAGTATGTGAAAACAGCGTAAGTTTTGAGAACATCCGTATAACTCTCTCGATGACCCTGATAACCGTGATCCCCTTTTCAGGGGAGAAAATTTACTGCGCATTTCGGAGGACGAAAAGTTCCCAATCGAGCTTATCGGGAGCTGGACGACCATGATCGGACCCGTCCAGGATCAAGCTAGTGAGTCATGGGGGGAGGGACACGATCAGGCATCATCTTTGGGCCAGTTATTGATGTTCTCTCATTGCTCTTGGCAGTCCACATCTTGAAGTACACAGGCTACGATAAGTTTGAGCAGGCTGCTGACCTGATGAAACAAGACAAAGTAATTAACATAAGTCATTGTAGTAGTGATCAACCTCGCACCCAGTCTCCACTCCCAGCTTTTTTTTTCTTCACATGCGAAAAAAAGCTGGGAGTGGAGACTGGGAGCGAGGCTAGTAGTGATAGCAGCTGTATTGAAGTCTTCTGAAGTGGTAGCGTTCTGTTGGTAGCATGTCATGCAGATGTGAAGGGCTCAGAACCACAGTGGGCTAACCCAAAAACGAGTACTGGAGATTGCACGAATTGCACAAAAATGAAGTAACATAGTATCCCTATGAGCAAATGACCAAAAATTTCAGCAGGTCCTGAAACACATTTTAAGAATATCAAGTTGGGGGGGGGGGGGGGGGCAAGTTCAATATTTGTGGGTTAGACCACTCTGGTTTTCTGAGCCCTTGATATGTCCTCCGACCTTTCCTCCCTCCTTCCCTCAGCAATGGCAAGAGTATCTCCTGGCTCGAAACAAGCTGATAGTTTCCCGCAGTGCCCAGATCCTCCTGCCGTTCACTTTCTGGCCCCCAATCTCCTCCAAGCAGAGGGGACTCTACGAGCTCAGGACCTACACCCTGAAGGTGAGGAGTTGCGTAATATCACTTTAGGGTCACGGATTTTTATTCTTCTTTACTAATGCATGACAAGGGACGGTCACTCCCATAGACTCTATAGTCACAATTGCAGCCGAAAAATAGACTCCCAAATATCGCACAGCCTTTCTTTGAAACAATCTAATCATTAAGATAACGTGTCTCATATTCAATTGTCTAATGCTCATTATCCCCTTATTCCTGTAGCCTGGAACGATGATCGAATGGGGCCAGGCATGGTGAGTTTGTTCTCCAGGCAAATTTGATTCACAGTTTATATATCGTCCAGCAGTTACAAATTTAGCATGCGTGCAGAAGTCCACTTTTCATTATTCCTTAATTAACTTACTGCATAAATGCTGCAGAACAGCTGCTGACGGTTCTCCTGACGTCTTCACGATGGTGGATTTCCCAAATAAGCAGACTTGAAAACCTCTTCTCAGACTAAGAAACGATCGTGTTGGCATGCACACTAACTATCTCTCCTGAAATTCTCAAATATCATGCGAGCGGGCCGGAGCGGGGATGATAAACTGTGGATCTAATTTGTTTGGCTAAGGTAAGGTCCTTACTTACAGTGGAGCTAACATTTGGTGTGCTCTTTGGTCTGTAGGGAACATGGGATCAAATACCGAAGTGACGAGTCTGTGGGCGGCTGGTTCTCGCAGATTGGACTGATGCACCAGGTTCACCATCTGTGGGGTGAGTCACACAGCCAAGTGGGTGTGGTCAAATAAGTGATGGACTACGATTGACAATAGTTTGAATCGAGCTCGTGTGGGGGGAGGGGCCAATACCTTATGATTATTAATCATGCTATGCTCCTATTCCTGATCATGTGACCTGTTACGGTTGCTTACATGACTGATGATGCTTGATTATAGCTCATCGTGCTCATTATAAGGCCTTCAGTTTAGAGCCAAGACTGAATGACACTTCACATGACAATGTACGCTTTCCCATTGAGTAGCCTCGTCCCAAGGCCACACCCCCCCTGGGGATGAGGCTAGGTGCTCGAGACGTTTTAGTGAAACTGAGTTATACAAAGACTATCACTGCTGCTCTCCCTTGTAGCCTATAAAGATCTGCAGGAACGAAACGAGGTAAGACAGGCGGCGTGGGAGTTTCCTGGCTGGGATGAGTGTGTCATAAGGACAGGTAAGTGTGTGTGTGAGTATGTGTATGTGTGTGTGTGTGTGTGCTGGTGTACATTGTACTAGTCATGTCACTCATTTCAAATGATCGTGGTCTCAATCCCCAGTTGTAGAGATATGCTAGCCTCGTACCCAGGCCTCCTCTCATAGCAAAACGCTGCGAGGGTAGGTCTGGGTATGAGGCTAGGGGTATGCATTGTTCCAGTGTCTCATTTCAATAACACCATAATGATGTTGAGAATGAGACTTCGTCCCACTCTTTTTTTTTCTGCACACATCACATGCACGCACCTAACACGTGATGTATCACACATACACAGTACCCCTGATTAGACAGATGAACTCCCAGATATTGTTACCAACTCCATATTCACCCCTAAAGTGACGGGAAATGGACGCGAAGTAACACCAAAGACATTTTCGAAAAGTAGTTTATTAGGCAATGTATTTTATTGTCGTGATGAATGCACATAGTGTCATTGTGTGGTTGATGGTGGTACAGCATATAACCTGCAATACTAATCTACTGTTCGAAATTTTTCATATGCAAGTGGTATATTGAGTCCAACCAACGGTCCAAAAGTACTTAACCACGTCAGAAGATAACTCCTTGAATTTTTCGAATTTAAACTTGTTTCGTCATCAGTAGTCAGACTGTGACTGTCCTGTGGTTTTTGCCGTAGGACTGTTACACCGTTTTTAAGGCCCACTGCATTGGCCATGACTTCAGCCGTGTGGCAGGGGTGGATGTGGTAGAACGGTCGTCCCAGGAGAGGATGTTCTTGTTGTGTCACCAGCCCCCGTCTGTCGGTCTCTCCTGAAGAGTGAACGTGCGAGACAAGGTGGTGCCAGATTTCCTGCAGAGGCAACTGTCTTCCGTTGTCGTAGGTCGCTGTGAAGTAGAGTATGGGGACTTCGTAGGAGAGGCTGTAGATTGCGTGGTATTCCAAGTGGACAGTTCTTGGTTGTGTAATGGAAAGAGAAGCCGGATCGTTTTGCATGCTCTGTGCTTGTGCAGTAGCTGCTGGGTCACTGCAGTCTTCTATGCCTGCTTCCAACCCCCCACCATACTGCAGCTCCAATTCCCTAGCATCATCAGGATCAGCTACACTTTCATATTTTATCAGTTTGATGCATTTCTTGACGAGAAAGACGGTGTTCTTGGGGTCATCCGTCTGTTGCATGCTCCTCAGCTCCCAGCCATCCCCCAGCCGCTCAGAAATGGCGGAAATCTCCTTGGCATAGCTTTCAAACTCCTCGTAGGTGAGGGTGTGCTTGCACCGTGCAGCCGTCGCCATTATTCATGTAGTCTCATTCCCAGTCCAGTCGTACTGGGAACGAGACAATTTGCGTACGCGTATACACATGTACGTACATGTACATGTACCTGTATCGAGGACACTTAATACTGTAAGTGGCCTTGCCTGTATAAAGCTGCAAGAAATTTGAAGCTAAGTAAGAGATGGCTGCCCAAGAAGACAAGGCCAGTGAACTACTTGAACTGGGTAAGACTTAAAGTATTAATATCACAATTAGAAGATACAGTATATCACATATGAAATTGAAGATGAAAATGCATAAATACAACTCCTTTTCAATTCCATTTTGCACCTGATTCTATTCCACCTCCACAGAACTTCTAGAGCGGGTGTTCCTGCGACTGGGCGTGGCAGAGACAGACGAGCAGCTGGAAAAAACCCTGGGACGCTTCTTGGGACCCGTCCTCCTCAAGAGCGCCAGCCCACACAAGGCAGTGCAGGAGAAGGTGGGACGCTGACCTCTGACCTCTATACCTGCTTCATATACATGTACACAGAAACAGTTGCTTCAAACTGCTGTGTTGCATACAAATTGCTTGATGCTTAGCAGAAGCTAGCCCGTGCAGTAGTCAATTAAAGTAGTGGGATACACTAAATGGGGTTCATTAATATTGGTATTACCAGTTTGCAAGGTGTTTGCAATCATCAGCTATAGGTCATGACATCATGCTACAGTCACATGATACGTCACTCCCTTGCCCCAAGGTCCTTGACCTCTTGACCCATGTGAACAAGCGCCTGCGAAGCCGAACCTCCGTCCAGGTTCCAGTGGAGCCTCTCCTGGTCCAGTTCTCAGACTCACAGTCACCACCTCAGGTTGTGGTACGTTGACTAAGCACATGATTTTAGCTGTAAGACTTCAGAGGGTAGACATCCTCATTTTAGGGGAGTCCTTTGGCAGGGGTTCCACTGTATAGTTTCATTCCCAGGTACCTGTTGCTTGGGAACGAGATTGCTAACAGCCTAGCCAGATGTTTGTGCCATGAACCTCTAGTCTTATCAGTTTCTATTGTGTTTTCCAATCCTGTCGGTATCCCAGAACTTCACGCTGGTGTACCTCCGTCTCGGCTACCCACGGCTGTCCCCCTCGGAGCAGGGCAGGCTCCTCCCACAGCTGGTGGCCACCGTCGAGGGGAGGGGTAGCCAGCAGCAGGACAGGTGAGGCCGGGGACAGCTCGGGGAGAATGTGATTGTCTTGGTCTGGGTATGAGATGTACAGCTTGGGAATGAGTCTGTAGGGAACAGAGCGTGATGAGACTGGTACAGTTTGTCAAGCATGTCTAAAGGGGCGTGTCCTACTAGTCACATGACTTCTACTAATATACTAAATTTGCACATAACCGTAATATCTTAGCTGTAATAGTAATCAGTACCAGCTGAAGACAACTTCTAGGCACACTGGCACTGGAGTACAAGTTAGCCTCAAACCCCAGGCCTTCCTCGCCCAGATTTTATCTCGCAGCCGTGGAGAAAAAACTCCCCGATTTTTAGCCATGGCTGCGAAATCTGGGCAAGGAAGGCCTAGGTTCGAGGCTAGTACAAGTAGTGATAGTGTACCTCTTCAAGCCACAGATGTTCCCATTTGAGTGTCGTCTGTTCCTCTCAGTCTCCTGCAGTTGCTTCCCACGGCTCTTGTACACCTGTCCCTACCCCGGGACCTTCAGGAGAGGCGGGACCTGCTCCGCCCCCTCTGGAACACACCCACCATAAAGAATGCTCTGCTGGACTTCCTCCTCAACCACCTGCTGCTGCCATATGGGTGAGAGAGAGGGCAGCTGGTTGTGGGTGAGAGAGAGGGCAGCTGGTTGTGGGTGAGAGAGAGGGCAGCTGCTGGGTGTGGGTGAGAGAGAGGGCAGCTGGTTGTGAGTGAGAGAGAGGGCAGCTGGTTGTGGCTGAGAGAGAGGGCAGCTGCTGGGTGTGGGTGAGAGAGAGGGCAGCTGGTTGTGGGTGAGAGAGAGGGCAGCTGGTTGTGGGTGAGAGAGAGGGCAGCTGCTGGGTGTGGGTGAGAGAGAGGGCAGCTGGTTGTGAGTGAGAGAGAGGGCAGCTGGTTGTGGCTGAGAGAGAGGGCAGCTGCTGGGTGTGGGTGAGAGAGAGGGCAGCTGGTTGTGAGTGAGAGAGAGGGTAGCTGGTTGTGGCTGAGAGAGAGGGCAGCTGGGTGTGAGCCAGGAGTCCTTGAATAGTAAGGACAGCACGACACTTATTTCCAATGCAGACCTATAGATCTGAAGTCCATAGCCCCTCCCCCTGGACTCAGCTTCACTCTGGTTTCCAGGGTAATGGGGGGGAACTTCCTGGAGCCAGACCTCATGGAAAAGGTTGTTTTTTTCTGCTGACCCATTTTTGGAAGTATGTCTCACGGTTCCTCACTCGTTGTGTCCTGTAGGTGAGGCTGTCGATACTGAAACTGCTGTCTTCTGAAATATTTTCTGCGGAGGAGGTTTTCTGCCACTTCATTGTAGCAGCTGGAGATTCCCGTCACAGGTCAGTTACTGTCAACCTTAGGTCTTCATATCTGACACCCTCCCCTCCCCTCCCCTCCCCTCCCCTCACCTCCCCAGTGTGTCTGACCAAGGTGACCGTCACCTACGGCAGTTTGCCAGCGACGTGGACTGGGAACACTCACAGTTCATTAACAAGCTGCTGCTCCTCTACCAAGGAACGGTGGCAACCCCCGGCAAGAGGACACGCCCGCAGGTACAAACACAGCCCCGAGTTTTGCTTACAGATCACCATGACCATGTAATGCACAGTGCAATATATTCACACACGTACAGTCGGCCCTTCCCTCCTCGCCCAACCCCAAGGATCATCGGGCTCCCGCTAGCCTGAGACTCCGCCTCAGAATCATGCCCTATCTCATCAAGTCCACCTACGCTGCCAACTACTTCCCAGCCTGTGTGCAGGTACCCCAAACCTTGTTCTATTTATCAGTCAACTAATTTTAAAACTATTTAAATAGTTAGCCACTACCAACCTTTCTTTCTCAGGTTGTATTTGATAGTTTGTTTGGTACAATTACCAACACAAAACTTCGCACACTGACTCTTGAGTTCATCAACCACATTTCTTCCAGGTAGTACTTCTTGTGTAATGTCATTGTCAAAGCAGAAAATATATGTGTACCTTGTATCCCAGGGCAACAGATCAGAAGCTGGCCGTGATGGCTCCAGTATTGCTAACTGGCCTGACCAAAATAACCAACCAACCATCAGAGGTACGTACGAAACCTGCTTTCCTGCAGATAGCTACTACTCCCTTCCCCATGCCTTTCCCCTCTCCCTTCCTCCCCCCCTCCCTCCCTCCCTCCCCTCCTCTTCTCCCTCCCTCCCTCCCTCCCCCTTCTCCCACGTCCCCCTTTCTCTAATTCATACTCACGCTCACTAACAGCTGTTCCGTCCCACAGGACTCAAAACTACAGGTGTTAGCCTACTCTGCAATTGGTAGCATTGCCAAGTAAGTTACCGTGACTACATACTATTACCCTGGGTGTAGCGGAAGAACAATAACAGGTGGCAGTCATATCGCACAATTTTTCTCTCTCCAGAAAAGTCCCCTCCCTGTTCAGGAAGGATACCAAGTACCTTCGGAAACTCTTCGAAGAATTGAACAAGGTTATTCCTACTTGCATTGTTGAAAATTGGAGCTGGCTACTGATGGCCAATCATTGCTGAACATCAAGAGGGTTTTGACCGATGCGTTCCGCCTCCCCTCCCTCTTCTCTTCCTCCCTCCCTCCCTCCCTTCCTCCCTCCCTCACTCCCTCCATCTCTCTCTCTCCAGGACCTGGAACCAGACATTGGTTTAGCCATCCAGGAGTGCCTGAGTTTCATCGCTGGAGCATACAGGGGGGTGGGGCCAGGTCAAAGCGCACTGATTGTGGAGGCGCTACTGCTGGAAAACATATACAGTGTGAGTAGAGTGTGTAGAGCTATGATGTGCACTAGTCTCATACTCAAGCCACTGCTTGTTTCATTCCATTCTGAGGAGCCTAGGCTAGATGCTAACACAATGTCTTTTGCGCAATGTTTTTTTGTCACCATTAGTTTATATTTTATTTGCTTGTAGTCATGGATACCATTATTAAACCTTCCTTTTTTTATTCCTCTCACAGCAAAACTCCCAAGCCAGGCTTTCTGCTGTCCACTACGCCACAGCTGTGTTTCCATTCAGCCACGTGCCCTCTCGATTCGTGTGCATGATTGCCTGCGGTGACAGGTATGTTTCACAATCCGTATCATTCCCCTCCCCATAACTACGAGTTTAATAATTATTTACAATAATTATGTAATTATCCCTTTCCCTACTGCAGCAAGGAAGAAGTGAGGGAGGAGGGGAAGAGAGGGTTAAGGGCCCCCACGGAGGGGGAATCCCCCAAAGATAAGCAGTGGACGGAACTGCCGGGATTCAACAAGATGGTGCAATATTTCCACAAGAGAGTGAGTCTTAGCATCATTTTCCAGTGATGCTATACTAGTTACTTCCTGAGCAGTACTGTTCCTGAGTTACCTAGCATAAATAAAATCACAAAATTTATTGCACTTCTGCGACGGCACCCATTTTACAATATATTTACATCACTGTTTTAGTGCACTATATCAGGATAGTGTATAAGCATTTTGCCATGCATAAATCAGGCAGAAGGTAAGTCACCCATTTTCCCTGCCTCCAGGCATCCCTGAACCTGCAGTCTGGACGGGGCCACACCACGGCTGCTGGCACCCTCCCCTTCTCCCCTCCTGTGCTGGCCGAGGGGCTGAAATTCATGGGGGCGTGTCTCTGCCACAGTGCAGGGGTTACTGACGAGCAGAAACTGACCAATCGAATGATTGGACCTATTACCGCCTACCTTGCAAAGTTGTCTGCCTCCACAGATAGCGAAGGTGAGCTCAGCCTCATGATACTCTGGAGCTCAATTCTGATGTCAGGCTAGTCTCATTCTCAGACTCCATTCCACTGCACTGTGCAAGAAAATTGTGAAATGGGGCTTGTGAACAGGGCTGTTATCCATGTGTGAACAAGGCTACCAGTATATAGCTGCTATCCATGTGCTTGTGGTACTGAAGATAATTTCTGTTACTCAGATACTAAGGTCCTGCCAAACTACCTGGAGCTGCTGAAGCAAGCACTCACCCCGGCTGGAAGTAAGGAGTCACAGGCAGCTCTGCCCTTTACTAACTTTTGCATAATGTTCTTCTTCCCTCCCTCTCTCCCTCCACCCCCCTTCCCCTCACCTCCTCACCCCCTCCCCTCTCACCCCCTCTCTGTCTCACTCCCTCCCAATTCCTCTCCCTCCTCCCCCTCTCGCCCTCTCTTCCACCCAGGCGCAGAGCTCCACTCTGTTGCCATGGTGTGCCTGCTGGAGGCGGTGGCTAGTTCCCCACCAGAGGTGGCACTCACTCTCAGTAGGGATGTCCAGTGGATCAGGGTGAGCATCTGGTCACATGACCTTCAGCCAATCGGATGCTTTGATACTGAGCTTAATAATGATCTGAACCAGAAAGTACATTTTGTTGTCACCTTAATTTACTCAGGGATTCACTCGATCCAGTCGGCCAGAGACAAGGGAACCAGCAGGTCAACTCCTGGGACTGTTGTCACGGTTACTACCGGAGGAGGAATTCCTCTCTCTAGTGGAGCAGATATTGAGGGACACCTGGAGTGAGGTTAGGTCCCATTCCCAAATCAAATCCCAAGATTGGATTCTGATTTCCATTCTCAATTCCAAGACAGCCAAAAATGAACACATGCATGTATGCACAAACACACACAGTCTTACCATACCCAGCATGGTGCAGTGGTCTCCCTTGGCTATGTGGTTGGCAACTACCTGAGGCAACAGGATACCCATTACCATGACGACACTGCCATGGATACCGACAGCAGTGAGCGGGTGGACCTCGTGAGGAGAGCTTTGAAGAGATTAGGTATGGTAGAGAATGAATGTCAATGTTTGGAAGCACTTTTTGAAAAATCGATCTTTGTTGCTCCTCAGTTGTCCTTCTCTCGGTGGCACTCACCTCCCAGCTTGTGTCCTCAACCTGTGCGGCCATTGGAGAAATTGCGCGCAGCGGCCCCCTACCAATACCGAGTGATGATGGGGGGGAGGGGGGAGACGGAGGAGGAGCGGAGGGGAACGAGGGAGGGAGTGGCAAGAGTGAAGCCCTCTCCAAGAGGGGCATCGTGGCGTGTCTGGCTGGCAAGCTGAAGAGTGCTAAGGAAGTTAAAGTTAGTTTGTTTTCTGTGACTGCTGTTTTGGTCGGTAAAGGGTCCATGAAGTGCATGTATGGTGGAGTGTAAAGGGACCCTTTTCTACATGAAAACGTGCATGTTTTTGTGCTTTCATTATGCATGTTTTTGCGTTTTCACTATGCATGTTTTGCGCTTTCATGTAAATAGTTACATGAAAGCACAAAAACATGCATGTTTTTCTCCATTTAGTGCCTAATTTTTCCTCCATTACATAATAGTGTAAAAAGGTCTATTTATCATTCCACTTACACAAGTGAGCTTCATCACTCTCCATATCAGATATGTAGCTGGGGGAGCCTGGGAACGAGCCTGTCATTTTACCACTCTTCTGACTGACACCCTGTGTTACCATTCTCTCTGACCAGCTAAAGGAGCGCTGTGCCCTCTCCCTCGGCTACCTTGCTATTGGAGACCCCCAGTTCCCCGACAAGCGCTCCCTCTTGCAGGGACTCTTCCAGGTCAAGGAGGAGAAAGCTGTTGAGCTCCAGCTCACCGTGGGAGAGGCCATCTCGTGTGCAGCTGCTGGCCCACTTAGTACTGCATCACATGATCCATGGAGGTTGCCTAGCAACCAGGAACCCAGGTAAACAAGACAGGTACTGCTGAAGGAGGTATTGTATCCCAGATGCCATGAGTTTGTTCATTAGGTGCCATTTTACTCTTTCCCTGCTTTTCTGCCTGTAGTAGTCTCACTGTAGACCCTGACATAATGTCGTGGACATTGGAGACGCTCCTGACCGAATTTGCAGCCAGTCCTCTGGCAACAGTGAGGCAGACAGCCTGTGTGTGGCTCCTGGCTCTGCTCAAGCATGCAGGGAACCATCCTGATGTGCAGGTATACCAGTGTGTGTGTGTGTGTGTGTGTGTGTGTGTATGTGTGTGTGTGTGTGTGTGTGTGTTCACATATGCAATGTACACACACACTCTCTAGAACTTCCTGAAGCAAATCCAGATGGTCTTTATGGGACTGCTAGCAGAAACAAACGGTAAAGATTTATCAAATGTTATATAGTGTCATGCCATTATCTCCCCTCCCCTCCCCTCCCCTCCCCTCTGTTTCTACCCCCCTTCCAGAGGTAACTCAGGAAGTGGCGTCACGAGGCATGGGACTAGTGTACGAGCTGAGTGGCCCCGCCCACAGGGAGGAGCTAGTTGGCATGTTGGTGGGCACCCTCATGGAGGGAAGGAGGTCAGTGGTTTCCTAGGAGACAGTGTTGTTTTTAAGAATTGAAAGCTATGCTCAGCTAAAACAGAAATCTTGGGGAGAACTTGGGACAAGACTAATGCTTAGTCTAATCAGGTTTTGTTCGTACTGTTAAGAGTAGCTCCATTCTCGTACACTGGGTAGGTCTGGAGGGAGTATTTACCAAGTGCTTGAGGATGCGTTCAAAAAATTGTCATTGAGTCTTTTTTTAGTCACAAATGTTTTCACTGCTTTTATGTCCGGCTTTTTATTGCTTAGAGTATGAAACAGCTGCACTTAAGTGTGACTTCACCTCACAGGTTAAGCCATGGAGTGACAGAGGATACAAAGCTCTTTCCTGAGGGGGCACTTGGCAAGACTCCGAAGGGGTCAGTCCGAGATATTTAGACAGTTTCACGTGCTGTTATGTTTGCACACTGTTTATCTTGATGCTACACACACACACTCTCTCTCTCTCTCTCTCTTTCAGTGGCAACCTTTCCACCTACAAAGAGCTCTGCTCTCTGGCTAGCGACCTCAACAAACCAGATCTTGTCTACAAATTCATGCACCTAGCCAACCACCATGCCCTCTGGAACTCCAAGAAGGCAAGACTCGTTTGTGGTTCTTCTGTGGCCTTTCATAGCTTTTCAATTTGACTTTGTCATGCACACGCACACACACACACACACACACACACACACACGCACATGCACTCACACTCCTACAGGGAGCAGCCTTCGGATTCTCCTCCATTGCTTCCCAGGCGCAGGCCCAACTCGCCCCCTACCTCCCCTCCCTCGTTCCCCGGCTCTACCGCTACAAGTACGACCCCAAGCCTCAAATCCAGCTGGCCATGAGCAACATCTGGGCGGCCATCATTCCAGAGAGCAAGAAGACGGTTAGTTAGTCACAAGAGAAAGCAAAAACATTGGTAGAGACTGTCGATCAATAAAAGCAGCAGCAGTAGGTTTTGGAAGAATCAAATTCAGTATGATGCAAAGTGATCAGAGGTTATAAAATGTACCCCTGTTTACCTCTCACCCACTCACTCAGTAATAAGACTAGAATCAGAAAACACTCTGGTGAGGCTCGGGTAGATTTTTAGAGTGAAAATAAGTTGTAGTCTTTAGGGAGAACTAGTGATGGAGAACACACTTATGCTTTTATATGGCAGTCAGGGTGGTGTAATCTCTGGTTTCTCTGACTGGAGATTGCAAGCTCAACCTGTGTCTGGGGGGTCAATGGCATAAGTGCTACGGCAGCAACATGAGTATATCACTATTTGCCCCCCGCAGGTGGACAGATACCTGGAGCCGATCCTCCAGGACCTGAAGACAAACCTGAACAGCAATTTATGGAGAAACAGAGAAGCTAGGTAATAACAGCCTCGCACTCCGGCCTTCCCATGGAGAGTTTTGTCCAGCCATGGCTGAGGTATTGACTTTCTCCAGTGTAAATTCTTTCACCCCTCCCCCTCCCCTCCTCCTCCAGTTGTATGGCCCTGAGTGACCTGCTGATTGCTCGGCAGGTTGGTGAGGTGGCGTCTTCCCTTCCGGAACTCTGGGAGCTGTGCCTGAGGGCACGGGACGACATCAAGGAGACGGTGAGAGAGGCAGCTGACGTCGCCTGTAAGGCGCTGCACAAGGTGACTGTCAGGGCCTGCGACAGCTCAACCATGGACAAGACAGGTGAGAAGGACTCCCTGAATAAGTGCACGGTGTGTGAAATTTATAACCGGCATACATGTATATAACACACACATTCACACACACACACACACACACACCTACTAGGCGCCCAGGTGGTGAAAGCGGTCCTCCCCCTGCTGCTTCAGAAAGGGATGACCAACCCCTCCTCGGAAATCAGGGTCATCAGGTATGTCTCCATGGCAACATCAAATAAAATTACATCATCAAATTTATAACTTACTACCTGTTTTTGTTTTGACAGTCTGGGTGCGATACTCAAGATATCAAAGAACGCAGTAAGTCTCCAACTTCAGCTAAACACGTTGCAATATCAGCTGAACTGCCTTTTGTCATCATCTTTTTTAGGGTCCTCTACTGAAGCCGAATATCCCACTACTGGTACCCACTCTGTTGGAATCGCTTAGCGTCCTAGAGCCTCAGGTGAGCACAGGAGACAAGCTCTTTCATTTCCCAATTGAACTTCCTAGCCAGTTGGCTGCAGTTGTTTGATGCTGCGGTGTTTACCAGTTATCTCCTGCCACCGCAGTCTCTGAACACTCTGAGTCTGAGGCTGACGGGGGAGACGGGGGTGCAGGAGAAGCTGGAGGACATCCGAGTCGCTGCCTCCAGATCCTCGCCCATGATGGAGACCGTCAACCTGGTTAGTGAGCAGATCGCCATAGCCTTCAGTGTGGAAGGAGGGGGGGAGGGGGAGGGGGAGGGAAGGGAGGGAGGGGGAGGGAAGGGGAGGGGAGGGGGATTATGCCAAATGGACCACAAGCAAAACAAAACTACAATTTAACATACATGTAGTTGCTGGGGTAGACCGTCTAAAAGTTTGCTGAACCATCCACTTGGGTGATGTGTTGGAAAGCCACACTGTCTCGTTGGATTGACTTTAGTGAACAGTTTTCCACCAGTCCAACAACCTGAATACGACTACTATGCAGCCATCTACTGAGCTAGCAGCACTCCTTCTTATAAAATAGACAGCAGAGCTTGACAGAGTAGTGATGCGCCGTTTGTGTTTCACCCCACCTTCAGTGCCCTCCTCTATCTTCCTCCTCCTTCCCATGCAGTGTGTCCCTCACACTGATGGCGAAGTACTCAGCGCCCTCGTGCCAAAGATTGTGGAGATTCTAAAGACTGGAGTGGGATTTGGAACAAAGGTCAGGTTCCATACGTGTGGCACTCCTTGCAAAGGAGGTATTATAGCTTTTGACGTCGTAAGACCCGGTTTTAGACCCTCTCTGATTCCCTGTAAGCTAACCCGATACCACCAATTTTTTTGTAGTGGTATTGTTGGGGCGAGCCTGAGCGAGCCCCACACTAGCGTGTATAGTGGAACAATTTTATTGTGTGTACGTACGTCTGTACGTCCACCATACCGCATATGCGCTTATGCTCCAAATATCCGACAACAGTTCACATGTTGAGCTCACGTGCGTATTCAAGTTTACTTGCACTAGCACTTGACTTCAATCGTGCTAACCTCGATGGCTAACTGACAGCAAGAGAACAGCAGAAGATACTATCACAGCTAGGGTACTTGCTAGGCCACAACGTAGTACCCGGAGACCCCAGATGCGAGGCTCCAGTGGAAGAGAAAGGTCAGGCGCTAATGGGACAGAGAGGGCCAACAAGAGAGAAGGGTAGCAGGTACCCCGAAAGAGAGAGAGAGGCAAGGCCTCAATGGGAGAGGAACTGTCAGTGAGAGAGAAGGGGAGTAGGCATCCTGGAGGAGAGGGAAGCCAGGCACCAACGGGATAAGGAGCGCCAATGAGAGTGAAGGATAGCAGGTACCCAGTCTTAGAAATTAGCTGGCTGCTTAGTGGCCAGCTGGGGGAGAAATTCGAAAATTGGGGCTAAAGCTCCTGAAATAAATACTGCAGGTACCCCAGAGGAGAGGGAGGCCAGACGCCCAACAGGAGAGTGAGTGCCAGTGGGAGAGAAGTGTAGCAGGTACCCTGGCCCGGAGGAGAGAGAGCACCAACAAGAGAGAAGAGCAGCACAAACCTCAAGACGAAGACAGGGCATGCAGGCTCCAGCAGGATCGGGAGCATCACTGGCAACATACATGTCACAGGATTTATGCACTCTTTAACCATAGATAATGTAAACGATAGTCACACAAAAACGGAGTAAATATGACCAAACTTCTGATTTTTAGCAGCTCTAAAGCACATTCTAGGACCGGAAATCCATCTATGTCATATTCTTGTGACAGCTAGTTATTGAAAAGTCCCAAGGAAGTATTAGCGGGAGACCAAGGAGAAGGTGAAAGTGTGGTGGGCTGGCTCTGACGGCAGGGGAGATGGAATGGATGTGGGATATTCACCTGTGTGTGTATTCCTGTCTCGTGCCCAGCTCTTTCATAATGAATGTCCTGGGTGTGAGGTTTATTTCTTGGCTGAGAAATTAGGATACAGGACATATAACTTGTCCCATTGTATTATTTATACAAACTGCATCTCCATTCAGTCACTGCATGTGTATGTAAGGATAAACGTATCATGAGCTCATCAAACCCATTACAAGGGCTTATACTGCAAGTGTGCATTTCCTAATGACTTGGCTGTTGGTAGCTACTGAATATTTCAGTAGCCATCAGTCTGTCAAACTTGAAAAATTCTGGCCCATGAGACTAGGCATGAGGCTTAGTAGTGATAGATAGATGGCTATTTGTGGTATTTCTATACAGAGAAACAACTTAAGATAAGAAAAAAAGAAGCCTATAGCTCCTGGTTGGTCAAACAATGTAAGTTGGAGGGAAAAAAGCCTAGCAGCCAATCTATTAAATGTTATAAAATTCAAATTAAATTAAAAAAATTTTTTTTGTGGCATTTCTATAAAGAGAACAACTTAACTTGAAGGAAAAAAAGGAGAGAAAAAAGAAACTTGGAGGAAAAAAAAAACTTGAGAAGAAAAAAAAACAAAAAGCAAAAGTCTAGGGAGCCTCCCATCCCTCCTGGAGTGTCAGACACCCGGAGCGCTGGATAGGCGATGGCTGGGAATTACAGGAGCCGCTGCTGTAACGTACCCAGTCATCCTTTTAGCTTCGGAGTTCTTCCGGAGAAGAAAGTTACCGGCATATTGGCTATAGGCTTAGAAAGTCAAGAATCAGATATGTACGCGGGGGGCATTCGAACCCGCGACCCGATTAATGGGGAGGCCACGTTCTGACCCCAGTCTGTAACCGAACGCGCCACCTTGACTTCCCGTCAGATGTGGGCAAAATTTAGGCTTTTAAACCTGTAACGATAATGTGCGTTAAATGGAATTACTCCTAGAATGTCTGAATGTCAGAGAATGAGCGCACAACTGCACATCAGGATGGCTAGAGCGTCCCGCTATAGTACAAGCACTGAGGATAAAGGTTAGGTAGCTACAGATAGCGCTATGAACCTAGCTACCGGGCTAGCCGAACGCCTCGCAGGGGTGGGGCTAGCCCGGTAAACATAAACAGCCTGATGTAGTCTCGCGAGACTAAGCCTCATGGCCTTGCAAATGATTATTCTATGCATGTATATCTCTGTGAACTGTTGACAATAGCAGTACAGACTGTACAGGGTGGAAAGTGGTTTCATCATCCAGTCACCCACAGTACTAAAAGCCCATGACAGTTACAAAGCTACTGCAGTGGTGTGGCAATCCTGCTCATCCTCCAGCACTCTGCTCATTTTCATTCGAGCTTGCACATGAGTTATACGCCTGTACTATATCAGAGATACTATAAACCGTATGCTTTATGGTCTAGTACTTGATTTTGGATTTTGCTGGTATAATTTCCGCATGCCTACAACCATGTACATCATCACTTGCATGGGTAAGGTTTTACTCCTGAATGTGTATCATTCATTTGAGTGGACGCATCACACTCGATCAGGCTCGCCCCTCGATGATTACCAGCATCTTACTAGTTAGACTGTCAACTAACAGATGTGGCTCATGAATGGAAAGAAAATTTGAAAACTCTTTGTTCTATTTATAGGTTGCAACGGCCCAGTTTGTTGTCAGTCTGGTGCATCACAGTCTACAAGACCTCACTCCCTACGCCGGCAAACTGTTGAGTGCCTTCCTCTCCGGTCTTACCGACCGATCCTCAGCTGTCAGGAAAGCCTACGCCAAGGCCATCGGTCACCTCATCAAGGTAACCTCCATTATCTCATCTCTTGCATAGATACGTCATACGTACGTTGATGGACACCCCCTCTCACAGGTTGCCAAGGAGACTAGTGTCAGTAAGATGATCGAGAAGCTGAAGACTTGGTACCACGAGAAAGATGGTACGTATAATAATACCAGGGAGCTCTGGCAATCACCCAGCCTCAGCTAGTAAACCCTTCCCTCATAGGAGGGTCTGGGCACGAGAATACCCTCATGCCTAGTCTCATGGGCCAGCAATATATAGCAAAATGTGGCGGTGGTGTACATGTTTATTCCTCTTTTGTCCTTTCATCTTCTTTCATCTTCTTTCTCAGACCCTCACCTCAAGGTCAGCACGGCTCATGTCTTCCACGCCATCTCCCTCCACTCCCCGGACACGGCGAAGGCCTTTGGCTCAGATCTCCTCCCCCTTGTCTTCCTCGCCATGCATGCCAAGCCCAGGGAAGAAGGTAATGCAATGACCTAGTTTGCTCTAGCTAGCAAGAATTAGATACTGCTAATCTAAAGCGTCCCTATATGTTTAGAAGCAGTCCTACGTATGTATACTAGCCACATTCCATCCCAGCTTGGGAATGAGGCTAGTCCCCAGCTAGGGAATGGAGCCTGGGAATGAGGCTAGTCCCCAGCTAGGGAACGGAGCCTGGGAATGAGGCTAGTCCCCAGCTAGGGAACGGAGCCTGGGAATGAGGCTAGTCCCCAGCTAGGGAACGGAGCCTGGGAATGAGGCTAGTCCCCAGCTAGGGAACGGAGCCTGGGAATGAGGCTAGTCCCCAGCTAGGGAACGGAGCCTGGGAATGAGGCTAGTCCCCAGCTAGGGAATGGAACCTGGGAATGAGGCTAGTCCCCTACTGCATATTGTGTGTTATGCATATGCAGGCATCCCGAGTGGTGTAGAGAGCGTTCTATTTGACGGGGTAGAGAGTGTCCTTTTAGCTGCTATCGACACACCTGGGGATGCTTTAATTAGAAGACGAGAAATAATTATGACCTACTGATATATAGTCGTAACCAGCTGTTGTTTCATTCATAGATGCCCATTCTGAAGATACCATCAAACTGTGGCGTGAGACGTGGCAGGAGGTGGTTCCGGGAACAGAGTCTGGGATTCGGATCTACCTAGCAGAGCTGGTTGGCATCACCTGCCCCGCCCTCTCCACCCAGTCCTGGCACATCAAGGCCCAGGCAGCGGCTGCCATAGCAACCATAGCAGAGAAGATTGGTACGCATGTAGACAGAATTGTTTTTAGACTAGATGCTACCGATACTGTATGAGCTGTGTTTATTTCTACCGGGTGTATATAGCATAACATAGGCCCATGAGGTAGTTTCCCACTCCTCACTGCCCCCCCTTCCAATATTCAACCCCCCTTCCCCCTGTTACTCCAAATTTCTTCTTTTACATGTAGGCTCCCAGCTGGGACCTCCCCACCTGGCCACCATCCTGACTGCCCTCTTGGAGGCGTTACAAGGCCGCACGTGGGAGGGGAAAGAAGCTCTATTGGGGGCCGTCCGTACTGTGTGTGTCTCTTGCAAGACCGCCCTCGTGAGCCCCCAGGACCCCCACCAACCCAGCATTGAGAAGGTAGCTTATGTACTTACATCGAATAGTCCTTGTAAAATCCTTAGGACACTGCTTACATCGCATGTATGTCTGTGACCACGTTTTATTATGTGTATATGTGTATCACAGATTACTGAGGCACTCCTGCAACAGTGCAAAAAGCAGACCTTGCCATATAAGGCTATCGCCATAGAAACCACCGGAGAGGCAGTGGAGGTATTAGAGGTGGACATCTTTCAAGAGCTCAGTGAAATTCTTCTGCCACTGGTAGACGTAAGTAGTCTGGTGGCAACAACTAGTCCTGTACTTTGAACTCTCACATTTTACTGCATCACACACACGTGCACCCACCCACTCACATCCGCACACAGGATACAGTGGCTGACGGCAGTTTGGACGAGGAAGGGGAGGACCGGAGAGCCAGCAGGGATGCCAAACTGGACCTGCAAGCTAAAGTCTTCCAGGCTCTCGGCCAGGCCTGGCCCTCTCAAACATCCACTCAAGGTCTGTTCTAGCGGAGCCGTGGGACGTAGCTCTTTAGGTCTTTCTTCTTCTCTGTGCAGGTCACTGCTACAGTCGAGTGTGCAGGGTACTCACTACAGCCTTGCCACTGAACACGTGGAGACTGCAGCTGGCCATTCTCTCAGCACTGGTCAACATATTCTCAAGGTACAGATGATATAGTGCACAGAGGAACCGTGGTCATTTGTCAGCTTGTACAACCACCTCTATTGTCTGTATTTGACCTACGGGCTGGTGCTCCAACTGTACGATGCAATTATTGCCTTGCATAGGTTGAAGATTGAGATAAGCCAAGAGGAAGTGCACTTTCTTGCTTCGAAGACCATCCCAGCAACGTGCAAGTGCTTAGGTAATAGTGCCTGCCGCTACAGTAGCTGCTAGCCTCATTCTTAGGGTTCTTGCAAGAGCCCAAGAAAGATTGAGGTTGGAGTACAAGTCTGACTGCATATCATGTGCTGGTCGTGTGATCATGTACACACACACACACACACACACACGACAACCAGGCACTGTGAAATACTCTACTGTTCGGCACAAGGCACTCCAAACCCTTGACAAGCAAACCTCCTATCTCCAAGGTAACCAAATAGGTGCCCTATGCTGCACTGCTGAGTGCCGTAGTCCAATTAACGCACACCCTCCCATGCAGGTACAGGAAAGCTGAGCAGCTTGGCTGATAACACCATCTCCTTACTCAAAGAGAGATTGTCATCGGTAGCAGACGCTCAAGACAAGGAATTAGCACAGGCAATTTCTAAGCGACTACAAGACTCATTAGTGCAGGAAAATTAATAGTCAATTTTTTTATTCTTATCGCATAAAAGGAATGACTTCCATTTCACTTATTACAATACTGTATGTCCAGGAAAGCCATCGCAGATGAAGTGGTGGGCACAAATACTCTGAAAACCTATAGGAAAGAAATTAACACACCCACATAAATGACTTTCACCTATAATATTTATACATAGCATTGGCATCCCCCCCCCCCCACCCACACAAGAGGCCTGGGCATGAACAAGGCTATCCCCAAGGAAATGATAATCGGTCTTCTGGCCATGTAGACAGAATATTTAGCACTATGCTAGCTGTGTAAACACATGACTTGGCCACCCTCACAAGCTCCTAAAGATGAAGTGCCTACCTGTCAGCGAAGTCTTCTTGCTTCTCGTTCGGACTCCAGAAGACAAAGAACGTCTCCTTCCCTCACTGGGCCCTTGACGTTGCGGATAATGGCCCTACCATCGTCCAGGAACTCTACCCTCACCTAATGACAGAAAAGTGTATTACCACCACAACAAACTGACACTGCACAAAACAAAGCAGAAGTTGCAAACTATCGGCAACGTGAATGAAGAGATAACGTTACCCCCTTCCCTACTCAGATTCTCAGTAAAGTACCATCTCACAGTACAGTACATCCCCGGGCTACATCTTGTGTTGCTTGGTCTGTACGCCATTCAATTCCCAGACCATGTTTGCGCTCTCTGCCAGACTAAGTACTATTGACCAAACATAGGTGACTGTACTTCATCTGGTCCCAGAGTCATTATCCGTAGTTATGTAAATCACATGACTTTATAACTGGCTCCATAGAAGTACATAAAACTTAAACTTGTGCAAAAGTTACCAGACCTTCATCCAATGGGGCTTGTGTGTATGGGGCATGTGGGGAGGGATCTGGTAATGAGACTAGTCCTGTTCCCAGGCCACTTCGCCCCGTAATTACAGAATGCATACCTTGTCATAGAAATGGCGTACTCAACAGCACATGTCCACTATTCAAATTTCATCCAGGTTCAACTGCACTCCCTCCGTACACAATACAACCCCCCACGACCTTAGTCTCGCAAGCCAGGTCTGGCTCACGAGACTACCATTATCTATGCTCTGTTGTACACATATATACCTGGGTACATTGTCCCTGTGAGCCAGTTCTTCCAAGAATCTTAATCACCTACAAAAAAACAGGCAACACACCAATCATCACATTCTACGTTTTTCATACACAAAAGGTTGTCAGATACGTACTTAGGCACTGATTCTGACTGCTATCCTAAGTGTCCTGTGGTCGTCCCTTACCTTCGCGTAACGAGGCTTGTCCATCTTAGGGGTCGAAGAGAAAGCACGTGGCGCACATGCGCAGTAAGTGCACACTCCGATGCATGACGTAAATATTATATCATTCAGCGATAAAATCGAAATAATTGATTATCACTGCAACTACATGTACATGACATTGTTTATAAGAGTGCAATAAATGTGGGAGTTCATGTGTCATAAACAAAGCGACACATGATACATTCTCCTGGTCATACCAGTGCAAGAATTACACAACAGTGAGAATACCCTCCACAGTCTTGGACCCCACGGTACTGAACCGGACCGGTAGTACAATGGGGTGTGGCGGGCCGTACTCTGAGGAGAGGTCGAGGGGTGCCTTCACATCAGACAGCGGGATAAGAGGCCTCTCTTCCATCTTCCGCTTCTCAACTTTCTGCAGGAAATAAAGATGCACTGTGTAACCTCCTTGTAGCCACTAGCTCCATGCAGCCAGCTTTTACACACAGCATGAAAAGCGGAGCGAAAAGGCGGCAGGGCTCCACTGAAAAATGTTGGGGAGTGGACCCTGGGAACAAAGCTAGGCCCCACCACTCCCCGGAGAGTGGGAGCCTCATCCTCAGTCTCTCCACTGTTTTTACGTCACTTGCAGTACGAAAAATGCGATCCCAGTCTTCTCCACTCCATTTTTTACGTTGCTTGCAGTATACAGCTTTTATGTCACTTCTGTTTTTCGTGTAAACACTGGAGCAGAGAGACTGGGAACGAGGCTACGAGAGTGGAGGATGGGGAGGTGCTCTCTTATAGAGTCCTGATTGTTATCAGAAGATAAAATCTGAAAGACTAGTTATCTGCACTTGAGAAAAGTAGCTTTTACAAATACTAGCAATGTACATCTCCTAAACAAAGGAGTAAAGTGGCTCTAATAAGAGTGTGTAAAACACTTATGACCGACAAAGCCAATGTTAAACAATAGTCTTACCGAGGAATGTGACTTGTTCTCTCTGCTGGGTCCACACGCCAGGCAGACACACACCAACATGGAGAACATGATGACCCCCACAGAAGCCGCCATGAGGATCCTCCTGACCGGAGAGTTCCTGAAGTGTCTCCAGGGGCAGTAGCGAGAGTAAGGGAAGTCGTCGTCGTCAAAGGAGTAGATGTTTCCGCCAGCTCCTTTGGTAGGTCCGGAGAAGTCGTAGTCTAAGATGACATCATTTTTGGGCAGAGGGATGACCACTGTGTTATGTGTGCGTGTTTGTGAGGTTTGAGGGGAGAAAGAATTTGGCCTAGGGGTTGTAGCAGGGAGCTTGTCAATTGCTGTACATGTCTCTTTTGGGCTAAACTTCTTTACACGTCTGCATTTGGTATTAAAAATGTTTTGAGGCTGGTATGGCATATTAACATAATCACACTAACAGTATTCCTTTAACATAGACCTTTATCCGTATGATGTAATAGGGGGTAAAATTGCTGCGCTGCATGCTAGCACTATACTGCACTGCACTGGAAGCATACAAAATTACAAGGAAACAAGCATGTTCTTGTATATGTAAGAAAACTACATCAAAACACATGTTTTTGTGTATTTCGTCCATTTAGTGCCTACTTTTACCCCCCCCCCCAAAGGATATTATGGATAAAGGTCCAGCAGAGGTCTGGAGTCTAGCAACAGCAGCAACGTACTCCATACATTGGATAGTATTTGGTACAGGGACTTTTAGTTATATAGGCATTAATGGTTGTACTTACTTCCATTGACACTATAAGACACCCAATCAACCGTCTCCTCTCCGCCCTAAGGGGACAAAGTCATCAATAAATAAAAGCAACACTTGCACTAGATAGAGGCCTTCCCACCTCTTCAATGACGACGGTGATCCTCGAGTGAGACAGCGAAGGACCGAAGCTCGAGAGCTGCTGGGCTTGCTCCCTCAGAGTGTCCATATCATCGTCCAACACGAGCAAGAAGGCGACAGAGAAGAGCCCCATAAAGGAATCCAGCACACTCTCCTCTGTCTCACTGCTGTTGGAGTTGGCCTGGTCTGACGTCAGGGTGCTGATCGTGGTAGCGTCGCAGCCAAATTTACAGGCGAACGTCTCATCCGAGTGGCTAAGATAGGCCTCCAGGCAGTCTAAGGGACATGGAAGACAGAGTCAGAAGCTAGTCAGTCAACCCTATCATGTTTATCTAGGGGGAAAAACCACAAAGCTAGATCAATTAACCTGTGCTGTGTACATGTACAAGGTTGGAACACATTAGCAGCTTTGCCAAGGCCCACCTCATCCTCACAACAAAAGCTCAGGGTAGGTCCAGAGCGAGGCTACACCAAACCCAAACAATGACTGGGAAACAAATACTACCTGAATACATCTAACCATAGATAGTAGAGTAGTACTATCTATGATCTATAAGTGCCAATGGGGAGCAGTTTGGTAGCTACATCAAGGGTGCCTGGCTGTACAGTGGGCAGTCCTTACCCTGTGCACACTTCTCGGGAGGTGGGCTGAGGGGCCACGCCATGAGGGCCTCCACTTGGGCTATTCGACAGCCCCTGGCGCAGGCCATGTGGGCGTCCGCCTGCAGGTGTGTGTTGATAAACCTGTTGGTTAGCAACTAAATAATTATGAAGACCAATTTCTGTGATTGTGTAGGAATGCCATCCTTTGGTGCTGGACGCAGGCCCATGCGCACGTTTCGCTTTGCTACTGTGGGCCGCTAGGTCCTACTGGCAAGTGCTACTTGCCTACTGCTCCTCTGCTCAGGAGCCCCAGTAGCTCAGTGGGTAAGAGCATCTGACTAGTAATCAGAAGGTCCTGGGTTCCATCCCCAGGTGGGCCCAGATTGTTTTTCGAAGTTTCTTTACTCTCTCAATGTTTTTTCTTCTCAATGTTTTTTCTTCCATCTGTGATGATTCGCATGCGCCCTTTTATGCACAACCAAAAGGCAACTGCACTTCTCTACCTTTGTGTTAAAGACAGACATTGTTCGTGTACTCAGTCTCTAACTGTTCTGGACCACACACTTAAGCTGACACAGGGTGCCTAAACTAGCTGCATATAGAAAATCGTTGTTTACTAGCTAGGGGCGAGTCGGTATGTAATTATTAACTAGCTGTTGCTAATGTAGTCATGTGAAGATCATGTTTAACTACCAAGCCTCTCGACCCACATTTTGGTAAAACTGAGGAAACGTAAGGCTTTTTGCCAACAACTTCCTCAGGCAACAAAAAATTTGCTGGTTGTCTGACTTGCCTGAGGTGGAAATCATTTTCTCCTGCTACTTGTCTAGCCATTAGCATGAGACTTGTCATCAGCTACCAAATATTTATCAATCAGAATGTAAATTTATATGCCACAACCCTGCCTTTGGGTAGGATCTTTTGATTCCGTACTCACATTGGGATAGGTGTGTTCTGGGTAAGTACTGCTGCAGTAGGTTCGACACTCGTCTCCCTCCGTCTTCTGCTGAGTCAGCGCAGCGACACACACTCCAAGACACACACAGAACACAGCTGCTACCCCCCTCGCCCACATTTTCAGTCCTTGTACTAGTAAGCGTCTTATAAAGGCGATCAGCTACATGTACATGTAGCTCAACGGATAAGCGTACTGCTTTGTTTACGTAATTACAGAAAAAATCATGTGATGGAGCGGAAGTACATATGTATATTGTAAATGAAGCCACACCCCTTGAATGTCGACGTCGTGACCAGAACTGGCAGAAGTCCGATCGTTGTCATGGCCTCACCTGAGACTGAGTTTAGTGACAGTGAGCTGCATGACAGCCTGGTGAAATGGGTACGTTTCATACCACTGAGACACAGCTAAATCTGGGCTTTCACCTTGGTAGACATTGATATCACACCTGAGGTTGGAGCAATGATTCTTTGTCTTGTCTATTTTACTGATTGTCCTCTTTCCTGCAGTTGGAGAATTGTCTGGCCCTTGGGGGCACACTCACCTTTGACCCTGGAGCGGTCAACGATGGAGTTGCAACAGCCAACTGTCTGGTGCAGCTGGCTCCGGATTTCTTCTCCCCGGAGTGGAGATCCAAGATCATTTCGGAGACAGGAGGAAACTGGAAGCTAAAGGTACTTCTTCCCGTCTGTATGATGCTGCACTGTAGCCATTAGCCTCGTTCCCAAGCTCTTGCGAGGGAACGAGGCTACGTAGCCATGAGCTAGGTGGCTCAGAGATCACAGAACCCACAGGAGGAGCACTTCTGATGAACTGACCGAGCCTACCTCAGTCGGGTAAAAACCCATCCTTACACGAGCCTAGGGGAACAGTGTAGTGAGGGGCGATCAGATAAGAACCCTCAGGTACTTGCAAAAGATGGACCGTACGGGGTTCCCACCACTGCAACCTCTGAATGTGCTCTATAGTTTAAAATATCCATCCATCTCCGGCCACCTCCAGCAAAACAACCTGAAGAAGATCCTCCGAGGTGTGCTGGATTACTACCACCAGGTGCTACACCTCTCCCTCGACAAGTTCAGCTTCCCCGATGTATCCAAGATCGGTGAGCCTCTTAGCCATTGGCTATCACTTACCTGTGTCCCAGGAGCACATAGCATCAGGGTTTATGATTATGATCACTCAATCAGCCTGGTTAGGATCACTATTATAGACAGCTCGTGTATGGCTTGCGGTATGAAAAGGGAACTTGGGATGTGAAGGTATGCATGAGTCTGGGGTATGAGTTTTTGAGTATGAGCTCTCTGCTTTGATGATGAGGGCTGGGAATGAGACCAGGTCTTGTGACGTCTGTATTTGCATTTGCAGCTGAGAGCTCCAGCCAACCGGACACCGCCAAGCTGCTACAGCTCGTCCTCGGTATAGCCATCAACTGTGAGCAGAAAGAAAGTAAGTCACACAATTATTGTGTAGTTGATTCTGCGTTATTAATTACACTGTTCAGCCGTTGTAGCCTGTTTAGAGCAATTTGTTTCGGGCCTTACAGTAGCACTCTACTCTGCATGCAACATTTCCCCTCATCTCCAGCCGAGTGTGCATGTATTGCATGCTGGATCATGGAATAGACCCTTTACCATTATGATGTAATGGGGGGTAAAAGTGAGCACTAAATGGAGAAAATACATGAGAACATGTGTTTTGATGTAGTTGTCTTGTACAAAAACATAAGAACATGCATATATTTTCTCCATTTAGTGCTCACTTTTACCCCCCATTTCAGGGGTCCTGATTAGAGGGGTTCCACTGTAAATGAAATTATGTGTATACATGATCATTGCCATCTACTCTCCTCGCTGACCCAACCCTAACCCCGCCTCCTTCCTCTTTCCCAGCCTACATCCAAGCCATCATGTCCATGCAGCAGGAGGTACAGCACGTGGTCATGGGAGCCATACAAGACGTGAGTCTGCCGGCACAGATAGATCTTCGTGATGGCCCCCACCATTCCCTACCCAAGCCTGTCTGAGAGCTAGGGGGATGCTTCAGGGTTTTCTCCCCCTTAGACTGACTATTGGCACTAGTACCCAACTTATACACACTTGTACGCACGCACGCACATACATACAAACACACACATACACACACACACACACACTAGCTGATGAAGTACGAGTCACCCAGCATGGTCACTGGGGAGGACTACAAGATGTTGGAAGAACAGGTGGGCACCAATTAGCACTCATTAGCATCATGAAACATCCACACCAAAACTTTCACTTCAAATTCCGCCTAGCACATTGCAATAGCCACTGGGATCCCTCTAATCCCGCTACACCCGTCACATGAGTACCATCGATCATTTCCTTAACCATCCCCTGTCCCCCTCCCCTCCCCACACTCACACACCAGCACAAACAAACGGCAGAACAGCTGCACAGTGCCCATGGTGAGAAGGAGCAGCTATTGCAAGCCAACCACGAGCTCCAGGTCCAACTGAAGGGGACGCAGGAGCAGCTCGAAGAGCTCAACAACGAGGTTAAGCTCTTGAGGATCCGGCTGAAGGAAGCCCAGGCAACTGTGGGGTAAGACAGCTCTCTCGGTTCTCTAGCTGGCAATTAAAGGAAGGAGCGACTGTTAATAACCCCCCCGAGGGGAGAGTATTAGAAACACTTTTGCGGTTGAGTGTTAAATTCTACACATCCCACTTTTGCTAGGAAAGTGGAAGACAAAAAAAAGTATCCAGATTTGAATTAAGTCTTTAAAAGGTTTCAAGTAGTGTGAAATACTCTTCCAAGAGGAAAGTTTTGTGACATACTAATGAAGGACATTTTGGGAGTCAGTAAGTCTTGGAATCTTCCCCCAGGGTGTAGTGTGCACATAAGTAATTAACAGGAAAATGTTAGTCTGCAGAGTAAATTGATAAGACGATGATTCCTATTTTGAAATCTTTCTCCGCCAGAGTGTCCAGTGAGGGAAAGATGCTGCAGTTCCAGAGGCAGCTGGAGACGGTAAAGATGGAGAAGCTAAAACTGGAAACTGGTGAGTTCTACACATTTACCATTGTCTTCTTTTCAAGCGATATAAAATGTTATTCTACACTGTATGGATGGGGAGTGAAGCCCTATACAACCCCTTTGTAAGAGTGGCTGATAGTCACTTCTTCCATTCTCTGTTCTTCTCCCTCGTCAACATCTTCCTCAGAACGAGACGACCTCAAGCATCGACTGGAAGCCACAGAGACTCAAGTGCAAGAACTATTTCAGAAGGTGGGACAGAAAATGAATGTCCTGTCTTTAGATGTGTCCTCTGTAGCCTCTGGTAGCTATCTCTGTATTTTATCTAATAATTCCTAACTGAGTTCTGTCTTACCTCTTACCCCGGTCATCCGATCTATTCCATACGCCTGCACTGCAGAACCACACGCTACAGATTGAAAATGAGGAGATTCCCATTCTAAGAGACTCGTTGGAAGAGATGAAATACCTCGAGAGCAAAGTGGTCAGTAAATTTCAGTAATCTATCTCAGTAAATGTGTGTACTGCCATACGCTTCCTACCTACTCCCCCAGAAAAGCTACGAGAGTGTTATATCGCAGTACAAGAAGAAGCTTGGTAAGATATTTGGACCTCACGACCTAGCCAGGGCTTACTTTCCTTGTATCTTCTTCAGAGGATGCACAGCAGCTGAGAAAACAGCTCAAGGCGATGGAAGACAAGAACATGACTTACATGCAGCAGAATTTGGATCTGGAAGAGGTGAGCCTATCGGCTGACAACGTATGTGGTCATGTGATATTCATGTGATAATCACATGAATTTGTTTCCATAGGAACTTCGCAGGCTAAGCGGTCTCAGGACTCAAATGGATGCTCACAAGCAGAGGGTATGTCTGAATTCAAGAAGTAGCTAGCACCACCCCTAAATGTGATTCCAATTTTGAAGTCAGTCTGTTTATCACCTACGTGTAGCTACAAGATTTGGAGAATGAGCTAGCCCAGGAGAAGCTGAGGTGTTTGGAGGTGATTCGGAATCGGGGATCTTCGTCTCCTTTACATGCATGTACATGCAGTCTCTAACATGGCTTTGCTCTGTCTTCCTCCCAAGGCCACCCAAGATGGGGAAGAGAAGTCGCAGCTCCTGGACTCCCTCAGGGCAGAACTCTCGGTGAGACCATAGCTCTGTGGGTTGGACTCCCATGTGGACTCAACGTGATATGCTGTTCCTTTTCCCAGCAAGTGAAGAGGGAACGAGACAAGCTCTCCGCGCTAGTCCCCGGCACTCCCAGTGGAGAATGTAAGCCAACAAAAATGGAAACTCTTTTATCGCAATTTCACTCTCACTTACTTCCCAAAATAGGGACACAAACATGCACCTCTTATTAACAGACATTTGGGTGTGATGTTCCAAATTATTCTTTGCTGTTGTTTAGGCTAAGCATGTACATGTGCTTGTGCATGTTTCAATGTTCACTCTAGCCTGCAGACAGTACATGTACATGCATTTTTTTAAAACACACACATTAACACACACACCACACCACACAGCTCTGGGGATGCTCAGCTTCCAGTCTTCCCACGCAGTCCCTCCCTCCCCCTCGCTGGACCAACCAGACGCTGGAAGCTTTGGTCTGCTGGAGGCCTTCACGCCCGAGCTGAGGGAGAAGATGGCCCGGCTGGAGAAAGAGAACGAGATCCTCCACCGACGGCTGGAGACAGAGGCGGAGTCTCCTCTGCCGGGGACGACCAGCAGCAGTGGTGGGAGCGGGGATGGTCTGAGGAAGAAGGTGGGTCAGCCTTTCCCGAGCTGAAGTAGACCCTTGCTGAATAGTCACCCTCGAACCTAGGCCAGGACATCCTCACACCGGCTTTCTTGTCTTTGCAGGTGGCAGAGCAGGCGGTGACCATCGAGAGACTGGAGAGGGAGATGGTGGAGAAGAGACACCGGCTCTCTCAAGTCGAGCTAGCTGCCAAGGAGTTCAGTAAGTCTGGGCATGCATGTTGTGACTCAGTGCTGCATTTTGGCTCCATTCTAGAGCATTTAGAAGTTTCTATGCCTCAATTCCAGTCTTTCTCAACAGCTTTTGTAACACACTGTACCACTCCTGTTCTGTCAGTGGTTAGTCCTGTTTTTCTCTCCCCTCTATTCCCTTTTCCTGCCTCCTTCCCTCTCCCAGAGAGCCAGGTGGTCAGTCTGGAGGAGGTGCGGAAGACAAAAGACGTGGAGATCGAGAAATACAAGAAGTACCTCAACAAAGCCAAGAAGATCATCGAGAGCTTCGGAGAGGGAAAGTCAAGAGCTGCCGAAGACAGTTTAGAGGTGTGCCACTGTGCACACATGGCAATTAATGATGGCTGAAAGCTGGGCACTGTAACTATGTAAACAAAGCTAGGTACATAGTTACTGTAAGCTCATTCCCAGACTCCACTTTCAGCAATAAAAAAAATTGTGAAGAGGCTATGGTTGGCTGTATTGCCAGCCTTACAACCTTGCTCACAAATACCTCTTTCTCTCCAGATCCAAAGTCTGAGAAATCAGTTGAAAGAGAAGGAAAAGACAACGGAAAGACTGGAGGTACGTCTGTGCCCAGCTGGTCCCTAATTTGTCCACTGAAGCCTGTGCATGTGTTCACTGACTCATTCCCTCTCTCAGCGTGAGTACTCCCAGGATAAGTTGGCGTGGGAGAGAGAGGAGAAGCTGGTGGTGTCTGCTTGGTACGAGATGGTGAGTACTGCATCACAGAACTAGGTTATTTGCTAAATTACAAGCGTTTTAATGGCTAGAGAACAGTATTAACTATTGATTAGTCTTATCCCAGCAACAAAGCTGCTGAGGGTCACGCTATAGAGACCTGAATTATATAGGGGCTTTCTAAGGTTAGGCCCAACCAGAAGTGCCAATTCCAGCATGGATGGAGGTTGCTTCTAAGCACCCAACACTGTACTGTTTCCCTGTCCTGCCCCAGGGCCTGATGATGCACCGCAAGTACTCCCAGGAGCGGCTACAGAGTCCCCACGGCTCCTTCCTGGCCCAGCAGCGGCAGGCACTGTACAAGAGACCCGTGCCCATCAACACTTCCATCACTACCTCCATCAGCACCTCCCCTGCCACCAGTGTTGCCGGGTAGGTGGCTGGCTGGGGACAGTATTGGTATCGTAGACCTCTTCTATTACATGTACTAGTGCTGGTTGTTTCATGTCCGTCTTTTTACTTTCCACAGGGAAACATGAAAACTGTTGCAATTATTCATGCATCTTTTTCATGTCTGAATGTCTTTAAAAATGCCTTGTCCATCTTATTCTAGGGTGTGTAATCTTTTATATGCTTTGTTTTTTCAATGAGAAAGGGAACATGCAGTGACATAATGATTATGTCATACTTATGACTGTGCTTCGGACAATTGGATATCCAATATTAGCATGCATCACATTGTCCACATTGCAGTATAGTGATACAATATCAATCTGCATGGGCCTAAAAAAAATAAAGTGATATGAGGAGGAATTATGATCATGATTAACAGAGCTAGTACATGTTGTAGTAATAATATTATATGGTTACAGTACATGCACTAAGGTTTGAACCACTACATGTAGGGATTGCATTCTACACTGACACAGGATAAAATATGACCTCGTTCATTACAGTGGGTATGACACATTGTGCAGCGATGGCTGGATGGAGATTGTACACAGCTTAATTCATTCATAACGAGATAGTAAAACACTGCGAAAGGCTTTTAATTTTTGACGTATTGCTGTAACATCCGCTGTACAAAATTGGGTTTCAACTTTCCGGATTAGCCGAGCTTCATTAATTTTTTCAACAACACCTTTCTGCTCATCAGTTAAGGAGTGATCCAAAGCCAGCTTGGATAATCCAGAATTGAACATTAGCAGTTGGAGAAATTTGGTTAGAGAAAACGAGGAAAATAAATTCCCATCAATATATATAGTGCCAAGTGATTCGTTACCTTGAAGTGCTAGTCCAATTGAGAGCAACTCTCGATCAGATATACAACATTCAGAAAGTATGAGTGTTTTTATTTTACTGTGTATTACGGTGTTTACAATTAGATGGATCACCCTTCCAATATTATTTCGTGACAAAAAAAGACTTTGAATATTACTAACTGCAATCATCAGGGCCAAGTGGTAAACATGTTCTGGGCCCAAGCAGCAATTACCTAGTGAAAACAATTGCAAAGATGGGCTTCTGGAAATACCTTCAATGATGTACTTGAGGCCGCCTTTAATGTTAGAGGTTGGGTCAAAGCAGCCACACAATTGTAATCCAGCAAGTGCTGAAGTTTGAGCTAGAGTATTACCAATACACTGCACAGCATTATCACCAAGTCGATTATTGTATAGCATGAGACCAGTGGGGCCTGGTTCATTACAGCATGGTTTTCTAAGCTGTTTCATCAGTGACTCAATCGCAGCATCACTGATGTAGCAATATTCAAGAGTGAATTTCATTTTTTGGGGGAAATTTAAAATAAAGTAACCAATTGATAAACAATCTGCCGGAGTCAATTCCATACGTGTAAGTGTTAAGATACTGCCAAGACCTTTAAGCGCAGACTGTATGTCTGGTACAATATCAGTGCAAAGCTCGAGACCCGAAAACTCTGGGTTTGTTGGTGGGTTTACCAGTCTACAGAAAGCAGGGTTTTGAGATTCGTAAACACTGTTCAAAAGAGCCAGTAATAGCAATCGTCTGTCAGAGGATGTATTGTAAGACTTGTCAGAGACTACAGACATATCATCCAGTGGAAATCTTGTAACTTCCAGCAGAATATCCCTGGTGCTCTTGGTAGCAAGTCCTGTGAGCCCAGCATAGAAAGGCAACACTAAACTAAGTGGTGTGGTGTGGAGAATCTTCCTAATGGCACTGGTTTGTTCTTCCTCACTAAGCTTGGATATGTGGTAGGCTGCAAGGAACTCCTGTACTGCATAGTGTAGGAAGCTGTAGTGGTGGGATGGTCCATAGCATGTCAAACGCTGATGGGCTTGCATGAGACCTAGAGAATTTGTAGGATGAGCCATTTCCTGCGTTTTAAGAGAACTTTCAAATACTTTTTTGTCCTCGATTATTCCATGGAAAGCCAAGGCACACACAAATTTGAATTGTCGCAAAACATCATCCGGCAGGTTTTCAAATACCGCTACTTTTTGCAGACCATGATCAGTCCGTAACTGCATGTGTCTCAAGAGCAAATTGCAAACTAATGCTTGAAACAGCCCAGTGCGTGTTGAAGGCAACTTATATTCCAGGGATTGAAACACATGAACAACAATGGCAGCATTGATAGGGAGGCTGCAGAGACTAAAGAGCTCTGGTGTACTGTGTAATGCTTGCAGTAACATCTGTTTGGTGTCACTGTTATGGCCCAGGCTGGTATCTATGAACTCCTCTATATTGGTAGAATCGAATGTCCCGATGACCACTTGTGCTGTCAAATTGGGATACATTAGAGCTGCTACTACTGGTCGAGATGTGATGACAATACTACAGCGAGGAAGCATTTTCGTTGAAGCCCCAGTAATAAACTTGTGTAGGTACGAAGTCACCTGATGCAAAGTACGAGGCGCTTCATCCCAGGCATCCAACAGAAAACACACACCTTTACCACGCCGTTCAAATATTGCTTTAGCTACAGCTTCTCTCATTTCACTACTTTCACATGGAATAAGATCTGCCAGACACTGTGCCTTGTGGACAGCAGGGTCCTCAAGTGAAACATGAATGAGGAGAAAAAACTGCTGGAAGAGCCTACCTGCTGCCCACTCCCGGCATGCATGCCACGACAAGGTGGTCTTGCCACACCCCGCTGGGCCTTCGATGAGAACCACCTTCCTCTTGGCCTGGTGACTACCCACGTGGAACAACCCTTCTAGTTGAACCTCTTTGAGTGGTTTTGGTTTCACCTGCTCCTCCTGCTCCCCCGTGCTACTGACTTGTGGTAAGTGTACATCTGCTTCAAACAGTGCAAGATCGACATAAGAGGATATTCGAGAGAAAGGCCACTGAATGCTAGAAGGATGGGGCGTTTCTGCGTAGCAGTCAACTAAGTATTCCCGAAAGGTTTCCAGAATGTAATTTGATGCATCCGAATTTTTCGGTTTGCTTAAGAGCTGCTTGACCTTTTCAGCCGCTTCATTCTGCTGTGCACAACACAAAGCTACAATAAGCGCCCGATATGTTGCACCCTGTTCCCCTAGTTTCTGCTTCCACTTTCGCAATGCCTCTCGTTTCTGAAGCCCATACCTACCCTGGTAGTTCATCTGAATCTCCTTCTCCTCAGCCGGTGTCAGATCTAGGTAGAGTACCAACTCCTCCCAGCTCTCCAGTTTAGAGGCCAGTTCTTGAATGTGGATGTCAGTGACGGGAGAGTTTAGTTTCTCCCTGGGGACGCCACTCAAGATCTTTGCTGCAGAGGCCATGCCAACACGGTTACCAAGGTTTCTGTAGGCAATTGAAGCAATTGTACGTATTAAGCTATCAAGAAAGTACAATCAATTTAATCACATGCAAAGCTATTCATGTTTACACCATATCAAACCATCTCTACTCTAGTGAGGACAATGAGATAGTGAATACCCTATACTTACAGTGTCATTGTGTGGCCTGTCCCCTGCCCATGGCCACATGTATTTTTGGTTCTCGCATTCAAATTTATTATTGTACTACATTTTCATAATAGCATCACTCTAAGGATGAAAACTGAAGAGCAAGCTAGTGCAACCAGTATTGCATAATGTCCACTCGCCCACATGATTCTGTGACCTTGGAGGGGACAGAAAACAAGTATCATTATGAATTCATGGTTTGTTCTGCGTAAAAAGGCTTTCAATCCAATAAAATGGGGACCGGGATCCCCATTTTACAAGGAAAATTGGGACCCCGGAACCCCATTCTGTTGGGAAAATGGGGATCCCTTTGGGGGTGCCCAATTTGGGGGGTCCCCATTTTATCGTGACACTGGGACCAAAATCCCAGCGACAGACCATGACCACACCCATTTTGTATTATGTACCTGTTTACTAGGTCTTATTCTTGTGCAAGTCGCTTCATACAGGGGTTTCTGGATCGCACCATTATTCAATAATGGGCGGGAAATATGGAGCCAGTACTAGCGGACGCCTGAGAGTAGAGGCGGTTGTCGAATTTCTTCCTACTGCCACACCCAGAAATTGTAACGCTGACCGTATTAAAAACACACGCGATCAAAGTGTCTACTATCTTCCTCCAGCAGTGCTGATACGGCAGTGGTCCAGAATGGAAGGTATAACGTTCTCCACTTGTAGACTCCTGTGTATCGAATGTTTTTACGGGTCCTCACTTTCTGCGCATGCGTACTTAGGCTGCGGGGGTGGGATCTTACTGCATACATGTATATAAAACCACGAACTCGATATGACAATACACTGACTAACTGCTTAAAACACTGAATACCATGATCCACAGAGCATTAAAAAGGGGGTGATTCTTCATGAACCGTTCCTGGGATGCAATAGTTATTATGCTGGTGTTGCCAGTAACATAGTGACTCCATGAGAACAGGCCAGTGACTGGACAGAGTGAGGGCTCTCAAACACCACCAGCTGGGGCTGACAGACGTTCTCCTCTGACTCCCTCCCCAGCCGCCCCCTCCGACCATGGCCCCAGGAGTAGAGCTTACCATCTGCAGAGAAAGACACAACGTCGCAGGAGATACCAATGTCTGTCAGACCAGTATCCAAGACCTGACATGTAGGCTTCTTTACCAGACTCAAAACTACAATTAAAAAATTATCTTCAGCGAACTACACTTTTTTCAACTACGTATAAGTGAACAACTTCCAGTAACCCCCCCCCCCCCCCAAAAAGCGAAGTAAATAAGGGCTGGGGACTTGGAATGAAACTAATAGGGTATAGATTTGAGAAGTATCTTTTACACTACCTGTGGTAGCTGCAACAGTGAAGAAGTCTCCGCATGCTACCCTCTCTGCCGTCTTCCCGCTGAGCTCCCCCTCCACGAGGGCAGGGGCTCGTTCCCCCTTCTCCCACCGGTAGCCCAGCTGCTCATGGCTACCACTGCCACATGTCAGGCACTCACCTCCGTCTGGAATGGGAATGAGAAAATGGCAATATGACCCTACTATCCAAGGAATTTACATAGACTATATACCATGTGTTCTTGACTCCAGCTTAACCACCCACAGAATGGTCTGAAATTCTACCGGGTAAACACAAACCATCACCCAAATATCAACTATCGTCTCTCTCTCAGGAAGAGCCTGTGATGATATGGCTGATGACAATGCACTGTGCTCACCTGTCAGGAACGCTGTGTGATTAGTGCCCATAGAGACAGCTGTCAATTTCTTTGAGTTTACAAGATCGGAGCCACTCTGTCTGAACACATACACTTCGTCCACGATGCTGGCTTGCTGCTCAGAGCCCCTCCTCCCTCGCAACCCCCCTCCTTCCCCCAGTAGCCTCCCACCCCCGTCACTCCTCTCCAGCAATCTAGCACCTCCACAGATATCATTGCCTTGGCTCTTCCGCCGAGCGTGAATGGAGGACAGGATTAGGGAGCTGCTCATCAAGTTTGGGGTGTCTTTCATGAGACTCAGGATAGCAGGTGTATCTTGCTTGCCCACTGACTGTTTGGGCTGCAAGCTGGCCGGCATGAGGCTCATCTCTGGATCCACTCTGTCAAGTTGTCCGTGGGAGCCATCCAACGACAACTTGTTATTCCTGAAACAGACAAGGCACAGTCAAAATCTAATTAGACACAGCTTTTCAGCATGGTTGGCCCAAAAGCATAGGTAGTCAGGAAAATCCCCAAGGGGGTGGGGGGCATGTGTATAGTGAACAGTATTCAATTTTAAACAGTTAAAATTCCCAAGAAAGGGGGGGCACAAAGTTTCCAAGGGGGGGTAAATGCCCCCCCCCCCCCCCCCCCACAAATGAAGCCCTGGTAGTGTAAAATAGTACCTCCCTTCACCCCATTCCTGTCAATTAAAGGAACTTGTTAGCCTCGTACCCAAAAAGCTGGGATGGCTGGGTACGAGGCTAGGAACTTATATAGTCCACCCATAGCAGCTTTCTCACCTGTTGCTCCCAGTCGCGAGCACCTCCCCTCTCTCGGTGAGCAGGATGGAGCAGTCTGACCCACAGCAAGCCTGACGGGGAACGAACGTCCCCGAGAGCTCCACTGCCTGGGGCATGGAGTAGCTGTCTCGCGTGCCCAGCCCCAGCTGACCTAGAGGGAGGGCAGAGGAGAAAGGAGAATTACTATGAGATCAGCACTAAGTGGGTCGCAGAGCCTCCATCTTTGAAAAAATACTGTAGCCCAGACCTCCCCATTCCAGCTCATATCTCCTAATATGGTGAATTCACACTACTATGGGAGACTAGATTTTTATTTTGTTTACTACAGAAGACCAGCCACCTGGTGTTTGAAGCTGACACCTACCGCTATCTCCCTTGCCCCAGGCAAAGACTGAGTTGTCGGCTGAAGGCGGGAGGAAAAAAAATCACAGTTTCAGTGGCAGGTCATCCCACAGGGAGAATTACATGCACACACGCACACACGTACTCGTAATGGCTATCACGTGGTTGGCTCCACAAGCGACTTCTGTTGTCTCATGTGCCAGCATGCTGTGTACCAACTTAGGCTGAGAATCCCATCATGGTCATGTGATAGTCATGTGATGATGTGAGAATTTGAGACACATCGGATAGGTCATGTGATGAGAATGTAAAAGTTAATATGAGTCATTGGATAGTCGTGTGATGATAAATACGAGTCATGTGATAGTCATATGACCTACCTCAGTTATGTCATCGTGGTCTCCATGTCCAAGGCATCCATTAACTCCACTTCCAAATGTCATTAGAATGCCTCTGTCTGTTCAAGAGAAAGTATACGATAAATTATGAATACAAAACTGTTTTTTCAAGGTTCACTAACCAGTCAGACAGGCCGTGAACATATCCCCACAGGCAACCTTCTTGATGAAGGCAGTGGAGAACCCCCCTACCACCCGTGGAACAAAAACCACAGGTTCCCTCGGCCGGGCCTGCTGCTGGGCCGTGAAGCGAGTGGTACCCAGAGAACCAGAGGAGAGCTGTGTGTGTGAGTGTGTGTGTGTGTGTGTGTGTGTGTGTGTGTGAGTGTGTGCAAGGGGGGGGAGGGAGGAGAGGGTATATAGAATAGCATTCTCCTGGGAAAAAAGACTACCTTGCCTCATATAACAAAGTACACCTTGTAAAAAAAAAAATTATGCCTTAAGGAGAACACTGATTTAAAGGTTAAAATTAAAATCCTGGTGAAGCTGTTAAGTTTCTTACAACCCCACCTACCTCCCAGAAGACGAGCTTGCCCTCTTCGGTGACCCCTGCCCTCTGCGTCCTCCCGACAGCCACGCCGGCGATCTTAGAGTCTGATACCCCCGGGAGGGTACTGGGGACTGCGGTGACCCCACTCCCCCAGCAGTACACTTGAGGCCGGGGGGATACCCGGGAGCCAGTCTGGGGTGAGTATAAGGACATTGGAACCTTTAGAGACAATGCTGTGTAGAAGTGTCCTTTTTATTCAAGGAATCACAGGCAGTACATAGATGCACTCAGTCATACTCACAGGCGGCGGAAAGTGGGGGCAGGAAGCGCTGGAACCCTCCCAACATTTAAGCTTAGGGGGCGTATCCGTCCTAAATTCCGCATACTAAAATGTGGTTGTATTCAACACTAAAATGGAGTTAGTCTAGCCTACGTCTGCATGTATGAAAGTACTTCCAGTATACCCCATAAACTAGCCCTTTCATAACGCTTAATAACTTTTTTCCACGCTTCACATGGGGGCACATTGCACGTGCTGGGCTATGCAGCCCAACTCCATACTTCAGCCCCTCCCCCACACACACACTTTTCACATGTTTCTGCCACCGTTGATACTACAACAAAAAGCTGGGCGGGACCTGGAGACTTAGCTTGGTGTTACTAGACAATACATTAGGAAGTATGATTACTGCGGACCTCATGCCCAAGTGAATACAATGATCGCTGTTGAGAGGTTTTTACGGATCCTCCGTGAGAAGATGAGTAAGAGAATCCACCGCTATCACTGGCTAAGGTATCCGCTGCTCGTCCTGATCTGGGAGGGGGAGGGGTGGAGGGGGAGAGGTGAGATTAACTGCACCCATAATTAAGACAGATGTGCAGTTGGTCTCACATGCAGGGCAGCCTGCCGATGTCAGTGCAGAGGTTCATGAGGGCGTTGACCATGATAGGATTGGCCATGGCACTTTGGATGCTGGGACGGTCTTTGGCGTAGCGTTGGAGCAGAGAGCAGATCAGCTGCCACAGGTGCTGGCTATAGCGAGAATGTATCGGCACTAGGGCAGTTGACGCCTGCATTATCCTTAGCACCAATGCTGGAAGATTCTGTAGATTACAGTACAATGATACGCTAAACATTACATCATCATTACATCATATAACTCAGTAGCCACCATTACATAATGCACATCATCACCATTACATCACTTACAGGGCCTTCAAATGCCTTCTTCAGGGTGGTAAGTTCATAGAGAATACACCCCAAGGCCCAAATGTCCGATTTCTCTGCATAGAGCCGTCCTTCACATATCTCCGGAGAGATATAGCCGGGAGTTCCCACCACCTACGAGAGAACGTCATTAGGGGCCTAGTTAGCTTCTTCATGTATCTTGGTATGTTATTCTAATCTTCCCTGCAAGAGATGCTGGAAGTAGCCCAGACGTACAAATGAGAAATGGGCGGGCCGCCTTACCGTCTGTGCCGATGTGATCTTGGAGGAGAGGACCTTAGAGATTCCGAAGTCTCCGATCTTGAGCACCGTCCTCTTCTTGTTCATTAGGATGTTCTGGGTCTTCAGGTCGCGGTGGAGGATCTTCTGTGAGTGCACATGCTCAATGGCTACCAGAAGTTGGGCAAAGAAGTGCAGGATTTGCTGAAAGTGGGAGAGAGGGAGGGAGGACAAAATTTCAAGAGAAAAGAAAATAGCCAGTGGAAGACTTTCCGACAATAATGCAAAAGTCTCATTCCGAGGCTACGGTCTGGAATAAGACTACACAGCCTTACCTCCTCTTCCAGCAAAGTCCCATTCCTATCCTGGATAAACTCGTGGAGGGTTCCACCCGGTGCGTACTCCATCGCTATCATCAGCGACTTCTCTTCCATGAAGTTGTCATAGTAGGCGATGATGGTGGGGTGTTTCAGCATCCGAAGGACCTCTACTTCGTTTAGGGCTGCCTTCCTCTCCACTTGCTGAAGTTCATCAACTGGAATTTGTTTGATGACAATTAGGCTGCGGTCCACCTTTCTGCGACATAGGAATACTTTGCTGTGTGTGTGTGTGTGTCATCCACTTCAATTGATGCCCCCCAACAAGTGGCTTTGAAATTTAGTATTCACCACAATAAATACAGTACTCACTCACCCAAAAGCTCCTTGCCCGATCACCCTGATTTTCTCGTATCTATCCATTTCACCCTTCTTCCACCAGTTCTACATAGGCTATAGGCCAGCGAAATTCCTACCAAAATTAACCAATCAACGTGCAGTCTCATTGCGGGAAATTCAAATTCCCACTGTCGCTATCAACGCTTGCTCGAAGTCGGGACATACTCAGTCAACAAATACTCAAATCAAAGAATACCCGACGCCATCCTGTGCACGGTTTGTGAGCGCTCCCGCACAGCCATGAAACAGAAATGCGTCCGCTGTGTCGTACAGCTATCGCTAAACGAGGTAAGAGGCGCTAGTGCATGAGTTAGTCTCGCGGGCCAGCCTCACTCGCACACGAGGAGTGCGAGTGAGGCTGGCCTGCGAGACTAGCTGCTGTCATGAATAATAGTATTTTGAATAGCTGAATGTGTGTGCTGATTAAACAGTCATTGTTTGCATGCTGGTATATACAGCCACACACACTTAGCTTTGTGACAGCAGCAGGCATTTACACCAAATCCAGGATGGGCGTGACGGGGCTTAGTGAGAGCCGGTCTAGACCTTTAATGTGAGGGTAAAAATTGCTCGCAGAATCTCTACCAAACGTCTGGTAGGAGATTATTGAGTTGTCAAAGCAAAGTGTTAGCTGTATGATGCTAATGACATTGTTGGTTTAAAATTCAAGGGCGGATCGCTCCCATGGAAGCTATATTATCTATGCTCCCATAGAGTCTATTGTGACCGTGGGTCAAGACCTTGACCAACCCTTTTCAGCAGTTTGGCTGTTGACCGCGCTGATTTTCGGCCTTTGACCTTACATGTAACCCCACTCAGATTTGCTGTTCCGCAGTGATTCTCTGTGCTTCTGAGCACGCTTTGACCGCAGATTGCACCCTTTTGAAGGGCTTTGACTTGACCACTGACTGACTGCGGTCGCTGTTGTGACTATAGAGGCTCCCCTTGAAATTGTTTTTCAGGCACTGTCTGCTAATGGTGGAAGGAAACCATAAAGTGTTAACACGTTATTACAATGTGACACACATTTGAAATCATTATTACTATCCCTTACTCCAGGAGCACATAATAGTTCATTACGTGCTCCTGCTTACTCTTCCGTGCTTAATTAGGTTAGGCTCTCTGGAACAAAGGCCGACTGCCAACTTTCATTAATTGCACTGGACAACCAACCTACAAACCTCTAGTAAACCTCAGACCTTACAGTGTAGTTACTACTACTACACACACATACACACACACACACACACACAGCTGCACTGGCAAGATGCCAGCGGCACCAGCATCCATCTGGAGGGTCCTCCGGTGTTTGTCCGAGCCTGCCTGCTAGGCCAGCTGCAGCACTCCCACCTGCACAAGCCCCTCTTCCCCATCCGCCTCAACCAGGAGCTCACCTTCGACAGAGTAAGAGATGCAAGACCTTGCCTAGCCTCGTACCCAGACCACACCTTCCGGGGGTGTGGCCTGGGTATGAGGCTAGGCCTTGCCTGGTTAGGCCTGTAGCTACTGTAAAGCTCTAGTAGTAGCACCTTCCACTACAGAAGCAGAAAATTGAGCTAGAGTGTAGCTGCTGCCGACTCTGAGCTACTCTCAATTAGATACTTGTCCCTTCAGAGGTAATATCAGGGGATTATAGGTGCAGAAATGCTCTCTATAGAAATTTGTATAGGCTCAGAATTAGTCTCATGAGCCAGACCACATTCTGCAAAACGAACGTCTCTCTCTGCAGAACATGTCTAGCTCATAAGAATTGCTACTTGTTATTTTAAATGGCATCTACAGGCTACTAAATAGTCTCATTCCCAGGCCTCTGTTCCAAGTCGTGGAGAATGAGAACTATCTACTAACTGATGTTGCTTTGTTCTTAGGTTTTGACTAACTGCAAAAACCCTGCTCTCTTTGGTGAGGTCATCCGAGGTGAGCAACTGCAGTGAAGTGTGTGTGTGTGTTGTCTGCTGACATGGCATCCATTATCCACTCTCTCTCCTCCACAGGTGAGCATGTCAGGCTGGAGCTCATCCAAGTCTCCTCGGACTACAAAGGTCTGGAGTGGCTACCGTCTTATCCTCTGCCACTGGCAGACGTCCATAGCCCATGTTCTTGTAATTCAAGGACAAGGGGTAGGCTCTTAATAGAGAGCTTTTTTATTTATGGCAATCAGGATGCAATAGACCTTTCTCCGTTATGATGTAATGGGGGGTAAAAGTGCTGGAAGCACACAAAATACAAGGAAACAAGCATGTTGTTATGTTTTCATGTAAGAAAACTACATTGAAACACATGCTTTCTTGTATTTTCTCCATTTAGTGCCTATGTTTACCTCCCCCCCCCCCCAATATATAAAGGTCTATAGAAAACATAGGGGTCTTTCTAGTAATATCGGGCAGGGAGAAAACCACCTTGGCCAGTTGAGACCCTACTATTAATGCTGCAACACACTCTCAGCTGCCCGTATCGTTGGCATCCTCCCCAGGCGGCAAGATCCTGGCTCGGTTTGATACGAGCTCCCACAAATTCCTCTTTCCGGAGGCACCCAAGAGTGGGGGTCAGAGGTCAATGGGAGAAGGCGGGACAAGAGAAGTACAACTGGACAAGTCTAGGAAGTACCAGGTATGCTGTTGCTGTACCTTAAATAGACGCACTGTGCACTTATTTAAGGTAATATATTACTGGTTTATCCTTATAACTTAATACACGTATGTACAAAGATTTGACCCTTTTCTCACTCTCACCCACCCCAGCACCCTCCCACCCTCACCTTCTCAACCTCCACCACCCTGCTTGAGGCCACTGTGAGCTTCACTGCTCCAACCTCCGAAGACGTAAACTCGGAGTCCTCACCAGGGGGTGCCCAGGCTGAACACCATCACTCGACATCCGTTCCACACCCTGGGAGTACCTCGGAAAGCTATGTCTCTAGGAAGCTGTTTGCTTCCAGTAGCCAGCAGAGGGAGAAGCTGCTCACAGACGGTCTCGATCCTCTCCTGAGACACCACCCGGCCCCTGTGGGCGAGGAGAACGTCACCACCACCCAGGCTAGGCTGCACTCCCTCCTCAGCAGCTACACTGAGCCACTGCGGCCGGAAGATGGCAAGGGGAAAGAGAGTGACGTTCCGATTCCACAGCCATTCAGGGTGAAATTTAAGCCCCCCGTGCCAAAATTTACCAACCCCCAACCCCCACCCAGTGATGATCCCACCATCCCCAACCCCCCCAGTCTCAAGACCTCTGGCAAGCTCTGCTACAAGACCCTCTCGGCAAGAGTCGGCCCCCACGGGTGGGAGGAGTGTCCAAGGAGAAGCCCTGAAAGAAGAAGAAGAAAACGGTCCAGTTCAGCTCCAAGTTCACCCAAACTGGACCGCAGAACACAATCTAAGACCTCCCATCATAGTAGAGCTCTCACCCTGCCAAACAGCGTTCCTCTTGAAGCACTGGACCTGGAAACATTAGATCCTGTCCTCGCTCCAAGGAATCCCAATTCCATTCCGGATACCCGCCCCCCATTCGTGGTGCGTCACACCGATCCCAAGCTGCTCTCCAAGCGAGACTTTTGTGGCAGGCACAGAGCGACAGTAGCAAGACACCATGGTGCAATGTCCTCTGGCAGGCCTCTGACTCCAGACGATCTCGAAACAGCAGGTGGAACAGTAGAACTGAGAGAGCCGCTATACCTGAATGAAACTCCAAGCCCCAGAGCTGATGGTACCAGCATCCCTCTCCCCACCACAGAAGATGACTCCACACCTCTCCAGTCTCCCAGTGACTACCGCGATCCCACCCTCCCCGAGATGCTAGGCACATACCTCAACGAGACAAGCCATGTTGCTCCCTCTTCAAGCAAGTTGAGCAGCAGCCTAAAATCTGCCTCCACTGGAGGGCACACTTGTACTTGCGGTGGCAAATCAAGGCCGTACGCAGCACACGGCAGCTACAGACTGCCTCCGAAATCTTCCTCCGTTTCTCTCGGCTCCCGTAGCCCGCCGAGGTTGAACAGAGTCCGAGGTAGCCACCGGGACATGGTGTCCAAGTACCTGCTCTCACAGCCGGGGAACAGGCGGCTCGGGGTGCAGAGTCCATCGAAGCTGATTGAAGAGAAGCTTCATAGAGTCCTGGAAGAGTGTTGCCAGTGTCGGGTGAGTTGAGTCAGGTCAGGTGGCGTTCGCAGATCCTCTACTGAGTCCCTCCCTCCCCCTCCCTCCCCCCTCTCTCTCCCTCCCTCCCCCCTCTCTCTCTCACCAGCACACCAGTGAGAGCCTGGGGGAGGACAGCCTGAGTGAGGAACTGGACAGACTGAGGTCAGTTGGACACCATCTCGTCTCCCTCACCAACCTTACAGTTGTTGATGCCGACTAAAGCTGTTCCCTCCCTGCAACCCACTAGGGCCTCACTGGCTGCTGAGAGAGAGGAGACTTTGAACAGATCAGCCCAGCTGATGCCCGACAAGAGGTGACCAATCCTAGATCTAGACAAGCCTCGTTCCCAGGCCACGCCCTGACCGCATGACCTGGGAACGAGGCTAGGTAGTAATGTATTTCTCTCAGCGAACACTAACACTTCTGGTTAGAGCGATAGGTAAACAAGTACATACACACACACACACACACACACTCACACACACACAGTGTCACAGTGAAGATCGGACCGAGGGACTACTGGTCACAGCGAATGTCCGAGTTCACAGGCAAACCTCACCGGGTTCTGTTTGATGAAACGCTGGAGAAAATCTATGCCAGACTCTATGAAACAGCCTCCAAATCTCACTAGGGACACCTCCTACAGAGGAGCTGCTACGGAATACATGACATGTAGGATAGTAGTTGTTTTTTTCTTGAATGAATGACCGGGATACAGTCTACCCAGTTTGGCCTTTTTTTTTTACCCACCCTGGCATATTTTATACAGTCATAGATCCCTGTACAGTACATTTAGTCAGAGTTCTACACATACATGTAACTTATAGATATGGGCCATATAGTTTGATAAAAATGGTCAAAATATAAATACTTCAATTATTCCGATGACTGTGATCTGCACAGGGTTCAAGATTGATCATTCCTGCTTGACGGCAGTGAAGGCTTGGATGCCAGTGATGGCCCTGCCCAGGATCAGACCGTGAATGTCATGTGTCCCTGTGTGATCAGCATGTGATATTCATGTGATTAACATGTGATTGGCATTAGTATAGAAGATTAACTATAGGGGTACATATAGCAGCATGTGATTTAGCATGTGATCAGCTGGAATTATATTGGCATATTACCTTCGTAAGTGTTGACTGTCTCAAGGTTCATCACATGACGGATCACATGATACTCATCAACTATGCCATTGCCTGAGGGAGTATGATAATTTATTACACACGGCTAATTTATGTGCAACTGATTGTGACCCGCTAGCTCTCCTCACCTCCCAGCATGTCCCTGGCTAGCCTCGCTGCATCCAGTGACTTGCCACACGAGTTTCTCTTGATCATGGAGAGCATCTCTGGGGTTGCCCTGGGACAAGTGCAACAACAAACGTCACCTGACAATAGCTACGGACCGGTGAAACCAGGCAAGACACACGCACTTCCCCTTGTCCTTCAGTCGTCCCACCTGCACGCAGGCCTGGAGACCGATGGATATCTGGGAGGGGGGAGAGAGGATGAGATAGTTTGTATCGGTCTCACTGATTCACGGAAAAAAGCCACATGGCTCCCTGAACCTTTCTTAGTGAACTGCATACACTGTTAGTATAGTAGCCTTTTGGGGGGCAAGGCATCGAATACTTTATACTGGCCCCCAAAAACTAGTATACTATAGTATACAGTAGTATACGGTTCATCAAGAAAGGTCGTATCTGAGGCTACAAGTATGTGCACAGTAGAGAGACAATGGGAGACTGTTCTGCTAGTGGAATTGGTACGAAACGGTGAAGGAAGTATACTCCCTGATTACCTCTGTGAGCATGTCGGCCATTTTCTTTTGGATGAGCTGATTCGCTGCCAGTGGCCGCCCAAACTGCTTCCTATTATAAACAATCAAAGATAGCCTCTGACCACCACTGTCAAGTAACAATCATGCTAATTTTGACAAAGAACCTGCTGTGGTCAAACTTCTATACCCTCAGTCCCAGGCTCTCCCTGCGTAAAAATAAAACTTGCCTTTTCGTTTTACGCTTGGAGAGCCTAGGAAACGAGGTCAAAATTTTATTAGCCGTGAGTAAACAGGCGTGCAGTAGAGGAGTTAGACCAGAAAGGTCTCAGCGTTTGTCAGTGTAGACAGAAACAGACCTATCCAGGGTGTATTGCCGTGCGGTCTCCAGACAGAACTCAGCTGCCCCGAGACTTCCCCAGGCAATTCCGTAGCGAGCATTGTTGAGACAACCAAAAGGACCCTAGGTGGGGGAAAATGTTTTTTTTGCAAGTACAATTAATTGTAATTGTCATGGCAAAAAACCACTCTCCACATCCCATTACATCATTACCAATCACCTTGAGTCCCTCTACGTGGGGCAGCAGGTTCTCCGCTGGAATCTCCACCTCTTCCATCGCGATCTGCCCCGTGATGGATGCCCTCAGGGAGAATTTCCCCTCGATCTTGGGAGTTGTCAGCCCCTTCACACCCTGAGGCAGAAGATGGAGACAGCAGGGAGAAGATGGAAGTAGAAGGGACAGTGCTGGCTATGGTGTGCATACATCGAGCTCAGAAACTGGCCATGAGCTGTACAGTGACCATGTCCTTATTATTCAAGGAATGCAAATCGCACCGCTTTCTATATCTTGCTCTCTCTCTCTCTCATACACACACACACACACGCACACACAGACACACATACACACACACACAGAGCTGACTCACTCTTTCAAGAATGAATCCTCGTATCTTCCCATCTTCCTTGGTCTTTGCCCACACAACAAAGACATCAGCAACCGGAGAATTGGTTATCCTGCAAGTAACAACAAAAAAAGTCACCCTCTTGAGACCCAGCACTTTCAGTACTACCCGTTACTATTAACTCCAAAACTACCTACACACACATTACTACTATCTGCACACCAGGATTTGGTTCCATTCAGGGTATAGGATTTGGAACTTGGGTTGTAGACTGCTGTGGTCTCCATTCCACCCGGATCACTGCCATGGTTTGGCTCTGTCAGACCAAAGGCACCAATGATCTCACCAGTAGCTGCAGAGAGACAGGCATCGTGGCTACTCCAGTAGAGACAGCAAGAAGGGTGCTTGCTGCTTTGGCAAAGATAGGTTCTTACCCAGCCTTGGTAGGTACTTGTCTTTCTGTAGTTGTGTGCCGTATTCATTGATAGGGTGCATCACCAGCGACGACTGAACACTCATAGCAGAGCGATAGCTACTGTCAACTCTGAGGGAGGAAGGGAGGAGGAAGGAGGGAGGAAGGGAGGAGGGAAAAGGGAGAGGGAAGGCGGTTCTGTCTGGAGAACAGTGGGCTATTTGAGGCACTACTGTAGGACTGGTGTAGTAACAAAAAGTATTTCCTGGTTATGAAAGGCAATTGCGTTTGTATCAACAGGACATCCCATGTTAAACAATGCCCTCACACTCCATACCTCTCAATCTCCCTTGCTATCAACCCGTAGGCCACTGAAGAAGCGCCAGCACAACCATAGCCTGTGTAACGACAGAAGACCGAGAGTCTCAGCGGATACAAATGATGAAGCAATACTACAACGTTAGGAAATGAAGTCGGGACTTGCTGTCCAGAGCTGAAGTCACTGCTGTATTGGGCTCGTTCCCAGCCCACCCTGACTGACCTTTGATGGTCGGTCCCAGTATGCCAAGCTGGCCCATCTCAGGAATAACTGCTGCATCATAGTCTGTAGAGAGAAACATTCAGCTGTTGACTCGGGGAGGGAAGGGGGGGGGGAAGAGTGTTTTATCTTCCTGTAAATGGTTTGACTTACGTTCATTTCTGTTGTCCAGTAGTATCCTTGGCATCAGCTTCTCCTGACTGTACTGTCTCACCTGGTCCCTGGGGCAGTGGAGGGAACGAGTACCAGCTGCAAGTTCACAGATATCGTAAGATAGCTCTAAAGTGGTGTAGTTTCTCAGTACTGTGAGTACAATTATGTGACCTCAACTCAAGCCTCACATGACCTTAACGAGACCTGAGTGGTTACTATTATGTGACTGAGTACAGGCTAAAATATTTATTGTGTGAAAGTCACAAACTAGATTAAAGTATATATATATGTCAACATAGCCAATCCATAGTACCAAGTTAGACAGAGATCGCCACCGTGAGCACATCAGAAGTAGCTCAATCAACTTCTGCTAGGTCTGTACGGCCGATAATTTTGCAAAATGATGAATACGATATTAAACCTGTGCAAGTAACATCCGTTGACCCCTGTCCACGTGGGCTTAAATTTACATGCGGGGAAAGGACGAGAAATTGGATATTAAGGCCTAAAAGTTAGCCATCTCAGGTAATGTATGCCCCTTCTGGTTCCAGTTTAGCAGTTGGAAAGTGGTTTCAGAAAACGATATGTAAATAGGCATCAAATGTCAAAATCAAGCGTCCACTGCATCTAGTTCCGAGAAACTGTGAATTTAATTTGTGTTGCCTGATGATACAATTAATTACCTCATAATGACCTCATCCTCGGTAAGCTGAGACTCCAAGTTCAGGGCATCTGTCCAGTCAAACTCAGTGCACACAGAGGTAGTGGTACTGAAATGGGTGTGCTCTAATTTGGATGTCAAGGAAGGAACTTACAGACATGCCTACAGTTGCCAGGAATCAGAGGATGTTGCTAGTAGGCCATCTAAAATTAAAGGATACGATTCAGCAGCAGCCATCTTGCACAGTGCTTCTGTACAGGCCCCCTCAAACTGCATAGCTTTCTCGCCAACGCTGCCATGATGCAACTCCCATGCCACGCCCACATTAAGGGTCAAAGGTCTAATTCGCTTACGCATGCGCACCTCGTGAATTTTTCACGAGTGAGCTCTCAAGATGGCGGCGCAAGGAGGCTACTTCGATATGTCAGGCCAGTATGCTCCTCTACCTCCAGAGGGTGAGTTAGGACTCTTTCTATAGCAAGTGTAGATTAGATGCAAGGAGTGGGTGAGCTGAGTAGAGTCATGAATTATTGCATAGATTTATAGAGGTTAGGTAATAATATGGAGGAAGTGCGGGGGTGTCCTGACACGCAAACGTACGCCGAAAGACCAAAAAGAGGCAATTTTTCCGTGTATCCGGACAATTAACTAATGTAACAACCGTCAGCCAACTGCCCGGCACATCTGGGAATTCTGCAAATTATGCATAAGTTACATGCAATCATAGATCTATGATTAATGTACTCAGAGGAAACTGCATATAGCCAAAATTAGCACAGTTTGATGAGCATATGAATCAAGAACCTTTCTGATTCTTGCAGACCCAGAGTTGTGCAACATTATCGACAAACTAGCAAACTTTGTGGCACGAAATGGACCCGAGTTTGAGCAGATGACGATGGAGAAACAACGCGACAACCCCAAGTTTTATTTCCTGTTTGGTGGGGAGCTGAACGCCTACTACAAGTGGAAGGTGGCCACTGAACAAGCCAACGTCTACTCCCAGCAGCAAACCGGCCAGCGGATACCCTCGCTGATGGCTCAGCCACAGCCCCTGATGTCCCAGCCTCAGTCCTTGATGTCCCAGGCCCAGCCCTTATTGTCCCAGCCCCAGTCTCTGATGTCACAGTCCCATTCCACTGTCCCCGGGAGTTACTCTCAGCCCTATTCACAACCCCAACCTTTAATGCAGCAAAGTATGTATTATGTCTGTCTTTATTTTTCTGTTTGACTTTATTAGAAGTATTGCCTTAGGCTCTACTGTACAAGCCCCACCCCCCTGGATGCAACAGCAGCAGCAGGAGAAGGAGGTGGGGCTGATCCAGCGCCTAAAGCGGGCGAAATTTCAAGAACAGAGTGACTGCCAGCAGGGCATCTCTGACCCGGTGGAGGTGGAGTTTGGCTCAGTCGTCCAGCCCATCATGGAGTCATGCACTAAGGACTCCATTGCCGTGAGTCACTGAGTACCTCCGATTTGCCTTTCTTTGTGAGAACTTTCAGTCGTTTGTGGGAAATACTGTGCATACCTTTCTCCTGTAGGCCGGCAAGATTTGGATCTTCAACCACACCAAGACACCGGAGGGATGCCAGCAGGTCGCCAGGTTCATCATGAGAAAGTAAGCAGAGAGCCCTCCTTCCTTGCTTTCCTTCATTCTGTCTTCTCTGGCGCAATGTCCGACGTCAACCGATGAATTTCTCCCTTGGTAGGACTCTTACTTCACCCGGTGTGGGGTTCACACAGAAGCTGCACATCATTTACCTGATCAATGATGTCATACACCACTGGTAAGCTATTTCAATATTACTTTTGGGTAACCTTGGGCTGTTTAATTAGAATACCTCTCCTCTGTACCATTATCACCACTGTATTCATTCCTCTATAGCTAATGATTAATAGCTAGCTTGTCCTGCATGCGTGTAGTTGCTACTTTTCATACTTAATTTGAGAGGATGTTAAATGGCTGTTTTTACTGTGTCGCTGTTCTGACTTGTGCATAGTTTACGGAAAGGGGCACAAGATCTGCAGCAGGTAGGATAAAAATGGCGGCTGACAGATAAGTTGTATTTCTGCACGTTCTACATTGTACATAATGTTTTAGATTTTTTCCATAACTAGAAAAGTCTTATGTGTTTCATAGTGCAGCTCTATTCTCCGGCAGTAGGTAGATTAGCGAATTACGTGAGATGTTTGTATGCGTACTTATGGCCTAGGTCACATGACTTCTGGGACGTGATCAAATTTCAAAGTTTAGGTGATAGTGTCTCATAGCCTGTGTGTGCAAGCTGGTCAGCACTGAGCTAGTGGATGACTATGTAGGTGTGGTCTAGAGATCACCTGATACTAGTCTAGAAATCACATGATACTGCAAGCCTCTGCCCAAACGTCACATGATCCACTACACGAGAGTAGGTGCACCTGTATTGTATCTAGCATCGATGTTTTTCACTAATAAAAAATAAACACTTGTGCTATAATGTACAGGTATTGCTGGCTTTGCAAAGCCATAAGTATCTGCATGGTAGCAATATGCATGCACTCTCCTTTACACGGGTCTGTTTTACCGTTCTATCCCACATCACAGGCCATAGAAAGTGTGGTAGTCCGAATCTTCTACAATGTGTGCAGCGACGACCCTGAGAAGTCGGACAGCCTGATGAAGGTTAGCCGGCCTCAGTTTGTAACGAGATATGTTGTCGCAAGAGAGAGAGAGAGAGAGAGAGAGAGATATAGAGAGAAAGAAAAATAGTATTTGTCACAATGTGCCGGGTTTTGACCGTGTCTGCTGCTAAAAAAAAATTCAGGTGTTGAAGATATGGGAGTCTCAGAAATACTTCAATGAAGAGGTTCTCCAGGTATGCCAATGGTTCTTTGACTTCTTCTTTTGGATGTGAATTTGTCGATGACCTTTTTTTTTTTGTTCTTTTTTTTTGTAGCAAATCCGTGCCACCATTACTGAGGACCAGACAGCACTGGTAAGTGGTAGTCCTGTCCTAACTTTCATGACGAAATCCGTGTTTGTGAGCGTTGTTTTGAAATTTGTTCGTTGTTTATTGCTGCAGACAAATTCAGAATTTCCATCTGGTGGAGGTGGGTATTAAATATGAGTCATGTGAATATCATGTGATCATCCATGATGTCATGTGACTTTCTTTCAGCTGGCGACGTAGCCCCACAGCAGTCTTCGCTGCCACCTTGGCAACAGCAGCCACCGCCTGGGGACATGTATGGCCAGCCTCCGCCCATGCAACCCTGGGGACAGCGGCATCAGGCAGCCCCACCCCCTTGGCAACAGCCACAGCCACAGCCACAGCCACAGCCACAAGGTAGTGCAGCTTTCTGAAAGGGCTAGTATACTATGTAATACATGCTCCTTTTCAGGCCCATGTGTGTGTGTTTCGCTTGAGCTAGCTGTGGGCCTGGTATTTTTTCTCACGTGCGTGACGCGTAGGGTAGAAGGGAGGTAGATGGGGGAATGTTTGTGTGGGCAATGACTGCTGCAGTTCTCAGACAACGAAGGAAGGCAGCGAATTTACACTGCTACTCTTTGGAGCCCGTTTGTACCGAACACTACGCGCTGAATTACTGTCGCCAGTAAAGGGTAGAGAAGTGCAACCGTCTTTCGAGTGGTTCCCTGTCCACGTGCAGTTCAGTAAAAAAAACTACCAGGCTCACCTGTGAGAAACGATTCAGCAGCTCACCTGTGAGAAACGCTCGCAAAAGCAAAAGGGGACGAGGCTACTAACACAATGACATGTAGTATGTGATGTACTGACAAGGGCTCATTTCCTACACATTTGCCTGTTCACTATTCTCTTGTTTTTGTTTTCAGAGTACAATGCTCCATGGATGCAGAGTACTGGGGGTGGGGCTGGGGTTGGAGCCCCTCCCCCTTGGCAGCAGCCCTCCTCCAGTCAGCCAACGCCCCTCTTCCCCCCTCACGAGGAACCTCCCCCTCCTCCCCCTCCCCCGAGGGACAGGAGCCCACCATCGGAGGCCCGACCAGAGAGAGAGAGCCTTCCGGAATTGCAGTACGACCGGGAGAACCTTTCTGGTATGCATGTAGTCAGTGTACAAGAGCTTTAGAGAAGGAGTCAACTTTCAGTGCTGGAATGGATTGGCTTCCATCTTGCTAGGTCCCGTTCCAGAATCAGAGTCACAGACGTTGACGAGCAGAGAAGAAGAGCTGCCTCCGTTTGCCGGTGATGGTGGAGGGAGCTCCAGTCGAGCTCCGGAGGGACCCCCCTCGCAGGAGACTCTAAACGAGACCGAGAATGACGAGGCTCTGAAGCCCGGAGAGATACAGACCTTCGAGTACAATCACCAATCTCGGATACCCGTTCTTGGAGGTCCTCCAGTTGAAGATGAGTTCCAGAGAAGAGAAGTGCAGGTGTTTGACTACAATCACCAGCCTATGCCTTGGCCTCCGGGGGCACGGATGGGACCCCCTCCACCTTTTCCGCCCGACCCCAACTGGAGGCCACCTGGTCCACCCCACTCTGAAATGCCACCCCCTCCGGATTTACGACCCCCTCCGGAATTACCACCACCTATTCCGTACTTTGACCTTCCTGCTGGTCTTATGGCTCCTCTTGTGCCTGTGAGTTGTGGGTGTGGTCAGGAAAGTGCCGGGTGCTCAGCGGGTCACGTGTGTACCTTGTGTGTCAGTTCACTGTTCTTGCCCTCTCCCCGGCAGCTCCATGAGCACAGCTACCGTACCTTGAACCCAATGGCGGTACGGCTGCCTCTACCCCAGCCACCCACCGACCGGTTGCTCAAGGCGGTTGAGGAATTTTACGAGCCTCCGTCTGACAGCAAACCACGAAGCAAGTATGTGAGCAGTAATCAACCCACAGAGTATCTTGTGTTAGGGGCAAGACAACAGGGTTTCATATATATAGAGAGGGGGGGGGGCTGGGATTCCCCCCCCCCCCCCAACATTTTGAGGTTGATATCTTTTTGGTTTATTAGTAGCTAATTTCCAACCTTTTTGAGGCCCCAAAAGCCACCAGAAGCAACCTCAGAACATATAAATTTCAAAAATTTCCTCGGGGAGCATACCCCTTAGGGGGGCATGGCTTTGCATACATCATTTTTCCAACCCCCGCCAACAAATCCTGTATGTGACCCTGGAGAGATATTACCCGTCTCCCCCCGCCTTCCTCCCCCCTTCCCTCTAACTCGAACTCTCACCCCTTCCCTCTAACTCGAACTCTCACAGTGAGGGCTGGGAAGCTAGGGCTTTGTTAGACTTCTATGAGATGAAAAGACGGGCCAAAGAGGACCTCCTACACCACTTTAGACCTCAGCGGAGACCCCCGCCACCCCCGCCACCCCGGAGGAGAAGGTACAGCACACAGTGATGTCATAGTGAGTAATGACTGTGGGAAGGATGATTTTTATTACTCCTAGGTCATATTCCAGATCTAGATCTCGTTCCAGGTCTCGTTCCAGATCCCCATACAGAAGACCGCAGAGAAGGTACATTGTAAAACGTGTTCTCAGTAGGGAGGGTTGTTAGTGAGTTTCTTTTTTCTTAGGTCTCGTTCCTATTCCAGAAGTCGCTCCAGGAGCAAGAGCCGTTCTAGGTCCCGTTCCCGTTCTAGGTCTTACTCGAGGTCTCGTTCCCGCAGCAAGTCTCCCAAACCCAGAAGACGGAGATCTTCTCGGTAGGCATCAGTCATGCACTACTTCAAGCACTTGAAAATTTGTGAGTTATAGTGTACTCTCATGGCTGTACAGCTCTCCTTCCAGTGAATCTCGTTCTAGTAGTCGATCAAGATCACGCTCCCGTTCTCCATACCGGCGGCGTCGTCGTTCTAGGTCTCGTTCCCGTTCCAGGTCACCCTTCATTCCTACTACCGATTCTTCCAGAAGAAGTCCAAGTCCCAAGAGACCAGCCTTCCAGTGAGCTACACTCAGCTAGCTAGCATCGTAACCTTAGCAACAGATGACTCTGATCCTTAATTGGAACTATGTGTCACCGTTTTCTCTAGGCCCCGTGCCAATGTGAGCGAGAAGATCAACGAAGGGAACGTTGGCCACCAGTTGCTAAAGAAGATGGGTGAGACACACAGTCTACAGCATTCAGGTGGCTCTGCAGTCGAGCTGCCATGGGACTGTAGCCTTGTTCCTAGTCTCTCTGCTCCATGTAAAAACTGGAGCAGAGAGACTGTGAACGAGGCTAGCGGGACTACATAATGCACCACTATTTAACACCTGCCATTCTCAAGAGGGAGACTAAGTGGCTATGAATATTGCTATTCAAGCCCTAGCTTTGTAATAAGTGTGCTGGGTGAGATGCTAGAGAGCCATCACTGCTTAATAGACCATATTTGGTTAAGAGGACTTCGGGCATTTTTGCTGCCATGGCAACTATAGTTCCTTGCATGTAATGTTTATCACACAGAAATGTCATCTGTCAAATTTGAAGTAAATTGGACTACATTAAATGGTGTAGATATGACCCCACAAACGTATACACACTTTAATGAGGGATTTGGTCTGGAGGCGCCTCCAGTGCAAATCCCTCATATCGGCCCATATAAAATGTGTATACATTTGTGAGGTCATATTTATTCCATTTAATGTCCAATTTACTTCAAATTTGAAAGATGACATTTCTGTGTGATAAACACTACATGCAAGGAACTATTGTCGCCATGGCAGCAAAAATGCCCGAAGTCCTGTTAACCGAATATGGTCTATTGGTTATTTTGCACACGCTGCTGCTGCGATGATCAAGTGCTGCTGTCTCTGCACTAGGTTGGGAAGGTGCTGGCCTGGGTGCTAGGCAACAGGGCATCCAAGAACCGGTCAAGGGTGGTGACGTGCGTGACAAACAAGACAAGTACAAGGTAACCCGACACAGCCTAGCCCTTTACCTGGTAATTGCGGGACACCCTGCCTAGAAGTCACCCTCTCATGCTCCGCAGTGTGGGCTAGAATTACATGTATATTTTAATGACCTCAAATGATGTAGCATTTGATTGTGGCTTAGTCCTTCAAGTACAGTGGAAGTCCTAATTAGGACTCCTGCAGTTTAGGACGTCCTGCAGTAGGGCTCGCTATAGTGTGTATTACTCTTGAATGTAGTAGCTGCTAAGTAAATGTTATTGTAAGGACTATTTTTGGCAAATGTTACAGTTACTACAGTAGGCTTAAGGTCACTTTAATGACCCCCCCCCCCACCCCCCAAAAAAAGCAAGTGGTGATGTGGTGTCTTGCTGTGTCTCCTCGCTCCTCCTCTCTAGGGTGTGGGGCTGGACCTGAATGACCCGTTTGAGCAGTTCCGGAAGAATAAGAGTTACACTTTCAACCGAAGATTCCCACCCAGTGGTAGGTGATCCGTTCTACTTGGGGGGACATCATGACTTGGGGAATTGTGGCAGTCAGGTTGCATACTTCAAACATAAAGTGAAAAAACTTTGGAAAATTTTAAGTGAAGACTGTAACAGCTCCAATTATGTTTTTGTCTTGCCCTAAAACTCACCTCCACTATCAAAAAAAAAACAATTACGTTTCTGTCTTGCCCTTGTGGAGGGTCACCCCCCACTATCATTAATTTTGGTAGCCTGAAAGACCAGCTCTGTACACCATGGCTAACATCATCTCTCCCTCTTCTTGCAGCCCCCAGATGATGACCCTACGGAGACTTGTCGCAGACATTCTCTATTCTCCGCTTTCATTTGTTAATCTGTCACACATCTTCCTCCACCATAATAATAAGAATATTGTAAAATTTTAATAGAAACGCTTTCATAAAAACAAAAAAACAAACAAACAGCGGTTTGATTATGCAGTAGACTTTTAGTCTCGATCCCGGGCTAGCAGACTTCGGTGTCGAGACGTGCGCAGCTATCAAAGAACCACTGCACATCGATTTCTTGGCATAAACAGTCTGGTTTGGTCTTCAGGTTGCTCAAACAATGGGTAACTGACGAGCTGTTGTGGTGTTGGACTCCATTTTTAACGTGTTACGATTCCTCCTCAGACGAGCTATAATCCAGTCCTGGCAGCCTCTGCCGCTGACTGGGAGGGCTCGTGTTTGTCCTGCTCTGTGAGGTCACCGGAGACGGACTGCTGCCTGACGGCTGTGGTTTTGTCTCGAGCTGCGTGGCTTTATAGGAGGTCATCAGAGGCGGATTGCCGCCTGATGGTTGCAGTTTTGTCTCGAGCTGCAAGTTACTGGTGGCTTTGTAGCCACTACACGTTGCGACTTTATTAACTGCAGTCTCTTGTTCCAACAATGGTGAGCATAGCTTCTTGGGTTGGGGCCTGTCTGCCCCCTGGGTTGTCACGTGAGTATCATGTGACCTCTTCCTGGTGTAGGGCCTAGGTTGCCATGGGATGGTTCCCCTGGTTTCAGGATCAAGAGCATGGACTTTTTCAACATACCTGCAGGGAAACAACATACCATTGAGGCTACTGTATAGCCATGCAGCTACACAGGAACAACAGATTGGCAGAGAAACGGGACCAAACAGCTTTGACTAGCCAAGTCAGCCTAGCTCTCTAGGAATTGTGTGTGTTGCCTCCCAAACAGTCTTGTATATAGTTTGTTGGATGAATAATGAGATGAGACTCCATTTCTGTATGCTGGCTGATAGCTATTGATGTGTGAACTTTTTAATCCTTTCATTACCACTCTTAACCTTTCAGCTTTCAACGTGATTACATGCCCAGTTGTGTCATGTTTGTGGTCTTTGTACTTTGTTGAACTACATAAAATTTAGAGCTCTTGTTTCACTTTACATGAAAACATGCAGATAGCCATCACTGGTTGACATTGCATTGTACTGTAATTCACACAACCTATCACAAAATACCCCCCGCCCAGAACCTGAGACTGAGGGTAGTCAAGTCCAGCCTGTTCAAACCAAGGTAGTGGAAAGAGGTTACAAATTGAAGTGCACACCGTTTGTGTTCCCTCTCCAGCTGGCCAACCCTTTCCTGGAACTCCTTTACTTTGTAATCAGGATAAGTCCGAGACTCCACGCCAGCCAGTTGCTGCATGCAGAACCGGAGCATCAATATGAGCCAAGTAGCCTCGATCTCAAGCCTCAGATACTATCTTACAGCTGTGGAGAAAGACTTAGGGCTTACTCCCCAACTTTTCTCCAAGGCTGTTCGAGAAAATCTGAGTGAAGGACGCCTGGATATAAGTTAAACACATTACCTGGAGGCAGTAGTCTATTTCTCTCCTGATGCTTGGAATCCACTTCTTTACCTCTTCAGCTGTTTCCAATTTGTGCTATGGCAACAGAGTATGTGCAGCATGCACTTTACAATCGCAGCTATTACACTTGCATAATACGGCCTCACAACACTAATTACATGATGTGATTGTAAGAAAATTTTATGAATCTTATTAGAGGTGCACTTTAGAGTGTCGTGAAGAATGTTTTGAAGCTCAGGTTCAGTATTACAGGAAGTGATGCAGAATGCAAGGAAATGAGGGCGTTAATAGGGACACTAACCAATGGAGGTCTGCGCTTTTCTGCTTTGTCAGACTCTGAGGAGGAAGGAAGAAGGATATCGCATTGCACCGTCCATGGTTGTCACACAATCATGTGCGCTTACCTTTCTGCTTGGCTTCCAAAAACCTGTTTAAACCTGTGAACCGCTTCTCGTAGTTCCTAGCCATGCCGCCTACATCCGCTGACTACTCCGGAGTACTCCGTCCACTAAGGATGTAACGGGCGTATTTATGGCCTACGCAATGTACGAATATTCATATTCGAAGCGAGTATTCATACTACTATTTGAGCAAAGCTAGCCCTTCGTTCGAGCAGAAAGTCGCAGAATCAAACGTATCTGGAGCCAAGCATGGGAGAGATTGTAAGCTTATGTGCTGCAGTGTTGCTAGCTAGCTAGGTATTTAAAACCTATACGTGTGGCGTCCTTTTAAGTATTTAATATGCTTGCAATTTATATGGAGTGTATAGCTACCATGCACGTGGTGTGTGCACACAGCTGAATTAATTAGGACGTTCACAAACTAAACATACTGCTATTGTTGATTCTATTGTGGATGCTATCAAATTTCACAAGCCCTGGCATGTACAATGCGCACATTACACAGTCATGTCGTCCCATTACATGACCCCTCTCCAGGCAATGCCGGATATGATTGCCTCTTTTTTCGACGACTACCCCCTGCTCTGGGTTGTTTACGGATTCTCCCTGTTCATCCCACTGGTGGGCCTGCTAGCATACTGCTTCTGGCCAAAGGTTTGCGAAGCTAAAAAATGGTTGTACCTGTGGTCCCTCTAAGATGCTATCTTTATTACTGATTACTGCAAAGTTGGTGGCTGGTTAGCTTTCCTGCACGGAGTGAAGCTAGAGACGCCGTTACGGTATGCAGGAATGTGATTGGGTGATGTAGTCTGCACACACCCTGCCCACTTGTGTTAATTCACATTGGAATGTTGAACATGCCGCTTATGTAACGTGAGGTGTATACTGGAGCGTGCGCTCCATAACTGGATAAGTAGCGCTATATAGACGCATGTCGTTGCTCTCGAGGAATGCTGAGGAAAATGTGCTATAACAGTGCTTGTGTAGACAGTGTAGTATTTCATTGTTCACATACTCTGTAACTACCTGTGTAGTTAGCTCACAGTTGCCTTGTAGTGGCTATATAGCTAGCTGATACCTGTACTTGTGAGCCCTCTTGTAATATTACTGAGGCTGAGTGGAGAGATATTGTGCAAGGCTATAGACTGGAGAATGGGAAATGTGTGTACAGGACTGTTTATTCACAGAAAGGTAAGGCAAAAGTAGCTAACACCTTGGTGGCTACATGTACAGCACATGCATGTAAGCTGCATGAATGTGTGGGCTAGCCAGGGGTAGCAGCTAGGGGTTAGCTATCCCAACTCTTGGCTCTGCTGTAGCTGGCTAGTAACGCTCCTTGCATGACAGTAGCTGCAGTAGCTGCTATAGAACAGCATAGGCTGTATAGTTTGTACTGCAGTATCCCAGCTAGCTGTAGTGCATGTATGTACAACCAGGTACCTATGCAGCCTACATTGTAAAAGTGAGCATATTTGTAGTTTTGTGTGTTGAACTAGGTCACTGGGCTTGCCAGTGTTTCTATACTTGTAGCTTGTGCCTGCAGCCATTAATCTCTGTGACTAGGCCAGTTGTGTTCTGTAGAGCCATCCATGAAAGCTATAGCCTTTCTCTTGGATGGGCTGACATGGTAGCCTAGCAGATAGCCTGCGCCTCCTTCTTTTTGCTTAGTGCAATCTCAGCTGCCAAGTAATGCTGCAGCTGTTGGTGCTAAGAGTTCCATTAGTGGTAGGTCTGTAGCTAAACAGTGCACAGGGACACCCCCTCAGTTAGAGGGAGAGGCTGACTCAAGAATGGCCAGTACAAGTGCTGCTTCTTATACCAATATAAATGTTTTCATGGCGTTATTAAAATGTTTACAAACCTGAATTAAAGGCTGTTGACGTACTTTCTGCTGTTATTGCTATGTGTAGCTACGACGTGGGAGGGGGGGGGGAATATCTGTGCTACAATTTATATTAACAAGTAGTAGAGTTGTGTTTTCTATTTATTGTCATACCGGTATAGGTATGCTCACTTTAGCATCGCTGCTAATGAGATTGACATTACCTGCATCCATCTGATAATTACTGGCACAATGCACACTTAGAGCTAAATAGATTACAGTTGTCGACTTGTCAGGGTTCTGCATGCCTTGGGGTAAGGTGACACCGATGATTATCCCTGGGCCTGTGTGGCAGGTGCTTGTATATAGCAACCCAATGTATGTTCATGTTTAAACAACCACTTTTCACCTTCTGCCCTCACACTTGTTTGTTGGTTGGTAGAGGAAAGACCATATTAGGTGGAAAGAGGAGTTGTCTTGGTTACACAAACCACCTGGACTAAAGCAACAGGTCATTCTTTTTGCTTCAGTGAGAATATCTCATGTTCAAGCACCACTGTACCAAGTATATTTCCGACTTAGTTTTAGAGCTACATGTTTGACAATAGATGGCTATCTCTCTCCCCCCCATGCAACCAACCTTTTTAAATCACTTGTACTCCCCTCCCCCCCTCCCCCCCCAGTCATTGAAGCTAGACTGAAGTGTGAGAGGTCCTTTGTGTGTGTGTGTGTGTGTGTGTGGTCTGGTTGTTTAGTTTCCCTTAGGATCACACAAGGCTCATCCCTGCCCAGTGCCCCTGCTCAAATATGAACTAGCCTTGTTCAGTCTCCCCTGCCCACACTTTATCTCACAGCCATGGAGAAAATTGTTTGTTTTCTCCGCGGCAGTGTGATAAACATCTTGCAGGTGTGTTGATTGCCTTTCTTCATCCCATAGCCTGTGGATGCAGCTGCCCGCAGAAAGAAAACTGACGAACACACCCCGGACGATAGAGGTAAAGAATTGCGTCTTTTTTCATAGCAATAATGCCAGTCTGTGTTGACTTTGCGCTAGGGTTGGTATACGAAGCCAGCTACTGAGTTTGCATACACATACCCCCTCCCATTTGCTGGCTTCTCAGTTTCTATTTGTCAAGGTCTTTTGTTCATGACGTGTCCTTCGAGTTGTTTACGCACCCACCTAAATCTAAATTCCCACCTAACTTTGAATTCCGACTGAATACCCAGTGTAATGAGTGCATCCCTTCAAAAGTGAATATTGTCCCTTAACTTCCTGAAGCTGAATAAATAGCTAATGTTGCTATGTGACTCCAAGTGAAATCTTATATTAGAAGCTAAAAATGCTTTTCCTGGTATTGTTCGTCTCCTATCAACAGTGACATTCGCTGAGACGCATATGGTTGCCACTTTCTCGCAGCAGGCTAGCTAGCGTTGCATGTCGACTCACATTTCCAAACTCCAGACCTGCTGTGAAATTGAGCTCCTCCAACTCCCTACATTTCTTGGGTCTCACTAGCGCTGTGCAGGATATCAGCTGACACCAGCTTCCTCTTACTATATCCTCTTTCCCAGCCTACCAGGCTACCCTCCTCCATGTTGTTAACCTCCATGTTTGAGAGGCTCTTCCCTGTGGGAAAGAGTTAGCATATCTGTTGTTTGTCTGGCGAAGCCATTAGTGTCTACAGGTTCAGTTTATTGGGATGATTCTAAGTGGTTGCTGCTGTGTGTGTTAGCCATAGTTCATTTAGGCCCTATCCTCGGGGGGGGGGGGGGGGTGGTCTGGGTGCGAGGCTAATTTAGGCTCCTGATGGCCCCCCCTGGGGGATCAAAATGGCGGTTCTGGCAGTTATAGATAGGTGGTTCCATTTTCGAAGTTGTGGATCTGGACAAGTCCATTACACAGTTTACCTATACTAGGGCTGTTCATTACAGGTCCAAGGTTAGTAGATCGAGTTGGTGTAGCGTCTATAAAAGTAGAGATATGAACGCTTTGCAGACAGGTGATCGGTAACAGCTAGGTCTATGTCGATTCATTATTGGCAGGTGGTATAAGTCATGACGTGGTACCGAAATACCACACTATATTCATGTAACAGAAAGCACCAGAGAGCACAGCACAGAAGAAGATTATGCAGCTGACTACAGACCGGACAGAAACTGTCCTGGGCATACAGTTAGGTATTAATATCTGTACTTGTGGGACATTCATCCATAGATTGGCGTACGCTTACATCCATTCACCTACTAACCACAATCACTTGCTCAGACTCACCCCTTCCAGCTGTCTAGTTACGTACACGCAAGTAGGCCTCCCCTCACAGCTGTTTGTTGCGAAGAAAGCTGCGAGGGGAGGCCTGAGTATGAGGCTGTGTATGGCCGCTGTCAACAGAGGTGCTAAGTAGCTGTAATGCATAGATTATCATTGGATGATTGGGCAGTGCTTTTAGCGGCTGCATACCTCGTCCATGGGTGAGAGGACAGGCAGCCCTCGTCCAACGCCTGCATGTGTCTGTGGGGGCATTAATCTCCTGCTTGAATAAGGTTACTACAAAGTTGGCATAGGGCTCAATTGTGCCCGTGTCTTTTGACCAGCCCCCCACACTTCTGTTTAAAAGGGAGTTGTTGTATTATGTCTGTTTATGAGATTAATTCTTTAAAAAATTCTACACATGTCTTTGTACAAGTAATTTATCATTAAATACACTCGCTGCTGGTGTGTATGGTAATGTAGATGGAGGATGGCTGTCTTGAATGGGGGTTGATGTATGAGTACTTGTGTATGAGCCCACTCCTGCATGGTGTAGGGATGCCATTTTATGAGTGTAAGCTCACCCTGGGTACAGAGTATCCTGTGTTTGGTGAGCTCCTTTTGTGTTATGTAGCCATGTGACTTCCTCTGAGCAGCTTAGCAATGAGAGTATGATAACGCTGCACTTTAGTTATCTTCTTATGGCATGTATTGTATGTACAGTATAAGCCCACTTCTGCATATCTATGAGCCCACCCCTGAGTATGAACCCACCCCTGAGTATATGAGCCCACCCCTGAGTATGAGCCCACCCTGAGTATGAGCCCACTCCTGAGTAAATTGCTTGTTGCTAACGTAGTCATGTGAGGATCGCGTTTCGACCCAAGTCTCTTGTGTCACGTACAGACATTTTGGTGAAGCTGACTAATAGAAATTATACTACAGTTACATGATGTTCCCACCTACGGGTTTCTTCCCACGCAGATGCCAAGAAGAAGCAGAAGAGTAGACTAGAGGAAGAGAGACCCACCGCCACACAAGAGATCACAGCACAGGAGGAGTCCAAGAACACCTTGGAACAGTCAACCGGACAGAGAGACTCGAACAGCAAAGTCGAAACTGTGACCTTTGAGCCACAGTCGCAGGTCTGCGAACCAGCTAAGGATTCCAGTCGTAGTGAGTGTCCCAAGAAGCCCGCCCCACCCCCGGTCGCCAGTAGGAAGAAAGGGAGAACCCCTGTAATTATTAAAGACTCAATGCAACAGGAACAGACAGAAGTTCTCCCGAGTGTGCTTCCTCGACAGAATGAGGACGCCCCTTCAATTAAGGAGGAAGCCATTCGCCCTGCTGAAGAAGCAGCCAACCCCCACAAGGTTGCTGACCTGGTGTCAAAGTTTCAGGACAATTCCAATAACAGTGGAAACGGGGCTGACCCTGCAATTAAGGCTGTTAATGGTTTTGATGCGCAACAGCAACTACGGTCAAAGGCACCGGCGCACTCACCACTTTCTAATCAACAGAAAGAGGATGACCCTACTCGTCAGGTTGTCACCAATGGCTGGTCGCATCAGGAGAGGGTGGAGGTGGAGGTTGTCGGCCCCAAGGAGCAACAGAGCAGGGAAGGGAAGGATCAGGTTTTTACCCAAGTGAGTCGCCTCGTCTTTGAAGTAAAGTTTATGCACGAGTGTAGCTGCTAGCCTTTCTTTGTATCTGCTAGGGGGGAGGGGCTTTTTGTATCTGCTAGGGGGAGGGGGAGGGGCTTCTTTGTATCTGCTAGGGGGAGGGGGAGGGGCTTCTTTGTATCTGCTAGGGGGAGAGGGGAGGGGCTTCTTTGTATCTGCTAGGGGAGAGGGGAGGGGCTTCTTTGTGTCTGCTAGGGGAGAGGGGAGGGGCTTTGTGTCTACTAGGGGGAGAGGGGAGGGGCTTCTTTGTATCTGCTAGGGGAGAGGGGAGGGGCTTCTTTGTATCTGCTAGGGGAGAGGGGAGGGGCTTCTTTGTGTCTGCTAGGGGGAGAGGGGAGGGGCTTCTTTGTATCCGCTAGGGGGAAGAAAGGAGGGGCTGCAACACACACACACACAATCCTGCATGTGCACTAAAACAACAATAAAATAAAACAACTTCCTTACATACGATGTACTCGTCTACAGGAGAAGGTGTGTGAGGAGAACGGCAGTAAGAGGTGGAGCTTTCCTCCAAAACTAGAGGAGTTTAACTTGATGGAGTCCGATGTCGATCCTGCCGATCTGGAGAACATCTTCACAGACGACAGGTAGAGCTCATTCAGTATTTGTAATGTAGTCCAAGGGAGATTTTCACTGAAGGGGTCTGAATTTCCAGTGAAGAGGGAGGAAATCCCCAGGCTCTCCCTTGAAAAATTAAAAAAATGGAGGAGAGCCTGACACGTGATTCAACTTAGTTAGTTATGTGTAGGCGGAGATCAATTGAAAGCTACACTATACCTCTCACCAGCGACGCTACTTTGGCACTCAGTCTGTGGCACCAATGGGCCCTAAAGATTTGCTAATTTGCTACAAGAAGCATTGATTCGCTGCCTTTCCTTGGTGTCTGAGAACTACAATTGTATTCGCCTACACACAATTAAGTTTTCTACCCCCTGAATGTCGCTCACGTGAGAAAAATTGCCAGGCTCTCCTCTGATTTTGGGAGCGCCTGAGGACGAGGCTAGGAGGAGAGGGTCTAAGCCCCACCACTAGTTGGGAGCGCCTGAGGACGAGGCTAGGAGGAGAGGGTCTAAGCCCCACCACTAGTTGGGAGCGCCTGAGGACGAGGCTAGGAGGAGAGGGTCTAAGCCCCACCACTAGTGGTTGACAACTACTAAAACTGCTGTGGTTTCAGCACAGTCATGCAAGATACTATGCTGCGTAATTACACAGGCATGTCCGTAGCTCCGATAATAGATAGCTCATTCAATTGGATATGTTTCTTGTGCCTTTGAAGATATGCTTCATAACAGACACAGTGAGCTTGGTATTGCAAAACACAAAACTCAGAATATAAAACTCAAAACCCTGCAAACAGATAGCTAGAAGTGCATAAGTAATGTACAACAACCATACACTGGTGGCTGTCTTTTGACCGTGGAATTATAAAACAATTTTAGCCCTTAACCTGTCAGCACGTCTCAGTGCACATGCTTTGGTTGCTGGTAAGAGCCTCATTCATGTGCCTATCATCACATGCACACACAGAATAGACCTTTATCTGGTAAAAGTGCTCAAAGCACAAGGTTAAGGAAACAAGCATTATGTTCTTATGTTTTCATGTAAGAATACATCAAAGCACATGTTTGCTGGTATTTTCTCCATTTAGTGTCTACTTCTACCCCCCCCCCCCCCCCATGGATAAAGGTCTCAATACCTACATGTCCTCACCAGACGTACGATTGTAATCAGACTGAGCTATTAAACCTGTTGATTGCGGGAGCCTAATTTGCTGTAGTCGTGGGTTTTGTTTCCTCTGTAAACCTGCAACCTTTAGTTACTGCTGGATGCCTGACCTTGAGAATCAGGCGTGGTGGGTCGAAAGCTTTCATGATATCCCATCTCTCTCTCTCTCTCACACACACACACACAGGCTCACAGCTATTGACCTGGCAGTAGAGCCTGACGGCCTAGGTCTGGGAATCAGCATCGTTGGTGGCAGCGGGTCGCCTAATGGGGACCTCCCTATCATTATAAAACGCATTTTACCTAACAGTCTTGCCGAGAAGGATGAAAAGCTGAAGTCAGGGGATGAGCTAATTGCGGTAAACGATACGCTGCTGGTTGGCATGAGAAAAGACTTTGCTATCGATATACTCTCCAATATTGAGGGCCCTGTACGGCTGTTGGTACTACAGGATGATTAAGCATATTTTCCTATTGTTGTACATGTACTAGCCAGTGGTGACTGTTTGTGGTACATCGTCGATGTATGCATGTGTGTTTGTGTGTGTGTGTCACGTTACTTTCTTGTTCCAATTACAAGCAAACATTATTTTTAATTATTAGTCTTCAGTTTGCACTGCTCGTGTAATTACATTCTAACTTCCCAGGCGCTTCCGTTCAGTTTTGTTTGTATCATGAGTCGGCTCCTGGGTCAGTCGGAGAGCCTGAAAATAGTAACCTTATTCTCAATGTCTCCCTGTGTACAAGATGGAACAATTGTCGTTCCTCTTGCACATGGTGAGAGCCTCAGAATATTTTCTATGCAGAATGTCACCAATCTCAGAAGGGACCGAGGCGAGGGCGAGGTCCTGGTATGTGGTATACATACAGCTATATAGTAGGCTGCAGCAGTCTCGGTCCCAGACCCGTCGAAAATTACAATTTTCGACGGGTCTGGGTACCCGAGACTACAGACCCACCACACACGCCCCGTCGGTAGTCTCGTTCCCATGCCCAGCCGCCCTCCGTCGGAGGGGAGGGGCGAAAAGTCGGCTGGGCACGAGACTACCCCGTCGGATCGGAGGGTCTGGAAACCAGCTTGAGACTAGCCACAAGTGTGCAGCTGTGCGGCTTGTGCTCATAATTAGCACTATCTGTAGCTACCTAACCTTTATCCCCAGTGCCCAGTGGGACTGCTGCTGACGTTCTAGGAACAATTCCATTTAACGCACATCATAGTTACAGCCTAAATTTTGCCCACGTCTGACGGGAAGTCAAGGAGGCGCGTTCGGTTACAGACTGGGGTCGGAACGTGGCCTCCCCAATAATCGGGTCGCGTGTTCGAGGTTCTTGGCTTTCTAAGACTATAGCCAATGCGTCGGTAACTTCCTTCGGGACTCCGAAACTAAAAGGATGACTGGGTACGTTACAAGGCCTCCTGTAATTCCCAGCCATCGCCTATCCAGCGCTCCGGGTGTCTGACACTCCAGGAGGGATGGGAGGATCCCTAGGCTTTTTTTTAATCTTCTCAAGTTTCTTTTTTTCCCTCCAAGTTTCTTTTTTCTCTCCTTTTTTCCCTCCACGTTAAGTTGTTCTCATTATAGAAATGCCACAAAAATAATATTAAAAATTTAATTTGAATTTTATAACATTAAATAACAGTCATCTATCTATCAGTACTATTAAGCCTGGGAAGAATTTTTCAAGTCTGACAGGCTGATGGCTACTGAATCATTCAGTAGCTACCAACAGCCAAGTCATTAGGAAATGCACACTTGCAGTATAAGCCCTTGTGGTGGGTTTGATGAGCTCATGATTCTTACATACACATGCAGTGACTGAATGGAGATGCAGTTTGTATAAATAATACAATGGGACAAGTTGTATGTCCTGTATCTAGCCAAGAAATAAACCTCACACCCAACGCATTCATTATGAAAGAGCTGGACACGAGACAAGAATACACACACAGGTATCCCACAGCAATTCCATCTGCCCTGCCGTCAGAGCCAGCCTACCACTTTTTCACCTCCTCAGTCTCCATGTACATGTTATAATTAGAAGTTAATTTACTCCCACTAATGGTTAGCTGTACATGTCATGGGAATATGACATAGATCTGGTGGAGGGGTGTCCTGTCCTAGAATATGCTGCTAAAAATTCAGAAGTTTGGCCGTGCATGTTTTTTTTTTACTCCGTTTTTGTGCGATTCTTGCAATCTCTAATACTTCATTTTGGGTTAGTCCACTACGATTCTGAGCCCTTCAATTAATACTGCTATCCTAAGAAAGCATTCCGAAATTAATCGCGTGTACATGCTAGATGCACAACCCCACTGAGCTAATTAAGAGGGCGATGAGAAAACAAATGATAGAGACAGTGTTACAAAGCCTGTACAGCCTCGTACTGCGAGAAAAGCTGGGGAGTGGAGCCTGGGAATGAGGCTAAAGCCTGCGTAGTGGCTGTGATAAAAAATCTATGGTTTAAAATGTCTGACAATGCTGAGGTTAGCCCTGTCTATCCAGTGAATGGCCTGCTCCAAGTACTGCAGGTATGGTGCTGGCGCACTGAAAAGAGAAATTGGGGCTTGTGTTGGTGGACTTTGACAGCTGTTACTGTCTTGTGTCAAATTCTGTGGCAGACTGTTTCTAGAGTCCTGACGTGATTGACCAGGTGCTGCAGGACGGGAACCGTAATTGGATTGGTCAGAATCTTGTAGTCTATATCCCACAGCACTTACACCATCACTCGTCTGATCTTGCAATCTCATTTCTTCACTTCTGTCTACTCTTATTGCCCTCTTGATCTCATTCTCCACTTGTCTGCAGCTCTGAGCGAGAGCAGCGTACCACGTTACTAGGTTGAAGTTGAGGGCCTTTTGCAGTTTTCTTGAGCACACGGGACAGAGGAAGAGAGGCTGGGCAGCTGCTTGTTCGATGGAAGAGCTCACGTTCATGGCACACTTGAAGTAGTAGCAATGCTTCATCCCAAATGTGTGACATAATTCATGTGTCACTACCTTCGTGTATGTGTGTGTGTGTGTGTGTATGCGTGTGTGTTAGCAGTGCCATACATGTAGAAAGCTCAAAAGGTCAGAAGACATGAGGTACAAGTGTGAGAGTGTTTGGACACCCCTTGACACTCCTGACACTTGACAGTAAAGGTCCTGCTAGTCTCGCGTAGCCAGACCCTCACTTTCAAGCAAGGGTCTGGCTACGTAAGACTACATTACACGCTGTGCTTTAGGCATATGCTCCATGCCAGGAGGAGGGCTCTGGGATATCTGCTATCAGGAATTGCCAAAATGGTAACAGCTAAGGTAGCTGCTGGCCCACCACTGAACAGGCATGTACTGTAGAATATAGCAGCTGATTTTCTTGTAAACTAGTTCTTATATTTAGAGCTGTATAAGGCAGCTTACTCGTATGACAACCCATAAATTCTGGAACTGCAGGTTGATACCATCAGGACCGTCCACTGCAGGACAAGAATTAAAGTGCCTCCCAAAACTGGCCACGGCACATCCGTCAGTCAGTGAAGCATGACCCAGGACAAAGTTTGAATCGGAATCAGGATACAGATCGACCAGAGTGATTCCCAACACACAGTATGCCTCTCTTGGCCGATGGGACTTCAAGTGCTTCAGGATATCCCCAACTAGGAATTGCTCTCTGTTTGTGTCCGGATGAACACGAGATGTCAGCCTCCCCATCTGAGACAGGTCAATTGTTTCGGCAACTCTGATGTGCATGTTGATGAAAAATGCTTCACAGAATTTCTCCAAACCCTGGAGTAAAAATGCATCAATTTCACTGAGGCTGTAGCCTGAGGGCGGAGACTTGCAGCTGATTGGTTGGATGACGATTGTTTTCTGCCGCATCCTCCGAGGATGGATTATCCTCTGAAAATCAAAGTGCACCTTCCATTGCTTGTATGTCTGCTTGTCCAAGAAACGTACGTCAGTGATGTCCTCGCGGTCTGAGAGCTCGAAAACGCTTTCACCGTCACTGCTGGCTGTTGGGCATTGGCTGAGGAGCCAGGAGAGGTCAGGGGTGCACCTTCTCTTGCTTCCAATAGCCTCTACTGCCTCCAGTCGAAGCACCTCGTCTGAACACGGTCCGGCGGCCATTATTTGCTGACACAGCACATAACTGTACTAATCACCTGACCCCACCGTGGCCGGCCCCCTGCATCCGATAAATGAGTAGTTAATTAGGCACCACTATAAAACGCGGCAAGATCTTTGATGACATTTAGATTTAGCTAACAAGTTTGATATGGAGACTGTGCATGCATTACCGGGACATAACGTGCGAGAAAGAAGGTTCGCGAAGCTGCAACTGCCGGGAATGAAACGGTAAGAGTTTGAAGTATTCGGTTTGATCGTAAATTATTTGCAGCTGGCTTGCTTGCAGCCTGCATGGTATACCAGTTGCCTATATAAATTGCCCTTATTAAATTTATATTTTTATGGCTGACTTTCCGCATTGAATCTTAAAGACGTCCATTACACTTGAGGGGAGACCTAACCCACATTCTTAGCTGTAGCCCCCTTGGATAATGATCTAACTGCTGCCTTCTTTTTCTCCTTTGTAGTTTCAGAAAACAGCAGAGCTCCGAGATCTACTACGGCAGGGGTCTGGAGCACATCCCAGTGAGAGAAGTGAGACCATGGAATGGAGATATCATGGCCTCCTACACCGGCCCGAATGCTGGCCTGACCAAGCTGGACCTGGACTCCAGTTCTCCTCCAGAGGGAATTGCCGATGAAGTTGGTGGAACAAAGAACTGGAACAACCCCAGTGAATTTGCCTACGGTATTTCTCTTTCGCTGTACGAAGAAGACCGAACAGCGGCTGCTAAGGGTACTGTCAGTGCAACAGCTGTACCAAGCTCAAAACCTGTGATAATTGGGGAACCAGTGGCCGATGTCTTTGCCGTGCAGGCACGGGAGAGTAGTGCGATTCTGGCCATAGCGGACGGGGTGAACTGGGGCAGGAAGGCCCGATTGGCAGCCAGATGTGCTGTGCATGCGGTAATGGACCACCTTTCGTCGAATCTCTCTCAGATACAATCGACTCCAAACTCGCGCACCATCTCCCACCTCCTCTTGGAGAGCGTCACAAAGAAGGCCCAGGAGCTCATTCTGAAGCACCATGCCACGCTGACGACTCTCAGTGCTGCAGTAGTCTGTGAAATGGCGAAGCCCGGAGAGTGGGGACTGTTCGTCGTAGCGGTTGGCGACAGTCCCGTGTATGTATACTGCCCCCATAGTCGGAAAGTGATGGAGGTCACTGTGGGGTGCCATCCGCACAACGGTAATCGGGACATGAGAATGGCGGGGGGTGTTTTGGGCCCCTCGATGGGTTCCCAGCCAGATCTTGAAAACCTCACAGTAGCATACATGCCAGTCTTCGCAGGTGATATCGTCTTCTGTACTTCGGATGGAGTCTCGGACAATTTTAGCAGCCAAGTTATGAATTCTGTTAATAGGCAGTCGACAGAGGCAAAGCCGTGCAGCTGCACCGCCAAGCCCCAACTGAAGCCGTGCTGCGAGAACATCGTCTATATGACGGCACTGCTGAGCAAGCACCAAGAGCAGCTGGATCGTTACCTCTCTGCACAGACGGTGGCGGCCTGCCTGATAAACCACGTCGTCGAGATCACCGAACAAAAGCGATTGTTTCGGAGCCATTGTATTGAAAATCACATCGACTTACGAAGGAGGTCCTTCGAGGACCCCGAGTTTGCAGCCCAGCTGAAATCTGCTCCAGGAAAACTCGACCATGCGACTGTAGTCACGTATCAGGTGGGCCAACATCGCCAATAACGACATCAGTGCACAGATCATGGATCAAAACTCCATCACTTCTTACCCCCCTCTCGTCCTATTTCATGTCTATTGTCCTGTGCACGCAGCTTTTTGCAATGTACATTCATTTGCCTGTGGGCATGCATTACGAGTGGTGAGTTTTTATGGTGTACTACATGACTTGTCCTAAACAATCAATTTACATAATCACCATCACCACTTATCTCTTTTTTGTATCCCCTTCCATCCCATTTTCTGTCCATTGTCCTGTGCAGCAGCTTTTGGCAATGTACATCCTAAACAATCAATTTACCTAATATTATGTGTCTGGCTCTCTGAAGTAATTGTGAAGAATGCCTTAGTCTAGCTCATTCCCAGTCTCCCTTCCAGCTTCTTGTCACGACCCAGTCTCCCCTCCAGCTTTTCGTCCGAACGAAAACCTGAAAGGGAAGACTGGGAACAAGGCTAGGAAGGTCTACAGTATAGTGACTACCTCATGGAGTTTTAGAGAATTGTGATTTCCTTCACAATTCCTGGTATGTAGTACCCCACATTTCCTTCCCTTCTGAACAATGCAGGAAATTCCACTTCTTCTGGTGAAGAAAATGAGTGGACTGTGAGAACGTAGGATACAGTGAAGCTTGTAAGTCACTGTAGGAATACTGATTGAGACTTCAGATGACCACAAACAGGACATGTGCATGGAAGTGACCATTGGACTGACATGATCGGTATACTATCAGAGTAAATAAAAATTATAAGAATATGGTTTCTTCCTGGAACGCATGGTTTAGGCTAAACTCATGTAGCTAGCCATGATCCAAACAAGTGTGACATTGAAGGTTCACACAAAAGTTGTGTGGCCGCTAGTGGCAGCAATGGAGCCAGGCTGCTACACGGTGTTAATCTTCTCGTGTGATTTTTGGTGAAACACGAAGCTGATGGTGGGCCCGTCCCACACTTTCTTGAGCACCATGTCCTCCAGGCTTCTCTTGTCGGAGCCGTGGTGCCACTGGGAGAGGTCGTTGCTGCAGTCGCTGCCCTCAGGGGGTGGGCGGACCTGCCGGCCCAGAACACAGCGCCGGCAATTGAACCTGGGAGGGAGGGAGGAAGAGAGGGAGGGACGTGGTCAGATATTGGATCATTTCCACCAGACTTGTAGAACATACACTGTAGCTTGTCCCGGGCGGCATGGTATTCCTTAACCTTGTATCCAGGCCTCACACCTAGATTTGTATCACAGCTGCGGAGAAAGACTAGTTTTCTTTCTCTGTCTTTCTCCATAGCTGTGAGATAAAATCTGGGTGGAAATTAAGCCTGGGGATTCCAGTTTAGAGATTAGAGCTATATGTATCAGACACGAAGCCAGCAAAAAAAAACCTTCCATTTCCATCCTCAACACTTTTGGTGTATTGAAGTGTAAACATCATATGTGGTCAGTTGCTTGTGCTATTATTAGCACACAAGGTAACAGAACTGACAAGAGATCGGAAGACATCCCAAAAATGCTACTAATGAATGTACCTGTACATGTAATTCATGTCTCATCAATAATATTAGTGAATAACAATGCCATATCTGGCAATTTATTCATTGTTTCAACCACACATGGGAGGGTCTGGAATGTGGCCATGCGCATGAATCAAATTAGAGCAGCCCAGTCACTTGCAGAGTTGTAGTGACACAATAATGAATTTATTTCAGTGGTTTGCATATTGACACCAAGACATAATTATGCACAATGAGGCATCCTAGGTTCTCCTAATATTGACACAGAGACACAGCTGACCATATAAGACCAAGAATAGGTGTATCCCACTCCTGGTCACATGATACAGTACACTGTACAATATACCAGTCTAGCAGGTGCTTATCTCTGTGGAGCATGCATGTAGTAGCTCCCAAGGTACTGTTTACAGTAAATACAGTGCCTAGCCACTTGAAAGTACATCAAATAGTGAAAGTCTGTATAATAAGGTACTTTCTCGCTTGTTTACAACTTCAGTACACATATGATCTCACAGTATATACATGGTATGGGGTTCCTTTGAATTTGACCACACAACTTGAGCTCAGAGAGCCAGTGACTGTGAATAACACTGCCTGTTTCTGGAAAAATGGTGATGCCAGTAGTCATGTGCCCATGGCAGAGAGACACTAGGTTGCACACTAGGTTGCATAAGAGGTTTCCTGAGAGTGTAAGGTCTACTAGGGTTAGTGTGAGATCAGCAGTATGTTCTGGGGTCTGGGGTCGTGGGTTTATGGGATCTGAGGTCATGTGATGCATGGTGATCACAGACCTAGTACTTCAGAGATGATCTCGGTTGGTTCTGGAAATCAATATTGGTCAAAAGTTCTCTTTCTACCAACCACACTTTTGGCTTCACAAAAACTTCATCAAAGTACCGATATTTTGACTGCTGGGCTGACAAATAGTTGTGGAATAGAAACTCCTAGACTCCTAGCTCCCATCTCTGGGCCTGCCCCCCAACAGGAAGCTGGCTAGAACACACAACCTGCCTGGAAGCTCCCATGTCTGCAAGTCTGAGGTAACTAAAGAACTGATTGCTTCCATTCTACATCGAACATCACATGATGCTGAACACATGTGTACCCAAGTGGTTACATCAACATACACTGCCATATTATCGTAAAGCCTAATTAGGCATAATGGGCACGATGACCTAACCTTACCTTGTACCCAGGCCTACCGCCCACCACGTTTAATCTCTTAACAGTGGAGAAAAAATTAACTAATGCCTAATTAGGGCACGATGACCTAACCTTGTACCCAGGCCTACCGCCCACTTAATCTCGTAACCGTGGAGAAAATTTTTGATAAACATCTGGGTGGTAGGCCAGGGTAGGATGTCTGGGCCTAGAAGAATCCATAACTGTCTTGAGTAGCTGAAACCAAAAAATTCCAAAGCATTTAAGGGGGGGGGGGGGGGCTACCTGCTTGCGACTGCTTCCTCTACTGCATTCCATGCTTCCTCACACTGTCTATGGATCCTTCTTGATAAATGCCAATACATCATGCCGCTCCCAAAAAAGTAGTATACTGTATGGTATACAATAATGCCCTGCCTCCCCAAAAGGCTAGTATGCCACTAGTGTAATCTCGTACCCAGCCCTTCAACGACCCAGATTATATCTCACAACTGTGGCAATTTTTCTCCACGGTTGTGAGATACATGTAGATGTAAAATCTGGGCCTGGGTAGGAGGCTAATACACACTGTAGTGTACAGTTCGCTGACCATTCCAAGGTGCGGGGGAGTGGACCGAGGGAAGACCCATGTAGGAAAACACACAAGCACGAAACCTAGAACTACTCACTCCCCAGGCAAGATAGCAAGCACACCACAGCCTGTCATGAGAATGCTGACCAACAGATACATACAGCTGTTTCGAGCTACACACAAGGCACTCATCCACAGCCTAAGAGAACACCGAAAGGCTAGGTGTAGGAAAGACATGCACACAACTTGAAGATCGGAAATAAGATATGTATAAAACAAATAACAAATAACTTTCCCCTTGCACTATTCCACTAGGAAATTGCATAACGCAGGTATGAGGTAATTACTACTTTAAAGTGGTTAGTTAACTGCTTCACTAAAAAGTAAATAAACAGTTACATCATTATCTGCAGGGGGATAACCACTTCCATATGTGAAACTTTAGGAATTTAAGTGTTTGGAATTTCATCATCACTTCCATAAACAATCCGTACAGTGTGATGCCCATTACATCATAGCTCTGGACTACCCACTCACTTGTCATGTGTGTCCGAGGTGGTCTCCTCGTTGAGTTGGAATAGCTTTCGAAGATCATCACGTGAAAAATGTCTTTCCACTCCTTCCTCCTTGTCCACCACACAGCTGTGTGCGTGTGTGTGTGTGTGTGTGTGTGTGTGTGTGTGTGTAATCACAAAGCTCCATAATGAAAGCAAACAAGCTGGTAAAGACCAGAAAGTGAGGCAGAGTATTACGGAATGTTTGTGAGTGTGCACTTCCATCCTGCCAATGTAAACACCAGCAATGGGAAGCTATAGGTTTTGCAAGCTGGCACAAATTTTCCTGCCAGATGGAACCTGGGAATTATGCTAGGTCTGTAGCAAGAGCCACCATTCAATTTCAGGCTCAGTACATAGACTCTGTTTGTTACCTGCTGAGAGCCTTCTTGTGTGCCTGGCGCTGAAAGATCTTCTCCTCAATTGAGCCAGTCTGTGTTGGTGGGTATGTGCGTGTGTGCGTGCAGGTATACAGGGAGAGAGAGAAAGATGTAAGGCAGGCAAAACAATTGCAAAGAATGGAAACTGTGGTGGTTGCTATTGGCTATTCCTCAGTGAACCCTGAGTACACAGCTTACATACTTGGGAAGACACACACAAATGTCAGCAAGCCATGATAGGCTAGTGCACATTACGTAGCATACTGATGAGAGTAATGGGTGTGGTCTGGCAAAGGGGAAATATGTGATGTTTTTATTAAGTGATGTTTTAAATTTAAGAAACTGACTACTACAGTTTGATTTTGTAGCCAAGCTGAACAGTAGCTGAGCAAGCATCTTCTTAGTTTTCTTCCGCAAAACATCCTAGTAGACTTAACAATTGAGGCATTCGTTATGATGCAATACATTAATGATTGAGAATTTCTATGTGAATTGCTGAGCATAATAGACAGAAACTGAGGCATACTAGGCAAGCTTTATGGGAATTGCCCAAAAGCATATTAGACAAACTCTTGAGGCAATGTGCACAACCCTACCATGGGACCACCACACTCAACCCTTAACCTCATTAACGAACGCACTTTCGTAACCATGATTGTAGAAACATACTCCATACACACAGATTCACAATTCACAAAGTAGTATTTTCACTACTGTATACTGAACTTACACATAGCAGTCTGTATATATAGACCTGTACACAAGTGGGGGGAAGTTGGAAATAACAATAACAGCATGTTAAATTGGTCATATGAGTTTTAGCATAACATGTGGGGCTGCATTCACCCCCCCTTGGAAATTTTGTGCCCCCCATTGGGGATTTCAATCCTTCAAAATTGAATACTTCTCACTATACGCACGTCCCACCAAAATATCTTCCGGTGTGCTTCTGCCCCCCCTTGGGGATTTTCCTAAACGAACCCCTGAACATGGGCCTGAGTAACAGATCAACGTGCATACATGGGAATAAAGCCAACAGGGCTGTCCCGTGCTGCTCCTATGGGCACACACAATAGGTCATTTCTTCTATGTGCTACACAAAAGAACATGCAGCACAAAGAGTCTATGTAAGCCGAAATGCAATAGGTCAAGGAAGTTAGTATTCACATTGTCAGGTGTGTAGTAAACACATTTGCATGCCCACAGGCCTGAAGGGCCTTGATAAGTTCCATTGTCCACTAATGCTATTCTTGAGGTCATGGGGTTCCGTATACAAACACAGCTGCTGAGAGCGTCTTAATTACGAGGCTTAAAAAATAGCATATTAGTGCTTGTCCACTCTTATGCTATTCCTGAGGTCATGGGGTGCCATACACAAACACAGCTACCGAGAGCGCTTAATTACGAGGCTGAAAAAATTGTATATTAGAGCTTCCGTCCACTCTTATGCTATTTTTGAGGTCATGTGGTGCCGTATACAAACACAGCTGCTGAGAGCGCTTAATTATGAGGCTGAGAAAACACTATATTAGTGCTGTCAACCTGGCCCCATTCCAAGACTCACTTTTCTTGATACAAAGCTGTGGAATGGAGTCTGAAAACGAGGTTCAACTTTTTGTGCTTGGATTTTAGCCTCGTACCCAGGCCTCCCCTCGCAACTTTTTTCACAACCATGGAAAAAGAAAAAAAAACGGCTATGAAAAAAGCTGCAAGGGGAGGCCTGGGTACAAGACTAGTACATTTACCTTGAAAACCCTTGATACAATAGACACTTTGCCATTATGATGTAATGGTGGGTAAAAGTGAGCACTAATTGGAGAAAACACACGCAAATGTGCTTTGATGTATTTTAAAAGAACATGCATGTTTACACGTGTTTTCGTGTATTTTCTCCATTTAGTGCTCACTTTTACCCCTCCATTATATCGTAATGGTAAAGGGTCTATTACCAATATTGGATTATGTTTGCAGCTGTCCCTTTGTACCAAGACTGCAAACATACATGTACAGAGACACACCTGCTTCTTCTGTCCATCCCTCCAGACCCGGGCCATGGCCTGATCGTCATTTGCTGGGTTCCAATCAGGATCGAACATCACCAGACGATTGGCTCCAATGAGATTGAGGCCACACCCACCAGCCTTGCTACTGAGCATAAACACAAACTCTGCACTCTGGAGGTCAAAGATAAAGAGGTGACTAGGTATGTACATAGCCCACTAACTGTGGTAACCATGGCAACTGTGGTAAAGTGGTAACTATGGTAATCTGTGGTAACTTGGTAATTAGGTAACTGTGGTAAGTGTGTTAATTTTGGAACAGAAGCCATACATTTGAATTTCAGGAGTAGGGAGGCTCACTGTGGGGTCATTAAAGCGGTCCACTGTCTTCTGTCGCTTCTTGATGGACATTGAGCCGTCCAGACGAACATACTCATATCTGTCAGTGGGAGAAAGACGCTTGTGGTATCTACGGCTGGCAATGGAATGGTAGAGTGGTAGAGAAAGGGCAGAGAGGGGAGGGAAGAAAAGGAGAGGAGATGAGAGGGAAGGAAAGGAAAGAGAAGGGGAGGGGGGGCAGGAGAAGATAGAGAAGAGGTAGAGGTCTGACCTTCTTAATCTGCAGAGCTGCTCAAAGACGTCCAATGTCTGAGTGTAGTTCGACACCAGCACCACCTACAGAGGAGAGAGATAGCAAGCAGGCGAGCTACCATTTGAGCCGAGAGTGGACGAAAAGCGAGAGCCTGGTAAGGAGGCTATCCACATACCTTGTCATCAGTGGTGGCCCTGGTGATTGCCAGGATGTAGTCCAACACCAGCATTTTCCCTGGAGCCATGCACAGCAGGACCAGAGAGCATCTCATTAAAGCTCAGGCAGTGTGCAATGTAGCATGATCTATTGCCCCACTGCCACTGCAAACACGGCAATAACTTAGCCTCGTTCCCAGGCCTGTAGCCCAACGTTTTGTCACTTGCAGCACAAAAACCAGCTAGGTGCAGGCCTGGGAACGAGGCTAGGTGCAGGCCTGGGAACGAGGCTTGGTGCAGGCCTGGGAACGAGGCTTGCTATACTATGTGAAACCAGAACAGGTCTACACCAAATTACCAGTTCACCTGAGAACTCTGGCTGCAGCTTCTTGGGGTTGAAGCTTCCAGGGAAGAGCTCCAGTGCCCCCTCAAAGCCCTCCTCGCCAAGCTGAGCCTTGTCGTACACCAGCAGGGGGTCTGACAAAGAAAGAAAGAAGGGGTGGGGTAGGGTGGCATGAAATGGAGTCACATGAGACTAAACATGCGAAAAAAAGCTGGGAGTGGAGACTGGGAACGAGGCTAGAGCTATTATACATGTAAGTGTAAGTGTTGATTTGAAACAATTATGGCTACTTGACTGGGTCCTAGATGGTTTACTAGCCTCATGCAGCTAGCTAGTCTATTGCTCCTCTGTTCAGGGGCTCTGATAGCTCAATGGGTAAGAGTATCTGACTAGCAGTCTGAAGGGCCTGGCCCAGTTGGGTCCAGTTTCTAGTAGCTAGTTCATATGCATGTGCTCACGGTTGCAGAGTTTCTTGAGCTGAGTGATGGCCGCGAGGGAGGAGGCAGTTGCCTTTCCAGAGGATGAAGAGGAGGAGCTCTTGGCGAGCAGCTGCCTGGTGGCCTTGGAGCTGGTGAACTGCTTGTAGAGGGCGGTCTGGAGGGGGGTCAGGCGGCAGCACAACACCTGCTCCACCTTCACTGGGAGGTACTTGGTCAAGATGGAGGCTGTGCGACGGATGATACACCTGTGTGTGTGTGTGTGTGTGTGTGTGGAGGAGGGGGGCATTCCTTCATATAACCTAGAGATTTCAGGTACCTCTACTCCAGTTAGTGGGAAAGTATAGCCTCATTCCCAGGCTCCACTCCCCAGCTTTCCTCGCATCGTGTGTTGAGAAAAGCTGGGGCTGGGGACAAGGCTAGGAAGTATTGGTTTGAGGTTCAGTTGTGCCCGGAGTATTATATATATACATGCTTATGCCAGCCCCCTAGATCAAGTCTATACATGGCTCAATCGTATCAAAAACTGTGAGAACTATGCAAACATACATCAGGGCAGTACACACTGACACAGACACACTTCGAGGTCTGTGGGTGGACTGAGCCAATGATGCTGACCTGTTGACGATGGACGCCAGTTCACTGAGTTGCTCTTCTCCACGCTGGGTCTCCCTGTCAGTGGCACAGGCGTCACGACCTCGTAAGATGGGAGTCTCAAATCGGCGCTTGAATTCTGAGGTTGTGCCTGGAGCCAGGACGGGAGAGAACAATATCTAGCTAGCCAAACTGCTGGTATGAAGTCAGGGTATATTTCATACTAGTCTGGGTTCTGTCTATATAGTTTTAGTCTCGTACCCAGACCTTGGTTCCTCCCCCTTGCCGAACGTTCAGCGAGGGGGAGAAGTCAAGGTCTGGTCACAAGACTATTATAGTTTAGGAATCAGTCCATGGGGTCTGATACTGATACTGAGAAACCCAGTCCAGGCTGTATGGAGTCTGGACTCACCTAGGATTCCGGTGTTGACAAAGTGCAGCAGACTGAAGTACTCCAGTAGGTCGTTCTGGATCGGAGTGCCCGAGAGGAGGATCCGGCGCTGGGTTTTGAGCTGACTCAGGGCTGTGTAGGTCTGGTTCTCACAGTTCTTCAACCGGTGGCCCTGCAGATGGTGAGGGTACATACAGGTGGCGAAGGTACATGTACATACATGTACAGGTGGTGAGGGGTGCAAATGGTGAGGGGTGCAAGTGGTGAGGAGAATGGGTTCGCCATTTGGTGCCATATACTATATATACATGTACATGCTTGATACATGTAGGTGTTATGTAAAAGGTGAGTATTGCAGAGTGAATCACTTGGTATGTCATGCACTTGGCTTGCTCACAAACCTCGTCGCAGATCACAAGTCCAACTCTGTTGCTGTGAAGCACTGGAGCATGGAGCCGAAATGTCTCGTAAGAGATGAGAAGGATGGGAGTGGGAGTGCGACGGCCGTACTGGGTCATGAAACCAGCTGCAGGTGTGTGTGTGTGTGTGTGTGTGTGTGTGTCAAGTGTACACATACACACTGTCAACTCCATGTCACCAAGGAGTACTTGGTTCTAGAAAAAGCAAAAATGCCCCTAATTCACATACCATTTAGAAGCTAATCTAAACCACTTTCCACATCACTGGCCTGGAAGATATACGTACATGTACGTGTCCCATATATGAGCTGATGGATGTGCGGCCTTCTATACTAAAATTATAAATGCATTGTAGTCCACAATTATTAGAATAAAAAATACAATTCTTAATGACAAAGTTCACGATATTTATGCACACACATAGTACTACATCGGTGATGCACAAAGCCACACATTGGTACATAGTGAGTCATGCAATGATCTACTGTCGAGTTTACACAAGCAGACATGCCTCATACCAACAGCTGGCAGTTTGGAACGTATGCACTTGAACTCATAAATGAGCCGTGACATCCTGATGTCCGTATACTGAAAATCAATGCTGACGTACATTACTGGAGGTCACATGGGAACACGAGGGACAGGAAGGTGGAAGTCAACCAGCAGACAGCTGTTTAGCCTCAATACTGCTGCATATATAGCAGGTACATGTACACCAAAATTGATGCAGGCTTCAGGGTTTATACACATAAGCGAATTCATCAAGATGGAAGAAAAAACATTCAAGAGAGCAAAGAAACTCCCAAAAAAAATCGGAGCCCAGCTGGGGATTGAGCCCAGGACCTTCTGATTACTAGTCAGATGCTCTTACCCACTGAGCTACTGAGCAGAGGAGCAGTAGGCAAGCTTGCCCATATCACTAATGGCGGTATAATCAAAAAAGGTTATAGGTACATGTAACAACCCACCACATTCTAAGCCCGGTTCCCATGGAAAAATGTGCAATGAAAAGCTAGGGAGTGGAACTTGGGAATGGGACTACAGAGTTCTATGGAAAACAGCTGCAGAGTTAATTTATACAGCCTGCCCCCAGGCTCCACTTTTCTGTCCTGCATGCAAGGGAGTGAACCTGGGCAAAGGTTACCACCCACCTACAGGAGAACACACAGTACACTTTCATTGTCAGTATCAGCTGAGCCATGAGAAAGCTGACTGCCAAGTTTACATGGGGCGGACATTCCTCATACGTGTACTATCCAAACATGAAGAAGTACTTAGGCCCATCACTTCCTGAGATGGGTATTGTAAATTCAAAGAAAGGTGGGCTAGGCAGTGGACTTACCATAAATGACTAATGATGAGCTGTCTAATTCCCACTAAGTCCCACCCTACCCATACATGAAAACTAAAGGCATCTTAACTCTTACATCAAGCTTTAGGCCCACCCATACTAATTATTCAACCCCCTTAACCCTTAACATATACTACCACATACCCTAAATACTAACACATTCACTTAACCTAAATACTCGCATACTTACTAATCTAATTAGGCACATAGCAACATAATAAATGAAGTAGAAAAGAGAAAAGAGCTCACCCAGTCCATGACCACACAAAGTTAAAACATTGAAGGTTAATTAATAATAATAATTATACTAATGTGAAGGTGTACAAACAATACACAGGTAACCTGGCCTTGCACGGTTCCCAGGCCCATCTACGTGTGTTTCAAGCTGTAGCAAGTACTGAAATGCACATGAGGGCCGGGACGAGGCTACAAAGCATAACTATGCCTTGATCATTAAGATAGCACACTCTTTGCCACTGCTTCTGGCTAGAACACTGAACTGGTTACTGTTAAAAAGCACAAAATATTTAGGCCCATCAACCCAGGTGGAAATACATGAGATTGTGCATGTACATGTATGTTTACATCATTCTGTTACATACTTGAGATTGCCAGTATTTTAAGCTACAATGCGGCTACAATGTAGCTTTGTACCCAGGCCCCCAAAACACAGATTATAAATCACAGCCGTGGAGAAAAAGAGACGAGATCTGGAAGAGGAAGGCCAGGGTATGAGGCCAGTCAGAACCCACCTAATTTCTTATCAATCTCCTCCTTGGACCCCGAGTCGATGGCAAGGATACCCACCTTCTCACCCAGCCACTTGGTGATCTCCTTGTGCCAGTTCTGTGAGGGAGAGAAAGAGAAAAAGAAGACATTTTATAGCCTCGAATACAAAGCCTCGGGGCACATAATTTTTCCACAGCTGAAATTCTCCATGGCTGCAAAAAAAATCTGCACATGGAGGGTAAGACCTTATCGTACCTTCACTAGGCTCGACGGTGTGACGACTATTGCCTTATCAATCGTTGGAGTAGCTAACAGGGAGAGAGCAGGAAGTAGATGAGAATCACGTTGCCCATATAAAGTAATTAGAAGCAGTGTCCTTATTATTCAAGGACTTATAGTGTCCCTATATACTAGTAGCGACTCTTAACAGTGCAAGAAGCAATGCCTTTAGTACCTCCAGTAGTCACAATAAAGTGGCCTAATGAATTTTCTCAGTGAACTATATTTGGGCCTTTTGAAAGTGCTCAATAGATTATGATGTAATGGGGGGTAAAAGTGAGCACTAAATGAAGAAAATACAGGAAAACATTTGTAAACAAGCATGTTCTTATGTTTTCGTACAAGAACACTACATTGAAGCACATGTTCTCATGTATTTTCTCCAATTAGTGCTCACTTTTACCCCCCCATTACATCATAATGGTAAAGGGTCTATTGAAGAATTACAAGCAAACAGTTCTCTGGCATCGTCCTTACTATTTCAAGGAAAAAGCCACAGATTCCTTTTCATTCTGCCAATTTCAAGGAATGAAACTCCCTTTCATGTATGTCTATACTATGTACTAGCCTCGTTCCCAGGCCACACCCCTCTCCACTTTTTTGTGGGGAGGGGTGTGGCCTGGGAACGAGGTTAACTATGTACTATGTATGACGAGTCAATTAAACCAATGATGGGCTGGCTTACCATCTGGGCCTTGTCTCTGAATGGAAAGAAAGTGAGAGGAGGGGAAGGGAAGAGGGTGGAGAGAGACAGTTGGGGGGATGGAGGAGGAAGAATGAAGTCTGTAGAGCTATGTGTGCATAGCCTCGTTCCCAGGCTCCACTGCTCCATGCCTTTGCACAGCAGAGAAGTAATTTCGCACTATGGGAATTTTTCTACCACAAAAAATACTGGGCAGTGGAGCCTGGGAACAAGGTATGAGTGGATGTTCAATATGGTAGTTATAGAGCTTACCAGCAGAGTCCACATTAGAGTTATACACTGAAGTGTTTTGCCAAGTCCCTGGAGGGTATGCAGCATTACAGGCAGCATGAGGAGGTTTTCTTTTTGAGGCAAAACAGAAGGAAAAGTACCATTTCATCCGCCATGATGCAACCAAAGTTACTGTCGATCTTTTCTCCAGTGACACAGTCCCACATGAATTTCACTCCCTGGAAAAAAAGTAGCAAACAGTAGAGAACATATTCACGTTATAGCCATGTTCCTGGCGCTCTATTATCCATGCTCCCATATAAAATGGAAAAGATTCCACTGTCCAGGTTAAAAGCAGGGAGATGTGGTTCATTTGATACTCACCTCTCTTTGATGAGGTCTCAACACTTTTGCAAGCAGAGGGTCGACCACCACTGTACAGGAGAGAGCAGAGAGCAGCTCAATAGAGCCTCGGATCCAGGCCTTCCACCCAGATTTTTTCTCAAAGCCAAGGAGATTTTTTCCATGGCTGCGAAAAAAGCCGCGAGGGGAGGCCTGGGTACAAGACTAAGCACAATACACAATGCTAGTGAGAGCAGGCATACAAAAGACATACCGTGAACCTCTTGCTTTTGATTAGCTCTGGAACAGAACAAAGACATAGAAAGTAACAAAGACTTCAGTGAGAACTTCAATGTGCATGCGAAGGCTAGAAGGATGCTAGTCTCACTATATATTTCCAGGCTGCTGTTCCGCTTCATAGCCTGGGAATTAGGCTATAGACATGTTTGCATCTCATACCGAGACTGGGTACAAGCTCTTAGGAGGACTACGCGTGCTCTAAATGTAGGTTTAACCCTTTTTCTCTCAAACTTCATATATATTCTTTCTCCCAGCGAACATTTTTTTTGTATGAGCATGTGTAGTGAAATTTGTACTAAGATGTGGTATAGAGGTAAACCACACTAGCCTCATTCCCAGGTCCCCGCTTTATTCGGTTGCACGAAGGTAAAGTGGTGTAGCCAAACAAAGCATGAGCCTGGGAATGAAGTGAAAACTACATCATATAATTTTAAAGCTGTAACTCCTTACGAGTTGGCAGTGAGTTGCTCATGAGCAGACAGTTGCTTAGGTGTGTAAAGAATTAGAGCCCCATCCTCATATGGGTCGTGCAGGGTAGCTCTCATCCCAGCCCTCCGCATTCCCAGCCCTCTTTGGAGGGAAGGGCCTGTGTGTGTGTGTGTGTGTGTGTGGAGGGCTTATTTCAGGGGTCAAATATTACACATTTGTGTGAAGTTGGGACCAAAATATTAACAATGTGGTTATTAGCGAGGTTTTCTCATTTCAGGGTCCTGATGAGAGGGGTTCCACTATGTTCATGACAGGAAGACAAGGTGGTACACAGTCTACCTTTATAGTTCGGTATTGGAATCTTGAATGGTTTTGCTACAAGTCTCTTAATCCTCTCCTCCTGTGTGGGATTGGTTATGGCATGAGCGAGGGGCAAAATATATCCATGCACACACACACAAAATAAATTCACAGGTGTAACGATTTTGCTTACATGACTGGATAGTTCAGATCCATTTAGGTCAGATGCCAGATGAGGTGAACTGTTGCAGTGTGTCAATGGTGCCCTACGCGTAGGGTCACCTGCATGCTTTTTCTAATGGAAATGGTCAAAGATCAAAGTACACAAAATGAAAAATTTCCACGTTTTTTTTTGTAAATTAATTAATTTTGGGCTCCACAGTCGAAAACGTACATATGGAGGTGTCTCTACATTTTCAGTACTTGGAGACTCGCATTTCCTCTTTAGTAACTGGCTTGGTGCACATGAGCGTCTCTGGGAAAAATACAGGACAGGCATAGGAGGGCATTATTTGGAATAGAACGAGCCGCTGGCATATCACTACCGTTTCTCCATGCTTCTTACCATGATATTAGACGGCTCTCTTTTATTACACGCACAAGCAAGGAAGTCAGAGGTCCACACATTGAAGGGGCCTGCTCACCGAGCTCTCGTTCTCGTTCACCAGTGACCGGTCGACCGCCTAAGTTTTGAAAATTCCCTCCACCAAATTATTACGTCAACGTGTTTATGAATGTGCGCGCATGCGTTGAGACTTTGTAACGCCCCTCCGCCCCATGCAGAACCTACTTGCGGCCTTTGCATTGAGAAATGAGGTACTCACTACTGATATGCTGTGTTTACTAATACCGTATATGTATGTAGCTAGCTATTATTCTGATAACGAGACTATTTAGCTATGTCATAGGTACTATACCTTCCAGTATCTATGCCTATGTGTATCCTAAACAACAGGAATTTGTATGTATGCTATATATGTGGCTAGCTTCAGACTTTCAAAACGTGTACTGTGTGTCTCTACTCCAGTTATGCCAGATCAAGAAGTCGTGGTCGCAGGGACCGTTCACCATCATCTGGGCAGTTTAAGGGAAGCAGGAGGGAGCAAGATCGTTCACGTAGTCCATCATTCCGGTGGTCCACTCGATCCCGATCTCGATCACCTTTGGAGCGTCACTACAGAAGAAGAGACACCACACCGGAGCCAGAACTGGAACCGGGACTGGAAACAATGAATCCATTGGAAGTAGAGAACGCATGGTTTGAGTTCATGATGGAAGACGAAGAACTCGACAACAAGAAGACTCGTGTGAAGATGGACTTCTCCTGTGAGGTCTGCAATGTAAACGTCTCCAGTATGCAGGCCCTCCAGATACACTTTGCTGGTGCTAAACATCAGAAGAAACTTAGGCAAGGTGGCCTCTCGACAGACTTGAAAGACCTCAACAAGGATGATATGGACCCAGCTTCCAAGGACAAGATTTTTCGATGTACTGTATGTGATGTGGTTCTCAGCGGGCATGAAATCAATGTACACGTCAAAGGACCACGCCATCAGACCGCAGTGGAAGATGCTGGTATAGAGAGCACTGACGTCTTTGTGGAGGTGAATTCCGGTACACATCAGAGTGCCAGCTCCAACACCATAAAAACTTACTCTACTAAACACGAGCACCACTGCAGTCTCTGTGGAGTGACCTTGCACCACTGGGACATTTTTCAGAAGCATCTCCAGGGCAAGCGGCACCAGAAACTTCTGAAGTGGAACGAACCCGATGAGGAGGTCATAGCGGAGAGCGCTGGGCAGCAACAGTTTTGGTGCAACATCTGTGGCATCTTCTGTACCAACAAAGATTCTCTTGACGGTCACCTCGCAGGAAAGAAACATTTCAAAATGTTGAAATCAAAGGGCATCTCCTTGCCGACTGTAGAGAACCAGGAAAACCATGCTAACCCCCCTCCAAGCTCTTCTCAGGGTCTTTCCCAGGCTAAACAGTCAAGAGGGACAGTAGAATCTAAGGTGACCAGTAGCAGACGGAGATCTCGTTCTCATTCTCCGGGGGCTATAACTTCACGTGAGAGGCGGAGGTCCCATTCTCGTTCTCGTTCACCAGTGAGTACCTCACGTGACAGGCGGAGGTCCCGTTCTCGCTCCCATTCACCAGCAACCTCACGCAGGAGGGGGAGGTCCCATTCTCGTTCTCCGATAACCACAACCACACGTGAGAGACGGCGGTCTCGTTCTCGGTCACCAGCAACCACAGCCTCACGTGAGAGACGGAGGACCCGTTCTCGTTCTCGGTCACCAACCTCACGCGACAGACGGAGGTCCCGTTCTCGGTCACCAGCAACCACAACCTCACGCGACAGACGGAGGTCCCGTTCTCGTTCTCGATCACCCATTACCTTACATGAGAGACCGTGGTCCTATTCTCGTTCACAGTCACCGGCAACCACAACCTCACGTGAGAGGCGACGGTCCCGTTCTCATTCACCAGACAGGCTGAAGTCTCGTTCTCGTTCACCAGTGGCTGTGTCTTCACGTGAGAAGCGGAGATCCCATTCTCCTGGAACTGCAACTACACGTGAGAAGCGAAAGTCTCATTCCGACTCTCCTAAAAATGAGAAGTCTAAGCATCGCTCACATCGTAGCCATAAAGAGCGAAAACACTCTCGTAGTGAGAAGAAATCTTCAAATAAAGCCCGCCGGAGCCGAAGCCAGACTCGAAAGAGGGAGCCATCGCCTAAAATACCACCATCACCAGGTACTCCCCTGACAGAAGAAGCCAGTGTTTCACTGCAAACAAAAGTAGGATCTCGGCAAACGGAGAAAGAGACAAGGCTACGTTCTCGAAAGGGAGAAGTGGAGGATGACAGTCACCGAGAAAGAACACGAAGAAAATTGTGTGGAAAGTCTCAAGAGGAAGAACGGCTGGAGACTGAAGTACCGAAGCCAAGAGAAAAAGCAGAGGAGTTACAATCACTAAAGGAAGGCGGTGGAGATGAGGATGAAGGAACTCCATGTCAGAGTCCTCAGAGGGAAGGATCCACACCCCCACCAACGCCACAGGCCGTTGTTCAGCCGCAACTGATGATGGTCCCTCAGTTCCCAGGGGCAGTACAACCAGCTACCTCACAGCCCATGGCACAGCCTCAATTTTCCGTACAGCAGTCCCCACTGGCCTTAGCTCTCTATCAGTTTGCTCAGCAGACTTCTACAATGGCCATGCTTGGACCAGGCTTCCAGCAGATGACCCCTACTATGTCATTTTTACAGCCGCCTGTTCAGGGCACAGATGGAACTACATCGCAGCAATTCCCGCAAATGGCTCTCTATCAGAACGCCCTAAACCTTGCCTTTTCACAGCAGTCTGCGGGTATGGGCTTGCCTCAGTCCCAAACTCCCTTTTATTTACAGCCTGCAGGAGTTGTACCACAGATGATGCCACAAGCGATAGCCAGCCCACAAACAGCAGCAGCGGGAGGACAGCAACAGTTGATGAATTATCAGCAGCAGCAGTTGATGAATTATCAGCAGCAAGGAGTGTCCATTCCACAAACACAACACCCAATGGCCATGTCACAGCTGCAAATGCCTGCAATGGCTACATTGCAGCCACAAATGCCCGCAATGGCCATGTCACAGCCACAAATGCCTGTAGTGGCCGTGTCTCAGCCACAAACATCTGCAATGGCCACGACTCATCCAAAGTCTGCAGTGGCCATGCCACAGCCATTGTCAGCACTGGCCCCTGCCCGGCCAATGCCTGCAATGGCCATGTCACAGCCACTAAACCCGGCAGTATCACAAGCGGTCCCTGCTGTAGCCATGTCGCAGCCATTACCCAGCTTTCAACCAATGGCACAGGTCGCAGTTTCTCCTACAGTCCCTCCCCCTCTTCCGACGCCTCAACTTCCGTTGTCTCCAACCACACCACAAGGGGCTCGAGCTACCATAAACCAACCAAATACGCCAGAGGAAGAAGAGGCCCCTTCGACTCCGGTTATGGATGAGCGTATCATGCCAGAGCCTCGCTCCCAGGTGACCGATAGCACACTTCCTCGGGACTCCACCGCCCAGCAGGCTGTGACTGATAGGTTTAGAGAGGAGAAGGTTGTGCAACCTGCCTTGCAGCTAGACTCCAAGAGAGGGTCGGTGGCTAAAGTTGCTGAGCAACAGATCCGCTGTGTGCTGTGTAAGAAGATATTTCCCTCCGACAAAACTCAGAAGCACTTGATCACTATGGAACACATTAATGCAGTAATTAAGAACCCTGGGGTCAGAATCCACGAAATTCTGATCAAGATTTGAGTTGAAGCTAGCTAGCTAGGTCACGTTCTGATGTATGTGATGATCTAAGCTGCCTGTATCTGACCTTGGACTCTCTTTCTGTTTGATGTTGGGCTTGTTATGGGGTCTCTCCGGCCGGATTTGAATTGTAATTGGTAATTACGTCATAGTCCAGGTCTCGTGACGTGCAAATTATAACAGTCTCCACGTGGTCGGCGTTAGGCGTGCTCGCTATAGCGCTAGATGTGGAGATCGAGAGGAGCCACATCGATAAGGTAAATTGGTGACAGTACCTACGCGCGTATACGCACATAATTTTAGCCTCTCTGTGCGCTACGTGTCAGTGTGCACTATTTGGAGGTAATTACGTGCATCACTCACTGTACCCACAGGTTGAGGTATCACTTTACACTCTCAAGCTGATGCGATGGAAAGGTGGCAGTATGGCCCGGACATAACCCTGGGACAACGAAGGCAGCCAGGTGAGAGTTCCTTCCGAGATGATCAATTAACACCTCATCCCAAAAGGAGGCGAGCTGAAACATATCCGTTTGCAGATCAAAGTTCCCGGATGAGCAGCAAGGTTAGCTGCGTGCTGTGCAGAGTGATCCTCACCTCTAGCGAAGAGATTTCAGAGCACCTTTCTTCTAAAGAACACTATGAAATGATGTGTCACCATCCTGGAACAAAGGTGGAAGATGTGTTGATCCCAGAAAGCTTTAGGGTTTTGGGTGATGAAATGTCTGATTCGAGACCAGACTATATGATGGGAAACGGACCTCGAAGTAAAAGACGGAGTGCCACCGGCTCACAGACACACCCACAAAAAAGCCAACTCAGTAGTACAAGCTTCCAGATATCTGAGTCGGAGCTGCAGCTTGCTAGACAGCTGAGTTTTGCAGATGCCATGTTGCCCCATCCTTCCACCTCTGGTCTGCCTAGCAGTGGTAAGATTCAAAGTGTGGAGGCACATGTAGGTGCGAGCTACCCTAAGCATCATCAGAGAGCCCGTGAGCCATTTCTATTGCAGGAGGCTGGTCAGAGAACCCGAAAGCCATTCCGGTTGCAAGAGGCCGGTCAGAGAACCCAAGAGCCATTCCCGTTGCATGAGGTAGGTCAGAGAACCCGAGACCCATTCCAGTTGCAAGAGGCAAATCAGAGAACCCGAGAGCCATTCCAGATACAGAAGGTGGAAGACAGAACCCGAGACCCATTCCAGTTGAAGGAAGCAGGTCAGAGACCCCGAGAATCGATCCAGTTGCAAGAAGTGAGTCGGAGAACCCGAGAACCAATCCAGGTGCGTGAGGCGGGACAGAGATCCCGAGAGCCATTCAAGTTGCAAGAGGCAGTGAAGAAAGAACTCCCCCAGCCTAGAGAGTCGGCTTATTCTTCACCTCATGCTAGCGAAAGCAAAAAGCTTCGCACACGCAAGGAAAGTGGCGACAGAGGTAGCCTAAAGCAAGCTGCCAAGATTAAGGTAGAGCCGAAGGAGGCAGAGCGGCCGAAGGTGAAGGTAGAAGTTGTAGCCGAGGAAACAGATGTGAAGGAGAGTCTGATTCGGTGTAAGGCCTGCAACATCGTGGTTCCAAACCAGTTCCACTGGGAGGCCCATGTCACAAGCGAGAGGCATCTGGAGAACTTGAGAAAGGCGGAGGAAGCAAAGGCTCAAAAGCAGAAGGAGGAGGGACAGGTAGTGACAGAGGAAGAGATGGAGATACTGGAGAGGATAAGGGCGGAGATGGAACAAGAAGAGGAGGAGATGGCTGGGTGGGACGTCCCTGAGACCGAGCTCTCCGAGGAAAGAGAAGGAGGAGAGAAAGACGTTGAGCTACAGCCCGAGAGCTCACAGCTATCGTCACCGCAGGTGTCTGAAGGCACCCAACCACCAGATTTTCCCTCCATTCAACACTTCCCTGATGATCCGAATATGGAGATTCACATCGAATTGCGCTGTGGGCTCTGCAATATGGTGGTACAGAACCGGGACTACTGGGAAGCACACACAAAGAGCCCAATACATCAGAGAGCTATGGCCTCGACCTCTGTAGGTGACTCTGCAAGTACTGTAGTGGGTGTCACGGGTCCGCCTATGGCAATGTTTTACTGCAGTATCTGCAGCACATTCTCCTATACAGAAAAGCATTTTACTGATCACGTCACGGGGAGGAGGCACAGGGAAAATCTCAAATGGAAGTCTCATCCGAAGAATCAGAATCCTGACCAGAATCAGAATGCACCTCCTATATCTCAGCAGCATGTCACGTCTTCCACACTTTATTCTAATGCTCAGCCAAAACTTTCATCTCAAAGACCCCAAGCTTCGTCACGGCCGCAGGTCCGAGGAACTCCTAGAGAAGGAGGAACCTCTAAATCTGCGAAACCGGTACAAAAGCAAATTTTACGCAAAGCAGTGGAGACAAGTTCTGCCAGTTCACTCTCTGCTACTACTTTGAGTTTCTCACTCCAGCGCCTGCAAAAGCAGCTATCAGATACCCCCGCAGTTAAAATGCTATCATCTTCCCAGAGTGATCCTGTCAAAGTCTCTCAGCCTGCCACATCAACCACAGCAATGGCTGAAAGTCCCCTTCAGGAGACCGGAGGGAAGGGGTCCACCAAGGCGAGAGGCAAGCGCTGCATCACTCCCATATTACCCCCGGAGCCCTCCGCCACTGAAGACACCCCTCCCGAGAAGAAGAGAGTTATCAGGTTGAAACGTCCCCGGAGTAGAGACTCCTCCACTGGAGTCAGTCACAGCTCGTCAGATGTAGAGTATCAGCGGAGCGAAGAAAAGCTGAACGATAAAGGAAATGTTCCCTCCAAATCAGCTCCACCACGGTCCAGTGCTCTGACCTCTAGCAAAGACTACTTGAGGCTCCAGAAGTCACCGCCACTAAAAGCCTTACCCGATTCCTCGGGTACCTCCAGGATGGAAACACATGCTTCGCAGCGTTATCCAGCTTCGAAAGAAATATCACCTGCTTCAACTTCTGCTGCCACTTCCTCGAGACCAGCTGTAACCAGGCGGGTCATCAGGATAAAACGTTCATCCACCGTCGCCCAAAGCCACCCACAGTATGATTCAGTGCCGTCCGAGAGAAGGGTCAGAAGATCAGTGACTCCACAATATCCACAGAGCACTCGCGATCAGTTTGAAGAGGAACGACAGAGAATCGAAGCAGATTACAGAAATGAACCTGAAGCCAACGAAGAGGAAGGTTATTTGGAGTTTGAGATCCACCCAGATACACCAGACTTTGAGCAGTACTATGGCCAGGATTTCACCCTCCCTCTCTTTAAACGTCCTGGAGATGAGCGGCCCAGAGGAATTGCATCCACGCAGCCACAGAATCAAGGAGGAGGCGATGTGGAGTATCGTAATCGTGGGAACGAAAGACGTGACTACGACTTCTTTAACACGAACTTCCGATATGATATAAACTTTGCTCATGAACACCCCGAACGTACTGGCTTCCAAACCGAGGCTCCCAAGATGCACCAGTTGGGCAGGAGCTTTCAGCAAACACCGCCCAGTGCACAAACCGGACAGAGAGACAACTGGCGTGAGGGGCAGTATTTCTCCGACTCCTTTAACAATCCGTCTCCGGAGTGGGCCTCGCGTATCCTATTCCACCCCACGTCGGAACATCACCCGAGGTTCGGAACCCCCCAGCAGCCTCAGTCCAAGCCTCAACCCCGGATTGACAGCAGTGAAGCACTGCAGTCTTTCGACAGTCGACCCACCTCCAGCAATTCCAACACAACAGGGCGAGATCAACTTTGGGGTTCTCAAAACCCTTCATTGATGTATCCCAGCGGAAATCGAATTGCTGCCGACGACTCTGGGGGGCCTCGAGCCATCCACACCATCAACTACAACCACGGTTTAGAAGAACGACCTTACCCAAGTAACTACCAGCCTCTCATTTAGTACTTTGCTGTCACCAATCGCAACTTTTCCGCAGCTTTTGATTCATATATATGTATTAATGCATGTATGTGTTTCTCCCCATTTCTCTCTGTATCAGGTGGTAGTTCTAGAAGGTAGTTGCTACATTTAACAAATCATGTTATCTCACCAATCCTACCATGCAGTAGTCGTGTTGCATGTTCTGTGCACACTGCTATGTCATGTTTTCTGCACTTTTATCATGTCTGCACTGTATCATTTCAGCTAAAAGTATGTTAATGCCACTGCAAGCTACATTGGTGCAGAGTGTATGTAAATGCAGTGAGGCCAGAAGTTGGTGAATTCCCCCCCCCCAAGACTGGTTAAAGGTGCCTGGCAAGCCAATTGCAGACCAACGACATTTTAGTTCACCAATATTATCACCAAGACTTAAACTGTGTGTGCATGTATTTATATCCTAGTACTGTTGCAGGTAGGAGAGAAGCAGTTGAGTCAAGAGCCCATTAATCAGATGTGCTACTTGAAGAAGCTCAGAACAGACTGTACTGCTATTGCCAACAGTTCACAGATCTACATGCATGGAACAATCATTTGCAAGGCCATGAGGCTGTGTATGTTTACCGGGCTAGTCTCACCGTGGCGCATGGCCAGGCGAGGGCATGGAGGGTCTGGCCACGCGAGACTGAAGTCCCACCCCTGCGTGGGGTGGGGCTAGCCCAGTAGCTAGGTTCTTATAGCGCTATCTGTAGCTACCTAACCTTTATCCCCAGTGCGGGACGCTCTAGCCACCTGATGTGCAGTTGTGCGCTCATTCTCTGACATTTAGACATTCTAGGAACAATTCCATTTAACGCACATCATCGTTACAGGTTTAAAAGCCTAAATTTTGCCCACATCTGACGGGAAGTCAAGGTGGCGCGTTCGGTTACAGACTGGGGTCGGAACGTGGCCTCCCCATTAATCGGGTCGCGGGTTCGAATGCCACCCGCGTACATATCTGATTCTTGACTTTCTAAGCCTATAGCCAATATGCCGGTAACTTTCTTCTCCGGAAGAACTCCGAAGCTAAAAGGATGACTGGGTACGTTACAGCAGCGGCTCCTGTAATTCCCAGCCATCGCCTATCCAGCGCTCCGGGTGTCTGACACTCCAGGAGGGATGGGAGGCTCCCTAGGCTTTTGCTTTTTTTTTTCTCTCTCCAAGATTCTTTTTTCCCCTCCAAGTTAAGTTGTTCTCTTTATAGAAATCCCACAAAAATAAATTTTAAAATTTAATTTGAATTTTATAACATTTAATAGATATGCTATTGGCTGCTAGGCTTTTTTCCCTCCAACTTACATCGTAATTTGTTTCTCTTTACACAAATAGTCATCTATCTATCAGTACTAAGCCTGGGAAGAATTGTTTGACTGACCAGGAGCTATAGGCTTCTTTTTTTCTTCTCTAAGTTAAGTTGTTTCTCTGTATAGAAATACCACAAATAGCCATCTATCTAAGCCTGGGAAGAATTTTTTTCAAGTTTGACAGGCTGATGGCTACTAAAATACCAACAGCCAAGTCATTAGGAAATGTACACTTGCAGTATACCTTGTAGTGGGGTCGATGAGCTCATGATACGTTTATCCTTACATACACATGCAGTGACTGAATGGAGATGCAGTTTGTATGAATAATCCAACGGGACAAGTTGTATGTCCTGTATTCTAACTTCTCAGCCAAGATCAAACCCAGCGCATTCACTATGAAAGAGCTGGGCACAAGATAGGAACACACACACAGGTAAATATCCCACAGCCATTCCATCCGCCCTGCAGTCAGAGCCAGCCCACCTTCTCCTTGGTCTCCTGCTAATGGAATTTTTCCTTGGGACTTTTCAATACATTGTAACTAGCTGTCATCAGTGTCATGGGAATGTGACATAGATCTGGTGGAGGGATGTCCTGTCCTAGAATGTGCTCTAGAGCTGCTAAAAATTCAGAAGTTTGATCATGTTTTTTACTTCGTTTTTGTGCGATTCTTAGAAACATTAGGTTAATGATGAAGCTTACTACATGTTTGCCTATCACACCACTAGCTGAGCTAAATACAAAACTGAATGAATTATGCATGTGAGAAATAATATCATCTGTATGATATTCTACCAAAGAAATAATCCTGAAAGATTGAATGTGGACGTACTACACGTACTACCAGAGCATGTATAAGATTGGATGGTATAAAACTAACAGTGATGGTACAATAGCACGTAAGCCGGTGTCTACCTCTCGTACGCTATTCTGACTTGGGGTGCTTGGATTCCGATTCTGCCTTGTCCTTTCCGGGGCCGGTGGCAACAGGAGGAGGTGAGGACTGAGAAGCTGACCACGGGGGAGGAGTGAAGGAAAAAAGGGTGAGGAGCTGCCAGACGAATTGCTGAGGGAAGCTGAAAGGGTCAGCTGATTTTATGAGAATGTTCCAGAGTTTGATGATGACCAGGGAGAGTCCTCCGACGAGAAGAAGGTGGTCTTTGTCTGCGAAGGGTGTGGTGAGGTTGCAGGCAAAGACAAGGCCCAAGAAGAACGACGCTTTTGTGATACTGTGTGTGTGTGTGTGTGTGTGTGTGCATGTGTGTGTGCATGTTCATGTGGGTTTGTGTGTGTGAAAAGAAACTTGAAATGAGTACCGTATTGCTGTACACTTAGTCTCATTCCCAGGCCACTTGGTGCTTGGGAATGAGAGGGCAGGGCAATGGGGAAGCTAGCCTTATTCCCAAATCAGAGCAGCTGTACATTTCTTAACAGTCTGGGAATGAGACTGAGACTTGCTGCCTGGGAATGAGACCAAAGAGAGCCTCGATTTCCCACTTGGGGAGAGCCTCAACAAGATGGCTGCATGCTGACTCACAAGGAGAGGCCTACAAGCTCATGTTTGCCTGCGGACCGTGGGTAATAGAGGAGCCGGTACCAAGTGATGCTCCAGCGCTTGCCACTGCCTGTCGAAGAGAAAGAGAGAAGAGCTCATTACTGTATCCTCGTGTCCAGGCCCACGTGTGTGTTTCACTGTACCTAGCGGTTGCCAAGAACAACACAGAGTTGCTAGGTTACCTTTAAACATGCCCACAATGGCCAGGGCGAGCAGTGAGGGTGAGCTGTACACCCCTAAGGCCATCTCCACACCCGCCAGGATCTTCTTGGCCTTGCCCAGGTCCTCCACGATGTTGAGCAGCAGCCACACTGGTGTAGCCTTGCAGAGGTAGTGGACCACATCAAAGGGACTGAAGAAAACCAGGTACCTGTGTGTGTGTGGGGGGGGGAGAGGAGGGGAGGAGGAGGTCAATACTTGCACAAAGATTTAGTAAAATTCTAATTTTGCGTCCAACAGTATGTTTATGTATGCTGAATAGAGAGCCTTTCCAATAAAATGCCATTGGAATACAAAAGGGATTTCCATAGCTATGGCAATGATGCTCGATCCTTGCATTTTGTCTCCTGTATGTGCACACATTATACCATGTCATGCACATCAACACCCCGCAACAGGGCACACTGAGACCAGGGTGTAGCCACAGCATGTCCTTCACTACAAGCCCCTCCCTTCCTGCTGGTGTGTTTATAGTCAGTAGGAAGGGGCAAGCATGTAGCTACAGAGCTGCAGAAACAACAAAAGAGAAGCTCCACCCTATTAGATCACAAACATCACTCATTCTGCACAGGGCATGCCATCCCCTGGAACTGTCTTTTCACTTACCAAACCAGAATTCCAAAAAACACTGCTATCTCATTGGCCACACAGTCTAGCGGGGGTTTTCCGACCATGAAATTTGCCAGAATCCCCCCCGAGGAGGCCACAATGAAGGTCATAACACACGAGCCCACCGGGTGGTTGAAGGCAAACTGCAGACTACCTGCAAGTTAATTAAGCACAAAGACCACTCAACAACAACAATCACCATAGGAACACCAAGCAGGGCAACGAAGCATAAATGTGTCCCAGAGCTTGTGTACTCTCTAAGTCATGCCTATTATATGTGATATAAATTTTTGTTTCACAGGCCCAACCGACCCGTTTTTTTTGTTTTTTTTGGGGCATGATGTAATACCTTGTTCAACGTTCAAAAAGTACCTTTGATATTAGTTCATAGATAATATAGCTCCGTCTCTCTGCCGTCTCTTTGCCGCTTCACGAACTATATTTCACGGGTGTAAAACAGGTGCAAATGAAGACGAGGAGTGCCCACGTGCTTAAGCATTGGCTAAACGGGCTCACGTGAGTTGTTTCCAATCCCGTTACGGAGCTATATAGTCAGTTCAATCAAGATTCAGCAGTCTTGATTCAGCAGCAATGCTGCTGGATCACTATCAGTTAGGCTAGCAGGAACCCATTAGTAGGAACCTGCTAGTACAAATCACTGTTACAATCACGGCTACGTCTACTGCAGTCTTCTTGGGGCTGTAAAAGTGACATCATCACAGTATTCATCTTCTTTTTCAAACCGACATACCGACCTTACATTTTTAGTGGAAGTGCCCATGAAACAGAAGACCAAATAGGTACATGTATGGCCTCAAAACACCTGTAAATATCATTTTACATAAAATACATGTAAACATAATGTTTACATGTGTTCTGTAAACATAGCATAGTGAGTAAACAGGCTCTGGAACACGTTTACATGTCAAAAAAATATACTACTTGAATACAGGTACTAGGTACCGTAACATGATGTCAGCCCTACCCTGGCCTAGTGAGCTATGATTTCACCACTACAGGAGGCTTGTGTTCCCTTACCTGGTTCAGATCTCAGCGCACATGCTGTGATAAGGAAATGCACGATGGTGAAGATGGGAAACAGAGGAAGGGAGGCGTAGAAGTGCGCCGTCTTGTCCATCGCTTCATAGACGACCATCAGTGGTGGCGCAAACCCGATCAACGACTCCATTGTTTAGTACCTGTGCGCGCGATTCGCATTCAATTTAATGAGCACCATTGTTTGGGGGTGGGGCTCAAGGTGGAGCCGAGGTTTTTAACCCCGTGAGTGCTGAGTACCCACGTGGGGAAAAAACGATGGCCTCTACTTCATCCAGCCAACTGTTTTGCCCGTTCCGAGCGATTGGGCTCTGCAGCAACCATATTCCGTTAGCTACAATCACTAAGGGTCCAGATGGCTTCATAGTTACGGCCATCGGAAGGGCGTTTCACGTCTATCTAGTGAGTTGGTGCAGCTGACAGCTGTTTTGACTCTGCAGTTGCATTACAACATCCAATAGAGTTAATATTGTATTCATTTTCTGATTCAACAGTGTGAGAAACTGAGATTAATATTTGTAGGTAAGTTCCATCATTCCCATGCCGCCTACCTTGGAGCGCATTCCCATTGCAGTCTCCGTTTTCTTCTCCCAGGTACCCTCCAGCCCCACCCCCTCCAGTGTCTAGCCCTGGAGGGGAGGACAGTGTTTGCATCCTATGGGAGGGTCATAAAATCATTTGTGAGGGGAAAAGAACGCAACACATATCTTGGACACGAGGGAAATGTGCACACTCTACTTCCTTTTGGAGAGCACCTTGTTTCCATTGATGACAAGAACAATTTGAAGATATGGCACATCGGCAATAAAGGTATGTTATCGCAAGCCACACCACCTTCTTTGTGAACCATGGTCTGGCTCACGAAACTGTGATAAATTAATACTTTATTTTTTGGTAAGTGTCGTGCCTAGACTTCCCTCCCACGAGAGCAGGAAGGAGGTTTACGTACGAGATCATTCTTTGATCTGCCCACCCATTATTGCCAGCCCATCTTAGTGCACAGCAGATACGTAAATAGTCTTCGACTACATTCTGAGCCCTCTGTCACTCAGGCCCTCTGGCCATCAGTCTCTCTGACTTTCTGCCTGTCTGTCCCTCTGGCCCTATGTCCCCCCTATAATTTATCACAAGTGATCTTTCTGTATGTTTTCCTGCAGAACTCTATGGTGAGCTGCACTTTGACCCTAGCTCCTTCCAGGTGACGTGTGTGGCCCACCCGAGCACCTACCTGAACAAGATCCTCCTGGGCAGTCGCCAGGGGCAACTGCAGCTGTGGAACATCAGGACGAGCAAGCTGGTGTGTTTGCTGTCTCATACCATGATGTCATCACTATGCCTATAGTCTCATACCCATACAGCACTAGTATTCCTATAGTCTCATACCCAGGCCACTATATTTATAGTATGCTTGTACTATAGAGGACATATTAATTGCCCGTGATTGATACACTGCAGGTGAGCGCTAAATGTGTGCTGTTGGTGTGTGCAATGTAGTATCTGATTGAATTAAGTCCTGGCCCCTCCCACTTTCCGCTAGGTCTACTCCTTCCCCGGGTGGGCGTCGCCCATTCTGACCCTTGTGCAGTCTCCCGCGGTTGATGTGGTGGGGATTGGGCTGGAGAGTGGGGGTGTGGTCTTGCATAACCTTCGCTATGACGAGACCGTCATGCGGTTCCACCAGGAGTGGGGGCCTATCACTGGACTCAGCTTCAGGACAGGTAGAGCATTTGTCTATACATATTGTAAATGCATGTGTATTCATGTGATAGTGTTGGTCGGGTTTGCTCGACCACTGATGGTCGTCTATGAAGCGATGGATTCATGTGATAAGTGCGAATAGACAAACAGATGTGGGAACAGTATTGCCATTTGCATGGTAGCGGTACAGTACTTCGAAGTGGTTCAGGGACATGTTATGTAAATGACCCACTGATGATGCAGAATTCATTTGGACATATTATGCCTCCACGTTCTTGCGTCCAATGGAGTAAGGACATTTGTCTCACCATCTCCCTCCTGCCTCCCAGATGGAATATCCACTATGGCCTCGGCCAGTCCCCTAGGCCATATTGCAGTATGGGACCTGGACAACAGACGACTCGGAGCCGTGCTCAGGGAGGCACACAATGGAGCTGTTACTGGGATGCAGGTGGGTAGTAATTAAAATCGATATTTAATCAAAGGTTCTAATTAATGCTCTCCTCCAGTTCTTGCAGTCACAGCCTCTATTGGTGACTTCAGGTCCTGACAACAGCCTCAAGGTGTGGATCTTTGACCAATCAGATGGTAGCGCCAGGCTACTACGCTCCCGCTGCGGGCACAGTGCCCCGCCCACTAAGATTCGATTCTTCTCTGAAGGAGGGCTAAGACTGTTGAGTGCAGGTGGGTGTGGTCTAGCTCACATGACCCACACAGCAATAGCCAATGTGCAGATTATCATAGGTAGAGTGTATCAATAGACCCTTTACCATTATAATGTAATGGGGGGTTAAAGTGAGCACTAAATGGAGAAAATACAGGAAAACATAATTATGTAAGCAAGCATGTTTGTATGTTTTCGTACAAGAAAACTACATCAAAGAACATGTTCTCATGTATTTTAGTGCTCACTTTTACCCCCCATTACATCATAATGGTAAAGGGTCTATTGGATGTTCTAACTGAGTACAGGTCATGCTATGCACTGTCTTGAGCCTCACTTCTGAGTTTTATGCACTAGTTCTCCATTTTTCATGACTGGGAGAGTGGAGCCTAGAAAGTGAGGCGTGATCTGATATTAATTTTCTCTGCGTGACCCATAGGACTGGACAACTCGCTGAGATTATTTGCTATTAACAAAGATGCTATGAACACTGAACTATCGCAAGGTAGGACCTGCGGTAGTCTCGTTCCCAGGCTCTCTCTGCCCCGCCCACAAACAGGAAGCGGAAGTAGAAAAGTGTGAGAGAAAAGTACCTGCTTCGTCTTTGTGGGTGGGGCAGAGAGATCCTGGGAATGAGGCTAGTGGGCAGCTCCAGTGTACGTATTTCACTGCTTCTCATACAGGATCCCTTGTTAAGAAGTCCAGGAAGAAAGGGGTTAAAGTAGAAAGTCTCAAGTTGCCGCCCATTGTTGACTTTGCTTCAGGTATGTTAATTTACTTTACCCTTGGCATTGTGTTGTCCTATTGCAATACAGAGATTTATTTATTGCTTTAGAAATGACTCGTGCCCATGATTGGGACAGTGTTGTTACTTGCCACTCCGGCTACAACTCAGCACGCACTTGGCTCTTTTTTAAATCAACCATTGGTAGACACTCACTCAAGTCCAAGCACTTCGAGCAAGGGGCCAAACCCCAGGTGAGATCACATGATGTCGTGTGATCTGAAGTGATGTAATGTGTTGTCATGTGATCAGCTATGGTGTAATATTGTGTGTTGTCATGTGATCAACTGTGATGTAATGTTTTGTATGCAGTGTGTCGCAATAACCTCCTGTGGGAACTTTGCCATCATTGGAATGTCCACCGGCCACATAGAGCTATTCAACATGCAGTCGGGGCTACACAGGGGGGAGATTGGGAGGCCCCAAGGTTGCTCATAAATACTTGATGCAGTATTTGTTAGGATTTTAGACTTGTGGGAGTGTCATAGCCTCATTCCCAGACTTTCCCCCAAAAGGATCTGGGAATGGGATTGGGATCGGGAGAGCCTGGTATGTTTCATGATGTTACTAACATGAAAGCATGACGCTTACATGTACAGTACAATTATACAAGTAGTGGTTGCAAATGTTGGTAGCATAAAATGAACAAGATAGCATGGTGTATGCTTGTAGATATGGATTACGGTGTACATAATCTACAATCCTGGAGCTCTCTTATATAATATGCATTGACATCCAATGCAATATAGCGTACCAGACTAGGTACTAGGTAGGAGCGTCCCTTTGACCCTGCTAATTTTGCTCCATCAGCGCATTCTCGCCCCGTGAGAGGAATTGCAGTTGATGCTCTCAACATGGAGGTCTTCTCAGGATCTAGTGACTCCATGGTGAAGGTAGGGACTGCCCCATTCCAGACCGTCTCTATTTCAGTATATATCAGGGACTTCTATTCCAAACTGTCTCTATTCCAAACCTAAATACTGGGCCCACTCAAAGTGCTGATCCTCAATAGGTTGTAGATTGTACTCTAGAGGCTCACTAAATGCATGACCTTTTTAGATGACATAATAATTACATCGTGGTAATGATGAGGTAATGTTTTCTCTGTAGTTTTGGTCATTCCATGCCAAAACCCTGCAACATTCACTGACACTGGAGTCACCCGTGGCGGCTATGGTCTACCACAGAGAGAGGTTAGTGAATCGCTGGCCAATTCGAAGTATGATAGTTCTATATTTACTTAACTGGAGTGCTTCTGTCCCAGTTCCATGCTGGCAGTTGCCTGTGACAACTTTGTGGTACTGATTGTGGACACAGATACTCGAAGAATCGTTAGAACTTTTTCTGGACACAGCAACCGCCTCACCGATCTTGTGAGTAGTGCGCCCTTTCCCTCGACTCCATTCCATGATTCCATGTTGTTGTATCAGATTCCCATTCTACATTCCATCTATGCAGGCATTTAGCCCAGATGCCAGGTGGTTGATCAGCTCTGCGATGGACTGCAGCATCAGGACCTGGGATCTTCCCACTGGAAGGTGGGCCTAGCCCGTGTGTGTGTATGTGCTTCTGTTATAATCTCTCAAGCCACTCTCTTCCCTTCTAATCATGATTTAAGCAGCTTCCCTTTGTCGCATAGGACTTCCAAAATGACTGCTCTTCTCTCCCTCCCTCCCTCTTCCCTTAGGCTAATCGACTGCTTCCTGTTGGAGTCCCCGGCAACCTCCCTTGCCTTCTCCCCCACAGCCGACTTCCTTGCCACTGCCCACGTGGATGACCTCGGAGTGTACTTGTGGTCGAACAAGACCCTCTTTTCCCACGTCTCCCTCCGCCCCCTCCCCTTGGACTTTACCCCCAGTGTGGTGGAGTTACCGACCACTGGGTTGAGCAACGACAAGGGAGAGCACGGGGAAGAAGAGGGGAGAGGTACGCTTTGTCTCGTGCCCAGACGTTCACGGCCCCCTGGCGAAAGAACGTCTGGTGTTCTAATCAAACTTTCTTGTCACAAACACCTTTCCCCTTTGGAATTCCAAAGGGTCCAATCAGATTGCAGCTTTTAGTCCTGCCGTAAAGCTGCCATGACGTTAGTTCAATAAGGTTAGTTCAATGAATTAGAAAGTAAATTTAAAATATACTGTATATGCAGAGACCAATCACATACGAGATTTATTATCGGCAAACATGGAACTGTGACAAGAAAGCTCGTTTAGAACACCAGACATTCTTTCGCCAGGGGGGGCGTGAACATTTGTGTTACTCACAACTGGCATGCTGACATGCTTTCCCTAACAGAACCAGTGGCTGCGGGTGCCCAGAATGACGAGGGGGAGGAGCCGGAAGCAGAGCCTAGAGAGCCAGAAGATCAGTCTACTCCCCTCCGTGAAGGGCTCGTCACACTCTCAACCCTCCCCAAGTCACGCTGGCACAACCTCTCACAGCTGGAAATCATTAAGGTAATGGGGATCTCCCCACCCACACACCACTCTCTCCTTGTCATGCACCCTCTTTCTTACACACACATACACACACTCCTTAGCAACGCAACAAACCAATAGAGCCACCCAAACAACCAAAGTCGGCCCCTTTCTTCCTACCTACCTTGCCTGGTCTGGAACCCAAATTCATCCCCACGGAAGACGACATTCCAGGTTGGCTGCAGCAACCCATACTTGATTAAATGTGTGATGTAATTTGATACATGATCTGTCCCCATTCCAGAATCAGAGATGTCCAATTCCAGGATCCTGAACCTAGGCAAGCTTCAACCCATGACTGAGTTTCAGAAATGTCTACAGCAGTGTTCAGTGAGCCAGCAGTGTGAGTCACCATGCCATACCACTTGCTATTCTCATGTTTCATTTGGTCAAAGTCCATCCCATGAGCTATGTAGCCAGATCTACAGTCCACGTTTTATCTCACAGCCATCTCATAGCTAATATATGGGCAGGTAGGCCTGAGAATAAAGCAGCCTTGTACCCAGACCTCCCCTCGCAGCTTTTTTCACAAACCATGGAAAAATGTGTTTTTTCCGCGGCTGCGAAAAAGCTGTAAGGTACAGGGCTAAGAACAAGTCCCATTGTCTGCACATCCTCACTCAGCCAGTGCAGTTATCCCAACCAGTATACTCCTGTCCCAGTAGCCAAGCGCTTTCGACCAAGAAAGGGGAACACTCCATAGTTGATGTTGCCTTCTCCCCAGTTGCTCCACTGATGTCACTTCTCAAGACTATGACCCCTGTTGCCGTGGACAGCGAACTCCGCTCCCTGGGGCCGGAGGGAGGAGGGTCAGTGGAGCAGCTGGCTGGCTTCATGCGGTTCCTACTGGAGAGGCTCAGGACCAGGAGAGACTTTGAACTCACTGAAGCCTACTTGGGACTGTTTTTGAAGGTATGAATGTTGTCTGTTAGCCAGTCCTAAACCGTAAACTGTATTTAACTGGTGAATTGGACTAAAAATATAGCGGTTTATTTAGCAGAAACTCAATAAGCTCTTAGGATGTTAAAAGTAGCTACTTGACCCCCCCCCCCCATTGCAAAGACCCCAGCATGCTACCTATATCTTTGTCACACCATAGCAATACCTCCTACAACAGCATCATCTTACACACACACCTTACCCTCCCAGCTCCACACTAGCAGCCTCCCCGAGAGCCCCAAGCTGGCCGTACTGGCACAGGAGCTCCTCACAGAGCACCAGAAGACGTGGAAACGCATTCAAACCGACCTCAACACAAGTGCATGCATCCTTGGCTACTGCAAGAGCGCAACAGTGTAACTGTATTCATACACATACAGCCCGTAACAATCATGGTGTTATGTCCTCTGACTGGAGGTCTTACAAGCTGCCTGTTCACTTGCTATAGCTGCAGGTGCATGTAAGCGCTATGACAGCAACATGAGTACCTTGTTATAATATTATTATTGTTACAGTCATGTTCTCTGCAGTTTAAGTATATAATAATACAGTATTACAAGATCACATCAGTTCACAGTGCTACAGTACTTACTGAGGTGTGCATAAGAGTGCTAGCTAGCTAGGGTGTGTATATTAATTAAAGTTATGCGGTACAAAAACTCTCAGAAATCATAAAGTTGACAATTATCATGTAGTGCTGTAAATTTTCGCTTTCTAGCGCCGGCTTGTGCCTCCAAAACCTATGTAAGGAGAAAATGCCATATCATTAGACTGATCAGATGATATCACATCACGTGCCCAAATGTATATATTACGTGGGACATGCCTCCTGTGATGGGAAATATATGTGAACTACCTCATGGTCCTTCACAAGAGGGTTGGAACATCTGGGCACATCACAAACAAATTATATTTGGTAGAAACACTGGCTTAGAGCAAGTGAACTATTACGTATAGAGGATTGCTCAGAAAATAGCACTTGGATCACCAGATATCACATTACTGTCACATGACCTACCTGAGGTGGTTCGAGAACTCGACCCTGAGCTCCCACGGGGTCGGTAGCTAGACCCAGAGCTCCACCCTGACGACCGTGAGCCTCCCCATCCACCTCCCCCCCATCCACCTCTCCCCCAGGTGGACCCCCCTCCCCACGAGGAACCATAGCCGTAACCCCTATTGCTGTGTAATGGGTGAGAGGAGAGGCACTGTAAGGTTTACTGAAGGCAATCAAGTCAAAAGCTACAGTTCTGGAAATTCAAATGTAGCTACCTCACAAAAGACTAGGCAGGCATACTGAGCTAGTGTGCGTAGGCTTGCATGAGTGTGTGTCTCCTCTCCTTACCCCCTGTTTCCAAACAGGTAGCCCATGAGGCCTCCAGTGGCAGCACCTGTGGAAAGAAAGGACCAGTCTTCATACTATAACAATGAACAACTATAATTATGGTCCCTACCATGTGATGGACATTCAAATGGCATAAAACATGAATTTTTGTGCTTTTATACATAAAAGAACAAAAACATGCATGTTTTCCATTTAGTGCCTACTTTTCCCCCTGGGGCCGCAGAGCCATATCTGAGTGCTGCACTATCTGGGCTCACCTGTCCAGAATCCAGGACCACCCCCAACACCTGCACTACCAGTACCGGAGGCATGGGCGTCACCTGGGGGTCATGTGACATCACATGATCTCACACATTACCCAGCAAGATAAACAGATGGTACAGTAGACTTACCAGTGTAAGAGGAGCCTGCGGCAGAGCCATAACCAGCACTGTAGAGAAAAAAAGGAAAAATGTTGGGGACTGATTATCCGATATGAATCTCTAGCTCTGGTAGTAAAAAATGCGGAATATCAACTTTCAATTTAAGGAGCACTATAAGTATAGAACCACAATCACTAGCCTCATAGCCAGGCCGCACCCCCATGAGAAAATGGTCTGGCCTGGGTACGAGACTACGTGATTGTGTTTCCTTTTATGGCACACATTCTGTTGTTTAGGCCTCCCTGACACGCAACACAGACCTTCTCCTCCCAGCTCCAAAGCAGCAGACCTTCAGCCCCCAGTACAGGAGTGTGCCCGCGACAACCATCCCAATCAGCTTACCCCAGCCAAACGATCTGGATGTGTGTGTGTGTGTGTAAATGTTAGTGTGTTAGTTTAGCTACATGTAGCTACGACTTGTTCCTCCTCTTTGATATGATGAGGAAAGGAGGAAGCTGGTACAAGCCACCCACCGTCACCAAGAATTCATAACCTCATTACCAGGCCATAGCTGCTTGGGAATGAGACCACAAGAATCCAGTGTTTAAGAGCAAGTAAGTATCTCATAGCTGTAGCGATAGCAACATCAATTTTTCTATACCCATCAACGTTCATCACTGACTGGTAAAAAACATAATAGCAATGTAATACATTCCTAGTATACGCTTTTCTGGTAAGATTGTCGCTTTACAAGATTACGGAATATAGTCAGACTGTGGGTGAAGCATACCGCATAGTCTAGCCCCAATTTTGTGTGGGTGTGACTCACGTTCGGTCGGAATTATAGGATCGGTGGTAGGAGTTATGCCCCCCATCGTCATAATAATGGCCGCCTTGTTGCTGCCTGTGCCCCTCCCCTGTCAGGTCCAACTCGTATTCCAGCTGCGCACAGAAGGAAAAAGTGGTATTATTACAATAGCAAACAATAGCCTTGCTCCCAGGCTCCCCCCGCTTTTCGTACTGCAAGCGACAAAAGCTGGGGTGAAGGTCTGGGAACAAGGCTAAGCAATGTGGATTATCATGTGATCAGTCATGTGACTTTCTACTCACCCCACATGACCCCCTGAGGATGTACGGGTCATCGGGATAGTCATAGCCCTCACAGGAGACCTGGATCCGCCCAAACCGGTAAGCAGAGTCCATGTCTGTCTTACACTCCCACTGCAGAGAAAGCAGTCTGGCTAAATGAGCCCTCAAAAACAGCTGGCATGCTTATTTTTACTGATCTTTCTCACCTGCACATCGTAGCCATCAAAACCCCTGTTTTGACACTGGACCACCCTTGGTTGGGAGCCATGGCAACCTGCTGTCCCACCCACACACCTTAGCTAGAGAATGATGTAATGCAAAAAAAACTTTATGCACGCATGCTCATATCAACCCTAAGATATACAGGAAAGAGTTAGTTAAGTAACCAACGCCAAAGCCAATTAATGCTGACCTGGGGAATGGCTGACACTCTTCTGGCACTGGCCATCTTCCCTTGCTCCAGAGTGATGGCCTGAACATCCTGCAACTTCACCTTGTCTTTGTTGCCACCCCCTATGTGTGGGTGTGTGATGTGTGTGCATGCGTACATGTAGCACGACCATTAATGCATGGGTTATTCATAGTGCTAGCATAAATTATAGGCTATAATCTATGCTGCTAGCTTATTAAAATCATAGATCGTAGAGCAGAAGGACTCTACTATCTATATGTTAAAATTTAATATGGGGAGAAGTTATTATTATAGCAGAGTATTCTTGTGCATTAATCATCTATGTCTTAAACAGCTGGCTCGATCACTTACATGCTGATATGAGAGGCAAGAGTAGCAGGGCGCAGCCCAGAGCTACGGTAATCTTCATCTTTTGTTTCCAGTCAAGACAGGAAGTTAACCAGCTTGAGCTTCTTCGCTTCTTAGTACTCACAACTTCTTCTCACTGTTTACGGCTCACAGAAATGAATCCTGCAGCTCTGATTCTATATTTACCTCCCTCCTTCCTGACGTGGCTACAGCTGGATGGACGCTGAATCATTGATGACTCAGATCTTCGCCAAAAACATTGGTGAACTTTGACCTCTATAAAATGCAGCTGGAATTTTAAATATTTAATTTAAACGTCATCCAGATCAACATTGTCAATTGCAGAGACTGAAGTCTGAAGTTTACACTATGTAGCTTACAGCAGACTGAGCCGTACGGTAGCTTTTGAAGAAAAAAAAAGACGACTTACTGGCACGATAATAAGTTTATTTAGTCTCTTGTCCTGAGAGATAGCTAGGAGATGAGAGGCGAAACAGGTCAGAGAAGATAGCAATATTTTTGACAGACGCAGCCATGTCACTGAACACAGGTGAGTTCGAGTGTGTCTTGTAATTTTGTAGTGTGTGAGAGTAGGGTGATGTAATTTGACAGGTTTAATAATGCAGGCTGTCTCAGTAGACCCACATCGCCTCTATCAACTTTAATTTGTGGTATATAGCTAAGGGAATGCCTGCAATTTGTATTAACAAGGGCCTGACCCAACCCTAAACTGCAAACATACTGGCAGAAGTTATAGGGTCTGTACGAGATTAGAATACACTACTGTCGTTTTAGTAATCCAACAGTGAGTGAACAGCAAAAAGTGCAGGCATGAACCATTTAGTAGGTGTTTGATCCCACATAAACAGTTTCTGAGCTAATTGAATAATACCAAGGTGATAAATAACCACCATAGTCCTAGTGGGGGGTCCAGATGCTGTTCACTGTTGGTGTTGACTGGCTCCCCTCCACTTTATTCCTGTCTGTCTCAAGCAGTGGAGAGAAAGTGATTGTGACATAATATAAATGTATACAGCTTAGACATAGACACAATCGTGAGTAAATGATACGACAGTTAATCAGGAGCCTGGCAACAATTGCCGTGACACGGGACAAAGATGGATAATTTTAGAGGTTTGTTAGAGTTCCACAATACACAGTGCCTAGCCTCGGGGGCTGGAAATGAGGACACAGTACATAGCCCGGAAAAGGTTGGAGGATCAGGTATGTGTACTTGCAGTTTGCTGTTTTTGAGAACCATACGGTTGGACCAGGGTTTTACTCTTTTGCTGATCACCATGACACTCACTGCCTGGAGGAATGATGTGCATTTCATGATAATACTGTGTCTCGTTTTCTAGCAAGTGTTCGAAGTTGCTTACGTGTCTGGAGTTGCCCTTAGTTACCTAATACCCATCCATTCAAAGTTCTCGAACTGCTAGCGCCCACAATGATACTGAGAAGAGATGAAAGTGCTAATCCAGATGGTCAGGTGTTCTGTGATAATCACACCTGCTATGTGCATGGATAATAGAGCGCGTAGCTATGCACTCTATTGCCAATGATGTGTGTAGCTGTCTGCTATACCTACTGAGTGTCAACCGATGAATGTACTGATAGACCAGCCCTCCCATGGACTAAACTTTAAGGTGATCAGTAGCCTCCTCTCCTTCCCAGGCCTGGGAACGAGGCTAGGATAATATATAATAATATTATAGACTAGTGATACACAATGTGCAGGGATGTCCTCGAATTGCTGGGCGTGGCACGCCCATAGCACCCACCCACAAACGAAAAAGGTCAAACACGCACCCACAAAACAAAATGGCTACTTGCTATTATGTGCCTAGAAGACCAGAAGCCGAAGCAAGCTTACTGTGGTAGTGATCGCTTCCAAGTCTCCCCGTTTGGAGTTGTGTTTGTGTAATAGTTAGAGCCTAGAAATGAGGGGTCTAACTTGCATTATTGGTTACGGGGAGTTGGTTACCTGAGAAACGGTTGAGGTGTAGCCGAGGCACTTTCGAGGGCGACCCACTTCCAATGTCAGTGATGTAGGGAGGGCCTGAGCGTAATGGACTCTAACGGACTGAGATTGTACTGTATTTTTTGGCAATTTCATAATTCAACGCATGGGTACCGATTGGTCCATACTACATGTACTACAAAGTATATGGCGGTATTTCTGTCCTCTTGCCTGTACACACATATCAAATAGTGATTCGCCAATGCTTCTTTCCACGTGCCTAATCTGTGTGTAATGGTGTGGCTGTAGTGCCAATATCACCCTTCTCATGTGTGCTGACACTACTGGGCCAGATCAGCTGCCATTATGGCTTCTGTTGGACCACTCCTGCTGAGCCATGTATGGCATAAACAGCAGCAGGGGGTTCTCCACACTTTGATAGTTCCTGCATGCATCCTAGATTGGAGATTGGACATAGTTCTAAGAATTGACACTGTAGCTACAGCTGCATCACACTGATTTGGCTGTGCAACCTGACACTATTCTTTATGCAGAGGAAAAAGTGGCGATAGATATCCTTTGATGTGGTTTATGGTATGCATACAGTGCTTCAATTTTGTGCTGCTGTGTTAGCTTGTATGCTGTAGAGCAAGAGAGGGTAAGATATATGATTCATTTTTGCTTCTTCTCTCCGGAAAATTTTAGAGCGCCTTATGAGACTCTTGGAGCAGTATCGCGACCGACTGCACAATGTTGGTGACGATGAGCACGATGAAGAGTTAGACTACGTGAAGCAGATCCTTACCAGTCCCGTTTTCTTGGACTACCTCCAAGGACAGAGCTCTCAGGAAGATACTTCTAAGATTTCAGAATTCTCAAATGAGGTCCTTTCGGGAATCGAAGGCAACACTGTGTCAGAAGACGGACCCATCTCCCCAACTGAGAAACAGAGGAGAAAGCTTGCTCGGAAACAGTCCCTGAAAGCTCTCAGAAACGCAGTGACGCCTCATAATTCCCCCATGTTAAAGAAGAAGGCTGTCCGCCCTGGCAATGCGTCGACTGATACCTTGGATAATGGCTCTGTCCCAGGAAGAACGAGAGCTGGACCACACGGGGGCAGTGGAAGCATAAATGCAAAATCCGGATCCAGAACCAGGAATGAGATAAGTCCTCCAAAGCTGCTGGATTCTGTAACCCCAAATGTCCATTCCCATCACACTGGGGGTGAACTGAGAGCCAATATCAATCTCTCAAACGGGCTAGAGCCACCTACCAACTCACTTGATGCCCGGATACGAAATCTGTCCAACAGTACCAATACTCTCATAGAAAGGCCCTCACCTCCTGGGGATCATTATTTGGAGAAAAAGAAGCCATCGGATGTCCCACTGCTGCAGAATGGTATAATGTCCGGGTCCCATCCCGAAATCCATAGAGTGGGATTGGGTAGTCAGCATGGACCCAAGACCGGTCATAGAAGACTTGATTTGGACATGTATGGTTACCACCCTCCAGCGATAGCCAATCCAGGTCCCAATCCTGGTCCGAATTCCAGTCTATTTGGTCCGGAATGGAGTCACCAGAGTCAACACCCCCCCTACAGAGACCACATAGAACGTGATTTGGGTCTGAATCTGCATCAGTCCGCAAACCCGCTGGACTCGCATGTAGTACAACCTCAGCAAAGCCAGCCTCCACCCTACATTCCCTCTCTGGACCTCCCACAGAACCAGCCACCTATAAGACCCCCACCGCCTCCTTATGGCCAGCAGCTGGCACCACAGAGAAAGGCAACATCATTTGAGAAGCTCCTAGATCGACCGGACGTGATTCCAATCCAGCTTCCTCCCCCCCCACCACCAATGAAACCACTGCTGCACCCGATGACAGACGGCTCGGTAACGCAAGACCTCCCCACGACACAAAATAGGGGCCGAGACAGGATGACCCTCGTGCTGGAGAAGGGAGAAGAAGGCCTGGGATTCCGGGTGAAGGGAGAAGGGGGGGTTTTTGTGCTGGACCTGCAGCCTGGCGGCCTGGCAGAAAGGTACTGTAACAGCTAGTGTATGTATAGTCTCAAGTGATGTCCAACGGCCATCACTTAAGATCAAACTGAAATCAGTTTTCATCATTGCAGTATGAAAAATGCCGAAAGCTGGGGTGGAGGCCTGGAAAAGCATGAGGCTAACTTGCAGTACATGCATGTAACAAATTGCTCTTTTGATAATGTTTCACAGAAGATGAGCCTTGGGACTGAATTAACATAGTCTGACAGTTGAACGAGTGAACAATTTAGTTATGTATGCAACTATGTTATTGTTGGTGCTCATTCTTTTCTGCATGACTGGGCCACTCTCTGAGCCGCTGCAGTCGGTTCACTCCCCCTACAGTTCTTGTGTAGTTGGTTTACCAGCTGAGGAATGTGGGAAATGTGTGGGTAGTGTGTCCACATTTTCAGCCCAGGTTGTCGCAAATTTTGAGTCATCTTAGGAATGGTTTGCAGCTGTGCAGTCACAGATATTTCAAAGAACAAGGCCATGTGATAGGTTCTCAATGGTGTGTGTGTATTTAGTATCCACTGCAAACCCGTCATTGCGTTTGTGAAAGCATGAGAACATTGTTGTGGGGTTGTATTAATGGGGACATGTTATCGTGGTCGTATAGGGGTATGGAACTGTATGTGAATATTTTGTTGTGCTAGTAAATGTTGTGATATACTTGAGTACCTCATTCGTGTACGTATAGCATACATGCATATGTGGTATCCTGAGATGAGAAGCAACAGAGTGAGCTGTATACTATTAGTATACATGTAGTATCCTGAGATGAGGCCTTTGTCAGTGAGCTGTATACTGTGAGTATACATATAGTATCCTGAGATGAGACTTTTGTCAGTGAGCTGTTCACTACTAGTATGCACGTACTATAGCCATTTGCAGCCATACTAGGGCTGGTATAGTATAGTGCATAGTTTATAGAGAAAGGAGTTTTTTAATGCACCTTCCTTCCTCCTTCCACTAGGGACGGCCGCCTAAAACGCAACGACCAGATTGTCAGCATCAATGGCCAATCACTGGAGGGGCTGCCCCATAACGAGGCCGTAAAGCTGCTACAGTTGGCCCGAGGGAGGGTGGAGCTCGTTATCCTGCGAGACCAGTACCCGGCTCCCCCTCCCAACCTCCACTCTCCATCCGTCACCAAGAAGCCCCCCACATTGGCACAGAGTTACCAGCAACAGCAGCAGCTTCAGCCCCCAACCGCTCACATCCACAACCAACACACCCTCCCACCTTCACAGTCACAGGAGCAGGCATCCCCGGGGCAGGACCACCAACCTACCACCAGAGAACAGACCATACCCTCGGTTAGTAAACTGAAAGTGGCTACATTTAGCCTTGTGAGGGTAGCTATGAATGGAAAGAAATAATAGCACTCAGGTCTATTCAGTTTCACCAATGAGAAATTTCTGAATAATGCAATTCATCAGTTTCGCTGTATGCAGCCTGCAATTGATGTTCAGTGCTCAAAAGCAACGAAGCCACCCATGAAAGGAAATGCTCTTCCACCACGATAATTTGAACCTTCTTTGAAAGTATTAGCCAAGAGGGGAGAGTGTCTTCGCCTTAATCGCACGGGAACCCATAAGCACTCTTCCTTGGAAATTGAGCAGTGAGGGTAGTATAAAGATGCTGCAGAAATGATATTTCAAATTTGTGTTGGAGACCTAACCCTAACCCTAAGCACTTGTCCCCTCACTGAATCTCATACTTGCTGGTCTTCCTTTGTCATCTCCAGCCCCCACACCAGCAGAAGATCGAGACACTTGAGCTGCCGAATGAGGGACATGGGTTCGGGTTTGGCGTCATTCCTGGCAGCCACAGCGGCACCGTCATACACTCCATCATGCCTGGGGGTATCGCTGACAATGTGAGTGCATAGCGAGTCAACTCTGGCTTGGGCTGTTTTGGAGTGAGAAGTGGATTATCAATTCTCACACATTTATACACACACACACTCACACCTACACACACATACACACACACACAGGATGGCAGGCTGCAGCAAGGAGATCAGCTACTCCAGATCAACGAGGAAAGTGTAATCCATATGAGATACGATGATGTCGTGGCTCAGCTCCGCTCTGTCAGTCAAGCTGGCAAGCCCATTCGTCTGGTGGTGGCTAGGCCTGTCAAGGGAGAAGATCCAGGAGCCATACCGGAGCTCAATGATGTAAGTACACAAGAAAGAATGAATGCTAAGTAGAGTGTAGATGTAAGTAGGTTCACTGCACACCCCACCCCAATTTGAAAAATCTACTCTCTTGTTCTCTCCTATACAACCCATAATTATGTCTTAACATGATACATTTCTCACAATGTATAACACAACACAACCCAACCCATGTCTGATACATGTGACACAACACATTACTTACAACATTAACACAACAGGTTACTCACAACACAAGACATATTTCTCACAACACAACAATGTCACTCACTACACAACACAACAAATGTTTCTCACCACAACAACACAACACGTCTTCTCACAACACAACATGTCACTCACAATGTAACCTTGTCACTCACAACACAACACATTTTCTCACAACACAACATGTCACTCACAACGTAACCTTGTCGCTCACAACACCCCTATAGTCATCAGATGAGGAAGTGGAGGAATTTGAAGTGGAGCTACACAAGCAGAACAGAGGGCTTGGGATCACCATTGCTGGGTTGGTCAAGACCGATACAGGAGGTATGGTAAACCCTCTACCGATGGAAACTGTAGCCTCGTTCCCAGTCTCTCCGCTCCAGTTTTTACGTCGTACTGCAAGCGACGCAAAAACTGGAGCGGAGAGACTGGGAATGAGGCTATGGAAACTGTATGCAGAAGTCTTGAAACAGTCTTGGCTAGGGATGCACGTACAATTACAGTCTCCATTTATATATATGAAAATAGAATTCTAATGACATTTGCAGAAACAGAATCCTGTAATTTGATAGCATAGTATACTTTCATAGCCTATGGTCATCCGGTACATGTGTATGTGTATCATATTAGATTTTTGGTACTGCTCAGGCATGTAGCCTCATTACAGCGTTTCTTCAATCTGGTGATTAGAAGCTGGCACAGCAACTTGCTACCATAAGTGGGCAGCATGGTGCTGCAGCACTTCAAGTCTTGGCTTGCTGTCAAGTCTGCACAATGCCAAGGTTCAAGTATACACAATATTAGCGGTGAACTGCAAACAAGCTAATAAGCTGAAACAAAGAAGACACATTAGCAGCTGCATGCTAGCCAGTACTCACCATTAGCAAGAGAAACCAAGTCACGTACTGCTCCACTCTCTAAAGAGATGAATTCCCTATCGCTATTCTGATCTCCAGTTTTCCATTACAAGACCCTACCACCAAATTTTCACCAAAATTTCTAAATCATGACAATGAGAAAGTAAAAAATACAACTATTAATAATCATCATGTGAGGATCACGCTTACTACCGAGCTGCTGCACTGTACTAGTAAGACTCATATGTGTAGTTGCACTGTAGCGACATTGATGTAGGCTTTTAATATGCATAAGATTTTTGTGGATGCACAGACAAACAACAGTGGCTGGCTATTAGGTATCTAGGTAGCCTTGTACCCTATCTGGGAGTGAGTTAGCCTCATTCCCAGGCCCCCGCTTTATTTGGTGCAACCGAATAGAGCGGGGGCCTGGAAACGAGGCTAGGAGTGAGGCTAGTAACTAGGTAGACATCAAGTGAACCTACAACCTATCGACAATCAGCACTCAGAAGCCGTCATGCTGCAGTATCTTCTTCCCTTGCAGAGGAGGTGAGTGGCATTTATATCACCTCACTGAACCCTAATGGGGCAGCGGCCAAGGACGGCAGGATCCAGGTGCAGGACCGGATTGTGAAGGTGGATGGCCACTTTCTGAGGGGATTGGAGAATATGGAGGCTGCTGCTGTGCTGAGGAACAGTGGGAACCCCATCAAGCTGGTGCTGGGGAGGCGAAAGAGGAGGGAAGCCACATCACCTCCTACTGGTGAGTGTGTGTGTGTGTGTGTGTGATGTGCATGTCAGTGACAGAAAGCACTCATCAGTTACTAAAGGTGCACGCATGTAGCTGTTCTTGCTTCTCTCATCTCCAGCCTCATCTCGGTCACAAGCAACACCAGAGCCACCCACTGCCACAGTTATTGACACCCAGGACCAGCCACATGACCAATCACCTGGCCAGTCACATGACCAATCACCTAAACAGTCACATGATCAGTCACTTGACCAACCTGCTGAGTCACATGACCAGACACTTGTACAACCAAAAGATTCCCACGGTAGCGAGAGCCCGCCACAAGTAACAGTTGAAGACTTTGAGAGACCAGGTGCAGCTGAAGCTATAAAAGTGACAGCTCTCTCAAATGAAGAAACCGAGGAAGAAGCACTAGTCCAGAAATGGAGCAACATCCTCGGATCAGAATACATTGTCAAAGTGAGTAGTTCTGTGATGTCACTATGATGTAACTTTTGAGTATCAGATTAGTGATTACATCATATGTTTCACAGGTGGACCAAGTGACCAAAGACAGTCCCCAGGGGGGACTGGGAATTCGAATGGAGAGTACAGTTGAGCTGGATGATGCTGGAAACCCACAAGTTGGTAAGTTCATCCTTCCATTTTCTTTCGCTCTCTCTCTTTTGTGAGAGTGCATGCATGGCTGTAATATCATCGTATGATTGTCATGTGCTCTCTATTGCTACAGGGAGCATACATCATGTGATCCAGTATGTGCATGGTGACGGGCCAGTAGGACAACACGGTATATTGCGGGAAGGAGATGAGATCTTGGAGGTTAGTGGCTTATGGATGTACATGTACATGTGGTTATGTATAAATTACAGAGACTTATGTAATGTATCGTGTTTATTGCGGATGAAACTGAAACTGTTATTATTGTTTTTTTGCCCCTCCTTTCCTGTCAGGTGAACGATACTGTTTTGGTTGGTTTGAAGCACGATGAAGCCATCGAGGTTGTGAAGGACACGCCCACCAGCGTCAGGATAGTCGTCTGTCACTTGGCTCCTTCGGCTGAGGAACAAGGTATGTTGCTTTGATTATGACACCTGCACCACCTACACATAGCTAGGGGTCTCCATTATGATCCTTTAGATGGTGCAATTCTACTCTTGTCCTCTGACTGGACATCATACAAGCTCTGCCTTCGTTAGTCTGGGTCGCTAGACACTCCCTCTTCCGCTTTTTCGGGGAGAGGGAGGGTCTAGCGAGCTAGAGTATGCCTTCGTTGGTTGTGTTGTCATATAAGCACTATGGCAACATCATTTGATATTTGATTTTGTATTACATAGCAGAGTGGAGTTGCATGGCAACACATACTTTTTATGCACAGGATTTTATGGACTAGGGCTCACTAGATATTTTTCACTCTCTCTCGCTCTCTCTCTCTCTCTCTTTTTGTAGGCTCAGAAACAGCCCCCACGTCTGAGTCGGAGGATGACAAGTGCCGGAACTCGACCCCTGACACAGACAGCATCCCATCCCTGCCCTCCATTGATTACTCCGTCCTGGGGGACTTCACTCGGAGGTTTGAGCGGCAGTCATGGAGGGAACGACATGAAGAGGAGAGGAGGAGGCTCAAACAGAGATTTGAGGTAGGGTGGCCATCAGCTGGATTGGTGCTTGTTTTGCCAGCCTCCTCCCAGCTTTGTATGCTACTATTGCATTGATGGTATGTGCTCTCTCTTGCCCAGCAACGTCGTGAGGAACACGAACGCCACATCCGTGAGCAGGAGGAGGAGCTTCTGCAGCAGGAACTGGAGCTCCAGGAGCGGCAGCAGCGACAGGCCAAGGAGGAGCAGCAGAGGAAGGCAGACGCAGAGCAGAAGAGGAGCTCCACTCTCTTTCAACCAGAGGAGTTTGATTACACCTTCCATCATGGTGGTCAGCCCAACTTCATCTTTCCTATGCAGGTATGCAGGTTTGACATGTACACATACAACCTATATACCATGTACCATGTACCAATAGACCCTTTTCCACTATGATGTAATGGTGGAAACAGTAGGCACTAAATGGAGAAAATACATGACAACAGTCATGTTTTTATGCTTTCATGTATAAAAGTTACATGAAAGCACAAGTTTATGAATGTATTTTCTCTATTTAGTGCCTACTTCCCCACAATTGCATCATAGCAGAAGGGAGAACATGTGCATGCTTGCACGTACAAGCGTGCATTACACATCATACCCACATCTATATCTCAGTCACATTATTTTCATCTCTTTAGATACACAGTCCCGATTCCAACCGGGATTCATTCTGTACAGACTCCAGTACTGGACTCCTTTCCCCTGTCCCTGGATCTGGGTTATGGGAATCAGAAATCACAGAGATTGAGCTACCGAAGGGTGATAAAGGCCTGGGGTTCAGCATCCTGGACTTCGCTGTGAGTTTGTTACAGAGACTGTGCATGTATGGCTATTGGTGTAGCTGACAAGGCATAACTCAGTTTCACCAAAATATCCGAATGTGAAGTACGGATAGCAACGAGAAATGTTGAAAAATGCAATTATTAATAGTTATTTAATTTCCAATTTCGCTGCACATAGCTTGCCATTGAAATTCGGTACCAAAAGCGATAACGTTCAAGGCCTAGGCCGATAAGAAGGATGCCTAAGCTAGCTACTATCACAGGTAATTACCGTTTAACCAGGTATGGGCGGGGTCGGAATGTAGTTATTAACTAGGTGTTGCTAACGTAGTCATGTTCGGATCACGTGGGCCGAGACTCTCGGCCCACGTGAGGACATTTTGGTGAAACTGCACTAGGCGTCATTCCCAGGTGTAGTAAGTATTGTTACAATGTTTTACCTCTTTAAACTACCCTCCATCCCCTCTTCTTCCACAGGATCCACTGCACCCTGCAGATCGTGTGATTCTGGTGCACTCACTGGTGGATGGGTGTGTGGCCGAGACGGATGGCAGGCTCCGGGTTGGGGACAGACTTGTCAGCGTTGGCCACACCTCAGTCGTCAACCACTCCCTCCAGGTAGCCAATCACTCTAAACCATAAGCCAACTTGTAAGCGTATTTATAACCTAAATACACACACTATAGCGGTATACCGTAGTTTGAGAATATTTCGTGTTAAACAATTTTCACGCTCGATCGTGAAAGTTAAGCGCCATGGAGGAGTTTGAGAGAGCTTGTTGCATTCGAGGCTACCACAAATATAAGGAGGTATGGGAGGCAGCTGTTGGTGAAGAGCTGGTGTTATTCGTTGTAGAAAATATTTCGCGTGTTTTATTTTCGTACTCTAGTGCCTGTACGAAAAAATTTTAACAGCGAAAATTTGTCAAACTACGGTATATTGTTGGATGCCTGGTCTCTTGTAAGCGTATTTATAACCTAAATACACACACTATAGCGGTATATATTGTTGGATGCCTGGTCTTGAGAATCACATGCACGTGTGCACAAGCATGGTGCTGGCTCGAGGGAGTTCGATTTTTAGGGTGCAGAGTTTCTAAAGGTCTTCCTCCTCTTCCTAACCTCACCTCATCTTTCCTTCCTTCCAGTTTGCGGTGCAGCAGCTGGTCAAGATTCCGAAAGGGTGCATGGTGAAGATTGGTGTGAACCATCCGCTGCCGGCCAGTCCCGAGATCAATAGCTCTCCTGGTTCCTCCCTCCTTGGCTCCGACCCCTTTGGACAGTTCTTCGCGGAATCGCTGAGCACTGTGGAACAAAATGAACAGATTGTGCAGAATGTGAGTTGGTTGTACTCCAGACCATAGACATCTCCATCCTACTCCGTCCACATCACACCCGTCTCATTTTTCTTTCACCCTTGGAATCATATGTACATGTGCGGGAAAACGGGCTGGGAATGGGGCTATAGGCTGTAGAGGGATCCTGGGAATGAGGCTATAGTTATGAGATCCTGCATGGAAGTGAGACTAGGAATGAGGCTATAGGCTATAGTGAGATCCTGGGAATGAGAATCATGAATTTGAGAGTGACGACTAATAAGCAGATAACCATTTTTTTTAATCAATTCTCACATGCAGGGAGCCACTCTGCACTTTGAGGACTTAGACGAAAAACCTCTCTCAGACACCATCGAGCCAGAGCCACCGTGTGAAGCTGAGGACAGAGACGAGGTCGGTAGGGAGGAGGAAGACTCTGCCCACTGGAAGAAGAAGACAGCATTGGAGAGCGAAGATGATGAACCCCCACCCCCCTACACGAAGATTGACCCCCAAGAGGCAAAATTTGATAAAGTCGGGGGGGCTGAGCCTCAAGAACCCCCTGAGCAGGCTGCAGTTGAGAAGAAACTGGCTCCTGAGGGCGCTAGTCCCACAGCAAGCAACAGCTCAACCGTCAGCGCATCTCGTATTACTTCACCTAGGGGAAGAACGCTGTCCGATCTGACACGAATAACCCCTGAGGATGAAGCCAGGCTGCTGGGGTCTAGGGAAAACATCCTCGAGTCCATTTCCAAGGAAGAGCAAGTCACTGATACCATGCAGTTGGAGTATCTATCGGAATCCACGCTTGTCAATTCAGGCAGTCAATCAGAGGCAAGCCAGACAGCCACCACTACCAACAGTGCTGTCGTGAAGCTGGACCAGCCGAAGCTGGTACTGGACCGGACCGGTAGCCCCCTCGCCAGGAGGAGAGAAGCAAAGAAGGAAGGAAGGAAGCCCAATGGAGGACAGTCACTGCAGCAGGAGTTGGAGAAGCAAGCTGTGAACTTGACAGTGGGATATGGACAGGTAAAGTACAATGGTCGTCGCCCTTATTTGCCCGGCCTTTGATTTCCACTCTAGTAGCAGCATCACGTCTCATTTCAAATCTGTGATAGATGTTATTGCTACATAACTTGCAAAAATCAGCTTCTTGTTCACTGTTGCTGATACTGTACTATGTACGAAAGAACCTTGGATTTATATACAACATACACGCTCACGCACACACTCACACACACACACACACCCACAGGGCACAATCGATAGTTCTCAGGAGAGCTGTGGACTCTCTCCTGAGATGAGTGACTATGGTGACCACTCCACCGAGGTCGACACAGAGCCGAGGGAGATCAAGATACGCAAGGGGAGCTCCAGTCTTGGTAAGTGCTGCACACTCCAATCAATACAAAAGTTGTGACTAAGAGCTCCGAATTGGATGAACTACGGAAAGTTTATCTTTCTATGTGTATGCACACACACACTCACACATATACACACCAATCACAAGCAGGAATGAGTCTCACCTCAGAAGACAAGACAGGCTTCATCAGTGTCAAGAACGTGTCCAGTAGTGGGGCTGTAGGAAAGGACGGAAGGATACGAATTGGAGACAGAATCGTGGCCGTCAATAGAAAAACCCTGGAGGGTATCAGTCTTCCCAAAGCAAAGGCCATCCTAAAACGAGCTTCCTCAAAAACTGAAGAAATCAGTATCACTTACATTCCAGCTCCCCAGCTACATGCCCATGTGGGCTACATGATGCCCCCTTACGCCAAGCTCGTGGGTAAGAGCACATCCACACACGCCCTCAGGGCAAGCAGCCACCCCCCGTCGGTTTCCCTACTTCAGAGCCACCATCCCATGTCTATGGGGGTCCCCTTGCACAATATTGTTGAGCATGAACCCCCTCAGGGGACCATGCTAGGGGCCCAAGCTAATATTCAGATGAGTCCCCACACGGTGATGCATCCCGGCTCATTGAATCCTCAACCGATGCCTCAAATGATGCACCATGGCCAAGCCACCCCAAACCCTCCATGGCAACAAGGGGTTTCCCCTTATGTACCCTCAGGCGCCAGTCCCATGGGTCCCTTACCAGGTATGCCAATGCAGGGAGGTTACATGGAGCAGCCCTCAGCTCTCGGCAAGCCTCCTCCACCCTATGGCTACTCTCACCAGCCTCCTGGGATGATGGCCCAAAACCCTGGGGTTCCCTACCCCCAGCCACAGCCCCAGCCCCAGCCCATGTCTTGGGGTATGCAGCAACAGCCTTCGGGTCCCGGTCCCATGCACGTATCCCCACCTCAATCCCAGCCCACACACCCCATGTCATGGATGGGGCCCGGACCGGGAGTGATGCATCGTAACCCTCCCCAGTACAGCGACCTGATGGCCCATCATTCACAGCAGATGCTACAGGGGCCTCAGTACCCCCCCATGCCTGGTATGGACGTGCATCAGCAGCATCACCAGCAGCAACAACCGCTGCAAAGTCCCAGGATGAACAAATCACAGAGTGAGAACAAGTTTCCTTCTGGAATGGCATCGAGACCACACATTGAGAGGAGACACACGCATGAGATACCGCGCAAACCGTATCACATCCCCGACAGACCGTTGAGAAACAGGAGCAAGCAACGTTCTTACGACCACCACTCGCAGTTACCCAAGCAGTATACCCTAGAGAGCTACAACTCTAGCGAACAGCATGCATGGTCACATGACAGTCCCTTCAAGGCAGTGCCTGAGGCTAACAGACTCCAGGAGGCCGAGATGGTGAGAACCCGCTATGTTGAGCTCATTCGGGACCCCAGCGGCTCCCTGGGTGTCCATATTGGACAGCTGGGGGAAGAGGGGACACCCAGTGGAGTGTACGTCAGGAGCTTGTCGAAAAACTGTCAGGCTGTGACCAGAGGAAGGCTGAGTCGTGGAGACCACATCCTGGAGGTGAGTTTCCCTCCTCCTTTCTATGACTCCAGAGTTGTGAGATTAATTTTTGCAGCCAGTAGAAACTCTTTTATATCTCAAGATCCTAGCTCGGTATATAATTAGACTAGTATAGACCCTTTTGCCATTATGATGTAATGGGTGTGGGCGGAAGAAATTACAAGCAAACAAGAATGTTCACCATTAAATGGAGTGGATGCGACCTCACAAACCTATATACATTTTATATGGGCCCATATGGCCCAAATCCCTCATATGGGCCCATATAGAATGTGTATACGTTTGTGAGGTCATATCTACGATATCCAATTTACTTCAAATTAAATTTTGACAGATGATCTTTTTGTGTAATAAACATTACATGCAAGGAACTATTGTTGCTATAGCAGCAAAAATTCCCAAAGTCGTCTTAACCAAATATGGTCCATTACATCATAATGGTAAAAAATGTATTGATCAATCTCTAGCTGGACCCAGTGTTTCCATCAGCACTCTCTGTAGCTATCTGGATGTGTTTATACACCAACTCTTCCTGCATACACTCTGTATATAGGTAAATGGGATTGACCTGAGACGTGCAACCCAAGCAGAAGCTATAAATGTCATAACAAATGCTAACAGTCCCGTGCGACTCCTGGTCCAAATCTCTTCAGAGCGCAAGAGACCCTCTAAATTGCCTCGATCGAAGGCCATCCAAGAGTCACCAGAACACTCCCATCACAATTCCTGGGCCATCGAGGAGGATGAAGACCCCGCCCTAAGGGAGGAGTTTCCAGAGATCGAAGGTCATTTGTTTGAGGTGCAGCTACACAAGGGAAAGGCGGGGCTGGGACTGAGCATCGTGGGGAACACCAACAGTCCCTCTGCGAAGGGGATCGTCATTATGGGGGTGCAAGCAGGAGGCGTGGCAGACCAAAGTGGGCAGATCAAGTGGGGAGACATCATTCTGAAGGTGAATGACACCTGTGTGATCGGGATGAGCCAACAGCAAGTGCAGGAGTTGCTGGCCAAGGCTCCGCCTCTCGTCAGATTTGTGCTTGTCAGGTGAGCCCAACCTAAGGGGAGGCAGGGTAGGCTGGTCAGGTGAGCCCAACCTAAGGGGAGGCAGGGTAGGGTGGTCAGGTGAGCCCAACCTAAGGGGAGGCAGGGTAGGGTGGTCAGGTGAGCCCAACCTCAGGGTAGGGTGGTCAGGTGAGCCCAACCTAAGGGGAGGCAGGGTAGGCTGGTCAGGTGAGCCCAACCTAAGGGGAGGCAGGGTAGGGTGGTCAGGTGAGCCCAACCTAAGGGGAGGCAGGGTAGGCTGGTCAGGTGAGCCCAACCTAAGAGGAGGCAGGGTAGGCTGGTCAGGTGAGCCCAACCTAAGGGGAGGCAGGGTAGGGTGGTCAGGTGAGCCCAACCTAAGGGGAGGCAGGGTAGGCTGGTCAGGTGAGCCCAACCTAAGGGGAGGCAGGGTAGGGTGGTCAGGTGAGCCCAACCTAAGGGGAGGTAGGGTTTTGCTCACAGCAAAACGAACTGAGATTTAGTACCCTATAGAATGAGCTGGATATAGATATATAACTGCAGGAGCCTTCGCGGCGCTCATGGGCTCCTGATAACTGCTATCTGAGATTCTGAGCCTGTATTTTGTGATTATGGGCCTCGCTGCGCTGGTAATTGAAATGGGTGTGATACTCTGGATTGCATACATACGCTGAAGCAGCCATGGAGGCAGGTTGTATTAATGGTAATGCTCTCCCTTGCAGACAGCATATGAACATGGGTGGAGCTCACCCCAAGCAGACCCAGCAGCCCGCCTCCCTTGCAGCAGGGGACAAGCATGGTGGAACCCACTTGAAGCAGCCGTCCTTCCAACAGCAACGCGACAGGCATGGCGGAACCCACTCGAAACAGTCGTCCTTCCAGCAGCAGCCTCCCTCTCTCTCAACAGGGGACAGACCTGGTGACAGCATGGACGTCAGTCTCATTGGCTTGTCACAAGTCAAGGCGATCTCCCTTGGCAGGTAGGCCACTGAAATACTCTGTCCCCTAATATTGTTACTAGAGAAACTACCATGAAGGAAGGAACTATATGACAGGTTTTGTATTTTTCCGTATGAAATTATCACATGAGGAAAAGATTATCGTATATAGAGACATGAATGTATTGTGTACCATCCTGTTTTCCAGCAATTTTCATGGCTTGCTTCACACGTACTGCGTTTATTATAAGAAAATGACCATAGTGCAACCTTCATACATCGTTTTAGACCTCTCTATTCCCCTAAACACTCACAGAAAAGAATACACACAAAAACAGAAGGAGTGGCTAGCCAAACCATCTTTCTGAGATAATACCCCAGCTCATCCCCTCCCCCCCCCCCCCCAACCCCTCACACACACACATACACACTATCTCCCTCGACAGGGATGATGAGAAGGGTCTTGGATTCACGGTGGCAGAGGGGGAGCAGAGAGACAACTCTGTGGTGGTGGTCACCAGCATCTCTGACGGAGGCCCCGCCCAGCAAGACGGGCAGCTACAGGTGGGGGACCAGATCCTTTCGGTGGATGGACAGCAGATCCTCGGCTACTCCTATGAGAAGGCACGGCACCTACTGCAGCAGGCAAGTTATCAATTATTGTGATTATCACTGCAATGATTATTGCAGAGATTATCGTCATTATGAGTGATTTATGACCACCTGGCCAAATGAGTATTAATAACAGCCACTTTTTAACCGGCCTTATCTTGGCCGATTGGGCCTGCAAACTCCTGGTACAATGTAGCTTTCACTGTGCACATGGCACAATGATATAACGTAGTCCACATGATAAGTGTGGATGAACAGACAGCAAACAAACAAATAGATATGGAAAATGTAAAAGTACTAGTCTATCGAGCTAGACCCTCTCTGCGCCCATCACCTTTCCGGCAGTTGGCACAGAGAGGGTCTAGCTCGATAGACTACCTCAGTACCAACCAAGTATGCCATTTACGCCCACCCGGCTGATAAAATTCAGTCACACACTTACAAACACACACACACCAATACAGGCAAGAGCTCGAGGTTCTGTGTCTCTTATGGTGGCCTCACGAGCTGCCCTCCAGGAGGGAGGCGGGATAGAAGGGGTGACGCTGCCTGAGGGAGTAGTGCTCAGGAAGAAAAAGCCCAGAGGAAGTGAGTCACTGTAACTATGACTTCATTACATCATGATGACACATCAGCATGTTGACATGTAAACATGATGTCATGCCATCATGATGTTATTACTAATATGAAATGTGCAATCAGGTTCTCTGAAGACATCAAGGCGACGGCCAGTCAGTGTCGACCGTGACTTCAACATTCAGATGGGTACTGTCAAGTCACGTGAAGATGAGGTTCCGCAGGAAGGAAACCGAGACCGCTACAGTCACCATAGCAACCGAAGCTCCCACCCACTTACAGATAGGGAAGTAGAGGAAGGATTTCAACAGCTGGAGAGGCACAAAGGTGGGTACCAATTTGGAAAACATTCACTGAAGCCCATGTGAACAAGTAAAAATTCACACACCCAAATAAAAATACCTCTGGAAAGATATTTTTTGTGAACTGCAAAGGTACTTATTCTATATAGTACCAGGAGCCCATGAGTGCCACACCGTGGGTTATGGGCTCTTGACAGTACCTGTGTACATTTATCTCCCTTAGTATGATGGAAAGCAAGATGGTCAGCTTTGCTCTTTACCTCACTCCATGGCCATTCCTCCTCCTCTCCTCTAGTCTTTGTTCCTGGCAAGGAGTGTGAAATTGTGATCTTCAAGGGCTCGCAGATACTGGGGCTGGCCATTGTAGGGGGGACGGACAGCTACCTCGGTGGCATCTACGTCCAGAAGGTCCTCCCAGACAGCCCCGCGGCCCGAGATGGGAGGTTGCAGCCGGGAGACAAGATCCTCAAGGTGAGGGAGATGTCCAAAGGGATCGTGCTGCTCTTGTACAAGTACATTTCACCCAAGTTGCCCATTGTAGATTTTTATGTGTACACCGAGCTTGTAGCCTTGTTCCTGAGCTTGTAGCCTTGTTCCTGAGCTTGTAGCCTTGTTCCCAGGCACCAACCTCAGCCAGATTTTGTATGATTTTAGTACGAAAAATGGGGTAATTATTTTATGCTAAAAAGCTGTGGAGGGTAGCCTGGTGACGGTGCTAGCTAGTTTGTCAGAATATAGCGATTAGCTAATAGCCCTCATTCTAAGCCTCAAAGGTCATGATCATCATCCTCTCCTGAAGGTGAACAATGCCTCCTTGGAGAGTGCCACTCGTGAAGATGCCCTCCAGGTACTACAGCACCCCGCCCCCTTTGTGCACCTCACCGTCCTCCGAGACCCGGCCCAGGGGGCCAATATCACTCTCTCTGAAGGTATGGCTCCAGCTGTTCCGTGTGGTGGGTGTGAGTATGTCAAGAGAGTTAGAGGGAAAGAGGGAGAGAGAGGGTGTGTGTTATACAGCAAGTACTTCTATAACTAAGCGCTCGTAGATGTCTTCGTTCAGTGATAACTTATAACATGGTATTTCCTCAGACCGTTCCCCTAAATCTGAGATCGAGACCATAGAACTGATTAAACCAGAACGGGGAGGACTTGGACTCATCATCACCGAGAAGGAAGACCATCCTGGGGTGTATGTGCAGGAAGTGGTAAGTTTTGTGACAGTCACATGACTTCTTACCTCGGAACATGTGATCTGGGGAAGACAGTCACATGACTACATTAACTGCATCATTCTGTAGGTGGAGAATGAAGCGGCCTACATGGACGGCCGTATCAGAGCAGGTGACAAGATTCTGGCTATCAACGGCCAAGACATGTCCAACGCCAGTCAGGACTTCGTTGTCCGTACACTACAGGTTAGGAGTAGCTAGTTAGAGACAACACCTTGCCTTGTGGAAGCAGTGAATATTCACTGGTTATCATGAGTTGAGCATCTTACAACAGTGACTTAAACATCATCTAGTCTAAGAATATTACTGTCCTCTCCTCCTCCCTTCCCTCCCTCCCTCCCTCCCTCCCTCCCCTCCCTTCAGGGTTGCAGAAGCAAGGTCTCATTCACTGTCTGTCACCCCTCACATTCTCCCCCACCTCAAAGCCAGCTGGACTACGGCATGACCCCACCAGAGAGGGAGGAGCACCAAGCCTTCAGCCGTCCGCCTCCCGAATACCCCTTCAGCTCACCTTCAGGCTCAATCCGAGTGCCAGGCCGCAGCCCTCCTCCCTACTCTTCTGGAAACGCTCTTCCTGCCAGCCCCACTCAGGTAATGTCAAACCCAGCATACTGTATAGATAATTATAAATTTACAGCATGTGCTACACGAGTAGTACATGTACATTATATGAATACATGTATGTCTTCACTGTAGGCATCCAGACCGTTGCAGCAGTATGGTGATTTTGTGCCGCCTCCACACCATCAGGGAGGTACTTACAGAGGAGAAAGAAGACCCCCCAGCCCTCCAGGGGGTTACAGGGGAGAGAGAAGACTACCCAGCCCCCAGGGGGGGTTTAGAGGAGAAAGAAGACCCCCCAGCCCGCAAGGAGGTTACAGAGGAGAGAGGAGACACCCCAGCCCCCAGGGGAGTTTTAGGGGAGAAAGAAGACCCCCCAGCTCCCCAGGTGGTTACAGGGGAGAGAGGAGGCCCCCTAGCCCCCCTCCCTCCTTACCGGAAAATGAAAAGTGAGTTAGAACAATTTCAAAAGCTGCAAATCAGTACTGATATTAAACCTCCCTCCATCACAGGATCAAAGTAATCCGGCTCCATCGCGGCCCCTCAGGACTAGGCTTTACTATCGTGGGTGGGAAGGCCAGTGCCCATGGCGACCTACCCATCATCATCAAGAGAGTGTATGATGAGGGAGCAGCTGGAAGGGATGGGAGGCTGAAAAAGGGAGACAAGGTGTTGTCCGTTAATGGGATAAGTTTCGAGGGTGTCACTCACCAATATGCTGCTGAGAGGCTGAAGTACCTTCAGGGTGATGTGGAGTTGACTGTACTTTCAACAGAGTGATCTGGGCATTTTCTTATTTATTGTGGTCTCATACCTGAAATTGATACCAACGTGGGAATGAGACTACATGATTTTATAGCGGAGTGTGTATGTCAAGTATAGTACAATTATTTTCTGCTGTTCTGTATGTTTGTGACGCAGTCGCTGGTTGGAGCAAATCCGGATTGAATCCCTGTGTTATACTATTTCTCATAACATCTCATATCACTTTTTAGTTTGTGTTCAATTCCTTTCTGATCTTGATCAATCTCCAACACAAGTACATCGCTGCTGTTGGGCACTGCACGTGCCTGCTATGATCGCACACAACAATTGGAGTAATTAAGCGGTTTCTTAATTCAATTCGATCCCTTGTACATGCTGTTGCTATACATATATCATATTCCCGTGACAGCTAGTTATTGAAAAATCCCAAGTGTCAGAACCAGAACGGCTAACCGAACTTGTGCCCCCTAACTTGAGATACTCTTAGAATGTGCTTTCTGAGCTGCTAAGAGTTTGGTAATTTGCTCATAGGGATACTATGCACATTTATACTCCATTTTTGTGCATTCTTGCAATTTCTAGTGCTTGATTTTGGGTTAGTCCACTATGGCCCTTCAAATAAATAAAAAATCATGAATTAGCTGGTGAATCGATTGTGTGAACATTTCTGCAGCAGAAGCATAAACTGATTGTGAGAGGCCTAGAGGTTCAGTGTTTATTCATGAGATTGCTTAGTCAGCAGCTTCTGAGTGGCATCATGTACAGAGGCAGCTGCATCTGTGTCTGGGAGGAAAGGGCAGGAATAGACATGTTTAGTCTACCAGGTAAAACAAAAATGTATAAGTACTATAAAACATGTTAGGGGTACTGGCCATCTGTTCAGTTTCTGATGGGCTGCATGTACATGTAGCTGTTCTGTTAAGAGGCTGGCTTGAGACCATACAACACACTGGACCCTGTGAACTCGTACCTGCAGTAGCTGGGGCGTGTAGGACCATCATGAGGGTGGTGTAGGCGTTCCACAGGCCATAGTTCCCCGTCTGTAGGGCACCTAAATAGGTCATAGCGTTAATGGATCATTTCCCACTATGATGTAATGGAGAAAAATAAGGTAAATGGAAAATACATGATAATGTTTCAGTAAAATTGTGTAGCCACAGTAACAGGGCCCTGGAAACTAGCCCTGCCCCAATGCTATCCCCCCTAAGGAAAGGAGGCTACCTGATAACGAGGCTATGTCAAATTGTGAGGAACATTTGCGTGTCATCCATTGTTAGGCATTAACTTACTGTAGAAGGAATAGTGGGCCCTGCCCTGTTGCCAGTGGTGAAGCAGCAGCTCCGAAGGGAGTACCACAGTCCCTACTGTTACCATGGCAACTACCATCGTCAGGACGAGGAAGAATTTCAGACGGGAAAACATAACCTATAATTGTGTTTAATGAATATTTACACTTTAAAAAAAGGAAATTAACATGTAAAGTTATAGTTTTTCTCACCTCAAACGTACTCCTGGCATTCTCTGACATTTGCGACAGGTTTTCCCGCCTCTTCCTGATGTTCCAGTACACACCAATCACCATGGCAACCAGGACCACCACATATAGCACTGCAAACAGTGCTGCTGTGCCAATGAATATCCACTGGTAAGAGTCGAGGCACAAATACTGGACAACGATTATCTCTGATAAAGCTAGATATGCCTGAGCTTTTTTACAGAAGAAAAACACCTTTATCTTGTTGGCAAACGTCGCTATAGCCAACTGCAACATGTAGTCTTCAGAACTACACAATACCCAAATACCCAGTACAAGGCTGATTTTTGCTGTGATTTAAGGGATGTGGAATGGAAACAGGGAACAAGGCTACCTGAATGTGGAATGGAGACTGGGAATGAGGCTATCAGAATCTGAACTAAGGAAGTGTACATTTCCTGCAATCAGTGGGATACTGCGACAGTCGTGCTCAGCCAGTTGCTCCACAGGCTATAGAATGGATATACCACCTGGATCCCCCTGGGGAGAATAGAGACAATTTGCAGCTGTAGTATCACAGAACCCCAAGAGTTCTCCCTCTATAAGGAACCGATATTGTCCTTATTATTCAAGGACTCTAGCTGGTATCCTTGGTATTCAAGGACTTCATCCTACTCAGGGGTTCATGGAACAGGACAGTATAAAATATGTACATTGCATTCCTTGAATAAAAAGGACATTGAAGGACATTGTCTTCACCCCTTTTTCAACATGCTTGGCCCGCCCTCAGCTACCAGTGACCCTCCAACAAGATGGCTGCTCTCTACCTTTCACAGAACTCATACACAAAGAGGAAGACACAGGTGATGGCCACCACTCCAATCTGCTTCCAGTAGTGGCCAAAGTGACTCTGTGCACCACCGTCCTCTTGCTTGAGGAAGGAGAGGGGGGTATGATGTAATGTATGATGTAATGAAATATTCAAGGCATCACTCAACACCAGTCTGGGAATGAGACTAAGGCATGGATTGTGTTACCGGTTTGTGCTCTCCTATGAAGATGACCCAGAATGAGAAGAGTGCTGCAATGAACAGCCCCTGTCGGAAGTCGTTGGCAACCAGCAACCAGGGACAGTCAAAGTACAGAGACAGCAGCTCCAGAGGCACTGGAATGGAACACAAAACACTCTTAGTCTCATTCCCAGATCCCAATCTTCTGAATGGGGTAGGGAATTCCGAGAATGAGGCCTGGGAATGAGACTAAAACTCACCGTTATAGAGCGCAAGACATGTCCCCAAGAAAGCAAGTGATCTATGCGGTGGAAGGTTGATGACATAATGATGATGTAATGCACAGGTACCATGATGTAATAATGGTGTAACACACTTTTCAATAAGACCAGTGCTGGCAGCTGCTGCCACTCTGCGCAGGAACCAGAGGAGGACCAGAAGATTCACAGGACAAAGGATGGACTTCAAGGTCAGCCAGAGCTGTGTGAAGCCAATGGACTGGTATACCACCTGCATGTGTGTGTGTGCATGTGTGTGTGTGTGTGTATGTGTGTGTAAGTATGAGTGTGTGTGTGCATGTGTGTGTGTGTAAGTATGTGTGTGTATGTGTGTGTGAGTGTGTGTGTATGTGTGTGTGTGTGTGTGTATGTGTGTGTAAGTATGTGTGTGTGTGTGTGTGTGTGTGTGGATGTATAGAGTACCATGTAGACTGGGGAGACTCACGTAGGTGGTAATCTTGGAGAGTGGCGCGAGTCCTCTGAACTCTTCCAGTGCCTTCCCCAGTGGTAAGGAGGGGAAGAAGAGATTTGCTACGTACTGCTTGTGGTGGCAGCTGCCCAGCTCAAAGAATGGCAGGTGGCCACAAGACAGATAACCCTGGAGTGAGGTGGTGGTAAAGTTTGTAAGCGGTAATTAGGTTTTAAACAATCTTGTTAAAGAACCAGACAGCTGCTCTACCTAGCCTTATCCCCAGACTCGTGGTGTTTCACTTTGTTACTGTGGAGCCCTGGCATATTTTCTCATGTAATTTAACTTGCTTATCAAAAGACAGCGGCTGGTGACATTGTTTCATCACGGGGGGGGGGGGGGGAACAGGCTCTAAATTTACTTAACTAAATGAAATGTAGATTTGCTGCCTTCTTTCGTTGTCTGAGAACTGCAGCTGCCCTGCATCGGCCACGCAAAACCTCATTAACTCTAACTAAAGTAAAATGTGCCCATAGGTCTGGGGATGAGGCTTTACTTTATTCACAAGCACATTTCGTTTGGCTGACTGTAAGCCTGGTAATTTTTCTCATATGTATGGCCGTTACAGGTCAGAAGGGCATGGGTGAGGTGGGCGAGGACAGCTGTAGCTCTCAGGCAATAAAAGATCATAAGCGGCACTGCCAGATTCATTATTACTCTTTGCCCGTAGTAACTATCACACTGTACTGCTGAGGAGATTCAGTTCCACCTACCCACTCATTGGGCTGGCAGTCGAGTGTCCGAGTAACTTTGGCCCGAGCCATTCGGTGCCAGGGACCCTTCACAGCATCACGATAGCCAAGGGCAACCTCAAACCGGAGCAATTTTAGACCATGAGCTTTGGAAAAGAGAAAAGAGAGAGAGAGAGAGAGAGAGAGAGAGAAACAGCTGATGGAATGGCTAGAAGCAAAGACTATAGAATTAGGAGCGCGTAATGAGAAGAGAAGTGGAAGCTCTTTCTTCCATTTCTCTGTGCTCCTGTGTGTAAAGACAAGAGCAGGTGGCCTCTGGGTCAGTCTTGCTGTCCAATGACTGGAGGCCGTGGAGGAACCTCCACAGAGTTCCAAACAAATACCATTCCCTCTATTTTTCCTGTTAGCTTCTGACAAGTGCTTGTTTTTGTACGTGTAGCATAAGATGCTTATCTATACACTAGCTATAGTGTCTCCCCAATACAAGAATATTTACATCTACTCAGTAAAATTAAAATTAAATTTTGACAGATGATCTTTTTGTGTAATAAACATTACATGCAAGGAACTATTGTTGCTATAGCAGCAAAAATTCCCAAAGTCGTCTTAACCAAATATGGTCCATTACATCATAATGGTAAAAAATGTATTGATCAATCTCTAGCTGGACCCAGTGTTTCCATCAGCACTCTCTGTAGCTATCTGGATGTGTTTATACACCAACTCTTCCTGCATACACTCTGTATATAGGTAAATGGGATTGACCTGAGACGTGCAACCCAAGCAGAAGCTATAAATGTCATAACAAATGCTAACAGTCCCGTGCGACTCCTGGTCCAAATCTCTTCAGAGCGCAAGAGACCCTCTAAATTGCCTCGATCGAAGGCCATCCAAGAGTCACCAGAACACTCCCATCACAATTCCTGGGCCATTGAGGAGGATGAAGACCCCGCCCTAAGGGAGGAGTTTCCAGAGATCGAAGGTCATTTGTTTGAGGTGCAGCTACACAAGGGAAAGGCGGGGCTGGGACTGAGCATCGTGGGGAACACCAACAGTCCCTCTGCGAAGGGGATCGTCATTATGGGGGTGCAAGCAGGAGGCGTGGCAGACCAAAGTGGACGGATCAAGTGGGGAGACATCATTCTGAAGGTGAATGACACCTGTGTGATCGGGATGAGCCAACAGCAAGTGCAGGAGTTGCTGGCCAAGGCTCCGCCTCTCGTCAGATTTGTGCTTGTCAGGTGAGCCCAACCTAAGGGGAGGCAGGGTAGGGTGGTCAGGTGAGCCCAACCTAAGGGGAGGCAGGGTAGGCTGGTCAGGTGAGCCCAACCTAAGGGGAGGCAGGGTAGGGTGGTCAGGTGAGCCCAACCTAAGGGGATAGGCTGGTCAGGTGAGCCCAACCTAAGGGGAGGCAGGGTAGGCTGGTCAGGTGAGCCCAACCTAAGGGGAGGCAGGGTAGGCTGGTCAGGTGAGCCCAACCTAAGGGGAGGCAGGGTAGGCTGGTCAGGTGAGCCCAACCTAAGGGGAGGCAGGGTAGGGTGGTCAGGTGAGCCCAACCTAAGGGGAGGCAGGGTAGGGTGGTCAGGTGAGCCCAACCTAAGGGGAGGCAGGGTTTTGCTCACAGCAAAACGAACTGAGATTTAGTACCCTATAGAATGAGCTGGATATAGATATATAACAGCAGGAGCCTTCGCGGCGCTCATGGGCTCCTGATAACTGCTATCTGAGATTCTGAGCCTGTATTTTGTGATTATGGGCCTCGCTGCGCTGGTAATTGAAATGGGTGTGATACTCTGGATTGCATACATACGCTGAAGCAGCCATGGAGGCAGGTTGTATTAATGGTAATGCTCTCCCTTGCAGGCAGCATATGAACATGGGTGGAGCTCACCCCAAGCAGACCCAGCAGCCCGCCTCCCTTGCAGCAGGGGACAAGCATGGTGGAACCCACTTGAAGCAGCCGTCCTTCCAACAGCAACGCGACAGGCATGGCGGAACCCACTCGAAACAGTCGTCCTTCCAGCAGCAGCCTCCCTCTCTCTCAACAGGGGACAGACCTGGTGACAGCATGGATGTCAGTCTCATTGGCTTGTCACAAGTCAAGGCGATCTCCCTTGGCAGGTAGGCCACTGAAATACTCTGTCCCCTAATATTGTTACTAGAGAAACTACCATGAAGGAAGGAACTATATGACAGGTTTTGTATTTTTCCGTATGAAATTATCACATGAGGAAAAGATTATCGTATATAGAGACATGAATGTATTGTGTACCATCCTGTTTTCCAGCAATTTTCATGGCTTGCTTCACACGTACTGCGTTTATTATAAGAAAATGACCATAGTGCAACCTTCATACATCGTTTTAGACCTCTCTGTTCCCCTAAACACTCACAGAAAAGAATACACACAAAAACAGAAGGAGTGGCTAGCCAAACCATCTTTCTGAGATAATACCCCAGCTCATCCCCTCCCCCCCCCCCAACCCCTCACACACACACATACACACTATCTCCCTCGACAGGGATGATGAGAAGGGTCTTGGATTCATGGTGGCAGAGGGGGAGCAGAGAGACAACTCTGTGGTGGTGGTCACCAGCATCTCTGACGGAGGCCCCGCCCAGCAAGACGGGCAGCTACAGGTGGGGGACCAGATCCTTTCGGTGGATGGACAGCAGATCCTCGGCTACTCCTATGAGAAGGCACGGCACCTACTGCAGCAGGCAAGTTATCAATTATTGTGATTATCACTGCAATGATTATTGCAGTGATTATCGTCATTATGAGTGATTTATGACCACCTGGCCAAATGAGTATTAATAACAGCCACTTTTTAACCGGCCTTATCTTGGCCGATTGGGCCTGCAAACTCCCGGTACAATGTAGCTTTCACTGTGCACATGGCACAATGATATAACGTAGTCCACATGATAAGTGTGGATGAACAGACAGCAAACAAACAAATAGATATGGAAAATGTAAAAGTACTAGTCTATCGAGCTAGACCCTCTCTGCGCCCATCACCTTTCCGGCAGTTGGCACAGAGAGGGTCTAGCTCGATAGACTACCTCAGTACCAACCAAGTATGCCATTTACGCCCACCCGGCTGATAAAATTCAGTCACACACTTACAAACACACACACACCAATACAGGCAAGAGCTCGAGGTTCTGTGTCTCTTATGGTGGCCTCACGAGCTGCCCTCCAGGAGGGAGGCGGGATAGAAGGGGTGACGCTGCCTGAGGGAGTAGTGCTCAGGAAGAAAAAGCCCAGAGGAAGTGAGTCACTGTAACTATGACTTCATTACATCATGATGACACATCAGCATGTTGACATGTAAACATGATGTCATGCCATCATGATGTTATTACTAATATGAAATGTGCAATCAGGTTCTCTGAAGACATCAAGGCGACGGCCAGTCAGTGTCGACCGTGACTTCAACATTCAGATGGGTACTGTCAAGTCACGTGAAGATGAGGTTCCGCAGGAAGGAAACCGAGACCGCTACAGTCACCATAGCAACCGAAGCTCCCACCCACTTACAGATAGGGAAGTAGAGGAAGGATTTCAACAGCTGGAGAGGCACAAAGGTGGGTACCAATTTGGAAAACATTCACTGAAGCCCATGTGAACAAGTAAAAATTCACACACCCAAATAAAAATACCTCTGGAAAGATATTTTTTGTGAACTGCAAAGGTACTTATTCTATATAGTACCAGGAGCCCATGAGTGCCACACCGTGGGTTATGGGCTCTTGATAGTACCAGGAGCCCATGAGTGCCACACCGTGGGTTATGGGCTCTTGATAGTACCTGTGTGCATTTATCTCCCTTAGTATGATGGAAAGCAAGATGGTCAGCTTTGCTCTTTACCTCACTCCATGGCCATTCCTCCTCCTCTCCTCTAGTCTTTGTTCCTGGCAAGGAGTGTGAAATTGTGATCTTCAAGGGCTCGCAGATACTGGGGCTGGCCATTGTAGGGGGGACGGACAGCTACCTCGGTGGCATCTACGTCCAGAAGGTCCTCCCAGACAGCCCCGCGGCCCGAGATGGGAGGTTGCAGCCGGGAGACAAGATCCTCAAGGTGAGGGAGATGTCCAAAGGGATCGTGCTGCTCTTGTACAAGTACATTTCACCCAAGTTGCCCATTGTAGATTTTTATGTGTACACCGAGCTTGTAGCCTTGTTCCTGAGCTTGTAGCCTTGTTCCTGAGCTTGTAGCCTTGTTCCCAGGCACCAACCTCAGCCAGATTTTGTATGATTTTAGTACGAAAAATGGGGTAATTATTTTATGCTAAAAAGCTGTGGAGGGTAGCCTGGTGACGGTGCTAGCTAGTTTGTCAGAATATAGCGATTAGCTAATAGCCCTCATTCTAAGCCTCAAAGGTATACAACATCATGATCATCATCCTCTCCTGAAGGTGAACAATGCCTCCTTGGAGAGTGCCACTCGTGAAGATGCCCTCCAGGTACTACAGCACCCCGCCCCCTTTGTGCACCTCACCGTCCTCCGAGACCCGGCCCAGGGGGCCAATATCACTCTCTCTGAAGGTATGGCTCCAGCTGTTCCGTGTGGTGGGTGTGAGTATGTCAAGAGAGTTAGAGGGAAAGAGGGAGAGAGAGGGTGTGTGTTATACAGCAAGTACTTCTATAACTAAGCGCTCGTAGATGTCTTCGTTCAGTGATAACTTATAACATGGTATTTCCTCAGACCGTTCCCCTAAATCTGAGATCGAGACCATAGAACTGATTAAACCGGAACGGGGAGGACTTGGACTCATCATCACCGAGAAGGAAGACCATCCTGGGGTGTATGTGCAGGAAGTGGTAAGTTTTGTGACAGTCACATGACTTCTTACCTCGGAACATGTGATCTGGGGAAGACAGTCACATGACTACATTAACTGCATCATTCTGTAGGTGGAGAATGAAGCGGCCTACATGGACGGCCGTATCAGAGCAGGTGACAAGATTCTGGCTATCAACGGCCAAGACATGTCCAACGCCAGTCAGGACTTCGTTGTCCGTACACTACAGGTTAGGAGTAGCTAGTTAGAGACAACACCTTGCCTTGTGGAAGCAGTGAATATTCACTGGTTATCATGAGTTGAGCATCTTACAACAGTGACTTAAACATCATCTAGTCTAAGAATATTACTGTCCTCTCCTCCTCCCTTCCCTCCCTCCCTCCCTCCCTCCCTCCCCTCCCTTCAGGGTTGCAGAAGCAAGGTCTCATTCACTGTCTGTCACCCCTCACATTCTCCCCCACCTCAAAGCCAGCTGGACTACGGCATGACCCCACCAGAGAGGGAGGAGCACCAAGCCTTCAGCCGTCCGCCTCCCGAATACCCCTTCAGCTCACCTTCAGGCTCAATCCGAGTGCCAGGCCGCAGCCCTCCTCCCTACTCTTCTGGAAACGCTCTTCCTGCCAGCCCCACTCAGGTAATGTCAAACCCAGCATACTGTATAGATAATTATAAATTTACAGCATGTGCTACACGAGTAGTACATGTACATTATATGAATACATGTATGTCTTCACTGTAGGCATCCAGACCGTTGCAGCAGTATGGTGATTTTGTGCCGCCTCCACACCATCAGGGAGGTACTTACAGAGGAGAAAGAAGACCCCCCAGCCCTCCAGGGGGTTACAGGGGAGAGAGAAGACTACCCAGCCCCCAGGGGGGGTTTAGAGGAGAAAGAAGACCCCCCAGCCCGCAAGGAGGTTACAGAGGAGAGAGGAGACACCCCAGCCCCCAGGGGAGTTTTAGGGGAGAAAGAAGACCCCCCAGCTCCCCAGGTGGTTACAGGGGAGAGAGGAGGCCCCCTAGCCCCCCTCCCTCCTTACCGGAAAATGAAAAGTGAGTTAGAACAATTTCAAAAGCTGCAAATCAGTACTGATATTAAACCTCCCTCCATCACAGGATCAAAGTAATCCGGCTCCATCGCGGCCCCTCAGGACTAGGCTTTACTATCGTGGGTGGGAAGGCCAGTGCCCATGGCGACCTACCCATCATCATCAAGAGAGTGTATGATGAGGGAGCAGCTGGAAGGGATGGGAGGCTGAAAAAGGGAGACAAGGTGTTGTCCGTTAATGGGATAAGTTTCGAGGGTGTCACTCACCAATATGCTGCTGAGAGGCTGAAGTACCTTCAGGGTGATGTGGAGTTGACTGTACTTTCAACAGAGTGATCTGGGCATTTTCTTATTTATTGTGGTCTCATACCTGAAATTGATACCAACGTGGGAATGAGACTACATGATTTTATAGCGGAGTGTGTATGTCAAGTATAGTACAATTATTTTCTGCTGTTCTGTATGTTTGTGACGCAGTCGCTGGTTGGAGCAAATCCGGATTGAATCCCTGTGTTATACTATTTCTCATAACATCTCATATCACTTTTTAGTTTGTGTTCAATTCCTTTCTGATCTTGATCAATCTCCAACACAAGTACATCGCTACTGTTGGGCACTGCACGTGCCTGCTATGATCGCACACAACAATTGGAGTAATTAAGCGGTTTCTTAATTCAATTCGATCCCTTGTACATGCTGTTGCTATACATATATCATATTCCCGTGACAGCTAGTTATTGAAAAATCCCAAGTGTCAGAACCAGAACGGCTAACCGAACTTGTGCCCCCTAACTTGAGATACTCTTAGAATGTGCTTTCTGAGCTGCTAAGAGTTTGGTAATTTGCTCATAGGGATACTATGCACATTTATACTCCATTTTTGTGCATTCTTGCAATTTCTAGTGCTTGATTTTGGGTTAGTCCACTATGGCCCTTCAAATAAATAAAAAATCATGAATTAGCTGGTGAATCGATTGTGTGAACATTTCTGCAGCAGAAGCATAAACTGATTGTGAGAGGCCTAGAGGTTAAGTGTTTATTCATGAGATTGCTTAGTCAGCAGCTTCTGAGTGGCATCATGTACAGAGGGGGCAGCTGCATCTGTGTCTGGGAGGAAAGGGCAGGAATAGACATGTTTAGTCTACCAGGTAAAACAAAAATGTATAAGTACTATAAAACATGTTAGGGGTACTGGCCATCTGTTCAATTTCTGATGGGCTGCATGTACATGTAGCTGTCCTGTTAAGAGGCTGGCTTGAGACCATACAACACACTGGACCCTGTGAACTCGTACCTGCAGTAGCTGGGGCGTGTAGGACCATCATGAGGGTGGTGTAGGCGTTCCACAGGCCATAGTTCCCCGTCTGTAGGGCACCTAAATAAGTGATAGCGTTAATGGATCATTTCCCACTATGATGTAATGGAGAAAAATAAGGTAAATGGAAAATACATGATAATGTTTCAGTAAAATTGTGTAGCCACAGTAACAGGGCCCTGGAAACTAGCCCTGCCCCAATGCTATCCCCCCTAAGGAAAGGAGGCTACCTGATAACGAGGCTATGTCAAATTGTGAGGAACATTTGCGTGTCATCCATTGTTAGGCATTAACTTACTGTAGAAGGAATAGTGGGCCCTGCCCTGTTGCCAGTGGTGAAGCAGCAGCTCCGAAGGGAGTACCACAGTCCCTACTGTTACCATGGCAACTACCATCGTCAGGACGAGGAAGAATTTCAGACGGGAAAACATAGCCTATAATTGTGTTTAATGAATATTTACACTTTAAAAAAAGGAAAAAGTTAATAGTTTTTCTCACCTCAAACGTACTCCTGGCATTCTCTGACATTTGCGACAGGTTTTCCCGCCTCTTCCTGATGTTCCAGTACACACCAATCACCATGGCAACCAGGACCACCACATATAGCACTGCAAACAGTGCTGCTGTGCCAATGAATATCCACTGGTAAGAGTCGAGGCACAAATACTGGACAACGATTATCTCTGATAAAGCTAGATATGCCTGAGCTTTTTTACAGAAGAAAAACACCTTTATCTTGTTGGCAAACGTCACTATAGCCAACTGCAACATGTAGTCTTCAGAACTACACAATCAGTACAAGGCTGATTTTTGCTGTGATTTAAGGGATGTGGAATGGAAACAGGGAACAAGGCTACCTGAATGTGGAATGGAGACTGGGAATGAGGCTATCAGAATCTGAACTAAGGAAGTGTACATTTCCTGCAATCAGTGGGATACTGCGACAGTCGTGCTCAGCCAGTTGCTCCACAGGCTATAGAATGGATATACCACCTGGATCCCCCTGGGGAGAATAGAGACAATTTGCAGCTGTAGTATCACAGAACCCCAAGAGTTCTCCCTCTATAAGGAACCGATATTGTCCTTATTATTCAAGGACTCTAGCTGGTATCCTTGGTATTCAAGGACTTCATCTTATTCAGGGGTTCATGGAACAGGACAGTATAAAATATGTACATTGCATTCCTTGAATAAAAAGGACATTGAAGGACATTGTCTTCACCCCTTTTTCAACATGCTTGGCCCGCCCTCAGCTACCAGTGACCCTCCAACAAGATGGCTGCTCTCTACCTTTCACAGAACTCATACACAAAGAGGAAGACACAGGTGATGGCCACCACTCCAATCTGCTTCCAGTAGTGGCCAAAGTGACTCTGTGCACCACCGTCCTCTTGCTTGAGGAAGGAGAGGGGGGGTATGATGTAATGTATGATGTAATGAAATATTCAAGGCATCACTCAACACCAGTCTGGGAATGAGACTAAGGCATGGATTGTGTTACCGGTTTGTGCTCTCCTATGAAGATGACCCAGAATGAGAAGAGTGCTGCAATGAACAGCCCCTGTCGGAAGTCGTTGGCAACCAGCAACCAGGGACAGTCAAAGTACAGAGACAGCAGCTCCAGAGGCACTGGAATGGAACACAAAACACTCTTAGTCTCATTCCCAGATCCCAATCTTCTGAATGGGGGAGGGAATTCCGAGAATGAGGCCTGGGAATGAGACTAAAACTCACCGTTATAGAGCGCAAGACATGTCCCCAAGAAAGCAAGTGATCTATGCGGTGGAAGGTTGATGACATAATGATGATGTAATGCACAGGTACCATGATGTAATAATGGTGTAACACACTTTTCAATAAGACCAGTGCTGGCAGCTGCTGCCACTCTGCGCAGGAACCAGAGGAGGACCAGAAGATTCACAGGACAAAGGATGGACTTCAAGGTCAGCCAGAGCTGTGTGAAGCCAATGGACTGGTATACCACCTGCATGTGTGTGTGTGTGTGTGCATGTGTGTGTGTATGTGTGTGTAAGTATGAGTGTGTGTGCATGTGTGTGTGTGTAAGTATGTGTGTGTGTATGTGTGTGTGAGTGTGTGTGTATGTGTGTGTGTGTGTGTGGATGTAAGTGTGTGTGTGTGTGTGTGTGTGTGTGGATGTATAGAGTACCATGTAGACTGGGGAGACTCACGTAGGTGGTAATCTTGGAGAGTGGCGCGAGTCCTCTGAACTCTTCCAGTGCCTTCCCCAGTGGTAAGGAGGGGAAGAACAGATTTGCTACGTACTGCTTGTGGTGGCAGCTGCCCAGCTCAAAGAATGGCAGGTGGCCACAAGACAGATAACCCTGGAGTGAGGTGGTGGTAAAGTTTGTAAGCGGTAATTAGGTTTTAAACAATCTTGTTAAAGAACCAGACAGCTGCTCTACCTAGCCTTATCACCAGACTCTCTGGTGTTTCACTTTGTTACTGTGGAGCCCTGGCATATTTTCTCATGTAATTTAACTTGCTTATCAAAAGACAGCGGCTGGTGACATTGTTTCATCACGGGGGGGGGGGGGGGGGACAGGCTCTAAATTTACTTAACTAAATGAAATGTAGATTTGCTGCCTTCTTTCGTTGTCTGAGAACTGCAGCTGCCCTGCATCGGCCACGCAAAACCTCATTAACTCTAACTAAAGTAAAATGTGCACATAGGTCTGGGGACGAGGCTTTACTTTATTCACAAGCACATTTCGTTTGGCTGACTGTAAGCCTGGTAATTTTTCTCATATGTATGGCCGTTACAGGTCAGAAGGGCATGGGTGAGGACAGCTGTAGCTCTCAGGCAATAAAAGATCATAAGCGGCACTGCCAGATTCATTATTACTCTTTTCCCGTAGTAACTATCACACTGTACTGCTGAGGAGATTCAGTTCCACCTACCCACTCATTGGGCTGGCAGTCGAGTGTCCGAGTAACTTTGGCCCGAGCCATTCGGTGCCAGGGACCCTTCACAGCATCACGATAGCCAAGGGCAACCTCAAACCGGAGCAATTTTAGACCATGAGCTTTGGAAAAGAGAAAAGAGAGAGAGAGAGAGAGAGAGAGAGAAACAGCTGATGGAATGGCTAGAAGCAAAGACTATAGAATTAGGAGCGCGTAATGAGAAGAGAAGTGGAAGCTCTTTCTTCCATTTCTCTGTGCTCCTGTGTGTAAAGACAAGAGCAGGTGGCCTCTGGGTCAGTCTTGCTGTCCAATGACTGGAGGCCGTGGAGGAACCTCCACAGAGTTCCAAACAAATACCATTCCCTCTATTTTTCCTGTTAGCTTCTGACAAGTGCTTGTTTTTGTACATGTAGCATAAGATGCTTATCTATACACTAGCTATAGTGTCTCCCCAATACAAGAATATTTACATCTACTCAGTAGCTTTTCCTAGGCTCGTCACTTTCCCGTACCGCAAGCCACAAAGACTGGTAAAATGAGCACTAGCCTGGGGAGAAGTTACCCATTAGCCTCCGAGGGTAGTCGCTGGTGGAGAATTGTATTCCCAAGTCTGTGATCAGGTGCTGGAACAGTCGGGACATCACTTGGTCCTTGATGTATGGAATCCGAACGTAGAAGAGGACGTTTTGCAATGGGTAGGCCTTCATGATAGCTTTTGATTCCATCTCTATGCGCTGGCCAATTTTATCACAGGATTCATCATCAATAAGTTCAAAGGTCGGATCCCAAATGTGAACACTGGCATTAGAAACGGCACACATGCTAAAGTGGTGGTAGGTCACGCGAGACGATAGCGGACCTGGTGTGTGCATGTGTGTGTGCACGTGTGTGAAGGACATAGCACCCCAGCTCAAAAACTTGTGTGTCATACTCAAATCGCATCCTTCAGCCGCGCGCGGATGACGTACATGTGCAGGTCTATACTATACGGTTTTATGGTATCTGTTGGTTTGTGTATGTGCATATCTCCGCTCACCTAGGGCGCCAATGACAAAGAACAGTGCCGCAGATCCCACGAGGACGACTGTAATGAGCAACAGCTGGCAGAAACCGCGCTTCTCCTTCGCCGGAGCCATCCTAGCTAGCTAGCTGGAACCAACCGAGTATTTAATCTTTGCCCCTTTCATCAATACGACAAAATTAACGTCCTTCTTATTCAAGGAACGTAATGCTCATTATGGTACACGCGTACACAAACATGCACAAAAAACTGACAATAACAATGTGCAGTGTAAAAAATGATATAATAAATAAGTGTAAGTGAAGACAATAATTTATAGGTGGAGTGAAGGTAGGGTGGTCAGTACAGAATGCTGTTGTGTATTAGCTCGGATTTGACAGCATTCTCTGCATTTCAATAGCGGTCCAAACATCAATCACAAAGTCATCTGGAAACTCAAACTCGCCCAGGTGGTCGTCCATTGTGAGTGCATATTCATCTATACTCCCTCTGCCTTTGCCGAGGTCTACCATCGTTTGTGCTACAGAGGGGAGGATGCGGAGAGAGAGAGAGAAAATAAACATTCTACTCGAAAACAAAAAAGATGGATGCTCAGCAGGGAGGGATAAGAACTGTCTGTAGTGTTGCTTACAGTGTAATGGGAGTGAAGCTAAATTACAGCTCCTACGGATGTGTTCTGGATTTATTAGTAGGAGCTGCAGCATAAAGCTTGCAGGAGCTCCAGTAGCAGCCGCTAAGCTCAATGGGTGGCTAGTAGTCTGACTAGCAATTGGAGGGCCTTGGTTCAATCTCCAGTTCTGTTTAGATGCACACAGTCCAAGCCGTGACCTGAGGTACAAGAACTCTAGCAACCAACTGGCACTCACCGAGTTCCAAGTCTCTGATGCCCATGAAGGCCTCTAGCAGGTCGTCCACCTTCTCAGCTGCCTTGGTCTCCCAGGCAGCCTGGGGGAGGGAGAGAGACAGTTAACAGCTACTTATCATGTTTCACCAAATATCCGAACGTGAAATACAGACGGGCAACAAGAAACATTACTTAACTACATTAGTTTCACTGTATGCAGCCTGTCATCGAAATTCAATATGCAAAGGCGATGATGTTGAAGGCTTGGGCCGACAGGAAGGATGCCTAAGCTAGTTACAATAAATATATAGCTGCATGGATAATTATCATTTAACCAGCTAGGGATGAGGCTGATGTTTGAGTCGCTAATGGAGGATCACATTTATACCCAAGCCTCTTGGCCCATATGAAAGTATTATGGTGAGACTGCATAGCTAACAGAAAAACCCCAATTTGGAATGAACCCAGGACCTGTTAGAATACTAGAAGTGAGTGGTGATACTTTCAATGGTGCTCTGATGTCATGCTAAGTAATTTTCCTTGTAACGAAAACAGATTTGCTGTATATGGCAATAGTTATATGGTGTCCTGATTTGGCTGAGTTCGGCACACAGCCAAAATGAAGTTGCTAGGAGATAGAAACTAACCGACAAACAACAACATGTCTACAAATTCATCAAATGGCCATCTCATGAGTGAGCAATGAACATTAATTATAAGATTATCAATAAAGGATGGGCGGGTTTTGAGGTCAGATTACGGGTCTCATTCCTCATGTACAGAAAGCAAATTGTGTTGTCACTACATGAAGCTGGTCCCTTATTAGGAATTCTTGGCTTAGTGCTCGCAGCGGTACCAGCTAGCCTCATTCCTAGGCCCACTCTCTCAGCTGTACCAGTTCTCTGTCGCTTGCAGTAACATGGAGCTTTGAGGATGAGCTTGGGAACAAGCAGGAGTGCATTGAGCCAGCGAGGCCGCGAGGGACCATGAGACTGCCAGATATGGCGAATTCAAATATGGTGGCTGAAATTTTTGGCAACACCAAATATGGACTAGCAGCCGTGTGTGGATGCTTAGAGTACATGTGTTGAATGTTATGGTGGCACTAATGCAGTAAACAACAGGTCATGATGAAACCGAAAACTTCCCCCTCCTATGGAGGGGTAAACTACAATCAGTGATGGCTGAGACAATGGACCTTTATCTGTTATGATGTAATGGGGGCTAGTGCTGGAAGCACACAAAATTACAAGGAAACAAGCATGTTCTCATGTTTTCTTGTAAGAAAACGACACCAAAACACATGTTTTCTTGTATTTTCTCCATTTAGTGCCTACTTTTACCCCCAAATGGATAAAGGTCGGGGAATCACATGTTTGTCTATGTACTGTACATGTGTAGGTACATGCTCCCTCGCCAACTTGGCCATCTGGAACACATACTTAAGAACTAGGGAAAGTCTCAGATAACCAGTAAATGTCTGACTCACCACTTCCTCCACAACCGCCTGGCCATCCTTTTTCAGTCTGAGCGTGGACCTCCCCTCCCCCTTGTTGACGGCTGCCTCCAGCTGGCTGGTGTCTCCCTCCAGGACAGGGACCATGGCCGCCCCACTCCTGCCGGACCCCCGGGGGGCTATTGCCTCTGTGTGTGTGTGTGTGTGTGTGTGTGCGTGTGTGGTTTTGTGTTTTATCCTCATGAGTTGCAAATATTAGTCCACTACATGCCAATGATTGAATAAGTGTTTACTATATAGTATTTCTACTGCCATCCCACGTCCACTTCTGTGAAACAACAGACCATGGGCTTATATACATTGCACACCATATTTAGTGGTAAGCTAATTTCACAAATAACTGGTCACTTCAGTGGCAAATATGATCATGTGGAGAAAGTTCACAGTACAGTACATGAAGAGTTCTATGGCTCTATGGAGACCATACTCAAAAAAGGCTGGAGAAATATTCTTCAACACATTTCGGAGAGAAGTCGGGACAGCGACTGGAAGTAATAAGAAAGCTGGAACCATGAGCAGAGATTCCCCACTAGAAGCTTCCCAGTGCATGAAGTAAGAGGGGAGCGAGGAAGGCTGCTGGTATTTCACAAGAAAGAGGAATAGGAAGGCACAAACTGGGGTAGAGGAAGCTAGGAGCGAAGTCAGAGGACATGTCCTAGTGAAGGTGGGGAAGAAAGTGGGAAGTTGGCAAGTGTCTGGGTTATGAATACTCTTCATGGGGGGAGATAAGCTGGCCACTCAAGCTATTCACAGCAACTTGAGAGGGCGTCTGAAGGCAGCAAGGTATTCATGGCTCTTAATAGTAAACAGCTGATTCATGTGTGGCATCTACAATTGTTTGCAGCTGAACGATGTGCTTGGGGAGGCCCAGCCTCACTCCCAGACTTGACAAAACTAGCTATGTGGCAGCTCTCATCTTACAGCTACATCACTCGAGTATTCATTTACGCAATTCTTAGGCCTTTTCTAGAAAACAAAATTAGTAACTGAACTGCTCTCGCGTTTCATTCCTGATTAGCGATGCCAAGAACGTGCTGATATTGCTAACTTACCGAATGCTTTCCTGGGCTCCACCAGTCTTAGCGTGAAGTCCGTGTACTGCGGCAAGTCCTTCAACAGCTTTGCCACCTCGTAGTGCCGGGTTCCCACCATGCTTCTCCCGTCCACAGCCTCAATCAGGTCCCCTATGCATATCTGTGTTATCTGAGACACAATGCTCCCCGCTTTGATCCTCTTAATGAAGGGATAGCCTGCCCCGTTGTCCGTGATTGTCAGTCCAAGCGCCATCTCGTTCTTGCTGATGGTGACCTCCTTAGTGCTACCCCGTATGTGTGCAAAGATGAAGTCCTCCAGCCCGATCTGCCCCCCCAGGAGGTGTGTCATATCCACCTTGTGTGTGTTGAGCGTGCAGAAGATAATCTGCAGAAAGAAATACAGAAACCATCACTCTCCACCGGCTATGACTATTCTGTCTCTCCTCTAGTACGTGCCCATAGCATTCTACATGCAATAATCTGCAAGGGTTGTGGGCCATAACCAGATCTAGAGTGCATGAACTCTTCACTGCCTTATCATAACCAGTTTCCACATCTTCTTTTTGTGGGAGAAAATGACAGCCCAGAGGGTCCAGCTAGGAGTGAGACCCCCCCCCCCCGTAACCATGCCTCTGCACTGGAGGGTCTGGGAATGTGGCTCCCAATAAACATGGCTCTTTAGGCTGAGGAAATTGTGTGGTCCAGACCATCTCTGACTCTCTGTGTTCCCAAAGGAGGTAGCTAAAACATTGTGTATGGGTACCTAGCAATGGACCTGATGTATGATCTAGTGTACCCACACATAATCTTTGACTCTCAGAGGCAGGCTGCAGATCCCTTGAACAATTACTTTCCTTGTTCAATATGTTTGCCTGGTTACATCCCTTGTTGGTGTGCCCTAATTTAGCCCATTAACGGTATCCTGCTGATCTGTCCACGATATCCTGAAAACGGTGCACACGCTTCTTTTTACTTGCTGGAGCATGTGTAGTACCATTAATAATGTGGACACTAATTAGGTAGCTAGGGGGAGGGGCAGTATGACATCATAGGACTTACTTCAGCTGCGGGAATGCTGAAACAGTCTGCTATTCTTGAATAGAGTTCCTTGACATTCGAGAAGTCTTTAATCTCTCTTGTAGCACTTCCATGGGCCAGTTGGCAGTGGAATAGTAGCTCTTGGCGGGAGGGTATCATAGACTGAGGGGGCGCGCGCCCTTGCGGTTCAGGGGGAGGGGGTAAGGTGGGCGTGGGCGCACTCTCCCCTCCCAAGTTACGGGACCGTCTTCGCTCGTTCGAGTGCTTTCGTTGGCTACCAAACAGCGGCATCTTGCAGAACCGACCAGCTGGGCTTCTTTGTGCACACTGGACGGTTACTGCGCAGGTACTGGTCTTTCGCTACGGTTATTGATTAATCAGTAGTTTCGGCTGACGGTCCCGACAAGAGGCTTGAGTTGGTTGGTTGGAAGAATGTTCTTCGCTTCTTGCTGGTGCTCTGGAAACACACACAAAACACACTCGACTAAAGATATAGCGGAACTCGCGACCATCGACCGCGATCGAGTTTCCAAAATAACCCCTTTAGCACGCGATTATTGGATTTATTCATTTAACCCTTTTAAAAACGGAGCTCTGCGTCTGGATCCGGTCGACCTGAGGTGTACTGTCTGATGTTCTTAAGGGTGTAGTTACCTTATTGTCAGGGTTATGGAGAGACAGTGATTGTATATGTATGGTAATCAATGTAGCACAACATGCACAGCTCCATCAATTTTTCAGCTTCCTTTTCCCTCCCCCTCCTCCTTGTCCTCAGATGTCCTAATTCTCACCTGTAGGCCCTGCCCTCAAGAGGTTCAATGCTGCAGCTGCTGACCTCTCGCGAGCAGGGCTTGGACCCACCATGGCTGCTTCCTGCGGTGTACGGGAGCCAGCGGTTCATAGAACTGGAGTTGAGCAGCGAGAAGGAACTCGACCGTGCTCACCAAAAGGGAGTGACCAGCCTCGACATCGACCGAGATGGAAGATAGTGAGCGGAATCTGATTATAAGAAATACAGTAAATATACAAAAGCTGATACTAGCTTTAGACTTCCGTACAGTACGGCTGTTGTAAGTACGGAGACACTATTTCTATCGTACATTACTTCTTAAGTACCTGTAGACAAGCATTTGTGGTATTCCATGAAGGCTGGCTCTATTTGTCAGACTTCTTAAATAATGCACGCAAAGTGCAGAAAAACATGCATTATGAGTGGTTGTGGGGGAAAAAAGAGAAATAAAGAAGCAGCACACGGAGGGACTCGAATTTGGGGCCTTCGCATTCACGCCCGAGCACTTTGCCGCTAGCTATCAGATATGCAAGGTACTTGCACGTAAGTGGTCAAATGAAGAAAAAATAAATGTGCTTGCTCAAAATTGAGACTTCCAATAGCGTGTGCAAAGAGCTGAAGTGTGAGGCAAGAGCATGTGAAAATGACTATTTTCTAAATATTGAGGGCAGCTCTGTCAGTTATGTCAGTTATGTTATGTACATGTGCATGTAGCTTCCGTAAATAATAGTAAATCGAGCATAGACTGCTACTGAGGACAACTTCGTCAGTTCTTTGCAGAGTCCTCGAATAATAAGGACATTATACCATTGGCCATACTCCACTGCCAATTATAGTCATAGCTAGTCTCATTCCCAAACCACGTGTTCTCCCCCGTCCTCTCACTCTCATCTTAACTCTTCCCACTTTAACCCCTTACAGCCTGATCTCTGGTGGTGGTGATGTCACTGGCACCATTGCGATCCATGACACGCTGAAACCCCCCAGGGGCAGGGGAAGATTCAAATGCCCAGTGGTGGCCAGCACTGCCGCAATGTTAGTAAAAATCCCCAGAGGGGGGCACTTTAATGAGGCTAGCGTTGCCATATGAATAAACCTGCTACCCAACCAATGAATCTAAGGGAGGGCCTGGTAGTTTGGGGTCTAACTTATGTATGGTGTCATGTGACCCGCTCTCTCCTCCCAGGCGGGGCAGGATCCAGCCTGGTTGGTCCCACGCCATCTCGGTGGTGCAGTGGTACCCTCACGACACCGGCATCTTCACCACAAGCTCTGTGGACAAGACCCTTAGGGTGTGGGACACCAATGAGCTGTGTGTGAGTGCAGATCTAACCTCGTTCCCATTTCCCATTCCTCAAACGGAGTGGAATGTGGGATGGTATTCTAAAGCAGACAGTACATATGGTGAGAAAATTGCTACTCTAAAACTGGATTTTACATGATATTTCAATTACTTCTCAGTTACCATGACACTGTTTGTACCAACACGATCCTTCATTGCTAGGTAGTTGAGAAGTTCCTCTTCTCTGAGCCAGTGTACACACACTGCATGGCTACAGCCAACGCCCACAGCCTCATTGCAGGTCAGTAAAACACGTTTGTAAACTGTATATCAGGTCAAATACCCGGCTAGTAAATTATGGATAGTCAGGTCAGTAAACCATGATCAAGTTGAATAACCTGATTTTGTAAATTATGGATAATCAAGTCAGATCAGGGTTAGTAAATTGTGTATAATCAGGTCAGTAAACCATGATCAGGTTTAATAACTGGTTGGTAAATTAGGGATAGTAAGTCAGTAAACCATGATCAGGGTTAGTAAAGTATTGATAATGAGGTCAGTAAACTATGATCGGTAACTCACCCTCCTTGCTAGTGAGTGGCAGGGAGTGTAAGATTACGCTGTGTGACCTGCAATCTGGGTCAGCCACTCACATTCTGCGTGACCACCGCAAGCCTGTGATGGCGCTGGCCTGGTCTCCCCGGGACGATAACCTCCTTGCCAGCGGGAGGTGAGCAATACTACACTATTAGCAGGCGGTATCTTTTGAATACTATTCATATACTACTGGTATACTATTCGTCATTACTGTATACTACTGGCATTCCCTGCTCCGTAGCCAAGACAACAAGGTCCTACTGTGGGACGTCCGCAAGGCCACAGGACCCCTCCTGAGTCTGGACCAACACAATGGGAGTGGCAGCTCCAATGTCGCATCAGGTGAGGGCCGGAGAAGGAGCAGGGGAGGGGCATGGGGTCAAGGAGCCGTGATCGATACCACGTTTGAGTAACCGCATTCCCTTTGCTGAGAAATGATGCATGTGTATGACATCATAGTGACATCATGGGTAAAGGAAGGGCCGTTCTCAGGTGACAAGAGAGGAAGACACGCTGGGGGCTGTCAAGACAGTACTCTAGACTGATGCGATTGTTGGAAGTAGATTGCAGTATGTTATATTAGGTGAGCATACGGATTGACAATGAGAGAGATTGGGTAAGCATAGAATATGCGTAATGACGTACGTATTATTGATGAGCGGGAAGCGAGGCAACTAATCGTGTTGCATGGAGACTCTGCATACATATAGCTATCAGCAATCATCAGTGAAGCCATTAATAAATTATGGACTAGAATACAAAAACGCTGGTGGGGCAATGTTTGACAGCAGTTTCGCTTACAACAAGGTCCCAGATTGGACACCAAGTTGTAACCCAGGCTGCACCGCGCGGAGGTACTGCTGAGGCAGCCTTCCCACCATCCACAGCAATAGAACCCGGCACATGCGTATGCCGGGGGCGTCTTTTGCCTATTGCTGCAACAACTGCATTCCCTCGGCACTAACACAAGTGCTTGGAACATGGACTGCTATAATACTATCTGTCCACACTCCAAGCTAGGGTATGCAGCTGTTCCCTTTTTTCCGTTTAAACAAGGAAAACAAACTGGCCGCATTTTTGTTCAATTGTGTAATGTCGCAGTGCATGGAGGTACTGTCGATCCAGCCCATCCATTATAAACCCACAGCAATAGAACCCGGCACATGCGTATACCAGGACATCTTTTCCCTATTGCTGCAACAACTGCATTCCCTTGACACTATTTAATACAAATGTTTGGAACGTGGACTGCTAGATCTGTCCGCACTCCAAGCTAGGGTATGCAGCTGTTCCCTTCTATTTGTTCAGGCAAGGAAAACAAACTGGCCGCATTTTTGTTCAATTGTGTAATGTCGCAGTGCATGGAGGTACTGTCGATCCAGCCCACCCATCATATTATATTCATCCATTATAAACCCACAGCAATAGAACCCGGCACATGCGTATACCAGGACATCTTTTCCCTATTGCTGTAACAACTGCATTCCCTTGACACTATTTAACACAAGTGCTTGGAACGTGGACTGCTAGTTCTGTCCACACTCCAAGCTAGGGTATGCAGCTGTTCCCGTCTTTTCGTTCAGGTAAGGAAAATAAATCGGCCGCATTTTTGTTTGATTGTCACAGTGCATGGAGGTCATATACCCACAGCAATAGAACCTAGCACATGATATAACTACCAGGACATCTTTTCCCTATTGCTGCAACAACTGCATTCCCTTGACACTATTTAACACAAGTGCTTGGAACATGGACAGCTAGTTCTGACCACAATGCAAGCTAGGGTATGCAGCTGTTCACGTCTATTCATTTAGGAAAGGAAAGCAAAACTGGCCGCATTTTTGTTCGATTGTTGTAGTGTATGAAGGTATATTGTCGATCCAGCCCATCAAGCAGATATTCACAGTAATAAAACACGGCACATACGTATACCAGTTTCCCTATTGCTGCAACAACTGCATTCCCTTGACGCTAACACACGTGCTTGGAACATGGACTGCTACATCTGTCCACACTCCAAGCTAGGGTATGCAGCTGTTCCCTTCTGTTTGTTTACGCAAGGAAACAAACTGTCCGCAGTTTTGGTGGATTGAGAGTGTATGGATGTACTGCTAATGCTACAGCGATAGACCATGATTTAGGGATTGTCGCAGTACTACCAGACTTGAATCAGCCTAAGGATCAGCTAACACCAAGCTTTAAAGATTGTCGCAGTACTACCAGACTTGAATCAGCCTAAGGATCAGCTAACACCAAGCTTTAAAGATTGTCGCATACTACCAGACTGAATCAGCCTAAGGATCAGCTAACACCAAGCTTTAAAGATTGTCGCAGTCAGCTAACACCAAGCTTTAAAGACCTAAGGATCAGCTAACACCAAGCTTTAAAGATTGTCGCAGTACTACCAGACTTGAATCAGCCTAAGGATCAGCTAACACCAAGCTTTAAAGATTGTCGCAGTACTACCAGACTTGAATCAGCCTAAGGATCAGCTAACACCAAGCTTTAAAGATTGTCGCAGTACTACCAGACTTGAATCAGCCTAAGGATCAGCTAACACCAAGCTTTAAAGATTGCCGCAGTAGCAGGCTTGAATTAAACCTAATTAAGGCAGTAAGCTCTAAGGATCAACCCCCTAACAAGCGATGATATTCAAGAAGAGACCAAAGCAAAGCCACCTTGTTACAATACCCTAGAAGAGAGACCAAACATCTGCATTTGCAAAAACTCACCATTAGCTACAGATTGAGGTGTCCTGGCAGGAGCAGTCTCCAAAAAATCGATCGACTGAGGCTCTTAATCGAGGCTTGTACATGCAATGTATGTTATGCTCAGCTGGTGAGTGTTGAGGCTTGTACAAACATGTACACACACATACACACAAACACGTGCACAGACAATAGAAACACAACAGAAAACATACACCATATATAGCAGTTCATGCACATAATAATATGCATTGTGACCACTCACCAAGATCATATTATAATACATGTACATGTATATTACTACTGCAATTTTAATACCATTATACATAATGATAACAATACCACCCAACTTGATGAGTACTCATCTTATCACCATAGATAATATAGCATACACCTGTATGCTATCTTTTTCTATAGATGATACAGCATACACCCGTATGCTATATTATCTATGTTATCACGTACTGGCACTGGTCAGTCATGTCCCGCGCGTCACGTTCTTATGTGCGCATCGCTCATGCACATTGTCAAACATTTATAATAACACATTATTATGCTATGTTATGCCGTGCATATGCATGTAGTTAGTAACTTTTCTTACAGTATACTATTCACAGGCATTTAGCCATTCGTCGCGTAATGTGCGCATCGCTCATGCACATTGTCAAACATTTATTATAACTGCCCATCATGCACAATACCATACATTTAGTGTACATTATGTCATGTACATGCATTTAGTACGCCCAGCACATGCATTTTAACACCGTTGCGTTCGCTGACCAGTGCGCGTGCGTGTTGGTTGCTCACGTGCCACACATGACTACGTGCACAACTACATAGATAATAATATAGCTTCGTGAAGTTTATCTATGTTTTACACACACATGCTTTAAAGTCATACACATTCTAGTATAGCGTCTCACATTTTCCTGTTGTGTTGAGCTGTGCTTGGTAGGATGGTGGCTGTGGTTGTGGCTGGGATGAGGGATGAGCTGTGTTTGTGGCTGGGGGGCTCGATAGGGCGGCGGCGGTGGAAACTCTTGCAGTCTTGCAATGACTGGGTGGGGTGAGAGAAGTAGACACATAAATAAAAAATAGTAACACAAGATACAGCATCATTAGCTGCAGGTCTAGTTTCTACATAGCCTACTCTACTCGTTCCCAGGCCCGGGCGGGGCCGGGCCACGCAGTCACGTCGGCGAGGCTAGTGTTCTGCAGACCAGGCGGAATACATGCTCTAACCCATGCAAGCTTGGTTGCCACACACAATGCAAAGCTACAATGCAAAACTGCACTAGCAAAGCACTCACATTTCACACAGCCACGAAACTCAGTAATGAAGTAAAATGCAGCTCGTCTCTGGTTTTTGTGCGCGCCGAAATTCGCGCGTAAAACGCTGTTCAAATGTGCAGTTCTGACCAATGAAAAGTGAATGTAAGCCCGCCAGAAAATCGCCAGCCAGTCTGGGCACTAAAAACCGTAGCCTGCATTATTTACATTCTGATGTCTCGGGATCCCAATCCAACCCTGTGCGTTTATATAAACACCATTCTGATGTTATAGCTAGTAACTACAGAATGAGGACCTAAAAATGATAGCCTCAATCCCAGGCCTTCACCCTAGTTTTGCCACCAAAGGACAGAAGCTGAGGCAAGCTCTGATTCCGATCATGACTCTTCCCCTGCACCTCTCCCTCCCCTCCCTCCTCCGTGCAGTGGTGACAGCCCACAACGGCCACGTCAACGGCATAAAGTTCACCTCCGACGGACTCTTTCTGGTCAGCTTCGGCACCGACAATCAACTGAGGCTCTGGGATGCCTTCTCTGGCCTGAACACACTGGTATGTGTGTGCAGTACTACAGCAGCCACTGGTCACTAGCTAAGAATGATTTTTACTAAATATTTGACTCCAGAATATGCAAGTGCATGCACACATGGATACATACACATGCACACATGCACTTACACACATGCAAACGCACACACACACACACACACACACATACACACACACACACACACACACACACAGGTAAACTATGGCCGCATCCCTAACGCCCTCTCTCAGCAGACCTGCCAGTTCTCCATCACCCCTCACTCCTGCACGCTCCACCCTGTGCTGTGTGTGCCAAGTGGAGGTGCCGTGGTGCTGCTGGAGATGTTTACAGGGAACAGAGTTCGAAGGCTGCAGGGTCACTACGGCCAGGTCAACTGTCTCACCACTCATCCTTTTGAGCAGGTGGAGGAGTAGGATGTTTCTATTTATTGCCACTCCCTTGCTGTCAGAATATAGCTAGCCTTGTTCCCATTCTGCTTGCCCCAGCTTTTTCTTGTAGCCATGGAGAAAAGCGGGAAGGACTGGGAATGAAGCTAGAATATAGGCACTATGTGGTAAAATTCGAAAAGAGTGGCTCCTAATTTTTCTGAGCAAGGCTATAAATAGAATATAGAGTGGCAGGTGTATCCCTATGAGGGTAATGTCCTTACTATTCAAGGAGTTTCAGTACCTCACGTGCTCCTCCTGCTCTAGGAACTCTACAGCGGTGGAAGTGATACCAACGTCCTGGCGTGGGCCCCGCCTCCTCCTGTCACGCCCCCTGCCAGCTCAAGGAGATCGTTCCCGGTACCTACACTCTATGTTAAATGTTACCATAGCTACTCACAGGAGACCGTTCATGAGAAACCGTGTTACTATAGCTATTCATGAGACTGTGTTACCATAGCTACTCATGAGAGACTAGCTACGTGTATTTTTCCACAGCTGCAAAAAAGCTCCATGGAAAGGCCTATGCTACCTTATTGAGCTCCTAGTTTGAACTCAAAGTTTGAAGTCCACAGTCTCTCTTCCTCCCTCCTCAGCAGGCCCAGGGTCCTGCCACCTCCTCTGCCCCGCCCACCAGAGCGACTGGCGTCTATCAAGATGCATGGAGCAGCGACGAGGAGGACTAAGGGAATAGGGTCAAAGGTCAAATTCCACAGCGACACCCATAACAAACATTGTCATATGTCATAGAAATCAAGAATTCATTTTTCAATTTTTTTTACCATCCATCAGGTGTACCATGTCACACATGTATGCACGAGGAATAACTTTTGATATAACTACGTATACATAATGTGAGTGCATAGCTAGAGCAGTAATTCTGCTGTGGACCAAAAGGCGCATGCAGCTTCACATCCCACCAGTTGCCTCCCGGCCAGGTAAAGTGTTTCTTTACCCCTCCTCCCCTTGGGAGACCAGCCTTTGACTGAAAGGGCCTGGAGGTAAAAATCAAGACCTTTTTTTGTTGTACATAATTATATGACAATATATATCAACTGGAGGTATATAGCCATATACATGTGATTGATGCATGCCAGATATAAAGGTCAAACAATGAAAATGACAAAAGAAAGAGTTTACAAAAACACAAAAGAGACGTGACCTTTGGACTAAATAACTTGTTAACTGCTAGAAACTGAAAGCCTAGTGCTAGTATCCCTATGATCCGTTTCAACAGTTAAATTTTCATCAGAGTGCGTGGTCTTTGCTCCGAAAGGCACCTTCTCGGAGAGGAAGAGGGCAACAAAGAAGGCGAGGACGACCGGGACACAGCCCAACAGAAATGGCAGGCCAGCAAAGAGCTTGTCCTGAGAAAGGTGGGCATTAGTTGGAGAGAGGGAGAAGAATGTAATGGAGACGAGATCAGATGTTAGCTTCATTCCCAGTCTTCACCTGTTTTACCACATACGAAAAAAGGCTATGAGGCTAATTGGGCAAACTAAATCAGCTCCTATGGTTACATTCACAATCATGAAGCTGACCCAAATCTCATGTCAGAAAACACGTTTGTTTCTTTGGCTGAACCAAAATTTGAGTGATTCGAGTACTGTATTATGTCAGTCACATGATACTCACATGGTGCACTGGTTCTAAAATGGGTGGTCTTGTGAGTACTGTATTATGTCAGTCACATGATACTCACATGGTGCACTGGTTCTAAGATGGGTGGTCTTGTGACGTTGCTCATAGACAACACCATGTCTTCTGTCCGGTTCGCAGTCTCACTCAGACTGACGTTGCTAAGATAAAAGATGAAACCGAACAGGAGAGGTCCAAGCCCATTGCAGAGTCCACGCATACCTGCAGATCAAATATTGTACAGGTCAGTTTGTTCTGGCTATTGGAGCCTTGTTCGGCTTTATTGGGGTGATTAGATTGGGAGACTTAACGAAGGTGGTGATTAGACAAAACCCATAATCATTTTGAACACTACATGTAGGTCCTATATATGGCTGGAGGACTGGCTGGTGTAAAACCTGTAGGAGCTGGTCGACTCTGGGTGTAGAAGCAAGCGCTACTACCAGCTAGGAGTTGCTGGTAAACTCCAGGTACTACTCCACTGACAAGGCCCAAACAGCTGTCTGTAGTTTGAGGCCCTCCATATTTTTTTCTTTCCTCACATTCCTGGGAACATAATGGCTAACCTGTCAGAATGCCGAGTGCGACTCCCTGCTGTTCGGCATCGGCATTCCGGCTCACCAGAGCACTGATGGCCGGGTAGATTATGGTGGAGAACGCCGCAAGGATGCCAGCGATCCACATCAGCCTGGACGCAAAATACGCAGTCAGCAGATTATCAGCAAATGTGCTCAGAAAAGGTATAGATCACCAAGTACATCTGTATATGATATACAGTTATGTCACATGACATACACCGCCCATGCACGTACCACTTGGCCGTCCAAATGCCGTATATGCACAGCTGAGCAGCTTGTAGCCAGAGGCCGATGATGATGGTGTACTTATGCCCAAATATGGCCATCAGAAGCGAGAGCCCCACGGTCTGGGCCACCACTGATGTTATACACAGCACAGCTATAAAGATAGCCACCTGGATAAGACTGAAGCCCACCACCTTGTGTGTGTGTGTGTGTGTATGTATGACATCGTACGTATGTGTGTGTGTGTGTATATGTATATGTGTGCATGTGTGTGTGGATATGTGTGTGTGTGCATGCGTGTGTGTGTGTGTGTGTGTGCATGCGAGTGTAAGGGAAACAATTACCACGAACTGAAGGGAGAACTACATGTAGACCTTAAGCGCACACGATGTGTAATTTTTCGTACGTCACATGGAAAATGGAAGAACTGAGTCTGTCCAAATATGGCCATGCAAGAGGGAAGGCTCCACTAACCTGTCTGAGGTAGAGGAAGAAACAGGAGTACTGTCCGGCCTCGGAGAGGTAGGAGAGGAACACCATCAGACTCAGTTTCAGCAGCCGCGTGTCTCTAGCTGCCTTGCGCAGGGACTGGTGGGGAGAGGGAGGAGGTGGAGTCAAATAGCGTTGCTATAGCAACACTAGACCTGCTAATATAGACTATACTGAAAATAAGAGCTTAGCAAAACGTATTGTGATGTGAAACTTCCAGTCGAAATTGAACAACTCTATAATCATGAACTCTATTAGCCAACTGAGAGAATCCTTAGCATCGTATCCAGACATCTTCTCACAGCTTTTTCACAGCGGTGAAACATATCCGAGATATTACCAGTATATCACTAGGATACTACCAGAATACCTCTACATACTACAAAAATACTACTAGACACTACAAGAATATTACTACTTATACTATACTTGAATGAAATACTGCGATCTGATTGGTCATTTGCGGGTGTCTAAATCACTTATACCACCTGTGATTCAACTTATACCACCTGTGATTCAACTTATACCCCCTGTAACTGAAACTGAGGGTTTCATCGTAAGGTATTTACACTATAGCCAATTCAAGCAAGTCATTTTCCGTGTTAGCAACTAAACTAGCTAGCAACAGCTACCGTACATCATAAATTCTCAGAATGAGTGAGCTCTGACATTGACAAGCGTACTAGACTAAGAGAACGTCCTTTTGCGTAGTTTGAGGCACGGCTGCCTTTCTTGCCTCCTTGACTGCTTCGTCGGACAAAGGCACGGCAAAGCGAGTGAGTGGGGCTGGCTCGGTAGCCTCGACTAGTCTCGTGCCCAGACGTTCACGCCCTCCCGGCGAAAGACCGTCTGGTGTTCTAAACGAACTTTCTCGTCACAGACACCTTTCCCCTTTGGAATTCCAAAGGGTCCAATCAGATTGCAGCTTTCAGACCTTCCGCAAAGTTGCCATGACGTTATTCGATAAATCTTCAATACTATTGGTCAGTTTGATAAATTAGAATGCAAATTTGAAATATACCGTATATACAGTGACCAATCACATTCGAGATTTATTATCAGCAATCGTGGGGTCTGTGACAAGAAAGTTCGCTTAGAACACCAGACGTTCTTTCGCCGGGAGGGCGTGAACGTCTGGGCACGAGACTAAGCCTCGACCACTCGACTTCGGCCTCGACAGGAAGTCCATGATGTCATGGGGCGGGACGACATTTTCGGTCTCAATCTCAACCGCAGTCTCCGACTACGGTTCTGAATCCGTATCCCAACCGCGAGTCTGCGAGGAGTAAACGTGCGCTTGTCAGAGAGCTCACTCATTCTGAGAATTTATGAATTGAACTGTATAAGTAGCTGTTGCTAGCTAGTTTAGTTGCTAACGCGAAAAATGATTTGATTGGCTATAGTATAAATACCTTATACGATGAAACCCTCGGGGCCTATGGGATTTAGATCCCCTTGGAAACCTATAGACACCCTTGCGCTTCGCGCGCGGGTGTCTATAGCAGTTTCCGCGGGGCTCTAAATCCCGTAGACCCCTCGGTTTCATCGTATAACCTATATTTATCAATGACTCACAGCGAAGGGGTCTGCCTGTTCCCAGGTGATGGGGGAGCCCCAGGACGTCTTCCTGGCTACCTCGGGCAGTGACTCGGGCATAACAAAGACGATGAACATGAGGTTGAAAGCGGTGATCATGGTGGCCATTATGATCACCTGGGCCTCCCCGTGCTCGTAGCTGGACTCCAGCCATGTTCCCAGGGCCGGACTCACCACCAGGCTGGCTGCGAAGGTGGCGGACACCAAGCCATAGGAACAGCTCCTCTCAGCTTCAGTGGTACAGTCAGCCACGTACGCAAACACAATAGAGAAGGTGACAGCGAACACACCAGACAGGGCACAGGCAATGAAGTAGGCACTACAGAAATGGAGGGTAGGAATTCAGTGGCATAATTCGAACTGATTAGTCAGGGAGACAAAACGCCCAAGGGGTTCATCAAACTATGGCCACTTGGTCAAAGTTATGGCTTCCTTGGCAATGTGAGTGATTCTCTTAGGCAGAATTCAAAGCTGCTTCCTTCTGTGAGCACACATGGAATGTGATTGCTACCTACATGTATAGCTATTCCGAATCAGATTACTGAGATTAGCCAAACAGAGCCCTGATGCTATAGCTATGCGTCAGGGTATCAGGTATCAAACTGAACTCAAGATGACAGTTAACTATTACGGCCTAGGAGTTGCTGGGCAACTCAGGGTGCAGAGGGTGGGTAGCTGCTGGTCGGCTACATGTAGCAGTTGCTGGTCAACTCCAGGTGCTCCACCACACCGACAAGGCCAAAACAGCTATCTGCGGTGTGTAAGGCTCTCCCTTTTGTGATCATGTAAGTACTTATCATTAATATATTGGTATTGGAAACTAGCTTCGTAATCATGTGCTTTAACAAAGGAGGAGCCAAAACACCGGGAAGTGAGGCTAAGCTGAAACTAGCCAAGGTTCGGTTGGACGTACGTGGCATTAAAGAGGAGGACAGGGATGGGCATGCACGTGAAGAAGACTGAGAGCAGAAGGAAGGACTTCCTCCCCCAAGTGTCCGAGAGAGCTCCGATGAGGGGGGCGGAGAGGAAGGAGAGGATGCCCTGAGTGGAGGAGGGGGGAGGGAGAGGTGTGCGTGAGTCAGTGCTGAATTTTTAGGAATGGAATTCAAAAACAGAAGTGCTCACGGTCGGAACGGCCCCGCTCACCTTTATGCCTTGTATGATTCCATTTTTGAGAAATGTTCCAGTGGGGAACGCCTTCTTCAGGGCCTGTAGGCATATGTTATGCAGAAAGTGCACGCATTGACATCTGTAGCCTGGCCCCACCCCTAACTATATGCACTTCCTGCTGGACCAATAGCCACTTATTCTGACTGGTATCGGGTACCAGTTATGTAACATGGGTGTATGGGCTCACCTGAATGGCAGGGGATGTGAGAAGACCCCATGCAAAGAACTCTAAGAAGATCACGACCGTGGCATGAAACACACTCGGCTTGCCATAGCCCTGGTAGAATATTAAACAGCCAGCTGTTAAAGTTGCCATCAGCCCAGTTAAGTCCGCCCAGCTACATCAATGCTATTAAGGATCGCACCTTTTATAGCGTCAATCATTTGATGTGGGCTGGGCGGACTCGTCCAGCGCATATTAAAGCCTACCTCTATGACATCACAGCTATCTCCAGGTGATCTTAACCTCTTGCTTCGTCTGGAGGGAGTGAACATCATTTTCAACTTCTTCAACGTTCTGTTTTTTCTGATCTTATCCATCTTCTAATATTAAAGTGCGGCCCGCATAATTCCCAATTTTACCTTCTTTTCAATATTACTTATTAATGACGCAATGTGTATTGTAGTAGCTCTAATTAGAGAAGCAACGCAATCTAGGCAAGATGGTCCGCGAAGAGGAAGACTCGAGGGTAAGTGCGCCCTTGATTATCTGTGTGGAGTTTTCCCTGGCCCTCGTTCTGGCCATTTACCTGCTCTACAAGTACGGGAATTTTCGGAAGCAAAACCCGTTCGTGACGGTGTCCACTTTGGTGGTATGGTTTCTCAGCTTCGTCATCATCTTCCTCCTGCCTATCGACGTCTCTTCAGTGAGTGCTATTAAATTTGGTTCTATTATATTGGTACTACACAGTCTACAGCTGCCAATTTTTATTTATAATTTTCTTGGAGGAGGCTATATATACATGCTATACTAAGGTTAAAAGGGGTTAATTAATCAACCCTATGTTTACTCTAGCCCCAGGCTATGACGTTTTAAGTCTAATTCCCATTCTCATCCCATTCTTGTCCCCATTCCCTTGCTCCCAGGCATTCTACCAGCTTTGTCTCGATGGTGACTTCAATTCAAGCGGCAATATATTCAACTGTAGCGACTTTGTGTGTTCCGATTCCACTTCACTCTCCCTGGCAGACGGTAAGGCCAGGGCAGAGTGCTACGCCTGCTACCAGCCCTACTCCTTCATCTGCCCCCTGCCGCTCGAGATACTCTGGTACATCATCTACTGGCTGTTCTTCATCCTCTCCTGGTAAGACAGTGGCTACTCAGTGGTGTGTTTGGTGTTTCATACGCTGGGAGTAGTACTACAGTGAGTAGTTGTTTGTAAATATAAAACCTTTTGTTTATATGGTCTTACTGCACCTCACAAGGTCGATTTTATGATATTTTTAACTTATGGATATTTCGTGTTGAAGAGAAATTGGTTGGCTAGTAGAATTCATTTAAACTATGTATCCTTAATTATACAGTAATCGTATTAGCTCAGTAGCTTCCAGCGTTTCTAATGGCATTTTTAAGGCTAGGTTTTATAGATTTCTAGTGAATTGTAGTTCTTGAAATGGGTTTCCCTCCCTCCCTCCCTCCCTCCCTCCCTCCCTTCCACCCTCTCAGGGTCATCCTTCCACTGGGCCAGTCCTACGTGCTGGCCAGTTACTTCAGTGTCTGTAAGAAGATTATGAGAGCGCTCATTGAAAATGCCATCCTCTACATCACCTTCTTGATCATCTTTGTGGCACTGTTTGTCTACCTGATTGTAGTGAAGCACCTCATTGCATTGTAAGTAAGCTGGCATCCCTATTCCACCTCCATCTATTGTTAGAACCCCCCCCCCCCCCCCCCCCCCCGCGAGTATCATCAGCACTTGTGAGTGTAGGAAGCCTTCAATTGGACTTAAGGAACCCTGCTTCATTTATCGTTTTTTTTAGGTACACATGTGTAACTTCCTTGAGGAAGTGTGTGCTGGGCATGCTCCAACCACATAAGCATTATAACTACATGTAATTTACCCAGAGATTGCACTGCTGCACTAACGCTTGGAGAACTAAAAGCTTCCCTCCCTCCCTTCCTCTCCTCTCCTTCCTCCCTCCCCCCTCTCCCCTCCCCTCCCCTCTCCCTCCCTCCCTCCCTCCCTCCTCTCAGTCGCCAGCTGCCCTGGCTACTAGCCACGGCCTCCAACACCTGGGGGCTGCTGATCCTGGCCCTGCTGCTGGGCTACGGCCTGGTGGAGGTTCCTCGCAGCCTCCTCAACGCCTCCCGCAGGAACTACACCCTCAAGCACTGCTACTTCATGGCCGCCAAACTCTACATGGATATGGCAGAGGCTGATGACAAACTGAAGGAAATTATGGATGTAAGTTTGTATAAAGCACATAGCATATCTTAGCCATACTGCCTATGTAATTATGCATTAGGGGTATGTGTCTACTATATATGTGGACTGATTACATCACTATGACATCATTCTAAATACCACCACATGCATACTGAGTCACTAACTATGGCACTATGCCATCAAGGAAGAAGTTGAAGCAGCAAAGGTTGGGAATTAGCTTGTTCAATCTCTTAAAATAAAGAAGGGTACAGTACGTGCATATAGGGGGGTACATTATCGTACAGTGTCCCTCTAAAGCAACCCTGCATACTGCCTACATCTATCACAAAAAAAGGAACAAGGCTACCCGTACCTCCGCCATCCATTCCCACCATTCAATATGAGCCCAGCTTTCAGCTCTCAATACAATCCAAGCATTCAGGTTTTTACTCTCTAATTATTCACTCAATAATTTTAACCGGTATGTGCAAATAATTAGAGGGAGGAAACAGTTAGAGGATGCAAGTAGCTCTAATCCTTATGCTTGCACTTTCTGTACTCTCACCTTTTACCACTATACCCTACAGCGAGTGAAGAGGGTGTCCCAGAGCCTGAAGTACAACGACCCCCTGAGGGAGTACGTGGACGTGATCATCAGCAAATTCCCCGAGGAACTGAAAAGCGAGTTCAGCAAGGGCCATGACGACTACGAGGACTTCCGGGGGAACACAGAGGACATGCTGACCAAGAGTTCCCTCGAGGCACTGTTCAAGAAGACTATAAAGGCCACCCGCCGTTCTAAAGCCTCTCGGATGTAAGTTTACGTACGTGGGAAGTGGGCGTGTCCTATCGGTGAAGGCTGCCAGTCCAAAATGTCATTCAAAGGGTATGGGCATGACATAGTCCCATTCCCAGGCACTCAGAAGCATGGTTTTGGGATGAGACCAGGTGTGATAGGATGAAAAGGTTAGCACATCCTGTACGATGTTTTGTTTCCTCTGTCTCCATTCCACAGCCACTGGCTGTCTCTGACCGACAAAGCTCTAGACCTAGAAGACACGGACCTCAATGCCACGTCCAAAGAGAGGTAAGACTGCACTGCTGTAGTGGCTGTTGGTGGGGTGGCCTAGGTATGAGACTACCTTGTGGTCTGGGTATGAGACCTGCTTGTGGCCTGGGTATGAGGTCAGCTTGGATGTATATACGTGCGTCAATAGGCAAGCTATTCTGTTGTCTTTATCGTGTCCTCCTTGCCTCTCTCCAACGTCAGGCATTTCAAGTCCTCGGTGAGACGTCCCAAGGACTCATGGACTGGCAGATGCTTACCTCGTTTGGGTAAGACACACGTTTGGCCTCCTCCTATAGCCTCGTACCCAGGCCTCCCCTCCCAGCTTTTTTGCAGCCGTGGAAAAACGCACGGCTGCGAAAAGAGCTGCGAGGGAAGGCCTGGGTACGAGGCTGCCCTTCCTATTACCTACTGTGTTAGTGCCTGTCAGTAATCTTAGACAAGTCTGTAGGCACGTCTGTTCATGTTGATGAACTGATGTTTTATCTTCTTAGAACTATTGGCTTTGTCTGTATTGTTGCATCACACACACACACACACACACACACATACACACACTCTCACACGCACATAGAGTGGTATTGGAAGCTGTGGTTCCGGCCGTGGGTCTTCTTTGTGGTGGCGATCTTCCTGGCCATCCTCTCCCTCACCATCGTCTGGTCTGAAGCCACCTACGGCATCCAACAGCAGAGCCTCTCGGTCTTTGCCAGACTGGTGTATGCCAGCCACAAGTTCGGGAACTACATCTCAGTGGAGGTGTGTTGTACGAGCATGATACATTCCTTTCTGTTAGGAGGGAAACCAAATCACAATCAAAGGACCTGAACATGATCTCTTTAAGCGGATTTGCACATGTACACTTACATGCACACACACACACACACACATACACACACACACACGCATACACACACACACACACACACACACACAGGCGCTGTCAGTTGCTATAGTAGCCTATCTGAGTATCTGTGCCTACTTCACTGTGTTCAGGATCCGCATCTTCAACCTCTACTACCTCGCCCCCAACCACTCCACCGACGAGTACAGCCTGCTCTTCAGTGCCATGTGAGCCACTGGAGTCTCACCTAGCCAGCATCCCCTCCAACACATCAGATTGAACTGTGTGCCTCTGTATGCATGCACACATGCATGCGCACAAACACACACACACACACTCACACATACACACACACACTCACACACACACAGGCTGTTCAGTCGTCTAGCTCTGCCCATCTGCCTAAACTATCTCTACATGATCAAGGTTGTGCGGCTGGAGTACCACGATGATGACGACGAAGTACCCCAGACTGCCTTCGCTTTTGTGAGTTCCTTCATTGAGGCAATCATTGGTGGCAACTTCAATGACTTAGAAATTCTGCCCTGGTGCTTAGATTTTTGTAGATCACAACAGCGGATTACAATGCTAATCCATAACCCCCTGTGGCGGCTCACAACCTAAAATCTCCCTTGACTAGCACCGGCAGTTTCCAGAGCACGAGACTGTTCCTCAAAGCCTCCTTCCTTCCTTCCTCCGATCCCCCCAGGCAACGGGCAACACAGAGCTCATCCCATGGCTCACCAGCTACTTCTACATCTACTACCCTGCCCTGATCATCCTGGTGTGTATCGCCACCCTCTTCAGTGTCGGCACCCGGCTCGCCTCCCTCTGCGGCTACCAGGTCTGCTGTATAGGCTTTTTGCAGAGACTGCAAGTACCTTATGGGGGTAAAGTGCCTGGAGCTACTGAAGCACAAGAAATTACAAGCAAACAAGCATGTTCCTATGTTTGCATATCCCCCATTAATTTTAGTACACTTCCTCTGGTAATAATTTTTATAGCCTTCAGTTTTATCTCCTGCAGAAGTTCATCGGAGAAGATGATTTTTCAGCAGACTACATCGACGAGGGCAAGACCCTCATGAAGAGAGAGCGGAGGATTCGCGAGAGGAACCTCAGAGACGATGGCAGGACTGTGAGTTGCAGCTACCTTAGGCTGATGATACTAGTATAGCAGCTCTGGGGGCCCCCACTGGACAGCAGCTTGGGGGGGGGGGGCGCTTGGGGGGAGGGGGGGGGCACTGAATAGCAGCGCTGGGGGGCCCACTGGATGAGAAATCCCTGAGACTGGAGACAGATCTTCCTAAGCGCTACATGTAGTTTGGTAGACATCCAGACTGCTGTACTCAGCACATACATGACGGATACTCCACAATTTCTCTCCCTTCAGCCACGAAGTCAGCTGCCATTTGAGATCTTGAAGGAGTCGAGAACGAGCTCCCTCTACTCCCAGCGGAGGGCGGACAGGGCCAAGAAGGACGAAGAACTCACCCCTTTGAGCAAATTCGTCAGCAAAGCCCGGAGCCTTGCGACCAAAAGCAAGACAGCAGTGTCAGCCAGATATACGGTCGGCAAAAGCAACGATTTCGATGATGAAGTGGAATTGCTGCCCACTTCGAATTCCGAGGACGCTGGTTTCTCGTCCCATCGGACCAGTAGCCATCTGTTATCTAGAAATGAGCCTCCCAAGGATATCTTTGACGATATATAATAGTTTACGCGGATGTGGTATTTTTGTAACACATCTGCTGCTAAGTCTTTGTTTTGAGTTGGTCTCTACAGGTTTATGCCAATCTAGAACACTCTATGATAATGTCATCATGTCATCACTTGGTATTAGTCTTTAAGTTAGCCTCATCCCCAGGCCACACCCCGGGGATGAGGCTATCTCCAAGTGTGTGAGTATGAAAGTAGTTTTGCAGTATAATATGAAGGGCTCAGAACCATAGTGGACTAACCCAAAATGAAGTACTAGAGTTGCAACAAAAAAAAAAAAGACATGACCAAACTTCTGCATCTCTAAAGCACATTCTAGGACAGGACATCCCTCCACCAGATCTATGTCATATTCCCGTGACAGCTAGTTATTGAAAAGTCCCAAGGAAAAAAATTCAATTAGCAAGAGTAAATCGAATTCTAACATGCATGTGGAGACAAAGAAGAATGTGAAAGTGTGGTAGGCTGGCTCTGATGGCAGGGCAGATGGGATGGCTGCATGTGGGATACGCACCTGTGTGTGTATTCCTGTCTCGTGCCCAGCTCTTTTGTAATGAATGGCCTGGGTGTGAGATTTTATTTCTTGCTGGGTTAGGATTAGGATATAGGACATACAACTCGTCCCGTTGGATTATTCATACAAACTGCATCTCCATTCAGTCACTGCACATGTATGAATAAACATATCATGAGCTCCACTACAAAGGCTTACTTACACTGCAAGTGTCCTAATGACTTGGCTGTTGGTAGCTACTGAATAATTCAGTAGCCATCAGCCTGTCAGACTTGAAGTAGTACTGATAGACAGATGACTGTTATTTAATGTTATAAAATTCAAATTAAATTCTAAAAATTTTTTTTGTGGCATTTCTATAAAGAGAACAACTTAACTTGGAGGAAAAAAAGGAGAGAGAAAAAAGAAACTTGGAGGAAAAAAAACTTGAGAAGAAAAAAAACAAAAAACAAAAGCCTAGGGAGCCTCCCATCCCTCCTGGAGTGTCAGACACCCGGAGCGCTGGATACATGTACAATGTAAGTCCCAGGGGGCCCATTGAGAGGAAATGTTGGAGGCATTCTACAAACTCTATGGGGTGCCATTTGTGTCAAAATTCTAGTTAAATGATGGTATTTCACTGATATTGAAGGGCTCAGAGCCATAGTGGGCCAAATTTTTCAGCAGCGTATTCTCAAAGGGGGGGTGGGAACAAGTTTCAAATTTGTACATTCAACCACTGAACTCTTCCTGTGTGACTGTCACCTCCCCTCAGATACTCCGTGACTCACACAATAGGAATATATCAAACTTAACAGAAGTGTTGACCCCACTTCAATGGTGGCTTTGCACACGACACATACACATTAAAATCATTACGCTTTCAATTGCCATGGTGAAACTAATCTGCGCACCATACCCAGGCCTCCTTGCAGCTTTTTTTTGCAACCACGTAATTTTTTTTCCATGGCTATAAACAAGCTGCGCGAGGTGAGTCCTACACACGAAGCCACGCAGGTCTCACAGTAACGTTGGTAGTGTTATCGGGAAAGTAATTCTGTTAACAGTGTGCAAATCAGATCGAGCTGTGTATATGGTACAGGTGCGTAAAATACAAAAACCCATAGAAAGAAACAAACAGCATAGAACAAAGGGGGCGGAAAACAAACCAAAGGGAAAGGATAGGAGGACCTGCCAACAGAATTCTTTGCAGAGAAAAATGAAAGACAAGAGAGAGAGAATTTTAAACAGGAGATGGGAGACAGCTAGGTGTGAAACAGAAACTGATAGACTCTAGTGCTTGTGGTTGCCAGGTCGTTGCTTCTCCTCGGAGCTCCACTTGGCCTTGTGGTCTTTTCCCTCCGTTTTCCTCCACTTCTCTTTGTGAGACTTGTGACTGTGTTTCTTGTGCTTCGGTGCCCTCAGGCTCTCCTCTTCTTCCTCGCTCTCGCCGCCACTTAGCCGTCTCTTGCGTTCCTTTCTCCACACACCACCCCAATACTCCGGTATGCTGTCATGCGATGACCGACGTTCAGAACTTCGTCTGTCGTCTCTTACTGAACTTGACTCTCTACTGGAATCAAACACCATCTCATCATCTGATATACTCTCGTAAGACTTCCTCCGAATGTCGGCTCTCTCCTTTTCCCTGTCTCTGTCCCTTCCAGCTGTAGCTACCAGTCTACCCTCCTCATCATGTCTTCTCTTCCGGCTGTGCTTGGAAGAGGACTCCATCAATCCAACAGAGGCTGTTGTCTCGGGGCCTATGAGCGCCGCGTCCCCTCGGTGCTTTCGTCTCTCTGGGCTGGTACCTCGGCTACCGGGGCCACCTTTCTCACCTTTCCATTCCCTTCTAGGTGGCTGTTGCCCTTCGTAGCCAGGACTGCGCTGTTTCCGGAGGGGCGGGTGAGACTCCAATCCCGTGTGATGTTTATGTCCACTTCGGTGAGAGAGATGCTTGCTAGGGGGGATCCCCTTTTCCTTGTGCTGTTCATACGACATCTCAGAAGACGGTCTCTGGTATTTTTGGTGGGCAGTTCCGTCGTCATCAGAAAGTGGAGAGAACCCTTCTCTCTCCCTTGCCATCCGTTCAGGACTGTGTGGATGATGCTGATCGTAGTGGTTAGCAACCGGAGAGCTGCCGCTACTACCTTGCCGGCTTGGTGGGTGACCCTTGAGCTTACTAGAGTGACCTCTGCTGTCCTGCGGTGGCCTCGGGTGTCTGTGCGAAGGGTCTTCCGGAACTTGGGGTCTCGAGTGTGGCGCGTACTTGCTTCTCTCGCTCAAGGGAGGCCTCTGCTGGCCACCGGAACCGTGCGGTCTGGAGACGGCTGGTTTTGCTTTCCTAAAGGGATGCGATCTCTCGTCAAGGAGTTCCTCTCTGAGAGGAGGCCTCTCCAAAGGTCTCTTCTCCCCTTTCTCTCTCCAAATCTCCTTAGGGTCGACCTCAAAGAGCCCCCTCGGCCCCCACGACTGGGCACCAGCGGAAGGCTTCGGTCTCTTCCTTCCCTGGCCCCAGTCTTCTCGCTTCGGGTCCCTCCCCTGCTTCATGAGCTGCTTGCGGTGCTGGTATCGGTCGAAGCCCGACTTGCTGATGGCGAGTCTGTTCTGTGGAGGTGCTGGAAGGGAGGACTTTGGTGGTAAGTCACCCCCACCGGTGGAGCTGTCTTGCACTGGAGGTGTCTTCCTATCCGGTTGCTGTCGGTCTTCTCTCGGTGCTAGTCTGGATTTTTTCGCAGTTTCAGTGGCTGAGGGAGCGTGATCCTTATCAACTGCACTCGATGGTTGGCTAACAGGAGCTGGAGAGAGGCTCTTCCTCGGAATGGTATGGGGGAAACCTTTGGTTGGAATGGGATTGGGATTGGAGCTAGCGGGAGTCTGAAGGGTCACGGAATCAGCGGGAACCTTAGCCTCTACAGCTGCAGTTGCCTCTCCAGAAAATTCACCCGAGGGCGATAAACACTTGGTGGGGTCATCCTTGGTTTCACTTTCAGGTTCGGCATGGGTGGGAAATACTACAACTGGAGAGTTCTCTGACGCAGGAGGAAGGTTCTCTTTGGCAGGGTCTGCAGACGGCGACTCTTCCTTCGTGGGAGAAGCAGTAGGAGCAGTCGGAGATACTATAGGTTCAGAACTGCTCACTCCTTCTGCAGTTGGTTCCTTGATTTTCCCTTCCTCCATTCCTTGATTATCTAAACTTTCATTTTCATGAGCCTCCGAGTCATCCAGCGAGATGTTGACAATTTCCAGGTTTGGAGGTAAGGTGGGCTCAATTTCCCCGTCCCCCTGGGTCCCCTCGTTTTTATCCCAGGCCCCCTCTGGGGTTCCCATGCTGCTCACACTGCTGATGTCTTGGAAGTCCGGCAGAGTTTTGCCCATGTCCAGCAGCCCTGTGGACGCTGCTCCGGCTGCCTGAGTGGAATTGGCTAGCGGTGTCGTAGGAGGTGAGTCTGGGTCTTGGCTGGGTACTGGTGCCTCTGGGGGAGAAACTTTGGACCTCTTAGACAATGGAGGCTCATCTTCACTTACTTCGTTTTCTGACTGAGTTTTGGTTTCATCGACTTCGCGATTAGGTTCTTGTGGTGTGTGTCTGGCTCCGATATTTTCTTCCGTGTCCATTTTCGAATCTTGCTGTGGTGGCTCTCCTGCTGGGGAAGCTACTGGCGAGCAATGTGGTTCCATTGGCTGCACTTCGGGCTCTGGTTCCAGTTCTGGTACCGGGTCCGGGTGGGGAGAATGGGACTTCGGTTCTGGTTCCCCATCTTGTAACTGACTTGTTTGAGTCACAAACACCGGGGGATCTCCGTACTGCAACGCGGCATTGCTAGCCTCAGTTTCTGTCCCACAAACAGACTCCACATTGCTCGCCCTTCCTCCCACGTCTTCAGCAGGGCTGACCTGAGGTGGAGAGGGAAGTGCTGCACCCAACAGCCTGTCCTCACCCTCACTCTCCACTGCAGCTGTTGGCTCTTGTGTGTCACTTTCAGCCGGAGCTTCACTCTCTTGAAAATTCTCGACATCAGCCGAGGCAGGTCCTAGTCCATCACACAAATCCGATGCTGGCTCATTTCCTCTCTCTTCCCGTTGTGTATCTGCCTGCTCTGTGCTGGTTCCAGGTTCACCAACCGAAGGATGCGATAACTCTTCAAATGGGATAGCTTCTGTGGTGTCCTCGTCTTCACGGTTGGGTGCCTCAAGAGAGCTTTCTTTCTCAGTACTTACGGTTTCTGCTGGGGATATCTTGGGACTGGTGAAGGTCTGAGCGCCTTCTGTTCCTGCCTCCTGTGCCGGACTCTGGACAGGAGATAGTTCCGGCTCAGGTTCAGGTTGAGTTGGCGGAGCTTCCGTCAGACTCCGTTCCGACTGCGGTGCTTTTTCTTCTTCTTTGGGTCCCTCATCTACAGGTCCAGATCCCAAACTCCGCATTCCAGGGGAGTCTGGCGAGAGAGTTGCCTCGCTGTCTGAGCCTGCGGCTGTGTCCGTGGCCTCAGAGTCCGTTGCAGGTGAACCGGGCTTTTCCAGCCTGTCTGCTAACTCAGCCGAGGGAGTTGAATCTATTGCCTGAAAAGATTTGAGGCTACGGAGCTGCTGTACGCCTGGTTGCTTCCCACTCTTGAGGTTTTCAAACACCTCCAACTCCTCGTGCCGGCCACTAGAGCTGCCTCCGCTTGCGTCCTCCCTAAAACTACCGCTCTTTGTCAGGTCTTGGCTAAACATCAGCATGGCCTCAGCGGCCGAGTAGCTTGCAGAGCGTGTGGACCTCTCACCGACTTCCTGGCTCTCTTGCTCGACAGCACTTTGAGGCTGGCACATTGCTGAAGGTGTCTGTTTAACAGTCGGTTGGGAGGCCTGTAACTCAAGAAGCGAATCGACCACCGTGCTCTCTGCGGCCGTGACTCTTACGGGGACAGTGTGTGGGGCAGCCGTGGAAGTGGTTGGCTGGAGATGGGCATCTTTGCCGAGGAGCAGCAGCATGTTTGCTCCGGCTAGACTCACCGGCGAGGGTAGGTGAGGATGCTGAGATTTGTCACCCTCTTGGAAGATAATGGACTTGGGTGCGTGGCCTTTGGAGGCACGTGGATCCACTGACACTTTTTGGTGTTCTTTGCTCTGAATGCTGCTGCAGGCAGCGAGGATATTCAGACCATAGTTTTCCAGGTTTGCCATCTCGGCTTGCGAATCGGAAGGCAGTGAAGAGGCAGGCACAGCTGCTTCAGTGGTGGGTGCATCGTTTATCTTCCCGTCATCACCCACCACACGTCTCAGTCTTTGGGAGCTCTTCCTCAGATCTACCAGCTCTCCCTCTTTCTCCTTTTCTCTGCCCCTCCATTGACGCCTTCTCTTCTTCACATTGGACTTCGTCTGAGACTTGAAATCATCGTTTTTGACTTGGTGGATCCTGAACTTTTTCTCCACGTTGCTGTTCTTTGGGCTTGCTTTTCCACTACTGCTGCTGTCCTGCCTGCTTCTAGAGGCCGGCAGTGTGTAGGGAGGTGTGGCATACCCCACTGGTGGCATCATGTGACCTGCTAACTGAGGGTTGTTGGGGATCACATGACTGGACTGAGGGATCACATGAGGCATCAAGTGTGATCTGGAATCCACCAAACCGGCAGAACATACGATTGGAAACGGCAAAGCAGAGCTGGCCGCCGGGAAGTTAGGAGCCCGAACAAAAGGTGGCATGACTATCGGAGACGCAGATGCTGCCCCCTGTGACGCCTCCTGCAGTGGCTTCCATTTCGAAGGTTCCATGGTCTGTACATCAGTACCATACATGACCTGTGCCAGCTTTGTTGCTTCAGGGTTGAATGGCAAGGAGGAGTTTGGCTCACGCTCGGGGTATTTTCCCACAGGTTCACGTTGGCCAGTCAGATCAATGTTTGGAGCAGACGATTTCCTCTGCAGCGGTTTCCGGTCATATTGCTCTCGTGGTGGTCTCTCGGCTGATCGTGATTCGATGGGAACTCCGGGGTTGTTCTGGTGAGCTACAGCGAAGGGAGAGGAGTTAAGCCTGGCATTGAAGATATTCATGGGAGAGGCCTGCGAAATGGAGCCTTGGACCACCGCCATCTGTTTCTGCATGCCCAGATTGAATGGGGTGGCACCAAAGTACGACATACCGCCATAGTTTGCACCTAAGAGAGCGGGCTGCATCCAACCCATCGGTGGGAGTTTGTCGGGCATGCTAGCGCTCTCGTTCGAGGCAGTAGGTTGCTGCTTCCCGTCTTTGCCACCAAAAGGGGGGTGTTGGAGGATGGGTGGTGTGGTGACGCCCGAACGGTTGGAGATGTCATTGAGGCTCTGAAACGCAGAGAGATTTGGATTGGCAGAAGAGACGGGTAAGGGGTAAAGGGACGGCTGGCTGAAGGAGAACCCCCCAGGGCCAGAAGGAGTCGGTGGCTGAGAACTGGCTGAGGACACGGCTCCAGGGAATGCGCCACCAGGAAATGGAGATTTTAGCCCCTGGGGAGGAAAGGGATAGCGGTAGGGGAGGTATGGGGTACCGAACATTTGCTTGTAGGGGCTGTTTGGATCCAGGCCTGGGAATACGGCGGCAGAACGGAATGGGTGCAGACTTCCCAGGACTGGGCCCCGAGACTGGAGCCAGTTGGAGTGCAGGAAAGGACTAGGGTAGGGGTATCGCGGTAGCGAGCTTGTTCCAGTGGAGTCCGAAGGAATCTGGCTCGGATTAGCCCACAGATATGGGTTTACTCCAGACATGGAGACTCCAGGCAGGGGTTGGGACATTCCAGGGGGTTTTCCCTCTTGGCCGGGTTGGAACGGGGACGGGGAGGCTGCACTGCCGCCACTTTCAGCATCAGCATGGAATACAACGGAGGCGGAATGGGCCCAAGGAGGTCTAACCATAGAGTAAGGACTGCCTGGCTGTCTGCCATCATCCAAGGACTGCTGTTTCAGCGATCTGTGACTGCTGGAGCTACTGGTCCTCCTCTTCTTGAGAGAATTCAACAGAGGACTTTCAGCATCTCCATAGTTGCTCGCAAGCGAAGGACTGTGGGTCAGTCTCTCCTGAATCCACCCTCCCTTGGATTGCTCGCTCGTATGCTCCTCTGGGGCCGGAGAGCCTGTCGATTCCGTGTCACTGGTGAGGTGGATGATGGAAAACCCCGTCTTCGGTACACTCGGGGGTCTTGTTGCAACAAGGGTATTTGGTACCGCAATGACATTGTGCAAATCCGGTTCTTTGTCTTGTGACTCGGGTCTGGAGTCTGGGATTCCGGTTCTAGAAACATGCTTGTGTGGCTTGTGGGAGGCAGTTCTTTCGACGTGCTGGATAGCCAGTGGAGAGCTCTCACTGCTGCTGTAACCTCCAATCTGCAGAACGGGAGGGAGTGGTTGGGCAGAGGGGGAGGAAGCAATAATAAAGGCTGTGTCCGTCCTATTGACTGTAGAAGCAGAAAGAGAAGTAGCGGGGGAGGGTTTGGCAGTTTGAGGCTTGAGAGTCTCTTTCCGCTGTGTTTCAGCCTTCTCGCTCTCTCCTTGGTCTTGCTCGGAGAGCAGCGAGGAGCTGCTTTGAGAGAGGTTGCTGTCCAGGGCCAGCTGCCGAGGACTGAGGAGGTTTTGGGAGTCGCTGGTGGAGCTCGGGATGCTACCGGTTGGTTGGACGTCTGAGGGAGAAGGGGAGTCCGTGAGAGAGTCCCGCTGGCTGGGAAAGTAGAGAGAAAGCATCTCTATTTCCGACGCCGCCGGTATGACTCCAGAGCCTAGACTAAGGATGTCCTCCCTGGGGGCGGAGTCAGCCGCTTGCGACTGCTTCCCACCACTGCCAACTTTCTTCCACTTCCTTTTCTGCCCCTCCTCTGCGGGTTTCTCCGATTCAGGGCCGACACGTTCCGCAGCTGCAGCCAGGGAGGCATCTGTCTTCTCGTCCAGCTGGACACTGGGACTCTTGGCTTCCTTGGAGTTGGCCTTCGCTTCCTTCTTTACCCGTGCTCTCCGGTTCCTCCGAGATGACTGAGAAGGAGAAGACTGGGCCAACTTGGGAGAGTCACTCCGCAGATTGACTAATTGGTCGATTTCTCTTATCCCAGTTTTCGGATCTTTGGCAAACGGCCCCAGTTCCAGGCATTCCTGGTCGATCTTCTCCAACTCGATCTCAAATTCCTGCAACAGTCTGCTCACCGTCTCTGAGTCCACACACACAGCTTCCTCCTCCTCTTCAACCAATAGCTGGATGTATTGCGAGGAATCCCGAAGCAACTTCCGGAGCTCCTCCAAGTTCGTACCCCCGGGGGGCTCTACAGTCGGGCTATTGTCACCACGTCTTTTGAAGTCTAGAGTGGAATGTACTTTGGAGTCACACTTTCCTGCAACCTCATCGGAGGATGTGACAGTCACATGACTGGGAGTGGTGACTTCATTGGACGAGACAGCACCTTCAGTTCTGGGAGGAGTGCTTCTGTGACGCTCTAGGCTTGCCAGAGAGGGTATGCTGAGAGTGGGGCCGTTGGGAAGGGGGCTGGGTCGGTCTTCATGTCTCTCCATTTTAGGCAGAGGAAGGTTTTGCTGCTTGCACATTGCATGCTGGAGTGAGAGGGGAGGCAAAGGCGGGCAGAATGAAAGGACATCCAGTAAGCGAACTCCATCCCACACTAACACCACTTGCTACGTGTTTCCTGGCAAGAACCCGCCTTGAAAGGCAAGGACCATGTCTTGTTACCCAGATCAAGTGCTAGCCTCTTATTCTGCCTCAAATGTAATCACACCATGTGCAAAAACATTTATACCACATTACATCATCTATAATAAAAGTGATTGGCTGAAAAGTATTGGTTACATAGGCTCATAACCCACACTTTTATCCTTACCGCTAGAGGCAAGACGTTGCTATGCGGCGCTGATTGTGCGCATGCGCAATGTGGTATAAGTCAGATAGACCACACCCACTCAACCCACTTGTTTGCATTTAACCGCAAACCCGTGGGTTACATATGCGCATAACCCACTCTTGGGTGTAGTCTATCCTATACTTACAGGCAGAGTGTCCCATTGCCATGGAGATGTTGTAATGGAAAAGTTGCCACGGAAACAATGTCATGGCACATGGAGACGTCCTTATTCAGGATGCCCTTATAAGGAGGTTACACTGTCCGACAAAAAGCGTACCCCCGACTCACCATGATGCTGTGGTGTCCCTGCAGTGTGGTTATCTCTCTCTCCAGGTCAGAGAGCTCCTTCCTCAGCTGTTTGTTGTGGGAGACGATGGATTTGGCTCCCAGAAGCAAGCCCTCCGGAGTTAGCGATGCGATGCCCAGCTGAGGGAAACAGTAACGGAATTTTGGTTACTCAAACCAGTAGTTTCAGTAAGCATATAATATGTGCCCACTGAACGAAAACTCGGCAACTTTTTTAAGCTGTCACTAATAGACATTACATCATCACTGTCATAGACCCACCACACAGTACACAAAGCGTTACATCACATACCTTCATCATGCTCTCCTTTATGTACTGCACACTTTCCTTCGCCAGGCCAGCCACCTCGGTCTCCAAATGGGCCACCACACCCTGTGGGGTGTGACAGTGAGCTATCAACCTCACAATAGGCTAACATAAGTGCTTAATGCATTATATCTAATTAGAGCACACTAAAGTAGAACTGCTGCCCCTAGCAACCCAATTTCAGACTCCACAGAGGCTTTCATTGATTACTTTGTTAATGTGCATGCAGCTATATATGCTTTCCAAATTGGAAATTCTATAAGTGTACGGGATCATTCTCTGGGGTGGGCCTCTAGGCGGACACATACTCTAGGGTGAACTTATACTCAGGGGTGGGCTCATACTCAGGGTGACAACCACACGCACCTGCAAATGCTGTCCTTTCAGCTTCTCTTTCTCAATGGAGTCACTGACCCAGTTGAGGTAGCCGGGATCATTCAGCTGTTGAAGGTAAGAGGATAGCTGCTCCCGAAAGGACCCTGGGTTGGAGGGAGGGGAGAGAGGAGAATCAGAGCACCGACAGAGATGGAAAACAGGCATGAGTGAGAACTCATCCCATCTCAAACCACATCTCGAACCACATCTCATGTCTCACTCACCAAAGAGGATTTCCAGCCCTGCAGCTCCACAGAGGGAGGGGGAGATAAGTGAGGGGGAGGAAAGGAAGGCGGGATGAGAAGACTTTCGGTGGGCTGGCGTGTGTCGCCTAGACGGTTTCTGAAGCACTAGCGGGTGCTTCTTCTTGTGGCTTCTCTTGGATCTGGATTTGGGGGTGTGGTTCATGTTCACTGCCCCACCTTCCTTGTGCATCGGTGATTGTGATCGCCGTCTTTTCTGGTTTAGCTGTGTGTGTATGCATGTGTGTAGGTGTATATACTACCATCAATAACAATAATTGTGTCTCGGAAAAAGGGACCAAAGTTACCGTAACCATGGTATCAGATCCCCAGATCTCTGATCTGGAACCTGTCACTGACCTTAATCTTTCTGAGCTGCTGTTCAAAGTCCTCGTCGCTGCTGTCCATGGAGCTACTAGAGCTAGAGGAGGAACTGTCGTCACCTCGGTCGGAGCATGGGGTGCCGGTGCGACTGGAGGTCTCAGACTAGGGGGTGGTGCGTGGGTACAGAGAGTGATAGTTACAGCATACTACAATGATACTCATGATACGGCAATAATCATGATAAAGCGATAATCATGATTAATTGCCTCTTTCAATACTCCAATGAAGGCACCACACATCAGAATGAAGGCCCCTCCCACTACAGTGTACTACCCACCCCGGCCTCCTCGGGATGTTTCTGTCGGTGAAAGTATTTCTCTAGCTTGCTGCGGTCCAGCACGTGCAGGTAGTAGGTAACTGGCTTCCCTGTCCAGGACACAGAACCCTTCAGAGGTGAGAGCTCTGCTACCTGCATGATGGAGCCAATATCTGGGGAGGGGAGGGGAGGGAGGAGTCAGGTGACTTGTGTACACCCCCCCCCAAAACATGCGTACAATTTATGTTTAGCTTCGACAGTAATACCACTGCGTATCTGCTGAGCGACAATCCGGCAATTCGGTATTTTTGAATGCATTAACTTTATCTACCAACCAATTCTTACCAACCTGAAAGATTTCTTGTTGTGATTCTGAAATTGAGCGGACAGAACTCGTGAGATGATACCACCTTAGTACCTGCAACAGAGAAAAAACATCTCTTAACTGCTGTACGATTACTACCCGAGTTGCCAATCAGGTCTTAATACACAAAGCACTGGTGGTTCGACTAAGGCACAAAGAAACCATTCCTGCAAATTTCCCTATTGTTCTACTCTTTTATTTCATCATAAACTGCTAATTGTTCCCTCAACGCTATAGTAAATATCACCTATATACAAACGACCTACATGTACATATATTAACTTCAAACACAGGATATAACATAATTAGCAAATTAGTGCCTCCAATTACGTTCAAAGCACCAAACACTCATCGCAGACATCAACAACAGACACAGTACAGTCTGTATTTCTGCTATTCCTGTGTCTCTATCGCAACACCCAGTCCCCAAAAAGCGGTTCACAACTACATGTAGTCCACATACCATCCTTGAGGTTGGCAAATCTCAGTTTCAGTTCGTGGTTCAGCTTGGGACCAAATGCAAAGTTATTGACAAACACCACGCTGTTGGAGAGGAGAGAGAACATGTGACCACCTGGTTACGGGTTCAGAAGGTATTACACTGTATATGTACATGTCACAGTCCCGAGTAGAAACTGAACATCATTCCGTCGCGTATTTCGATCACGTTAATCCGTTCAAAGTGTTGTATCTCTAAACTTTCGTTAAGGGCAGACTCATACACACTGCATAGTAGCGTCAATATGTGAAGTTTCTACACGTACATGAGCCCCGCCCTTAATGAAAGTTCAGAGATATAGTGGATCGAGTGACACGATTACAACAAAATACAAGACGAAATAACGTTCGTTCTCTACCCGAAACCGCCACACATGTATACTAGCCATTTTAGCTTTCTCGTGTGCGGGACAAAGGATGAAACGTTGCCTGGGTGAGGACAGCTGCAGTTCTCAGGCAGTTAATCTAATATGAACTGTTTATGTTGGCCTGGAGATGAGGGTACACAGATTAATCCGCGTGCGTGCATTCCTATAGCATGTTTGTGTGGGCACTTCCCTTGGTTGATACAAGAGCTAGCAAGCACTGATCATGATAAAGAGATCGGCTTAGCCGCTACATATGCTGGGATGCTCAGTAGTACATGTAGCTAACCCATATATAGGCTCTAGGATATGTTAAGCAGCCTTCTCATTCAAGAAGTTATTTCACCAGTTGCGTGACATACTGTGGCGGGCGTACTCTACTTTTTCCCAGCTCTATTGCAATTTCTAAGCATCAAAAGATGCAAATGCAATTTAGGATTCTGATAAAACAGGACAAAAAGCAAACTTCCAGAATGAAACATCAACCTTTTCCCCTTGTAGTAGTAATAGTAGTAGGAAACACAGCTGTTAGAGGTGGCTCAATGTGTATGATGTAATAGGCTCCTGAGAGTATATGTACTACATGTATATGGAAGTCATGATGTAATGGCTAAGAACTCACGTGGCAGAGTTGAGGGTTTCTGCAAACTCTGGATCGAGGAAGTCCCCCTTCGTTATTTCATACTCGCCGTAAGACTTGCCATACCAGTCCATCCACTTCTGGAACTGATGGTCCATAATCTGTATGTGTGTGTGTGTGTGTATGTGTGTGTGTGTACGTATGATACCAAAAGTGGGTGTCTCGTGTTGTGGTACATGTACATGCATGTGTACATGTATAGTACATGAATAGTACATGGCACTACATGTACACATGTAACACAACTTACCTTCAGATGGAGGCGGGCCACAGGCACACCAACAACACATGCACAACAGGGAGCCCATATACATGCGATTCACAGACAAGATTGCTCTAATGTATACCATTACCTCATCAATGACTACTGTGCTAAGATGAAGAAACACCCCCTTTCCTTACACAAATTCAAAACCAAAACGGCCACAATGCCAGGCCCCCCGCCCCCTACTCTGGGGGAGCAGTGAATGACCGTAACTGTGGAGTGTGAATCTGTTTCATCCTATTGACTCCACCTGCTTGGAATGCAGATGATTATTGAACACCATGCGGGGCGAGGTAGGAGTGGAATTAGATCCCTGTGGCCTGCATAGGAAAGCTACTGATCCACCCCAGTCCATATAGGCTATAGCCAGATTGAATGCAAACACATACACACACACACACATATATTGTACATGTACACACCTAGCTATGTATACTGACAAAATGCACCCCCTTTTTTCGCTGCACTAAATTGTTCCAGTTCCTCCCAACTCAAGCACACTACATGTATACAATTTAAGGGGCGTGTAATATCATATTATCTATGGTTACTGTTGATGATTAGGCTGGTGTGGAGGTCCCAGGGCAGCCAAGGCAAAACAATGACGGCTGTTTTGGTGAGTGCTAACGCAAACATTTTCACTCCCAACAGAGAGTGCAGTCAGAGACACGTGTACATGGATCAGACTATCGTCTAATCCAATTACAGTAGTGTCCAAGAGAAATTCTTGGTTGGCTAGTAGAAGTTATTTAAACAAAGTAAGCTCAATGGCGGTTTGATGATAGTTTGAGACAATAGGAATGGACCCTTTACCATTATGACGTAATGGGGGGTACTAAAACATATGTAAACAAGCATGTTCTTATGTTATCATACAATATAAATCAAAGCACATGTTTGCGTGTATTTTCTCCACATAGTGCTCACTTTTACCCCCCCCCCCATTACATCATAAAGGTAAAGGGTCTATTGAGCATATACATATACAGCAGTGGTGAGTACTGGTACACACACACACTGCTCGATTGGGTGAGTAGTTTGAAACTTTGAATGTACACTTTCAGCGGTTCAGTCTTCCACATATGCACCATGTACACACACACACACTTACTCCTATACGTACCTCCGAATACTTCGCTGGGATGTCAGCCTTCTCAATGCCATAACACTTGCAGCCCACGGCGGCCGCCACCTGCAGCACAACCTGACCAACGCCTGCAGAGAAGGTTCCAGAAAAGACACAGTGAAACACGGAAGGAGGGCAGGTCAGTTCCTACAAGGATGGCTCAACCTCCAGACCAGTCTTCTTGTTACCTCCGGTCCGTTATACATGTAATGCTATCCACTTTAGCTTATGCTACGAGGGTGGGTGAGGTGTGGGGGAGGGTTTGGAAGAGCCACTACAGTGATTTGGAAGAGGTGGTCCAATGCAGAGTATTGCGACTATACTCATGAGATAAACAGCCATAATTCACTGGAAATGACCTTGAAGCATTATCGAGCTGTAAGACTGTCTGACAATGTAGTGTCACACTGCAGCATTTGGCATATATAGTGCTACATGTATGTAACTCTGGCGCCTCATTTAGCAGGCAGGACAGTAGCTACATGTATGTAACTCTGGCGCCTCATTTAGCAGGCGGGACAGTAGCTACATGTATGTAACTCTGGCGCCTCATTTAGCAGGCGGGACAGTAGCTACATGTATGTAACTCTGGCGCCTCATTTAGCAGGCGGGACAGTAGCTACATGTATGTAACTCTGGCGCCTCATTTAGCAGGCGGGACAGTAGCTACATGTATGTAACTCTGGCGCCTCATTTAGCAGGCGGGACAGTAGCTACATGTATGTAACTCTGGCGCCTCATTTAGCAGGCAGGACAGTAGCTACATGTATGTAACTCTGGCGCCTCATTTAGCAGGCAGGACAGTAGCTACATGTATGTAACTCTGGCGCCTCATTTAGCAGGCAGGACAGTAGCTACATGCACACAACAACAAAGGCAGCTGCAAAGCACACCTGTACCAAACAAGTACACGTAGCGGCCTCAGGCTATAAAGTAATAGGTTACTACCACTGCAAGTGTGTAGTTATATTTCATAGCTGCTGCCACTTACACTACATGTATACACATGTAATGTTATCCCCCCTCCCACATACACACAAGGAAAAAGGCCTGGGGGGGGGGTAGCACGAAAAAAAACATGCGTAGTGCTATTATGACTGCTGCCTCTCATCTTCTGTGGGAAATAATTCGGCTCCTGCCATTAAGCACTCACCGCTGCCCAAATCCACAAAAACATCGTTTTCTGTCATTTTGGTCAGCTTGATGACCTGGGCCACCAGTTCAAACGACGTTTCCCCGTAAACCTGCAGAGAGAGGGTGAGAATCACATCCATACCCTACCTTGCTAGAGTCTGTGGTACTTCTCCAGCCGAAACCAAAAAAGACATTGTTTACTCACCTCTGGTGAGAAAGGCTCATAAAAGTTGAGTTCCTCGGGTTTGGTGATGGCTCTGTTATAGACCTGGTTCATGATGTGCTTCAGCAGCGGCATGGAGGGCGGGGCGTCAATGCAAGCTGGAGGCTGGCGGCCGGACCACTGTGTGTGTGTGTGCATGCATACCTGTCCACTTAACAAAATTGCGCAACCAGTGGTGATGCAATGTGCATGTGGTTTGCCAGCCAGGGCAATTAGGCACTCATATGACAGTAATTGAACCCGTGACCTCTGCTCTCCAATGCCAAATCAGCAAACACATACTCAATATATTTTCCCAGGAAGATCTTTCACACACACAATACACTATAGCTCACTGGAAGTAGCTCCCCCCCCCCCCCCACACACACACACATTCTGGTATAGTACACACATTAGCATTTAGCATAGCTCCCAGTTCACTCACCCCCACTACTTCAGGTACATGTAAGCAGAATAGAATAAACACTAATGAACTTCCTGACAACCCATTCCCAGAGGTTTACCACCCAGATTTGGTTATGCATGAAGTGGAGCAGTTTCGACCCCTGGGGAGTGTACAGCTCATCTCTTGTTTGATTGTTTTGCTACACTGTTATGCACTGCGCACAACATAACACAAACAGTCAGACTGTCGGCTAGGTCTCAAGGTCAGGCATCCAGCAGTAACTAAGGTCTGAGGTTTAGTATCCAGTAAGGAGTAATGACTTGGAGACTGACCAAGAGAGGTGGGTCCCCATTGGGAGTTGGTAAAGAGGCCTAGCTAGAGGTGGTCCCTACTTAAGAACCCACTTCTAGTAAAAGCCCACTGCTACTAAGAGCCCACTTGTAGCAAGAACACTCTAACAGCTGCAAGTAAGGGTCCACTTCTAGAAAGAGTTCATGCATACATGTACATGTAGCTTAAGAGCCCCCTTACATGTACATGTATAACAATAGCTCATTGCTAGTAAGAGCACTGCTGGTTGAGCCCACTGCTAGTAAGTGCATGAGCTCATGCTAGAGGTGGGCTCTCTAGCAATGAGTTCTTGCCCTATCTAGCAATGGCGTTCTTGCTAAAAGTGCCCTCTCTAGCAATGAGTTCTCAGGTCCTTACTAAGGGTGGGCCCTCATCAGAACTGGAACTTGCTAAAGAATATCCAACGCCCCATTTGTTAAGAAGGTAGCTCTGGACACTGTCAGTAGCTACTGTTCGACAATTCCGCGTACGTACCAGCTTCCTGATGTTGTCCACTGCTCTGTTGTACCTCTCACACAGCTGCTTCATGCTGTCAAAGCTACACGTAAGTAACAGGATGGAACACAAACTGTAAGCTAACACAATATAAAAACAATGACCACCAACAGCCAAGAGCCAAAAATAATGAATTTATCAGGAGCAGTAGGCAAGCTTTACATAGCTACTAAACCCACTAGTAGCACCTGCCAGTAGGACCCAACCGTACATTGTGTAGCTACTCTCTTGAGATGCTATTCATCACCCTGGTGAACATGCACAGCATTTTCTGTACAGAAAATTGCTTCCATCCTTACACCTCTTGGGCTCAAAGTACAGGAAATTGCTTCCCTCCTTACAGCTCTTGGGGTCAAAGTACAGGTAATGGCTGCCCTCCCTATACCTCTTGGGGTCAAAGTACAGGTAATTGCTGCCCTCCCTATACCTCTTGGGGTCAAAGTCGTTTAGCACATAGTTCTCAACGGCCAGCTTCAGCTCTGGAAAATCCTGGCAGACCCATCTGCAGGAGGGCATGGGGAGAACCCTGTAATTGAGCTCAGTAACGGGCATCCCTCACACATTGCGTTTACATGTAGTTCTAGAAGTAAAGTGCTATACACATTTGTGATAGATACTTTGACATGCACAACATTTCTTGGAAGGGTAACATAGCGTTCTTGTGACAGATACATGTACTTTGACATGCACATGCACACACAAAAGAACACAGTGAGAGCGCCACTCGGCAGTACAAAGCCACACCTCCCATCAGCGCAGTGTACCTGATCACACACCAGCTAATTGACTACTCAATGTAACCACACCCCACCTGGTGGGAAGGTGAGGCCTGGGTAAACATTCCTGCTCATCCTAGTTGTCATGCCGACGGCCACACCAGAATGCTATCATTGCTGATACAGGCACATCCACACACAGAACGAAAAGATTAGGCATGGCCCCATCTACGTGGGGTGCCAATTTACACCATGGCTATAACATGGAGCTACATGTGAGGCAGTGGTGTCTACGTTCTCCCCCTCTCTCGCTCCCCTCTGATCGCTAGCTCTCATGTACCCCACCTGGTGCTGTCTGTGTGTTGGCTGCTACCTTTCCTGGTTGGCAGCTATTCCTGGGGGATTACATACAAGTGGCATACCAACACTGCCTGAGGGTAGGCCTCTAGGAAGGCAGAGGGCTTTCCTTTTGAGATTAAACTATTTTCTAAGTTCCCAGCAAGGGAAGTATGGGCACTGTATGTCAATGGCACAATTAGTACAGGGTTTTGTACCTTATCCACAAGAACCTTTGCTACCGAAGGATGCAAATGCACTTTAAGTACAGTATGGCGACACACATTGCTTGTAGCAAGAGTACTATGGATAGTGGTATAGATAATTGTACCTTGTACACAGCCTCGTCCACTTCACAGCTTTCTTTCATATAAGAAGAAAAAAAAGCTGTGGAATGGAGCCTGGGAATGAGACTACTAGGGACACACGTGGAAACTGTGGAATGGAGCCTGGGAATGAGACTACTATCTGCATATGGAAATGTGGAATGGAGCTTGGGAATGAGGATATCTTGTACACACAACAACACGTGAGGTGAAGTTAAATATACACACACCTGCCAAGATCCGTACACTACAGCTACAAAGAGGCCAATAATCGCTACAGCCCTTGTAGAAGCAACGCGTGTACAGCTACAATAGTATCCATTAGCAGCCAAGCAGCCATAGCAGTGAGGCAAGCTACAGCCATAAAAGGAATTATAGTGGCTACAGTTTACACACTGAGGAATGCTGCAGTGTATTGCTCAATTTCATCCAATTTTCGGGAAAAGCTTGTCAGGTCTCCACAGTAGTAATTTGATACAGCAGTTACTCTATAACACAATAAGTGCCTTTCTAGTGGAAGTAATGGTAAGGCATCCTTGCCATCTTTGGGCCACAACACCAGACTCTGGCATGAAGCCACTACAGAAACTGTACCACTTACATTCACCACTGGTATGTGGAACCACAAACACATGTATGGTACCCAGGGAACGAACATGACTCTATATAACGCCCACTAATAAGTTAGACAAGTGAGCCTTTAGGGTCTGGATAGTATCGAGAGAGAGAGAGAGAGAGAGAGAGAGAGAGAGAGCTAAACATTACAAGTGTAGGGAGTGACTGCAAAAGGGTCCGAAATATGTGGCAGTCTCAGGTAAAAAACAAAGCACTGTATCCTTGAATTTCCATTAAGGGTGGGGCTCATACATGCTGCATAGAAGCCTCACATATTGACGCTAATACACAGCACGTATGGGCACCGTTCTTAATGGAAGATTAGCGATACAGCGCTTTGAACGTAGTGCCGAGATCATAATCCGTGACAGAATAGCGTTCACTTTCTACAAATATCTTGGAAGACTGAGTGATGCGAACATTAACAGCATAGGAGCCAACAAAGGCTCGAGTCCCAAGCGCCTACTTAATCGGGTGGCGGTCTCTGTTATACAGGAACTGCAGGCCTGAAGCTCTAAGCAGGTGTATTTACAGTCCATGTATGTACACAGCCGCTGCACAATATCACGTTGTGAGTGTGAGTAGGGCCGTTTCCTCCTCCAGCATTCCTCAGCCATGGGTGTGACTGAGCCCACTGACATAACCATATTCATGGCTGGGCTATGACTTTAGGCAAAGCATCATACGACAGGCACTACCAGAATGTGATAACAATGAATCAGGTATGCTATAAGCTTAATCACGTATCTATCAGTACTGTTAGCACGGGCGTAATTTAGCTTTTGTACATATATAGCATGCAGCAATCAGATCCATGACAATTAAGATGTAAACTAGCATCCCATAGAGTATGTACGACCTTAAATAATACTGTATCAGCCCATGTGGGAGTTTAGAACCCTGTGGGCTGTTACAGAGCTTGGAGCCCAGGGGCTCTGACTCACCTGATGGTTTCCACTATCTCGTGTGCCTCATCCCATGCATCCTGTAGAAGAAAAGACAAGGGTCATATGACTTCACCATCAGAAAGTCTATAGCCTTGAGGAAATACTCTCCTCAGGACACAATATCCTGACTTTGTATATAAAGTCCTGTCATCCTATCCACTACTGTGGTTACACATACACTGGCAGCTGTCACCCATACTGGACTGTTGGCTTCAGTCAAAGGGTGAGGGAGTTAGCACATGGCTTGGTACAAGGAATTTATCAGCCATTGAATGCGATAAGACTAGCTGCCATTTCACATGCATTTTACATTGTTTGGAGTCTTGGCATACCATGCGACAGGTTTCCTATTGTAGCATACAACCAATTAAAATACATGGTAACATGCACTCTCTCTCTCACACACACACAGTGTCACACACACAAACACACACACAGCACCATTAAACCCTTTCCACAGTCTAATAGAAAGTTTCAACCCCACCTGCAGCACAGCATCTCTATGGAGACAAAATGATTCTAGCTATACTCTATTTTATGCACCTGTGTAAGCAACCAAGGCACCTTCTGGCCTGGCTAGCCCAGGCTAACTAGCATTGGTAGTTCAAACAAGTGAATGATTGGTTAAACCTGAACTAGCAAATAGTAAGCGTACAAACGCGTCTTGAGCCAAACAGTCCTGTCATGTCACCACACCTCGACTAGACCAGACGCCAAACCCTAACCACACCCAGAGAAAAAGCAGCGAGCACATGCTGTTACTCTTTTGGAGGGAAAAGCCTCCAAAAAGACCGACTTACCGATCTAACGAGCGGCCACTTGTAGATGGCGTGCTCGGAACCAGCAGGGCTGTGTAGAACCAGTTTTCGCTCATTTTCTGGCATCCTTGGCTTTTAGGGTCTTGGGGGTCGGTCAAATTATAGCTGGTCCACTGGGCTTGGAACTTGACAAATGTTCACGTTCTTACAGCGAAGTCCCTTCAAGTTGCCATATCAAAGATGTAATAAGAAAGCTGATATAAAGCACAGCTTTGAAGTCGCTAATTTCGGCACTTTCACCAATGTATTACGCGCATGCACTCTTGATTGACCACAATACAGGAACAAAAGCCACAATTAAAATTTTAATTTACACTTCCTTGAATACAGGAAAAGTTGACGTCAAGGAGGCGGAGCTAGTTTGTGACGCACCGTGGAATCTCGTGCATGCGGATATGCATGCGTGGGCGTCTTTGTTTACTTGCTTTGCAGTCACTCCTCTGTGAGGTCGAGGCTGGCCCAAGAGACTAAGTAGCTGCATGCTTGAGAGATGAAGTTTTGTGCCCTTTTGCTGCCTGTGATGGCCTCCCTGGCTGTCGCAAAGTTTTCCCTCCGACAAACGGATGGAGATGCGGGTGAGATCGTCTACCGTTTGTTTCACATCGACTCGGAAATCGTGGCTCGCTATGCGACCACCACCGTCACCAGTGTTGTGCTCAACAATGCCGACGTATCGCGAGAGCTCTCCTTTCAAGTGCAGCTACCCGAAACAGCCTTCATATCGAACTTCACCATGTGAGCTTGCTGAAAATCCATGAGACGTGATGTGTATAAATTATGTTTGGGGGTTGTAGTTTTCCACACAATTTTGTCTGGGGGACTAGGACCAAAATTTTGGTATATAATCACATCATCATTAAAATTACCACATTTTTACTGGATGCCACATCAGCTTTCTTCAGCCGAGTCACAACTAGCTTTATCGTGTGGAGTATATAAATAATGAGTGTGTGATGTTGGAATTGTTTCAGTCTCTCTTGCTTGCATTGCCAGGACAGTGAACGGGTCGACCTACATCGGCATGGCTGAAGAGAAGGAGAAGGCAACCCAGGATTTCGAGCAGCGCCAGAATGCCGGTGAAAACGTGGGCCTGGTGGAATCCAGGTGAGTGTACACACCAGCATTGACTGGGCATCAGCATGGCCTAGCTAACCAGATCTCATCGGCTAATGGGAGCAGTCCACCAGGTACTGCCAGACAGGGGTGGGTGGGGAGGCCTAGGATTGGTATTGGGGTCGTACAGAGAGAAGGCAGTGTGGGCATACCCAAAAGAGAAAAGCATATTCTTTTTCCCTCCTGCACTGAGGCTTCACTTCGATCTTGTCTTTTCTCCTTAGGGGCACGAGCCTGTTTGCAATCCGTATCAATACGGCGGCTCTTTCCGAGGCCACCTTTGTGCTGCAGTATGAGGAGCTGATAGTGAGAGAGCTCTCCAAGTTTCAGCAGACCCTCAACCTGAACCCTGGAAGCATCATTGAGGATCTGCAAGTCAGAGTTCAAGTCGTTGACGAACAGGGAGTTGTCTTCCCAAAAGCATCCGATTACGTCTCCGTTGATCGTGTTTCCAGCAATGAAGTTGTCTTTTCATATGCTCCCTCTTCGGCCGACCAAGCTGAAGACACTGAGTACGGCCTTGCCAGGGACATGGTTGTGGAGTACGACGTGAACCATCCTGCCACAGGTGCCGGACTCTTCGTAGTCGGCGACTGCTACTTTGCACAGTTTTTCTCTCCCTCCGGAGTGGAACTGATACCGGTAGACCTGGTGTTTGTCATCGACGTCTCGGGCTCTATGGGCGGGCGGAAGATCGAGCAGACCAGAGAGGCAGTACAGACCATCATTAACCAGCTCCGGCCGCAGGATAGGTTCACCATTGTGACCTTTGAGAGCGAAGTCGCATACTGGAAGGAATCGTTGGTGTCTGCCGTGGAATTTCGCCAGCAGGGAATTCAATTTGCCAGTAGGCTGCAAGCCCTCGGGGGCACTAACTTCAACGATGGACTACTGGCCGGAGCTGAGATTTTGAGGGTCTATGCCGACCCCAGCTATGTTCAGCTCCTGGTGATACTGACGGATGGGCAGCCGACCGTCGGAGTGACCAGCACTGAAGAGATTCTAAATAATGCCCGCACTGCACTCTCCGGCACGAAAATCTCTCTCAATTGCCTGGGATTTGGTTTTGATCTAAATTTTGATCTCTTGAGCAGACTTGCCTTGAGCAACAACGGCATCGCGAGGCGGATTTACGAGGATGATGACGCAGCCGATCAGCTCGAGGGATTCTTTGAGGAAATTTCCTCACCCATCCTCCACAGCATTATGGTCGCCTACCAAGGTGGCTTTGTTGAAACGATCTCCAAGACATCATTTCCGATTCTCTTCAATGGATCTGAAATAGTCGTAGCCGGAAGGTTTTCCTGTGACACGCCTCGGGACATCACGGTCCAGGTCACAGGCAGCGGCGTGTCCCAGCAACGTATCTTCGAGAGCCAAGTCAACACAAATGCCAACACGCTGATATCTGGTCGGAAGCCATCCATCGAACGCCTCTCAGCTTACCTATTTATCCAGCAGCTGCTGGATCAGAGGGCGATTGCTGAGGGAGATGAGGCGATCAAAGCAATCCAGCAAGAAGCTCTTGAGCTGGCTCTGAAGTATAACTTCGTCACGGAGCTTACCTCACTGATCGTGATCGAAGAGCCTGGATCTGGTATGCATATAGCTAGGGACTATGTACCAAGGTTTCATCCAGTAGGGGGGGGGGGGGCTTAAAAGCCACCAGATGGCCTCTCGGGGCACTCAAATTTTCAAACATTTTCTGGGGGGCACACCCCAGACCCCCCTAGAGGTGATGTGCTAAGTACGCCCATGTATAGTTTTGCTCAGCGAGTTCTGCTCTTCCCAAACTGGATGAAACCCTGTCAATGACTATAATTGATCGGAGGAAGTAAAAGATGTGGAGACGTTCAGTGATTTTCTTCCGGATCTATTTATAATATTTTTTGGGGGGGGAGGGGGGGGACACAAATGTAAAATATTAATCCTTGTTTGCAGGTATGCAGGATGCAGAGGAGGGTAACTTCACACTGGGCGAGGGGACGGCTGGTGGTGGAGGAGACTTGGAGGATGCTTTTATTAATGGATTAGTACTTCCAGCTCCCTGCTCAACATGCAATACTGCAGGAGGCGGTCAAGGTAGGGGCAGGAGGCGGTCAAGGTAGGGGCAGGAGGCGGTCAAGGTAGGGGCCAGCTGGGAGGGCCCTTTAATGATGTATCAATCTTGTGTCTCTGCTGTGGTTCTTTTTCTGCAGCTGTTGCTGGTTTGACTGCAGCGAGAAGCTCTGGGGCGTCAGGTACATCTTGTGTTGAGCACTGTAATGTATGTATAGTTTGTGGCGTACACTCCTCAGTGTGCGGGGCTGAGGTGTGAGCAAGAAATGGGATGAGTGTGGTCTTTGTAATCCTGTGAACTGTGAACTGTATATTAGTGATAGCAGCATGTACATGTGTGTGTTAGTCAGTGCATGTCACAAGATTGAAAAGAGAGCTTATTGTCAACAGCCATAGCCACCTTATGGAGATTCAGCACTCAAAATTAAAACCCATGATGGCTTATAAGTGCTGACTGTTGATCATTATAATGTGTACATATCAAACCTATTGAACTTCAGCACTCTGCTGAACCCAACCTATGGAACTTCAGCACTCATTTCTTAGTCCTGTGCCATCCCAGACTACTATTTATGTAGCTCTCGTAAATAGCATAGAACCATGTTCAGATGGCAGAGCATTTGCTATAATAGTAGTCATCATTTTAACATTGGCCGCCTTGGAGATCAATATTTGTTCTACCCCATTAATAGAGAAACGGCCAGTTTATAAATAGAACAGGAACACTAGTGAGCTTTCTATCGTGGTCTCAGCTCCCAGGTTCCTGTCCTCATTCCCAGCTCATGGGAGCATGGGAACGAGGCTGGTGTCCTCTACTAGTCTCGTTCCCAGTCTCTCCCTCCAGCTTTTCATCACAGTACGAAAAGAGCTTCAATCTACAAAGAGCTGAAGTGAGAGACTGGGAATGAGGCTACCCTCCATAACATAATCGATACGTCCTATCTATGTCTATCATTTACATCATGAGCATATCCTTTCTTTTTTGCCATCTCTGCAGTTGGAGTGATTGTTGGTGCAGTGATCGGTTCCATGGTGGGGGCCTCTGTTGTGGCAGTCATCGTGGTGGTGGTGGGGGTACTCATCTGGCGCAGAAGTTAGTGGACGCATATCCTTATTATTCAAGGAATTCACCTTATGTTTAAAGCAATGAAAATCTAGATATACCGCACTATTCAAGGACTAAATTCCAAGCAAAAAGGAACCAGAGCACATACTATTCAAGGGGTATAACAGATGCTTTTTCATAGTATTCGCCTGTACTGCTCAAGTACTGTCACTGGGAGTGTGTCATTTTTTGAAGGAGTGAAGCCCATATACCCATTCACATGACCATATTAGAAAATCCATACTTCAGGTTGCAAACGCAATAAAGAGCTGAAATTGTGAGAATGCTAGGAGCATCTCACACATACTTGACAATATTGTTATTGCATGTAATAAAATCCCTCCATTTGCATTGTTCATAAAACTACAAAGACTGCATTCATGCTAGGTTTGGATGCCAGAATACTTCCAAATATGGTTAGGCCTCCTCTATCATGTTAATGGGCAGCACTTGCCGAATGCTGTAATATCCTGTAATACCTTCGTAGGAAGACTATACACTCCTGTTTGTGGGATAACACCCTTTACCAAGGGAAGCCATCGTGGTGATCGGGTTGGGTCATATGAGATAGCAGCTAGAGGGAAGTCTGTCATTTTGGTGGTATGGGATAGCGGCCTTCACCAGTGGGAAGTCGTGGTGGTGGTGTAGCAGGGCTCCCCCAAGGGAAGTAAGTAGGCAGCATCAGAGATAAAACCATAATAGCACCACTCCTAGCCATTGCACACCTGACGTTAGATTTTTCCCTTTCTCTCTCTCTCCTCCGCTCCAATCAAGGGAAGTTCTATGGCAGCCACAAGTGAGTGAACTCTGACACCTGCCTCAGGATCCACACTGTGTATATTGGTGGCCACACCTACCTATAGCTGGTTACCTTGGTAACAAAGTAGCACTGTGTCATAGTATTATGAGCAGACAGACAGCCAACCTATGGAGTAGACTTTCTATTCCTGTTCCACAAGTTGAAGATAGCCTGGCCAGAGGCGCTGGAAATAGTGTATATGTCTTACCTATAAAGGAAATGGAGCCCGGGAATGGAGCCTGGGAATGGAGCTTGGGAATGGAGCTGGGAACAAGACTAATAGCATAACCATATAACCGCTGCTTGTTCTCTCCATAGGATTGTCTGTACCGTTGACAGCCATGTACCGCTCAGTGTCAGCAACAAGATGGCTCAGGAGGACAACACCACACTGTTGAATGAATCACCTCTTATCGGCGCAAGTGGTGGGTGCTCCGGCCGGGTAACTGGTCCCCAGCGTTTGTAGTGCAATCAAGCAATTACCATGGCAGCCTTGTCCCCCGGCTCTCCCCGTGAAATTTTGAAAACTGGGGAAGAGCCAGGTATGTTTTCTCATGTGAATTAATTATGCGTAGGCGGGGACTGATCGAGGCGACACTGCTTCAGTGAGTGCTTAGAGTGTGGCACCAATGGGCCTTAATGATTGGCTACAAGAAGTATTAATTTTACTGCCTTTCCTCGGTGTCAGAAAACTACAATTGTGCTCGCCTACACACAAGTAAGTCCTTTCTGCCACCCCCTGAACGTCACTCACATGAGAAAAGATACCAGGTTTTAGGAGAGGCTTGGGGACAAGACTAGGTAAGGCGGTGAATCTACACTTCCAGTAGCTACTCTTTGGAGCCCGTTTGTACCACAGACTGAGCGCTGACACATTGTCACAAGCAAAAAGGTAGAGGAGTTCACGTAGTCCCTACCCACACACAGTTAAATCACATGAAAAAGGTACCAGGCTCTCCAGTTGCAAGTGAAACACACAAGAGCCTGGGGACCAGGCTAGTCTTCTTCCATTCTGCATAATTTCATTCTCAGTACGTGTCTTATCGTCATGTAGTAGTATCACAAACAGTTGGAGTGAGGTAGTCAGCAGCTCCTCCATATACGGCGGAAGTTGTGGAATGGAGACTGGGAGAATGAGGGAATAAGGTTATGCTATGGAATGGAGACTGAGAATGAAGTTGTACAGACTGGGAATGGAAGGTCATGTGGACAGCCATTCAATGATGTAGGTGCACCTACTTTGGATGAGTAAGCTCCACTGTAGTCTGTAGTAAACAATCTACATAGTAAACCACCTGTCTGTCTATTATCCTATCATTGCGTAGTACTAGAACTGGTGAGGCTGTTATGCTGTTAGAACAGGACTTCCATTTGGACTCCATTCCACAGCACAACCTCATTCTCAGTCTTCCATTCCACAGCACAACCTCATTCTCAGTTCTCCATTCCACAGCATAACCTCATTCTCAGTCTTCTCTAGTTGGCACTACAGACTATTTCATTGTCAGTTGTTGTAAAATCTCAGCCCACCCTTAAAATGAGCCCTGTAATGTCAATCCACTCCCTTGTTTGAGTAATTGGCAAGAACGTAACATTCCCTCTCCCAAGTATGAAACGTACTGACCAAAGGCAAACTTACTTTGTGCTACAAGACAATTCATGGTATCCCTTTTAGACATCCTCTCCCCTCGGACTAACTATTACAGTCAGAGAACTTTCTTAACCAACCTCTTGCCCATACACATGCTTATCATTCATTGTACCACGTTCAGTTTCTGTATGAAACTCCCTGCACAAAGCACACATCTAACATAGGATCTACGATCCTCTGGTTGGATCATTTTAATGCTGCTTCCTACGCCCGTGTGAAACTGTACCCTCTTTGTTTGCTTTTGAGAATTGTATGCTATGGGTACACACCCGATTAGCTATGCCTGGCATAATCTTTTATTTTCTCGCCCCTATTATATACTTCAAAAGAAGACTGAAGGGATTGGGAGCCAATGAATGTTTGTGGTTAGGGGTCATCTTGCTGTCAATCGGGTAATTAGAAGGCTAGACACGTTACAGCTTGTCATATTATGGTTCTCTAGTTGCAGAAGCACTTAATGCACAGTGTCAATTTGCATTTGTACTATATTTGATAGTATTAGTATGCCAATTAGGCTCATACATCCATCACCTAGCCTGACAGCTGCAATATTGTTTAAGGTGTGTCTTGGTGTGTGGGAAGACTGCCCCCTAGCCCTGCTGCTCATTTTCAATATTTACAGGTGGGTACACATCGGCACCAGGCAGCAGCCAAGCGGTGGGAGGCGGAGGAGAGGTTAGCACGGATGATGAAGTCTCCTTATAGAGATAAACTTTGCTACATTCAACAAATGGCCGAAGGCTATATTCATGTCTGTGTCACTACTTGTCTGTCAACTTCAAAAGCAATCGCCTCCTTTTTTAAAAACAATGATAGTGATCTATTGTATAGGTTTATCTTTTTCGCGCACCCACCTGTTTTTAGTGCATCCGCATTTTATGTAAACAGCATACCGCACTCATTGGCCAGACCGTGGCTATAATATATACGCGTCTGTAATATCTATGGTCGACCCAGTTAATCACGTGCGTGGGACTGACATCGTTTAGCGTGGGACTGCGGTTCTGTCAAGGATGCATACCGCTTTGCAATCGGGGATGCATCATTGCATATCATTGATTTTTCCAAAAACAAGAAATGAAAGCCATTGCTAGAGAGCTAAGGCTCGTACTTTTTCTCTTGACTCTCGGTCGCTACGCGGCCGAGAACTACGACCCTCGGTGTCAGGAGATTTCTGATGTTCTTTTCGGCTTCTCTAGCTCTGGATCTACAACAGGATCCGGCGGTGCCTATGAAGACCCGAACGCAGGTGTGGTGCACCGCATGTTCCACATCGATTCCGAGGTCGTGGCCCGCTATGCTATCACCACCATCACCAGCGTCGTAGTTAATAACGGTACCTCATCGAGGGAGCTGTCTTTTCTGGTGCAAATTCCGGACACTGCCTTTATCTCAAACTTCACGATGTAAGTTGCTTAATATTTAAACTTCATGTCTCAAAGATATATTTTCTTTTATACTGATCCAGAGATTGCTACACCGGCCAGTACGCGGCATTATCTGTCGTTATACGCGTGCACGTATCCGCTGTTCTTGCAAATTAATTTTGCAATCAATTTTTTAAAATATTTATCCTTGCAGGTCCGTGGATGGCAAGTTCTACCATGGATTGGCCACTGGAAAGCAGGAGGCGGCAGAGGAGTTTGAGGCTCGCCAGGACGCTGGAGAAAATGTTGGACTGGTCGAAGCAAGGTATGTTATATATAGCTACCAAGTTGAAGCCTAGCTACATATTTTTTTGAGACAAGCAAACTTACATGGGAAATTTTTTTTGCATCTGTAAATACCTGGACAGAAGCTCTTGTTTTGCAATATTACTACTAGCAATCCATTCTCAGAAATGTGTTTTTGCCGATGCAATATTTATCGCTAGTAATAAAAACCTGACCATCCTCGTTTGTTTGTTTGGATATAGCAGGCCACTTTTTCTGCATTCATTGAACGAATTATTTTCTCTGCAGGGGTAAAAACTTGTTTGCAGTCCGACTCAACAGTGCTCCTTGTTCTGAAGCGACATTTGTTCTCAGGTATGAAGAACTGATTGCTCGACGACTCTCGAAATTTAAGCACACTCTCAGTCTCCAGCCGGGCGCCGTTGTTGAAGACTTTCGAGCCAGAGTCCGAGTTGTGGAAGACCAGGGCGTGACCTCAACACATGCCTCTGACTTTGTTCTGCTGGAGCACATTTCCAACAAAGAAGTGATTTTCTCCTATACCCCAACCGTAGATGAACAGTATGACACGAAGTACGGCCTTGCCAGGGACATGGTCGTGGAATACGACGTAAACCATCCCACCAATGGTACGGGGTTGTTCGTAGTCAATGACTGCTTCTTTGCCCAGTTCTTCTCTCCCTCTGGAGTGAAGCCTGTGCCGGTAGACCTGGTGTTTGTAATCGATGTCTCGGGCTCTATGTCTGGGAAGAAGATTGCACAAACGATTGACGCTCTGGTGACTATCATAAATCAGCTTCGTTTGGAGGACAGATTCACAATGGTAACCTTCCAGCATTACGTAAATGTGTGGAAGAGAAAACTTGTGTCTGTCCGCCAATATCGCAGTCAAGCAATTGACTTTGCTAACAAACTGAGAGCATCTGGAGGAACCAACTTCAATGGGGGTCTGCAGACTGGTGCTGGGATTCTCAAAGAACACGCAGATCCCAGCAACGTCCCGCTTCTAGTGATTCTCACAGATGGACATCCTACTAGCGGTGTGACGAGTACCGAACGAATTTTAGAAAATGCTAAGTGGGCTCTCGCAGGCACCAGAATTTCCCTCAACTGCCTCGGTTTTGGAACCTATCTGAATTATAACTTGCTGGAGAGACTTGCGTTGAGTAACAACGGCATCCCAAGGCGTATTTACGAAGGCAGCGATGCAGCTTTGCAGCTAGAGGGCTTCTTTGAGGAAATTTCCACCCCCATCCTGCACGACCTCGCTGTCAACTTCCCTGATGGCTCGGTGAAGACGACCTCCGAAACCAAGCTCCCGATTCTGTTCGACAGCAATGAGTTTGTTGTCGCCGGTCAATTCTCCTGCAGCAATGTGAGCCTTACCGAAAATATCATATCAGTCCAGGTGACAGGTGTTGGTAGCTCTGCTCCAGTCGCATTCGAAAGTGCCGTAGACACAATGGCTGATACGATAATTGCCGGACTGAAGCCCTCGACTGAACGTCTCTCTGCTTACCTGTTCATCCAACAGTTGCTAGAGAAGGAGAAAATAGCTGAGTCACTTGAAGAGAGGGAGGCAATCGAACGACAGGCATTGAGTCTGTCACTCAAGTATAATTTTGTCACTGAATTGACCTCTTTGCTAGTTGTTGAGGACCGTGATGACGAGAAGGACCCACGACTGCCAATCAGTGGAAACGGTCCACAACACGATGATCCTGGTATTGCACCCGCTGCCGGCCCAATAGCTACCACCTTTGGAAGAATTCCGATTGGCTCAGGTGCGTTATCATAAGTACCATACCTCGTCCACTGCCCATGGGTCAAGTGGGTTACCATGGGTACCATACCTCGTCCTCTGCCCGTGGGTTAAGTGGGTTACCATGGGTACCATACCTCGTCCTCTGCCCGTGGGTTACCATGGGTACCATACCTCGTCCTCTGCCCGTGAGTTAAGTGGGTTACCATGGGTACCATACCTCTTCCTCTGTCCTTTCGCCAACTCTCAGGCTATCGGCTGGAGAGGGCCTTGTAGCTGCAGCGTCAGAGTGCTAGCGCAACTTAATTTTACACATGTGCCATATTAGTGTTCTGCCATGTTTTCTCAAGCTTATCAGCTGGGTGGTATTTGCAACTAGCCTCATTCCCAGGCCTTCCCGCCGAGCCCTGGGAACGAGGCTGTTTGCAACACACCTGTCATCTGTTGGTTGCTCGGTACTTTCCCACTTGTCGGAGTTTTGACCACTCTCGCGCCATACAGACTTGATCGCCAGAACGCTGGCGTTGCCCTAATTGTTGTAATGGTTGGAGCTATTTACACATTCACATGCATTAGTCTCGTCTCGAGCCAGCAGGGTTTTTCCACGTAGAGCCAGGGAAAGTCTTTTTGGTGCATAGGGTAATTTTGCTGCGATAACGTGACCATTAGGTAATTAAATAGTACAGTTACTTCGATGCAAGCGTGCAGTTGTGGCTGTGGCTACAACCCGACGAAATAACCAAGGCTCCGCTGACAGCTGCGAAAAGCCCCACAAAGGGATCTCGGGTAGTAACCTAGCTATGATCTCAGCACCAAGAAAAACTCCCAGGGAATTTCACAAACCAGAACCAAGTAGCCACAAATCTAACCTCTGTTTCCAGGCCCTCAGAGGCTACCAAATATCTTATCCACTCATCATCCATGAACACTACACCATTTTTACCCTCGTACCCAGCATTCCAGCTTACTGCAAGTGGGAAAAAAAAGCTGGGACGGCTGGGTACGAGGCTACATCTTCTTAGTGTATGTACATGTAGTTAACAAGTTATGTAGCATAGTTGTTGATGTAGGCTACATCTTCTTAGTAGTTAACAAATTATGTAGCATAGTTGTTGATGTATTAGATCCATATCAGTAGTTCATTAGACTGTGGTCTTTGTGGATGGGCTGTAGTGATAAGAGTCAAGCCTGCATAGACCTGCCTCCACCACAAGTTATTTTTGCCACTATTTTGTCTATTGCTGGCAACCAACTGGGCAACCAACTTCTGGCAGTTGTGTTGATGTCTGCATGAGATAACAGTGGTTCTGGAGGCATTGGCTTTGTGATAGCTACCTTGCGTATTATGTGCTCCAGTTACAAAACTGGTATTAGGTACTACAAATAAGTCTCCTAACTTTTCTAGGACGAAAAAGTTACTTGTACCACTTATGAGGTTGTATGAATTTCCGTGTAGTATCTACTGTTCTCTCTGATCAACAGTGATCCTCAACGACCCTGTGCCTGGCAGTGGAGCACCTTCTAGGGGCAAGCGAGCTCTGGGAGACCCCGAGGATATGACATTCCTGGATGACGAGGACTTATTTCCAGGTGGGAGGTGCTTCAGTAGTCGTACTGGCACCGCTGGACCGTGATTTATTTGGTGTTTTCTTAGGTTTGAGTGCCTCCCCCGTGTGATCAAACTGCTAAATTACTTATTACATAATGTACTACTGGATTACCACCTGTTACATAATGCACTGGCTATCAGTACATGATTATTGATGGGGGCGGGTAAAGAATCTACACTTCGAGAGAGTGAGCATAAACACTACATTACAGGGCAACCAGAAAGTGTCTAAATGGTGGAATTTGGATTATTGTTCATCCCCCCCCCCCCCCCCCAGGCACTGCTACCACACCCCCTTTTCCAGTGACAGAAGTCATACTGCGACTGGTGGGAGGAATCAATAACTGTGAGGGCAGGCTCGAGATGCTTGTGGGCGGGGGCCCAACATGGGCGCAAGCCTACGACACCTACTTTGGAATAAACGAAGCAAAGGTTGTGTGCAGGCAACTGGGCTGTCCTGCGGATGAGCCCGTCATAGCAGATGGCACCAGGTTAGTTTATCTCGAATGCAGACCTAGTTATCGATTAAAGAATGTGGGAGTTATTGAGGAAAAGACAATTTGTTTGCAGAAACCAAGGACTAGTTTGTACTGCAGAAGAAAGCGCTATATAACAATTCTTGCTAAGATCTTGAGGTACTTCAGGTTCAGAGCGAGCAAAGTTTGATTGGTCCGTAGCAGTTGTGTGATTTTTATTTTGGTGGTCAGTTAGCTGCTGGTATGTATTCTACTGCTCAGAAAATTATGGCTAAAAGTAGTTGTGATTAACTAAGACTACAAACCACTGTTGATGAATATCTAGACTTGTAAAAGTTTGTCAATCTGGGATTGGTCAGTGGTCCTGCTGCCAAGCTGTGGGCTCCTGTTGCTAGGCTGTGTGCCACTAATGCCTGGAGCCCATAGAAAGAAAGAAAAGCCTCAGAAAAGAAGCCTCTTTTCCCACAGTGACCGTAGCTAGAAGCTGGAGGGTTGTTGTTTTTAAGCCATAAGAGTGGAAACCTTACTAGAGCTGCCTCAACCAGTAATGGCTATTCTTACTGTCCAAACAAATTGGCCATTCAGTGCTTAGCAACAGTCCTACAGGACACAGTAACAGTATTTAATGCTTCCTGATAATTTGCTTCCTCTGGCAATGAATGGGGGGAAATAATAATATATGTCTTTACCTCACACCCCCTCCCCCTCCCTCCTCCCTCCCCTCCTCCCTCCCCCCTCCCTTCCCTTGCCAGTTTTGCCACTGATGACAGTGGCATGCTCCAGATCTTCTCCTACTGTTGTACCGGTGAGGAGCACAACATGACGCAGTGCCAGCTGCTGGGTTCCATGTGCTCCAACGGACGAACCGTTGCCATCACCTGCGGCGAGAGAACATCATTGCCAGGTTGGTCCTAGAGCCGAGCTTTAAGACAAGCTCTTATCAAGTCTTTTCCACTAGGATGTAATTGGGGGGGGGGGGGGGGGAAGTTGGAGAAAATACATGTAGTTTTCTGCCAGAAAATGCATGTAGTTTTCCCCCATGGGGTTAATGGTTGTGCTCTTAAAAATCATCTTCTAAGAGCTGTGCATGTCATAGCCTCGTCTCTCGTCTCGTCTCGTCGGCTTTTCCGCTTCTATACCTGTATTCTGCCTTCACACTACTCGCTGCCATGTGACTGAGTTCGGTTACGGATACATTTACTGACCGTTTTCCGTAAATTCTTGCGCTTGCACAAACGATAGATACCATGCCACTTCTCCGACTGCGTGGCCTGGGAAGGAGGCTATACACATCAATACTACTGTTTTTGAGCATCTGATGCATATCGTACCACTATCTGTTCCAATTCTGTTATGCATAACTAACTGCATTACGTGAGGATATATGGCTGCAGCAATTTAATTTGCGGCTTTCTCTCTGAAATCCAACCTGGGGTAGAGTGACATGTGCGGTGAAATTGACATGGCTAAAAACCACAGGGGATGTTATTCTTCAACAGTGTACACATTGCAGCTTTACGAAATGGAATGACTAATGAAATATTAGCGACTGGGATCATTCGGTGTATGTACATTAACAAACGTCAACAGTTGAACAACGCAATAAAATCTCTTGGAAAATTCCCTCCAAAAACTTTGTAACGTAGCTAGTGAGAAAAGTTAAGGCAATGGTTCGCCAGCACATCATGCAAATATATGTAGATAGATAATGACTATTTGATAGGTGTACAGTCTCTGTGGCGTGGAATTGTACATGTACTATACAGTACAGTTTTAGGTTCTACATGTACTTACAAACAAGTGTGGGCCTGATTTTCGAGGTTCTCTTTAATTGCTTCCATCTCAGTGAATTTGTATGCAACCTCCTCAACAATTACTTTGCACGATTAGGTTAGGTATCAATACATGGTGATTACACCAGCTGTAACGTTAACGGTCTTTTCTGCAGATGTTAACGTTGAGATTGCAGATCTCGATGAACCTGGAGAGAATATTGACGGAACAGATCATGATGGCCCCAACAGCAGTGCTCTCACATGTAGATCAGTGGCTAGTACAGTACTCATATCCACAGCAATCCTCCTAACACTATTCACACACAATTAGCTCTTCCCATTCACGTACTGCTTCATGAATCATTTCTAGTCTCTATCTTTTTTTGATGTCTTTTTTTCTTGTACTGTTCGATTTTTTTTGTATATCACTGGTATTTGTGCATTTGGACTGGGGAAGAGACTAGCCTCCTTCCCATGGCCCAGCAAGCTCAATTTAATGATAAGTTTTGCAGTGATGCAGCTTATATTTCTAATTTACCGAGTTTCCATGGATACGTAATTTTGAATTAAATTAAACATGGCAGCGCAGAAGGAAAAAGAGCCGATAAATATCATCCATCAGAATGCCATTTTCCGCGAGACCATCCACAAAGAGCAGCGACATCAGAAGCTTTACACCAACTATGGCGTTAACCCGTACAAGAAGAGTAAGTAGCTGCAGTGAATTTTTTTTCTCGCGAGGAAAATTACTGTCTAGCTCATGCATAGCCAATTATTAAACTGGGTTTCTTTCCAATGCAGTGTATGTGCTGGCTGGCAAGCCTAACTCCCAACATGATTCAGCAGACGGAGTCGAAGACGGTAAGAATAAATTTGTAGAGGGCGGAACACCTCCCAGATTTCAGCTCTACAAGAAAGATCTGAAGCAAGAGGATCTAAAGACAAAGCTAGCTAGCAAAGCTGACCTATTTAGCATGCTAGAATGAAGGGTAATTCCGGTTACAGTATAATTCTAGTCAGTCTATACAAAAGCTACCACCAATTGTAAAAGACAGATTCTTTGCGAGTCCCACTTATAACTACAGTACAATTACATCTGCATTGTTCTGCGTAAGCTTAGCTCGTGGGCTAGACTCACTGCAACAACAATACCCCTCTGCTTGGAAAATAATGTCCAATATTAGCCTCGTTCCCGGGCTCTTGCGTGACTAGAGCCTGGGAACGAGGCTAGTCCGATATGGACTAGGCTTGAGAATCTGGGTCCCACCTCCCACAGAGGACTTCCTGAAGACGTACAAGAAGGCCCAAGAGACGCCACAGAAGAAGTATGACTTTCCTAAAACCGAGGCCCAAGAGTACGGCTGGGACACATCCCCCCTGGTGAGCTTGCAGCACCGATTAGCTCTGCTTCAAATTTTTGACGCTCTCTTTGAAATGGTCAGGTCGATCCCCTGAGGCATGACCCAAGGCTAAGTCACCCCCGGCAACACTCTGAGATCACCAAGTACATGGACGCATACTGGAGACAGAAAGAGCAAGAGAACCTACAGCAATAGTGTTACTTAGCATGCAGGTTTACGCCAGCTCATTTTCAATTTCCGAGTTTGATGTAGTACGCTGTATATAGCATCATATTATAGTCCCACCCACATCATATATTCCACCTTTCCTGCATGCATGCATGAACTGAATATGTGGAGTCCATGCAGTCTTGTGCCCACACCCCTCGCCATGAAAAGCGCTTCTCGTGGGAAGTCTGGGCACAAGACTAGAGTCCATGATGGTACCTAGCCTCGTTCCCAGGCCTCCACCCAGCTTTCCTCTCGCTGTAACACACACACGGAGCAGGGAGGCCTGGGAACGAGGCTAGATGGCACCTTACTGTTTTATAATAGCTATAGACTCGGTCAGGATTCAAAAGAAATTGTGTATACTATGTATATAGGCATGATTGACTGTTGCTCCTTTGCAAGAAATGCTTGGGATGATGATAAGGCAGTCACTTCTTTTTCTGCTTCATCTTCTGTCTCCTAGCTTTGCCAGGTCTCTTGCTCTTTGCAGCACTCTGTCCTCTGGATTTGCTGTGCTTGGCTGAGCTGAAGGCCCTCATGTCTGCAGCAGAGTCCGCTGTGTTGGACTTGATTCCACGCTTCCTCCCTCCAAAACCATACTTCTTATCCTGCAATACCAAGAAGGGACATTATCACTAGGAAACTAGTAACACAAGATGTGACTACACAGAACATACATGTACTGCACTAACGAAAAATTATAATAAGCAGCCAACTCCACTACATATAGCACATAATTATAGTGTAGGCATAGTCCTGCTCCATGCAGATAGTCTGATGACAATACGACACGCTGCCCAGCATAACCAAAGTGACTGCAGTATTTGCAAACGACTAGCTTCTACCTTACTGCAATCTATAACAGACCTTCCACTGCTTCCCCCCCGCGGTTGGCTTTCCACGCTTCTTTAGTCTCGTGGCTGCCTCTTTCTTCTCCGTAGCAACAGGAAAGTCATCGTCGTCCCCTGTCAGAAAGTCCGGCCTTTCCCCTTTACCTGGAAAAGACAATGATCAGATGACCACATATTTTTTGGGGGGCTTACAATGAAAATTAGATGTACCTTTTCGAAATTTCTTCACTGCTTCCACCGCGGCCTTTTTCTCTTTTCGCCTTTTCTGGAGTATTTCTTGCTGCACCTATATATTATAATACAAAAACCATGGTAACGAGACAGGTAGGCAGCTGGTGCATATTAATAGTCCTCCAGCCTCCAGTCCTACAATAGCAGGTGAAGCCAGCCACAAGGTGTTGCAATAGCAAGAAATTACTAATTAATGCAACACCATCAGAGAGACAGCAATCAGATTTTCCCACTCTCACTGTGGTGCCTTTATAACTATATGCCCTCAGGGCCCAGGCTTTACCTAGATCTCAGTGAAGTCGGATTGCAGTTCCATTCAAAAATTGTGTGTTCTGTAAGTGGTTATGCAACTGCATGACAATTAAACAAGATCAGTGATATACTTTGTTTCTGAAAGGTTTGGTACACACTATTAGCAAAATGAACTGCCTGTGAGTTGTTTACGTAACCACTTGAAGAACACACAGCTTTCGAACAGAACTGCAACCCGCTGTATCACACACCTTCTTTCCATACTTCTTCAGCTCCCTCAGCTTCCTAGTCTGTTCCCTGCGTTCCAGGATCTTCTGGCGACTTAACAGGTTCTCTCTTACCTGAGCAAACAAAGAAACAAGTGACTATTACAGACTGTGAGTCACCAAGGCGGACAACTCTTCTACAACGTCATGTCACTGCAAGTGACTGTAATAACAGTAAGAGCTCATAAAGGAGTTACCGGTATGGAAGGCAACTCCAGCACAGCTTGTACAACACATTAGATCAGCGCAATAGTAAAATAATTCCCTAGGCATGCCCCCCCCCAGAAAACTAAAGCCTTCTAAAGCCATTTTTTAATCACATTTATGCTCCTGAAAACAATATTTTGTGTATTAATGATAGTCTTGTCTGAAATTTAGGGGGGGGGGGGGGGCTTCGGTTAGGGAGATTCGCCCCTTTCCGTATGAAACCCAGTATGTATATATAGAACCATGTACTTTTCTCATGTGGTCGTCTGTCTTGACCATCTCAGCGAAGTAGTCATCCGGTCTTTTCACTGGCACACCCAGCTCTTCTAGCTTCCTCAGTCCGATGGCGACCGCTGACTGAGCCTGTTGGTAGCTAGACACAAAGAAGTGATGAGTACTCTTGAATTGCACGCTCCTCTGGGGTAGTCTCACTCTCAGACCTGGAGCAGTCGCTCCTCCCCTTGGCCTGGGATGAAACTACCCACAATTTCCAGTTCCAGTCACAATAATTAAGGGTGGCCTCGTTCCCAGGCCCACGTGGGTGTTTCACTTTAGTGCATCTGTGGACCTGGTACTTTTTCTCACGTGCATGAGGTGGATGGTAGAAGGGTGAATTTTTGCGTGGATGAGAACAGCTGCAGTTCTCAGACAATGAAGGAAGGCAGCAAATCTACACTTCTTGTAGCTAGTCTTCGGAGCCCACAGACTGAGCGCTGAAACACTGTCACCAGCAAAAGGCACAGAAGTGCAACAGTCTTTCAAGTGGTCCTGCCCGCATGCAATTATGTAAGTTAATCACGTGAGAAAAGGTACCAGCCTCTCCAGTGTGAAACACGCAGAGGGCCTGGGGAAAAGGCTAAATTATGAGCATACAAGATAGTCCGATAATGCCAGCTTGGTGAGTTTTTAAAATTACACAGCAACACTCACAAGTGCATTTCCCTCTTAAAATCATCATTGGGGTCCAAGCCTTCCGCTCGGTCTCCCTCCGCCTCGGCTGTGGATGCCCCACTGGCTTCAACAGCTGCTGGAGTGACGTCCATCTTCTCAAGCCAATCAAGTTCCTTCTTTTTGAGAGATTCAAGCTTCTCTCGGAGGCCTGACTGGTGGGCAGGAAGACAGAGAGGAGAGGATTGCACTGAAAGCCCTGCAATAGACTGGTACTTCACTGCTCTCCCGCATTCTGCTTTGTTAGGCTACGTACTTTTTCCACGAGAGAGAAATTTTCACCATATTTAGATGAAATTTAGCGCTGAAATCCTGCACTTCTTAGGCAACATTTCAAGTAAATTAAAAGATACTGCATACATACTTTTTTTCCACAAGAGAGAAATCTTTCGCCATAATGTTATTAGCAGTTTGCTCCCAACCATAAAATCAGGAGCAAGTCTCTCAAACCATACCCAGTTTTTCCTCCCCCCTTCCCCAACAAAATCTCTGTTTGAAGGTCTGGCTCAGACTCTCACCACATTATTGGTGTATGTTTTTGGAGGCGCTGCTGGAGCGATGAGTCCAGGTCTTAGCCTTCCCTTTTCAAAGTCCAACTGCAACTGAAAAGAAATTGAAGAAACAACATAAATGTAGCCTCGTTCCCAGGGCACACCCCTCCCACGAGCGTGTGCCAAAGTTTTGACCCCAGTTATGACGAGTCTATGGGAGTGGTCCTGCAATTGATGCATAGATACACGATACACTCTCTTCAGCTGTCTTTATCTACAGCAAGACTAACCCTCTACATATGAAAATCTAGATAATATACCTGTACATGTAATCTTATACCTAGACCTATACTCAATCCTCCTCGCTGATTAATACACTTTTTATCATACGGTGAACGGCAGGATCTCCAAGAGCCACGTGGTGTTAATTCTATTTAAAGCCCACCTATATCGAAACTCACCTCTTCATCGCTGCTCAGCTCTTCGTCTGAGTAACTATCTTCATTTGACTCCATCTTTGCTACTTAACACCGGCCCTCCTTCTTGGTGAATGCGCAGGTTGCCTCCTCTCAAGAACTCACTCTTACCATATGGCTCTTACTCCGGTAAGTGGGCGTACTCAAAATGGGCGTGTTTAATGACAATAAGTTAAATAATGCGTTGCCTCGGGTGACACGTGATTAATTGTACGCAACATGGCAACATGGCGTTGCTGTTGACCAGAAGGTTGAATCTTGAGGCTTGGCTTGAAGCGAAGAACGGTTTTATTCTGCCCAGTCTGTTGTGCTGACCTGCAGAAGACAGGAGAGAAGTACTTTCACTGCAGGAAAATCGCGAAGAAAGCCAGAGAAAACATAGCGAGGCAATTCTCAAGGGACCTGACACCCCAAACTGTTGTTGCCAATTATCACAATGGCGCAGTTTGAACTCATGGAGCAAGGCTACGCAGAGAGACTGTTGGCTACACTGGAGAAGGTATTTCAAAGGCTGGAAACAGTACCATAAGCTTTGATTGATTCAGGCTTAATAAACGCCTTGACAGTGTGTTCTCTGCTCACACATTATAGACATTGCTTGATTCTTGGCCCACTGTAGTATGCTTCATTTAAGTCCTTTTGTTGAGTTTGGAGCAGTGTGTAGAGGACAATCTTGTGGGCTTAATGTGAGGGAGGAGTGATTCTATGCACAATGTTCTTTGTGCCAGACACAGAAAATGTACGAGATTGTGATCTCATTGGCTTCTACATAATATTAATTGATTAGTATTAGTACTAGCAAGGCTCGAATGATTTCCAATTATAGCCTCGTTCCTAGGCCTCCCTACTGAGCGAGCAAAGCAAGCAAGGGTTTTTCCTTGCTTCACACACGTTATCCTTGCTTGTTTTGCAGGGAGGCCTGGGAACGAGGCTATTTCAAATTATCTGCATGCATTATCAATTCACTTTCGCTATCCAGACTTGCTCCTCTCCCTGAGTGATTTGTCCCACATGACTATCCCAGAAAAGTACGCACTAATAAACTGTACAATGCCATGTATACCCCACAGTCTTCTCCGGACTCGGTAACCAGTGTTGACTCACCCGTGTCAAGGTCTTCCTGTACCAGATCACCGCTGTCTCGCACACCAAGGTCGAGAGAAAACTGCTGTGACAGGTTCATCCCCAGCAGGGCGTCCACTAGTACCGCTAGAAAGTGCCTGTTTGGGTCTCCGAGAAACCCAGCCAGAAAGGACAGGTGAGTCTCTTGGGTGAAGATGCTGCTGTGGTATTTAGTCCAATACTGACATTAAATGAATGTTGGATGTTTTTTTTGCTTTGCAGGGATCAGTCTGCAGATCCTCCCAAAGGTATGAATGTAACATGATAAGTTAATTTGCTCTCCATTTTTAAATTTACGTTAGCAATTTCATTAAGTTAACCCTTTACACCTGATCGCGCCCAAATGTGACCGAGAAACTGCATGCGTTTACAAGCCTCAGTATTGCAAAGATACACCTGGTTTAAAATCGTATTTACCTTCTTGCAGTTGAAGCTCTGACCTACCAATCGGCTCTGCAGAATGAGCTATTAGGAAAAAGCATCACAGAAGTTCAAGTGAGTAACAGTACTTTGATCTAATGTCTATTCAGCAAGTGGAGTAGTCACCCTTGAGTGCATCACTCTGTGCTTAAGACTTCAAGGGGAGTAATTACCGTCCCACTTGCAGGATCCACAGAGTATTGGCCATGGAAAACCTCTCAGTGTCGTCTCCCCATCAAGATGTAATATCTTCAAGGTAAGCACACACACACACACATATATACGCTATGGTTTGAAGTATAGAATTATGGGTCTACCTCCCCCCCCCATTAGCTTATTTTCCAGGCCTCAATGATCAGTCATATTATATACCACAAGTGAAAGGATCTTCTTTTGCTTGTGCTATGTAATATCACTCCTGGAGTAGAGAGGCCTAGAAACAAGGCTACCCCCATAATCCACCCTCTCATGTGAAGAAGTGACAGTCTGGGCTCACACAGTATGGATGAGTGTGTGTTTATTATTGAGAGCCCATTTAAGACCCCTGGCTTTGTTTCAGCGTGTGTGTGTGCTTGTGGTATTAGTGGTGGGGTGAACTGGAATGCTGCCAATATAGCACCAACTCCATTCATTTTCCTCTCTGCAGTATCAGTCCTCTCCCAGAAGACTGGACCCCCTAGCACCCTACTCCATATCTCCCCTCAGCAAGAGCAGGTCAGCCCAGGTGTAGTACGTGTTGTATGTAGGTAGTCACATGGTGCACATGAGTCTAGCATGTGCAGTTTATACAGCGATAAACCCATGGAGCAGTTGTAAACCACTTTTACTCTGTATAGTGAACTATGAGCTAGATTCTTTCACCCCCCTCCCAAAAAACATCAAGGACCTTCTCATGCCTGGAAGGGCATCTCTCATGCGTGAACTCATTGCCAGAGTACCTCCAGTGTGTAAACCCCTTTTTCCTCCCTCTTACACACGCAGTGAAAAACTACTCCTCTCCCCCCGGTGCACCACACGCAAGATCTCCAAAACACCCTTCAAGGTGCTGGATGCTCCCGAGCTGCAGGACGACTTCTACCTCAACCTCCTGGACTGGTCGGCCCAGAACACCCTCTGTGTCGGCCTCGGCACTGCCATCTATCTATGGAGTGCTCACACCTGCCAAGTATGTGGGGAAGATGCGAATGCTGCATTTTGTCATGGGCTCACACACCCTAGAGTCTAGCCAACTGTATTATAGCCCTTTCAGCAGCTGTGAGATTAGAGCTTGACGCCTTTTCTGCAGGTCTCCAAGCTGTGTGACCTACACGAGGAAGGTGACTCTGTTACTTCGGTAGCGTGGTCAGAAAAGGTGAGCATTTGGAATTTCTTGCAGTCTCTCACAACTACATTGTACGTGTATACATGTAGGTATTGTGGAAGCCTGCCGTAGTTCATTGTTGCCGTATGCACTCGTAATTCCATCCTATAATATTATAGTGTAGGATTCATTGATGGTGAGTTTGTCCTCGCATTCCCGCAGGGCCATTACCTCACCGTGGGCACACATACGGGGCTGGTACAGATCTGGGACGCTGCAGCCGAGAAGAAGATATGTAGTCTCACTGGTCACTTGGGAAGAGTGGGTGAGTCCTTGAGCTTGATATGGGGTTATCAGTTGGTTGATTGTTTTGTGTTTGTTTCCCCCTCTGTGTTGTGTACATAATTGTGTGTTTTGTGTTGCTAGCCTGGTAGGGTACCCACAGATTTTATCAGTCAATTTGCAGCTGTGAAGAAAAGCACTGTTGACAGATACTCACAATTTATTTCTCCATGGCTAGTACTACTCACTGATTTTTTCTCAGTGGCTCCTACATGTAGCACATTGTTCCTTGACTACACGATAACGACTCCTCCTCCCTTCCCCTCTCTCGTAGGCTCACTCTCCTGGAGTGGGGACATGCTCTGCTCCGGTAGCCGGGACAAGAGCATCCTGCAGTGGGACCACCGCATGCCCGTCTCCCCCACCCGCAGACTGTTGGGACACACGCAGGAGGTCTGTGGGCTCAAGTGGAGCCCGGACCACCAGATGCTCGCCTCAGGGGGAAATGACAACAAGGTACTATTTTTTCAGCAAGACAGTTTCCTAGCAAGAGAGAATACGACCGCAATAAACAGCAGAGTGGCGGCCAGATTACTAACTTATAATGGACCCGTACACGTATACATATAGCAGTATAGTAATGAGTATTAGTAATGCAGTAAACAAAAATCAGTGGTGGCTACAGATTATTCTATGTTTTGAATGATGATGATAATGTGTGTTGAGCTTAATGTTAGATGAGAATGGCCTTCAAAGTTGAGATTGGTGAGTCAATGTCTCTTTGTTTCCCAGCTCTTTGTGTGGAACACCTCCTCCAACGTGCCCATTCAACGCCACAGCGACCACAAGGCGGCAGTCAAGGCCATTGCTTGGTCACCACATCAGGTGAATTCTAGCTTCTGACAAGTCTTTCATCTTCCTTCTTTGTTATATGATGTGTACTAGGGAATTATCATATTATGCTAAGCAGAATGCTAGTACAACAGTGCATTATAGAAGCAGTTGGCTTCAATATGCTATATACTAAGTATACTAGCCGTATACTATAGTACACTAGCGTATACTGGCTGTATACTAGCTTTTTAAGGGGCATTTAGTAGCACCGCATTTTCATCACTGTTTACCTTCTTCAACAGCATGGTACCTTGGCCTCTGGTGGTGGTACGGCGGACCGCACCATCCGCTTCTGGAACACCCTGACGGGACAGCCCCTGCAGTGGGTGGACACAGGGTCCCAGGTGTGTAACCTGGCCTGGTCCAAGGGCGCCAACGAGCTGGTCAGTACCCACGGCTACTCCCAGAACCAGATCATCATCTGGCGCTACCCCTCGCTGGCCCAGGTCGCCAAGCTGATGGGACACACCACACGAGTGCTCTACCTGGTATGTTCATTATAGCCAACACTTTCTGTAATCTATTCAGCATACTCCTTACATCATAGTGACATAATACTGTCATTCTTGCCCCCAGGCTATGTCTCCCGATGGCCAGACCGTGGTGACAGGGGCCGGGGACGAGACACTAAGATTCTGGAACGTCTTCTACAAGTCGAGATCACACAAAGTATGCTGTGTATACATGTAGGCAGTACACAACTGCTTTTGCGGTTTGCTTGAGGTATACTTTACATAGCACTAGCCTCTTTTACAAAGTGCTAAAACTGGGTTCAGCAAAGTCTTACCAAGTCATTGACCTTTTCATACTTCTATTCCCTGTGCCGCAGGAGCCCAATTCTCCGCTGAACATGGCTGCCTACATTCGGTGACAGTGGCACTTTCGTCTCTCAAGCCATTCAGGAAGTTTTGAGATCAATCACAACCGACCAATCACAGAAATCCGAGGAGCACCGAGTATGCATCAGCAATATTCTTTTATGAACTTCAAATTTCAAAAGACCCTGTTTTACAGATTTCACAATTATTTCTCTAATTAGTGCTCATCATTGTGCTCCCTCCTAATCTCATCTCTTCTATGTGTTTTGGCAGCCTTCTCTCACTGATGTACCACTTTATCTAATCTGTCTTTTAAGCAGCTGTAACTGACTCATTTTCAGATCAATTCTCTTTTCACTGTGTTTCATGATTTCCTTATTTATTGTACTGTGTGTATGTACTGCAGAGTGATCGTATGGCGTGTCTTCAAGCTTGTTTAAGTTCAAAAATTAGAGGAAATGGGTGGACAAGACGTCTCATACTCAGACATCCACAACCTCTGGTATGGATGTTTGGGCATGAGGCTAGGACTGATACGCTCTATATGCATGTACATAGTAGGTCACCAAACAGTGCAGTATTTTTTTAATGGCGGTTGCAGTGATAATACTCTAGCCTTGATCAGGACTAAAAATTTTATAATGATGTCAAATTAGAGATTTTTGTTCTGAAGTCCTATTCCAGTACACTCAATCAAGTGAACCTCGCTTTCTTGGCCCTCCAGCCTCTGAGTGGTGAACCTGGCCTGCATGGCATGAAGGAGATATAGTCCTGATTAAGAGTAGCCACACTTTTGTAAGAGCTAGGTTATTCCCACACAGAAATATTCAGCTAAGAGACCCAGAAGGCCCCACTGCCATCCTAATCTCATTCCCAGACCCCTTAGCCTCATCCCCAGGCACTCAAAAATTGGGAGTTTTTCCCCCCAATTTTACCATGTAGCCAGGGAACAAGGCTACTTGGTTCCCATACCAGGCAAGGTATGGGTATGAGACTACTAACATGCACCCAGCTGCAGAGAACACAGTCATTATGTTGCCATGCTAGTCTCATTCTCAGCCTGCTCAATCCCCGTACCAGGCGAGGTCTAGGCATGAGACTCCAGAGCATGGCCACTACGAAGCTGAGTACACTGTACCTGTGTCATGATCTCTGCCACATGGATTGCAGTCCTGGTGTGCAGGGTCACAGCCCCAGTCCGCACCACCGACTTTCCACTAGCCAGCGCCATCAGCACTATCAGCTGGAGAGACCAAACAGTAGACAAATTCAAGCACATTTCCTCCTCCCAATAGATGACTGAGAAAAGTAGGGATAAGCTGACTACTCAGTACTCTGTATGGGAACTATTTTTTATGGGTAACCTGAACTACATTTTTGGTGTTGTCAACCATAATTCAGTTTCACCAAAATGTCCTCACGTGACCTGAGAGTCTCGGGGTAAACATGATCCTCACATGATTACATTAGCAACTACTAATTAAAAATTACATACCGACTCCGCCCCTAGCTGGTTAAATGACGCTTATCCGTGTAGCTACTGTAGTAGCATCCTTAGGCATCCTTCTTAAGTTAAGTAACTATTAATAATTGCATTTTCCAAAATTCTGCGTACCTCACATTCTGATATATTTGGTGAAACTGAATTTACAGTCGATGATTGCTTTAGTGTCATTTTAAGCAAGAGTAAAACACGGATATCATGACTCAATCTATTACTGTCGTTTCATACAAATCACGGGCTAAGATGCTACCTCAGCTGTGCGGCACTCACCTGGTCCTGCAGATGCTCGTCTACGCAGCCGCCGGCCGTCACGCCTGCCACCAGCTCCTCCGCTGCACTCCGCCCTGTCCTGTCGGGAGGCTCGCCTTTTCTTCCATTGGCAGAGCCGGCAAACAGGCACCCCGTCGATGTCTCAGCTACTGCACTATTGTGTAGTGGAAAATAAGCAAAAGTCAGCAACCAGCGGACATCAGCGATAATAATGACTACAGCCTGTTCTCGTGACCAGACTCCTTAATTTGTTATACAGCAGAACCCGGAGGTCTGGTTGACCGGCTGTACAGCACTGACAGGCTTGCTGGTGACGCGTTGATACATTCTTGCTGCTCATGCTAATAACCAATCTATTCTTGTGTAGGGGTTCTACGACGACAGCAGTGAGGCAGTTGTTTAGCCCCGTACCCAGGCCTCCTCTCGTGGCATTTTTCGTAGCCGTGGGGAAAAAAAAACACATTTTTTTCCCACGGCTGTGAAATAAGCTGCGAGGGGAGGCCTGGGTATGAGGCTAGCAGTAGTTCTGGTAGGGTTTAAGCTCTTATTCATCATCCCTCTCCCCCCCCCCCACTCTTGCTCCACCTACAGGAAGCAGAAATACTTAGCGGTGGGTGTAACTGCTCGTTTACGGCCACTCAAGAGCTCACATGATCCCTGATCCATTTCCTGTTGCTCTGGTGGGAGGTTCCTGAACGTCATTGGTTTCCACGGTAACACCAGCCAGCTTTTTCTCCACCAGCTGTTTTGCAGCTCGAGACATCTGATGAGCCACCTGAAAAAAATATATAAGACAGTTAGATGACAGACAAATGGGAATACTGACCCTCCTGCGAATTATTCCATGTACCTTGATCGGTACTGCTCCTGCCACGAATGAGTTTATCGTCACCTTGGTAACACTTCCAGGGTCGGTAAGGCACACAGGTGAGAGACTTTTGAGTGGGGAGGGAATCACAATCACTTCACCACCCCCCCGGGGGTAAAATCCTCTAAAGAAGAGAGAAGACATTTTGAGACTTTGTAGTGTCCTTATTATTCAAGGACTCTGAGCCCATACTCAAATATCAATTCATTGTAATAAGTCATTAACTGGGCCTAACCTTTTCCGTAATTGACAGTCAAACTCTACCCCAAACTTAGATGCCATCGGTCGAAAGACCTGAATGAAGAGATACATGCAGAATATGTCATCCACTTCTTTCAGGGCCACAGCGACATCACCCAACCTGTCACCCAGAGTTATTCAACAATATCCAGGCTCTAGCCTCATTCCCAGGCTCCCCCCGCAAGCAACAAAAGCCGAGGTGAAGGCCTGGAAATGAGGCTACATGCACCTAGGCCCAGTCTTTGTTCTAGGCGGAGAGAGAGAGAGAGGGGGGGGGGGGATACGGGCTGCTTAATTAGCCTCGTTCCTAGGCTCTCCCGACCCAAACGTTAAGAGGCAGGAAGCCTGGGAACGAGGCTACTGTTTAATCCCCTCCACAGCTGCAAGATAAAATCTTTCTGGGTGTGAAGTAAGTTCTGGCTACAGTTTACCCACACTTGTCAGGTAGTTGATGGGTGGGGCCATTTGCGCATCTGTACCTCCCCTGAGGGTGACCTGGGAGGGGACGGGGCCTGCCGGGGGAGCAAAGAGCAGACAGGGGAGGGAGGCTTGGAGCAGCAGGCAGATGCTCCTGGTATGTGTGTGTGTGTGTGTGTGTGTGAGAAAAGTTGCTTCACTTATCACAACAGGTGGCAACTACCTCCAGTATTGTTTATACAGCCAATCAGAAGGTTTCACATCACACTGAAGCTAAGTGGCACAGGAGGTTGGACATTGGTTAAAACTGGCAGCCACAAATGACTCACAGTCTCACTCTGCATGAGTATATCCAGGTGCCTCAGAGATTATAGCCCTCCCTAACATGTGATAAACTGATTATCAATATGTACATTGTCCTGTGAAAATCACAATTCCTACCAAGCCTGGTCCTCCCATGTTGGTGAAACTGTACAGTAGTATTTGAGATATTTCCTCACATACCTGACCAGTAATTTACTACTCTCACCCTGCTGTTTGCGTGTCGGCTACGAAATTTCCACTCTGGATTGCCTGAGGGTAGAAGGTGACCTCTGCGGACCCAACGTGGTCTCCCTCCAGCCTCCCCCCGCACAGGGAGGAGATGAGCTGAAAGGGGGTGTGTGTGTGTGAGAGAGAGAGAGAGAGAGAGACTGGTTGTCAGGCTCTCACACAATGAAGCTAAGACATACATGTACATTCCACTGTATGCTATACCAGAGAGTACATGTAGGGTCAGAAAAAGTTCTCCCCCACACACACACTCAGACAAACCCCCCCTCCAGTCCCCCACCATACTCAGAAGAAAAAACCTTCCCATTGCATTAGCCTACCTCTAAAACAGCTTACTCGTATTTTAGGTGCAGCTCAGCCCCACCTACTAATGGGCGGAGACAGGAAACTGTCCTCTGTCACCATTGTCACTTGAATCCCAAGATGTGCTACACAATCAGTCCAGCCCAGCCCCACCCACATAAAATCCCAGTAAGGTGCTGTGGCCTTGAACAGCCCAGCCCCACCCACCTGAATCTCAGTAAGGTACTGTGGGCTTGAACCCTGAAGATGCTGTGGCCTTAGACCAGCCCAGCCCCACCCACCTGAATTCCAGTAAGATGTTGTGGCCCCTGACCAGCCCAGCCCCACCCAGTAAGATGCTGTGGCCTTAGGCTAGCCCAGCCCCACCCACCTGAATCCCAGCAAGGTGCTGTGGCCTCAGGCCAGGTTTGCTCCTGCCAGCCCTGATCCTAGTGATGTGGATGGGCCTTCTCAGCAGGCAGCTCATGGCCATGGAGTTGCGCAAGATCTGGCCACCCTGGAGGGCATGGGAGTGGTATGACGATGGTGACACAAACTTCAGAAATGTATGCCACAAAAACCAGCCTGTGGTCTAATTCACAAGACTACTGCACGATGTTAAATTACCAGTTTAATAAACTCATATCTGACATGCCACACCCACCCCCTCCATGATAGAGCCATCCAGCTGCACGAGTCCAGGGTCTGAGTCTCGAGCATCAGTAATTTTCGTGGGGGTGGCAGACGGCTGCGACTGCACAGATGAGCTCTGTAAACTACCAGACTGGAGGGAACTGGTTGCAGAATCTTGCAGTAACGGATCTGCCTGCACTCTCTGCCTGCTCGTGGTGGGTTCGGGGACTACCCCGGGGCCTGGTTCCTCTCTTGGCTTTCTCCAAGGCCTCTTCCTCCTTGGAGGGCCTCCCTGGGTACCGTTTGAGCCCTGAGGAGTAGCCATTCGCGGTGATGGTTGCTGGAGCTTGATATCACTGTTAGCGTGTCCTTTGCACACGATGACTGAAACGTAGAACTTCAGTCTTTGCATGCAAGCTAATTAAAGTGGTGCAATGTTTAAATTTTACAGAGTATTTCCGGTTAAATAGATAGACCAGCCTTCGTCTTCAGTGCAGCCAGCCATGTTCTCGGAGATAATTCTGTTTATGTGAGTTTTCGGGGCAGCTAGAGGGAACGGGTTTGTAGCTGGTTCTGCCAGATTATTTAGCAGACTGTGAAAAGAATCCAGACGTTCCATGATGTTGACAGCCAGTTTGTCTCTCCCTGCAGTACCCTCCTTGTGAATGCTGGGGCAATCCTCAACTTCAAACTGTGCGTCTTTAGGAACAAGGTCTTTAAACAATTTACATTATATGATGTCATGCATATTCCTCAGGAAAAAGCGTAAGCCGGACTCATTTGATGATGACAGTGAACAGCAGCTGACAATTGGGGACCGAATACGAGAGTTTCTGCAGAGTCTGAGATACTTCAGAATCTTCATAGCAATGTGGAACCTCTTCATCATCTTCTGCATGTTCATGTGAGTACAGTAGCCTGGGGGTACAATCCTACATCCGTACATTCCTGTAGCCTCGTCCTGGAGAATTACTATCTCCAGATGAATAGTTGGTAGATAATATTGTGACCTTATTCCGCGTTTTTACAAAATCAAAATTTGCAATTTGTACCAATATTTAAGCTGCCATATCTCGACAACCATTTAGGCGAGACCTGAATGATTGTGCGTGTGGAGGTGCTATAGTTACTTATTCAAAATGCTCTTTCTATTTGTTTTACTTAAGGGACCATTTCGGTGCATTTAATATTCTGGTTTATTTTCTTACTCTAGTTTCTTTGGTTCCTGACACATCATCAGCTCCAGTCCAGACCAAATCGTTCTTCTTTCAAATTCTCTCCTCCACTGTCCTTTACTCTGTTGTGTACCCTCTTAGTAAACTGTTCTGTATGCAATGCTCCAGTATGCAGGACTTCTGGTGAATAGACTATTAATTTTTACTTCTGTTTTGCAAAACGTACATACCGTCCATGCATCAGTTATGTCCTATTCAAGACAATTGTTCTGCCAGCAGGCCGGAAGTAACAGATCTTTATCCGTTATGATGTAATGGGGATAAAAGTACTGGAAGCATACAAAATTACAAGGAAACAAGCACGGATATCTGCTTTCAGATAATGCTATTACATTTTGTGGCAAACTTTAATATCTTTCTCAGTGAAGAACTAAGGGACTTGTAGCTACCCAGGCCTACGTATAGCCTTCTTAGAGTAGGAGCTATGAGTGTGGTTACCAAAGGCTTCGCATGGTAGGCCCACGAGGTGTTTAGGATATTTCTGTTGATAGACCATCAATCATTCGCTGAACTGCTTTAGTAGCTAGACAGACCACCTGCCATACCTTGCTCACTTCTCTCGCTAGCTCCCAGGAATACTGTCTACACCATGCACTATGGTCTGTTTTTGCATACATAGTATCTTTAAATTCCTGTGGCAATATTTGGTCCCAAATATTTGTCAAAGTGTACACATGCTAAACTAGTAGAAAAGACTTAAATACCAGAGATGTACAGGCTGTCATAAAAGCAAGAAACTGGATTGAGGTCTGGCAATTGAAAACTCTGCTGCTGAAAATAATTCCTATGATTTAGTGTATCATGAAAAGGGAGGTGTGGAACCGCTGGGTCTGGCTCTAGGAACTCCGGTAGCGCGGGTTCTGGTACTTGGCGTTTGGATCCACGAAGAGAGGGTTGCTCCCTCGCTGTGAGTGTGAGTGTGTGTGTGTGTGTGTGTGTGTGAGAGAGAGTGTGTGTGTGTCATGTATGAGTGTGTGAAATGTGTCCCACTTGTAAAATATAGTACAGGTGTATACACGTGAGTATACTCAGAAAGCACACATATTAACAATAGGCAGTCTACAAAGAACTTTGCCCCAGCCTATAAAGGCCTTTAAAATGCAGTCCAAGGGCACAAGAACCAAATACCACCCAGACAGACCACCCAGACAGACCACCCAGACAGACCACCCAGACCAGTGACCAGTGCTGCACCAAAATTTAGAACACGTCCTATGGCACCAGTAAGAACTGCATGTGTCCTTACGTTGTATACCCAGGGTCTCCACTGCAGCCATGGAGGTAAGTTTTCTCTATGGCTATGGCCTAGTCTCGTGGGCCAGCCTCACTTGCACACGTGGCGCGGGATGCTGTTCATAGCGCCCAGACTCACTCCTCGTGTGCGAGTGAGGCTGGCCCGCGAGACTAGCTATGGCCCTGGTATGAGGCTAAGTAATGGTACTGTGCACATTCAGGAAGAGGCACAAGACCCCACCCACCTTGAGAGTCTCAGCGTGAACACTCTTCACCCACTGTTGGTACTCCAGGTACTCCTGTAGGGAGGAAAGTCATGTGACCATCACATGGGCTCACATGATCTGCCATAGTAACAGTTATATACACAGACTCACCCCAAGGTAGGAAAAGCATCTCCACAGGATGATGGTGAGGATGCCCACCACAATGATACCTAGAATGATACCCACTGGAATCGGCCAAATTAGCTGATCTGGGCTGCAGTTACCTGTGTGTGTAGTATTTGTGTGTGTGTGTGTGTGTGTAGTGTGTGTATATGTGTGAGTGTGTGTAATGTACGTGTGTATGTGTAGTGTGAGTGTGTGTGTGTGTGGTTTATGTGTGTGTGTATGTGTGTATGCACGCACAGGTGTGTGTGTGGTATAACTGATAATCTCGCAAGACATCCCCAGGCAGTCTCTCCCTCGCTCTGTCCTAATACAACACCCACCCACACCTACCTGGGTTGGTGGTGACTGTTACGTAGCCGCTCTGGCTGGTGTCGATGAAGACAAACAGCTCCTCTTCCGTCCCGTTCACCAAAGGGTCAACACGGTACCTTACCTCACAGCCACTCTCTACCAGGGAGCAGCTCTTGAGGTCTGCAGGACAGAGAAGGACATGCCGTGACTCCATGATGTGCAAGGCTAAGGGTAAATGGCTCCTGGCTACTGTAGCCCTACCAGGAGCTCACAAGCCAGCATGCCAAAGGCTTCACTCACTGCACTCCTGGCCCTACTCACAGCTGAGACATTGGCCATAAAAAACTGGCCTACCTAGTGTTCACCTGAGTCCACCACACAAGACAATAAATATAAGTAGCTGAATGCAAACTAGACAATAATTAGCAGATAGTGGACTCTTGACTGGGGGTGTTTTGGTTGTAGACCGTCATTAGCTGAACTGGTCTCTTACGTCCCTAGACAGACAGACAGACAGACAGACAGACAGACCGCATGCTCTCTCGTTTTACTCACCTCTGTCGATCCCGGTAGCATTGACTACGCTTTCCACTATGGTGATCCTCTCCTCACAGCGGAGGTCGGGGTCACAGGTTTCGCCATCCAATACCATACACCTGACGCAGGGCTCGAGGCGAGAGCAGGATTGCGTGCAGGGCTGAGAGAAGGAAGGAGGGGGAAAGGGAGGAGGGATGGAGAGAGGAAGAGAGAAAAGACAGAGGGAAAGGACAAAAGGGCAAGAGAAGAAGGCAGAGGAGGGGGAGAGAGGGAAGAGGGAAGACGGGGTGAAAGAAAAGAGAGCAGGTGGAAGAGAAAAAATAAAAATCTTCAAAAACAACGTAGGACAGGTTTGAAGTTTTAGTCTAGTTCCCAGTCTCCGCTCCCAGCTTCTTTTTTTTTGCATGTAGTTAAGCCGGGAGTGAAGACTGGGAACGAGGTTAGGTAGTCATAGAAACACGTGAGACTTACCCCGCATTGTTCACACTGACGGCCATGGCGCTGGGAGTAGTCAAAGCAGATACAGACATTGCAGACGCACTCACCGTTGCTGGAACACAGGGTGGTTGCCTAGAGGAGGGGTAATCAAAGAGGAGTGAGGGGAGGGAGGGAGGGAGGGAGGGAGAGGGGAGGGATGAAGGGAAGGAGGGAGAGAGAACAAGAGAAGGTCTGACTCACGTTGTCCAGTTGACCCCTGCATCCGCTCTGATCCTCAGGACACTCGCAGGCCAATCCACTGAACCCCATGATACACTCGCAGCGACCATCCTGACAACGTCCGCGCCCTGAGGGGATAAAAGTTATAACAGTAGCTTCACAGCTGGACAAACCACCCAATCAGCTAGTCAACGACCGACTTGCGTAATACGGTCACGTGCCACAACATCCTAGGGGAAACCAATCAAGACATGCCCCACTACCCCAGAGTCTCTAGTGTCTGACAAATAATTATCTACAGGACTTATTCATACTCTATGAAGACTTGCATAATGAACATTACTGCAGGAGCACTTCGTAGGGCTGTGTACATTAGCAGCTGCCACGAATTATAATTCTGCAGACTTACCACCACATGGAAGAAATTCTCCGGTAGTGGGATTTCTGGAGGTTGGGCAGTTGGTAGGGTCAAACTGGCAGAACTCACCCTCATACTGTACACCCTCGACATTCTAAATGATGGTGATGTCAGAATGATGTAATCTCACAGTAGATTCTGACCTCTGACCCTATGAGTATTGCACTCACTGAGAAACAGGTGCACTGTCCACACTCACACACGCCATTTCCACTGCACGGCTCCTCCAAAGGACTAGATCTGTAGTTATTCACGTGAGAGAAAAAAATAATCTAGCATCATTTCTGACAGAGAAGCTGTTAAATAAAATTCCTTGTTAGTCACATTATCAACCACACAGCTAATGTTAAAACACATTTTGCCCATACCTGCAGTTTGCCATAGTATTGATATTAGTAGTGTTGCACTGACATCTGGCACCAGCTCTGAGATGGAGAACAAGTCACATGACCGTCAAGTGATCATTACATCATAATTAAAAATCATCACAGGTCTGTCACATGATCATCACATGACCAACACAATCATCACAGGGGGGGCTGTCACATTGACCATCACATGACTATCACATGGAATCAACAAACTAACAGCTAGGGTTCCTACTCACCGTCCCTCGGGGCACACACACGTAGAACACTCCAAAGTTCCCACGTCACTGCACTCATTGCTGTTCTGCGCCTGAGGGGACGCAGGAAAAAGCAGTATCACATATATAGCCAGCAAATTATAAATCCCAAAATTTGTGCATCACACAACACAGTAGTATGTATAGCGGCCAAGGCAGGGCGCATGTTTTGGCCTAGCCTCGTTCCCAGGCCACACCCCTCCTGGGAATGAGGCTAGTTTTAGCCCGCCCCGCCCTGCCATTATTCTCCGGGCTCACCAAGACAGCAGTACAGTCACAGTCACAAATAGGGCGAAGTGTCACCTCTACCAGCCCAAAGCCGATGAATTGGACTCGTACTGTGAGGTCAGAGCCGGAAAGAAAATTACAGATGTCCTGTGAGGGTGTGACGGTGACAGTGTAGGTGACGGTGTTGGCGGCATTGATGCCTTCGCAGATGTCGTCACTGCCTTGTCTCAGTTGGCCCGGGGAGCTGGGAGTGGAGGGGAGGGGAGGAGTGGAGGGAGGACGATGGAGAGAATAGAGGGAGAGGAGAGAGGGGGAGGGGCCAAAGGAGGAAGAAGGTGGAGGGAAGAAGGGGGAGGAAGAAGAAGGAAAAAAGGAGAAATGCTTGATTTGGTTTCTAAACCCTTCTTTGTCCTGTCTGGGTGGACTGCATCTACTGATACCACTTAAATTATGCACCCACTTGTCGAGGAAAGTCTGGGTATGATGCTATCCACTTACCAGCTGTCCACTGGCTCCACTGAAACCTCCAGGGGGATGCTTGAGTTCAGGCCTGTGACCACAGGAACAACAGTAGTGGACAGCAGCTGAGGAAAAGGAATGGGATACCAAACTTCTAATCTTGTTTAGTCTCATTCCCATGCAAGCTCTGAGACTGCATGAGGCTAATCTTGTGTGCCATCCATTCTTCTTAACAGGGCACGTGGCTAATGTACTAATTTAGGCCACTAAGCTCTAAACAAAACACAGCCCATTCAAAAGAAAATACAGAGCCCATTCAAAATTGATATCAGCACTAACATATAGTAGCTAGTATTTGCATATTTGTGAAACTATACAATTTTACTGCAATAGTCAACTGAGCCCCAGTCCCATACCTGATACCGCTACCTCAACTTAGTCCCAGCCCCATATCTGATACTGCTCCCTCAACTTAGTCCCAGCCCCATACCTGATACTGCTCGCTCAACTTAGCCCCAGCCCCCATACCTGGTACTGCTCTCTCAGAAGCGTCAGGAGATTATCAGAGTTGGCCGACAGTGTTCCGACAAAGATGTTCCTGATCGTACTTTGGAGAGCCTCGTATATCGGCCTCTGGCTGGCAGTGGCAGCAATAATGGGAATGATCCTCTGGCGACTCAAGGCGTTGGCAAGTTGTTGGACCGAGGGATAGTCGTAGATTGTATCAGAGCTATACTCATTGTTCTCATCAAGAAGGCATTCCTCCACAGCTGGAGTGGTTACGCCACCAATCTGACGTGTGTGTGTGTTTGTGTGTGTGTGTGTGTTTGTGTGTGTGTGTGTGTGTGTGTGTGTGTGTGTGCAGGGATCGCAGTCACATGATTATAGTCACGAGATATGGTCAGCAAAGGATCTTACCTTCCCGTCGTAAGCATAGTGGAAGTCTCCGTCCGTGAGAACCAGGATGAGTCTTCGAGACGTTCCCTGCTCCCTCCAGCCGAGCCTTTCCTGCGGTGGAGATCACATGACTTTCATCAGACTGTATCTTCGCCATCCAATGACAATTATATGACCATCACATGAATGCGACATGTATGCGAACTGACCTCACACACTGCCGCCTGCATCATGGCTTCTAAGGTAGACTCGGGGAAATCGATGCTCGCCGAGACCCTGGCGCTGTTCACCATGGCTTGGAACTGCGACGAATTAGTAGTAAAGTCTAGAGAGTGTCGGAAGGAGTACGCAACGTCACAAAGCTCCGGGGTGAGTCTTTCTAACTCAGCATCCGCAGCACAGGGAAAGTCACGACTGCAGGTGTGGGGTGGCGAGAGAGTGAACAATAATGTAATTATAAAACTATGGCCCCAGGCCGTGTTTCACCGTGGACTAGTACTTACATGATCAAGATAGGGAATAGTCAAAAGACCTAAAGGTTGTTCACTGCCTTTCACTAGTCTAAGAGATACTGTTCAATTTGTGGTACAAATAAGACCGAAGAGTAGCTACAAGTTACCTCATCAACAGGCTCTCGTGTGTGTCACCATAGATTATAGAGTAGAAGGAACTCTATAATCTATGGTGTCACTTGCTAGCTGGTACATTTTCTCACGTAATTTAACTTACTTAACACCTTTGTAAATTTGCTGCCTTCCTTTGTTGTCTGAGAACTGTAGCTGTCCTTTGCCCCATGCAAAAATTCACCCTTATATCCTACGCATCACGCACGTGAGAAAATGTACCAGGGCTGCTGCTAGAAATGTGCACATGGGCATGAGGCTAGCCACACAGTGTACTGCCTTTCATCAACAAAGACCTATCCTCCCACACTCTTTCTTCACCCCTTCTACCCACACGTACCACATCCACCCAGTCAAGCCCACATGTGGGCCTGGGAATGAGGCCAACATTACGGCACTGTTTCCTGCATGGTTCAATCAATCACAACAGGCTGGCCTAGTTCTTGGACTCCTCCCACGTTAGGTGGTGGCAGCAAGGGCTGGACTCACCTGAGAACAGCAGTGAAGGGTGATGTTCGCTTGTCGATGAAAGAACCAAAGGCAATCTTGAAGTCTGAAGTCAGGTTTCGCATTGTGGCAACTGGAGTGAAATGGGACGAGAAATTATTGACACTATGTGTACACTTACATGCACACACACACAGACACACACACACACTCACACTCACTCAGCTCCGTGCAAACGTTCTCAGGTCATCCAACACACATACATATACACACCCACACACACACACACACACACACACACTCACTCAGCTCCGGTGCAAACGTTCTCAGCTGGTTGAGATCATCCAACATAGTGAAGGTCAAGTCCATGAGAACATACATGTCCAGGGGAACAGACTCCTCGGGAGTCACGGTGACGTCAAAGGAGGCTGAAGCACCTACCGAGAGAGATCATGGATCAATTTCAGCACAAGGACAACATCAGCTAGAGAGCACTTGAAATATTGCAAAAGAAAGATCGTTCCCTCTACCTCGTAAACCCCCTATTTAGTTCTCTAATTAAGGGACATTCATCAGTCATGCTTAGTGTCCATGCAATGCAAAAGGGCGGGGTGTGGGAGGAGGGAAGGCTGGCGATGACGCTAGCTAGGACTGCATGTGGAGAGGGGAAGGCCAGAGACAATAAATACTAAGATCTACAGGGGGAGGGAAGGCTGGTGATGGCGCTAGCTAGGACTGTATGTGGAGAGGGGAAAGCCAGTGACAATAAATGCTAAGATCTACAGGGGGAGGGAAGGCTGGTGATGGCGCTAAGGAGCTCTGTCTGCATGACCATGAAGAGTCTGTCACACTTCTGAATATGCTTTCTTTTAGTGAGCTGTATACTACTAGTATACTACTAGAATACTACTAGAATACTAGCATTTTGGGGGGCAAGGCATTAGTATAACTTTATACTGGCCCCACAAACTTGGTATACTATAGTATACAATTAATGTACAGTACATCGAGAATGGTCTCACCAGGTCTGAGGTCGACTACTGCAGATGAGGGGCTGACTATCGGATTACCAGTGCTGGTGATCTATAATATAGAGCAAAAAAATAAATAAACATAAGCAACCCCCCCCCCCCCCCCCCCTGCCCACCACCCGCAAAAAATTTTCAGGATCTCTAAGGAGCCCCCTTGTCTTGTCCATTGCATGTATATGTACATGTACAGGCGTTATAACAGTTTCACCAGAACGTCCAAATATAAAAGCAAGGAGAATTTTTTTTTATCTTAACTACATCAGTTTCACCATACGTAGCCTGCCATCGAAGTTTAATTACTACTCAAAAGTGATAATATTCAAGGCCTGGATCGACAAGAATGACACCTAAGCTAACTACATTATACAGCTATATGGTTAATCATCAGGTAGGGGCGGGGTCGGTATGTAATTAGTAGTTGCTAACACAGTCATGTGAGGATTACGTTTACCCCGAGCCTCTCGGGTCACATGAGGATATTCTGGTGAAACTGTGTTGTGCTACTGAGCAAGAGATTGGAGTGGTTTAGTTTTGAATGGAAGAAGTTAAAAGCAAGTAAACAAACTAAAATGAAGCCCAACTCTTCCTGAGTACAAAGTTAGACTTAATGTGTTTGTGACATGTACAGTTGCAGGTATATGGCTTTATGTGTTTACGGTAGTGTGAGGGAAAAAACATAGAATTTTGAGGTATAATCTCTCATAACTCATAATATTAATGCAAAACTTTGTGGCTAAAATGAACTATCAAAATTGATGTTTTCTTCTGATTCCTGGGAGTTAAAACTTCAAATTTGGGGTCAAAGTTGACATACCACCTAACAAAATTCCAAAATCAGGTGTAATGTGGAAGCCATAGAACCCTGCGGTTTTCATAACTTGTAGCAGACATATGCATTTGTAGATACTTTTATTCCAGCTTTGAGAGTTTAACAATATACAATGCAGGAGATATAGAGCAAATTTCTCTAAACTCTACTGTCTTGCTTGTACAAGACATGCAGTATGAGACCAGGTCTTTCGTTCTCACCTCCACCCCACTGCTGGGGTCGACAGTCGTGCTGCAGGTGAAGTTTGAGTCTCCTCGAGAATAGCAGAGTTGGGCCGCTCTCAAGTCTGTAGATTCGGTTGCTAGGCTACTGAAGACGGCCTGTGGTATTGGGTATGGGATCAGGACAAGTTTGAATATGCATGAATGTAGGTTTTAACCTACATTCTTCAATGTCACTGCATAGCACAGCATGTACATCCACCCAGGGATTTGGCAGACTACCGTATAGCGGGATAATTTGGTAAGCATTAAATTTGGCAGCTGACAAAACTGGCATTCGGGTTTTGATACAAGAGTGCACTTTACTTCCTTGTTTGCGTATTCAATGTCCTTCCTGGAGAGAGAGGAACCGCCATGTGGAGTGGGAAGTACAGGTCCTTTCGTCAAGTACATACACAGCGACATGACCAATAACCGTTTCACATGTGCATAGCACATACACACACATGGGTGGTACACATTACATCCATTATTGGCGAGAATCTAATTGTTTTTACAATTCGTCAAACCACCAAATTAAAATCCTTGCCAAATCTTCAATAATAAACACTTACAATATTGGCAGTAGCCTCGTACCCAGGCCTTCCAACTCAGCCTTCATCTCGCTATGAGACAGAAGCTGAAGTAGAAGGCCTGGGTATGAGGCTATGTACGCAGAGTACTAGCACACACGAAAAAAATAACAGCTCACAGGGTCATTGCACCAGACACAGTTTGGGTCTGCCGTGATGCAATCAGAACATCTGCTGTAGGAGGAGCAATCTAGAGGAGACAGAGAGAGCAAAGGGGGACGTGAAGACCGCCATTACTTAGCAAGTGTAACGACAGAATGTTAGGTAGCCACTGCCAGCATTTCTGTATATTTATAGTGATGTATTATCCAGAGCTGGTAGTGGTGGTAGCTGATTGATGTGCAAACTGAAGGCCTTTGGCTATTGAGTTTTCAGTGTTCTGCCCAGGAGATTTGAATGATTATCAAAAATTATGCGAAAATGACTGTCTCCTTGTATTAATGATACTGTCAAGAATAGCTGAGAAGTGATCGGACCTGATCACTGCTGACAAGTGTGGGTAGAACCAGAGGTAGTGCTGATAAACCTGTCTAGTCACTTTGAGACAAGATGTAGCCTCTCATTTCAACAGATTTCTTTCATGATTACTTGAAAAAAAAAGCACCACGGAATGGAGACTGGGAATGAGGCCAGTAGGTAATTTTATTAGGAACGAGGCTGGTAAGAATGGAGACTGGGAATAAGGTCAGTAAGATGAGAAGAGCCAGTGTTGCTGGGAGAAGAAAGCATCTCCAGTATGCAGCAACAAGGTACAGTTTGAGCAATTTAGGAATGCGGTAATCTGATCTCAATAGAAGACAAGTGTTTGTTTATGTCTGTGTGGTGTGCACATACCTGGGTGGGTAGGGAAACTTGGAAACGACTCTCATGTTGTGGGCCGATGGAGTTATCCAGATTAGTAGCAATTAAAGGTTTGTCAATGAACCCTTTACAGGCTTGGAAGGGTGAATGGTCAACTCACTAATCAAGGAGAAGTGGTCGTTACATGTAAGAGATTCCCCAAGTAATGAACTCAGAGAGCATTACTAACTTAAAATACAACTGCGAGGCCAGTCATCCGAGTCACCAATTCAGCCATCCATGTGTGCAACCAGGACCACACAATTACGTAAGAAGTGGTAGTTTTGACGTGCCCTGGGAACAAGACTAGAGAACTGGAAGAAGGAGCACTCAGGCTAGCTTAACTCAGCTTCATCGATCCTCAGGTCTACATGCATGTCGGAAGCTCCATTATCAAGTCCCATGAAGTACCATGATACATGCCTCTTACTGTACATACATATGTAGTTACAATTATTCACTTGTAGGGTTTAAACTTTTCCACCCATCCCATTGGACGAAACCCTTCCACTGGTGTGGACAGCCAGCCATTATTTCATAGCTGATGGCTGCCTGCAGCTATAGAAGACAATGAGGCAATAGGCTGGCTTGCTGGCAGTCTGAAACATACTTATTGTATGTATGCCTGCTATACACAGACATATATTATATACCTACTACACAAGATCAAATTCTGCACAATAATATGATAAAGATTGCACTCACCAATTCCATTTCCATTAACAGAAGCAATTAATGCTACAAGCTGTACCAATAACAGAACAGAGCTCTTTTTGGTAGCCATGGTGATCACCTAAACACCTGGACATATGAACAAAGTGCATTAATGTAGCCCTTATTCGTGTTTTTTGTTCACAAGTACAAGAAACACAAGTCTAACAATATTATGGTTCTCTTTTGATATGGCACACTTTAGCTAGTACCACACAATCGTGTTATTAATCCCTAATTGCATTCGGAACCATGCTATTAGTTATACTAATCATATTATACAATTTTAGACGCAACTTCACTTCAAATAAGGTAAGTATATTCTTCTAGTGGACCATAAGTCGAGTCTTAATTTAGAGTGGCACACATCGCTAGTATGTCAGTACCACACCCAGTGCAGCATTCATGCACATACTGGGAAGCAGGTTTTGATTGGCTACATAAATCCCAGCGAAACAGGGAGTGGGTTGACAACTGGAGTCAGCGCCAGCCATGTAATCCCGAACCACAAGTATGGAGACCTACTAGGACTTCAAAAGATGCTAAATTATATGTCATCTCAAAGCTATCAAAGAACAGAAACTGCTTGCAAAACCGAAATTGCTGGCAGCTACGAAGTGTGAACTAACTGATAACACAGCACTACGTAGCACTAGCTGAAGAGTCTTGTTATCACCTGACATGATATGGTACATATACACGTACATCTATATGATATAGGTTAGTCTCATACCCAGACTGTTCCCCCCCCCCCCCCCCAGCAGTCTAGGCTGGGAATGAGACCAGTTCCTGCACGCCAAGACTTTACGTACCACATTGGTGAGTTAACATTTCAATATACCTCCCTCTACAACAATATTGTGAGATGTAATTTTGGCATGGAAGGCCTGGATAAACATTATAGTGTCAGCATAGCATTTAAAAAACTAGAAGTTAGTTAACAAAAACCGTTTTCATCATAATATGGATCTCATCTGCTATTGATATAGCAGAACTCAGTGGGTGTGTGCAGTTGTTGCAATTTAATACTCAACTATCTGAGTACAGTTGCACACAGCCACTCCCCACTTTTTCTTTTCTGCAGCTTGCTGCAGCGTAACCATACGCTATTTAGGAACAATGCACCCACAAAATTTAATTCTAGGCCCATCGTGATATCATGTCATCATTTACTTTTCGATCATGTACGGTCCTCGATATGCCACTAATAGCGATCTACTTACCTAAACCGTGAAGGCTGCGAATTCCTTCTTCTAGTCCGTTCTGCGCCTTCCTCCTAGCGGTAGCCAAGGACACTTAATACTATACTTGCGGTAGCTAAGCTTACGTGCTGCAACCATCAAAGCCACCAAATATGCAAAACATCCAATTAATTAAATGCATTGCATGCCCGTGATCGTAAGGATTTGATTGGTCCATTTAATTTATTTAGTTTCCGCCAAATTTAAATTTTCTCCGGGCGGTGTTTGGAATCACGACAGTCTGGCAGAAGAACTCGCAGAAGGAGAAGAGAGTCCATTAGTCTTTTGCCCGCTTTGGGAGGCTTTTCTTCGACACCTGACACACTGGTAAGCTCCTGTGATGTGTATCGCTATGTAGCAGGTAATATAAAGTCGGTGACTTTAGCTACAGCTGTCCTATGAATGAAATTATTACGACCAATGGCAGTCGTATCTTTTCATTTTCACATCAGATATGTCCTCTTTAGATATGATTAAAACCTGAGGAGAGAGAGAAAGAGAGAAGCGAAGACAGAGATGGTGCCATCGAATCCATTCGTGACATTGGACCGGCAGAACTTCCCCGACTTCAGCCCCATCTTCACCAAATCTAGGACTCCTGTAAATGCAGAGGTGAGCAAGAGATGCTATAGTCTATACTGAACTCTGTGTGTGGCTACTAAACAAACATTCCCCTGTCTCTCTTTCAGAGGAACAGCAGTTTCCGATGGTCAATTGATCACATATCGAGACTGGTAAGGAGCCACAAGCACTTCTCATAACCTAAAGACATAGTCATCACCATGGACCACTATCTCTCACTCCCGCTCTGCCTCAGAAACCAGCTCAAATTGATACAGACCCTGCTACTCTGGTGAAGACAAACGGACACAGGTACATACCATGCACAAACACTAGCAATTACAGCACCACCTACAATACATAGGCTGAAACATTATACATCATCTCTCTAGCCCTGAGGAAGACGTGGAAGAGCAGAAGGCGATTGACAGATTCTTCTCTCAAAAGACCATCCTTCCCTCCCCCTGGCCCGTGGCACAGACCAAGGCCCTTCCCAAAAGAGTCACCTTTTCCCCTCTACCGCCTGCAACGGCATGTGAGTTTAAACAAGGGGCTGATTTCTCTGTATGGTCTGCCTTGTTCCCAGGCTTCGCCCAGGTTTATAATCCAGCTGGATTCAATGATTGCATCTTCATGCTTTAGTGTACTGGTCCTAGCCAAAATAGCCTAAGGTCTTCCAACATGCAGGATCTCATACCCAGGTCGCACTGGTGGCCTGGGAATGAGGCTAGCTAGGTGTGGTCTGATAAATCTTGTGGGGGCCTCTGATGTTCTAATTAGTGCACTCAAAGACACAACAAGAACTGCAGTCTCGTACCCATACTGCTCCCTCCTCCTACAGTCTGGGTATGAGACCACAAGAACTAGGAAGTAAAATAAATCAACTTGAGTTTTAAGCCAGGGTACGTTACCATGGTGACGTGGGTGAATTGAATATGACTGGCTACTCCCCAAGTTTGGAATCTAAAATGATATGATGACTATATTGTATCAGTATGCAGACACATGCTTGGAATTTCGCTGTAGTTGGGTAAATAGATCACATACAGAAAACATTAAACAGTGACACTCTAAGTGCCGCTTAGTCTGCTCTAACCTTGTACCCACGCCTCCCACCCAGATCTTATCTCAGAGACATTAATTTTCTCTACAGCCGTGAGATAAAAAATCTGGCCGAGAATCCTAGATACAAGGTTAAGTTTCCACAGCAAACATACTAAAGCCTTGTTCCTAAGCTGCGTAGTGGGCAGGCTACTAAATCCTTTACTCTCATGGTACAGAGTATCACAGAGTATCATCTATTGCTACATGTAATTACACCAACTGAACGTGTGCTAAATTTCTCTTCTCTGTTTAGATATCAGAGAAGATGGACTTGTAGAGTCGGAGACAAGAGACTCAAAGACGGCAGACGGTGAGGGTGCTGTAAATACACCGATTGGTGATGTAATTAAGTTAGGGGATTCTTAAGAGTGGGTGCTCTAGACAAGTGCTGGGCAATTATATCATTTAAAATATCAATATTGCAATTATTGAAATATTAATTGTGAAGGCAATAATATCATCATTATTGCCATCAACCTTCAATCTGAACACCATGGCAGTTTTATGAAGCGACATACACAGACAAATTATATATAGTATTAGCCTAATGAGTCTAATATTGCCCACTACTACTCTAGACACTAAATTCTTATGCAGTAATATTTGAATAAGTGGTATACATATGCACATATTTCCAGCTGGGACACAGACTGTTCTCACCATCCCTCTCAACTGTGATATGGAGAGCCTGTTTGGCTCCGCATTCAGCCAACCTGAGGAGGAGGATAACCGGGACTTTGGGAACTCTTCGCTGAGAAGGAAGCTCTTTGGGAAGCCGGAGAAACAGCAGTTCGGTCAGCAGAGCGAGTACATGGAAGTCTCACCTCATCTGTCTCCAGTTGGCATGGCAATCAGCACACCAGCACAGAGCACCCCGTATGTGCTAGTCTAGCTCGCTAGACCCTCCCTCTCCCCCACATAAAACGAGGTTTTTCGTGTGGGAGAGGGAGGGTCTAGACTGCATACATGCATGTGCATGTTGTATGTTGTAATGCAAGTGGTGTGCAAGAGTGGAGAGTTTGCTGTAGCCTCGAAACCAGGCCTTCCTCCCCCAGATTTTATCTCACAGTTCACGGCTGTGAGATGCATGGCTGCGAGATAAAATCTGGGTGAGGAAGGCCTGAGTTCAGTGCTAAGTTTGCTTCCCTCACACTGTATTGCTTAAAAGTTGTTTTCTGGTTTTGAAAGATAATTATTGCGTTTGTTAATAATTATCAAAAGAAAAGGACAGCCAGCTACAATTTATTCATTGCATTTGAAAAAAAATTGGCCTGGCTATGAATTTGCAATTTGTAAGTATTAGAAACTCACAATTAAAACCAGTCTTACGGTATGCTCCAGAAGCATATGAAATAGCCAACATAGACTTGTTCTTATACAGTTGACTGAGAAAGGCTCAAAGCCTAAAATTTCCGATTTCTGAGTAAATGAGAGCTTATGGTTCCTTCTCTTTCTTCAGCTACTCAAAGAGAAGTCACTCTTCCTCCACTCCTCTTCATCTGTCTCACGTGTACCCCTCACACTCCTCGCACGTATGCTCCCCTGCCATCATCCCAGTCTCCACAAGGACCTCGAATATGGGAACAGGGCCACTTTGGCTGGGGAAAGAGGGAGACACTAACCCTCCAGCAGCTTCCTCCCTGCTCTTTGACTCACCCGACGAGAAACTGCCCGAGTTTTCCCCCATTGGAAGTAGCGAGTTCTGCTCTGCAAGCTCACACTCGGGTCCCGAGGGGAGCAGAGACCAGCACTCTCAGGGATCATCTTTGGTCACTTCGTGCCAAACTGTAAGTGTCTGCACACGTAGATTTAGCTACTGTCATTAGAATTCCTGGGCTCTGTCCCCACTTTTTATACAAGTAATCCAGTACTGACTGAAAGCTGCAGTAGACGTAATTCAATATCCTCTTTATTCAAGGAATCTTACAGTACACTCTTCAGGGGAAAATTCCCAAGGGGGGGGGCAAAAGCACGTCGGAAGATATTTTTGGGGGGGGGGCGTGTGTATAGTGAGCAGTATTCAATTTTGAAGAGTTGAAATCCCCCAGCACAAAGTTTCAAACGGGGGGCGAATGCGAATGCCCACCCCACCCCCTAGTATTCAATTTTGAAGAGTTGAAAATTCTTTTCCTTCTCTTAGTATAGTAAACTCCAGTTGTAGCTATTAAATGTGAGTTTGTCTCACTTCTCTAGAATCCATACGCCGTCCGAAGCTCAAGTACCACTCCATCCTTTTCAGTCCTCTCCCCCATCAGGGGAAATGGCAGCAGCCTCCCTACAGCCAGCCCCGTGGCTGCATCATACCCAGACGTCCCTCCGCTGCGATCTGGGTACGAGGCCAGCCCCATGGTAGGTGGGGGACGCCGGCCTAGGTCCTCTGGGAAGGCCACTTCCACACCAAATACTGCTGGTAAGGAGGCAATTATCGCTTTATGTGTGACGGTAGTTTTGCTGAAAGTTTAGGCAATAGGGTCACAGGCTGTACTAGATAGGGTCACAGGCTGCTGTATGGATACCGCGGTACCGGTAGATACCAGCAGTTTGCCTTCAATAGACCATTGGGGGGTAATGGTAAGCACTAAGATTAATTAATACAACCAAACCTGTGCTTTAATGTATTTGTAACATATGAACGCGCTTGTTTGCTTGTAATTTCTTGTGCCTCCAGAACTTCCCAGATCCCCCCAATTATATCACAACAGCTGTTATGGATGTCCTGTAGTGTCTTGAATCCTCTAATCTCGAGCTCTGTGTGACCATTACATTCACCTATAAGTATGCTCACAGATCTGATTATGACCTCTGTCTCCTCCTCTCATCTCCTTTTATAGTGATGAAGAGGCAGCTAGCGCCTTCTCCGTTTGCCAGTCCAGTACTGAAGCAGCCCTGCATGAAGAGGCCTGAGCCGGAGAAAGAAGAAGGGGGTCTCGAGAAGGACCAAGTCGAGAACAGTGACTCAGAGGAGCTAGCCCAGCCGCTGTCGTTGGCTGACCTCAAAACGGAGACCTATGACTTTACCAGTATTACCGCCACCACCTGCAGCAGCTACTTCACGCAGATGGGCCTGGACGAAGATAGAGAGAACAGACAATCGTTCCACTCCACTGCATCTTCATCTCACCACCCTTTCCACCCTCCTGCGCACTCCACAATGGTCACCTCTCGGCACGTCCCTACGACCATTCCTTTTAGCCTCCCACCCGTAAGAGTGATGTCGCATTCTCAGTACCCCTCCTCGAGCTGTACCGACTCTGGCGTGGCAGCCTCGGCAGAATTCAATGTAACTAACCTCACGAGTAACTCACAGATGCAGTCTTTGCAAGCGAGCGGAGAGGAGCTCAGCAAGCAGGACTGTATTCCAAGTGAGAGTCCTTCCGATAGCTCAAGCAGTTATGCACACAGCAGCAGCTACGGTCACCAAGAGGCGAAGGCGAAGGATAGAAAACAAAGTACGCCTATGCTGCTCAAATCACAGCTGCACACTCACTCAGTCAGCAAGCAGCCGGACCTTTCTACAATCGAGGAAGGGGAGTTACAGATGGAGACTGCAGTTCTGGAACCGAATGCAGAATGTAGCGATGCTGAATTGCATGCCCCATCCCAGATGGACAGCGGTCTCGCATTCTCTCCAGAAGTGGAAGCTGAATCAATTGCTGAAACTCAAACAGACCGTTTGGCCCTCCCTCACGACTTAGCAAAGTACACACCCAGCCCAATCAAACTGAAGCTACACAGTCAGAAGTATGCCGCACTACTCGAAGGGCACTATGGCGCCAAGGCGACTCATAACACCATTGGTTCCCTACACTCCACTCCATCAAGACACTCGACTATAACCACTTCTTTGGTCCCATGTGGATCCCACTTCACCCACAAGCAAGGGAAATTCACCAGCAAGTCCATCTTCCAGAGCACTGTCCTACCCTCCCGCTTAAAACTGTACCCAACACTCTCTCTCCCTTTAACCTTCTCCCTTCCTGGCTCAGTGTTGTCTGGAGCAAACAGCACTACCCCAACTGGAGGAGGAATAATAACTTCTAATAATTCAACCACACCCAGTAGGCACTTCAGATTGGGCTCCACCCACAAACTGGCAAGCCTACCCAGCTTTGCTGAAGAGGTGCTGAGGAAGAAACAGACATTTAAATCACGACTTCAATTCAATAGTAAGTAGGCTGAGGCCATACACTTAATTCTTAGGACTCTAAAAATCTGTGAAGCTCGAGAGGCTAGTGAATGGTCTAGGTTATCTTCACTCCTATGCCTAGTCTCGTACTCAGACCTCCACCTGCCCTCTCATTTTTTTCAGGCAGGTGGAGAGTCTGGTTATGAGACTGTCCTAAGGGTTGCTTCCTCTCACATGCACACACATCCATTGCAAGAGCCCACGTGGCAGAGGACAGTTACAGTTCTTATCTCATTTTCTGTAGGTCCAATCAAGTCAGCGCCATCTTTTAGCCCCTCCACCACTCACCTACACTCGCCTACTTGCGAAGGTAAGGAAACTATGAGCCTTAGACTCTGTCTGATCAAGTTCACCTTTTCCGTTTCTTAGCTATTTTGCTATTAAATAGAAGCATGCCATTACATCCACATTATTATGCCCTCCTGCTGTGATGAGAGTTCAACATGCCCATCTGTTTACTCTTTTTTCAAGGTGAAAAGACTTGTAGCCTGGCTCTGTGCAATGTGATATCTCCTAGCAACCATCAAACATTAATGGGGTATCTTACACCTTCACTTCTGAAATCATATCCACATCCCAGGTTTCACTTCCTCAAGCTGGAACTATCTCTCAGGCCTCCCCAGCACCAGGTAGGTCCAAATATGGAGATACATTTTTTCTAGTGATAGTCAGATATGGAGTCATCCTATAACGATTGCTAAGCCATAGTACTAGCTACTCTACTATCTATGGTACTAGTCACACTGTCCAGAGATTACTCTTGGTAGTGCCCGTGTAGGTGGCCATGAATGCTACAAAGGTAGTCGCTGAGGATGCTGTTCTGCCTTGTTTTACGGTGGCTTCTGGTATTGGTGACCATATGTACACTCAGCCAGCATTTAGTCTCATTCCCAGGCTCTCAGATGCCTGATAGGAGGCTAGGATGGACAATCAACTAGAAACATGCTTTCACAAAGCCTACAATAGCACTGCTGATTATTGCATTTTTGATTTGGCTAGCTAAGTCAACCGCGCAACCAGAGCGTAGTAAACAGTCATGAAGTAAACAGCTTGCAGTCATTGACCTAGTCATTGCCTTGGACACAAGTGCACGCCATACTCTGACTGGTCAATAAACTTTCACTTTTGCCAATTACTCAAAGTCAATCAGCACATTCCGTATCCTAAAATAGTAAAACCAAAAGATAGCCTCGTACCCAAGCTTTCCTCTCCCTCATGGTTGGCTGTGAGATAAAATCTGGGTGAGGAAAGTCTGGGTATGAGGCTAGCAAAAGGTACTTTTGTGAGCATTGACCAGTAAGAGACTCACTATGAAAAGAACAGCCGTGGACTGGAGGCTGGGAACAAGGCTACCAGCATAGTCAGTTCTACACTTCATATCATGTCTGCTATGATCCTTAGGACCCCTCTGGGGGAGGCTACCCTCAACTTCCCTCGTCCGACCACACCCCTCTCTTCCAGCGACACCCCCTACAATCACCGCATCCCCTCCTCTGTACATGTGTCCAGCCTGGAAACCCAACTTCGATATCCTTTTCGAGACGAGAATGGAGTTCCTAGCAGATCTAGACAGACAAGTACAAGCTGGAGAAGACCAGCTAGCTAGTAGATTTTGGTGGCATACAATACATCCCACCAGCTGTTGGGCTCATTCTAGATTACTAGTGTGTGTATACTATGTATGGTCTGATATCCTATCATAGAATTGTGTGTCAAATAATCCCCCTGTTAACATGTATATACAGTGTGTATACATATGTCCTGTTAAAATAAATTATAGGTTTGTTTAGAGAACCTATAAGGAAGCATGCTATATATATCTAGCCTAGTGCCTTGCCCCTCCTCAGCCTTTATTGCACAGTCCACTGTGTAACAAAATCTGGGGAGTGGAGCCTGGGAAGGAGGCAAACATGAAGAGTGTTTATTTCCCTAAACAATGTGGAAATATGCTGTATCTTTAGGTATACATAAAATTATCATATTTCTTTACCTCATATTTTCATAACATAATAAACACAACATGTAGGGAAATCTGCATCATGAATACAGCCAGCTAGCTAGGAGCCTATGAGCAGCCGCGTAAAGGCTCCTATGGACTCCTAGATAAGGCTGCGGATACAAAACTACTGTGCAAAAGAAACCACAGTGTCAAGGAATAGATCTAGCTCACAGAAAGATTAACAGAATGGGTATTAGACTGATGATATTAAAAATATAAAGCTGAATGCGAATCCTCTACATTAATTTTGATCGCAGTAGTTCGACCCATTGCTGAGAGTCCTCTGCACTATTAGCATAAAAATAATATGTCCGATAGGGAAATGCAATTCTGAAGCAGAAATCCTTCTGTTTCGAGTTATCATACTCCACTGTCCTTGCGCGAGTCATGTCCATTGTCCCAAGGGGCTTCGGTGATTGCTTCGTCTTGTAGTAGCAGAAGTGCTGGTTTCTAAGTGTGAACCATCTCACTCGCCACGTCTTTCTGATTCGTCCCAGCTTGGTCAAGTAGCCCTCTTTCGAGGCCACAGCGAGGGTCTTCTCTCTGACGATGCCTGAGTGTGAAAATTCACCGACAGAGTCATCTTCAGTCTCCGAACTCGAGTCCAGCATATGTGTAACTGCATGATGAACGACGTCTGTATACATGTGGCTTTCCTCAACAAATCTGGTGTACGGATGCTTCAGAACTACCGTGACACCAGAGTCCCCACCAATCACAGGCATTTCAAACTCAAAATGCTTTCTTACATTCTCAATAGATTCAAAGGAGCTGTTTCCAAATTTATACTTGCCATCTCTGGTAGAAGTCAGGCGAATGTGTTGAACGGAGCTGGAGAGCTTCACACAGACAACGTAGCCCTCGCCATCACTGGACGGCCTTAGAAGATAGGAACCCTCGGGGGCGTTATCTATCAACATGCAGTCGGCAGCGTGCCTGGTCAGATAAGGGTGGAACCACCGTATAGCCATCATGGGATCGTCGGAGTAACCTGTGGACCGATTTCCGGGAGAGGCTTTGCCTTTCTGCCTGACGATCGTGGCCAATTCAGTCTCTTCTGCCATTGCAGCAGCCAATTAAACTTTACCATACACTGTAGACACGCCTTACTTGTACTGGTGTGGGATCGTATGACGTTACCGCATGCATGAGGAAATCCGGTTCATTTAATACTCATTAGTTTAGGTGAAAGATGGCTGAATCTTTGCAGATAGCTCTCCGAGCTCCCCGCTTGGTATGCGCTTCTCTGTCAGCCATCGATGCCCGAAACTATTTTCTGAGCCATTGAAAAATGGCAGTGATGTATTTTTAGGCCTAAAACTAGCTATGCTAGGTAATAGATGAAATTGTAAGTTAGGTCCATAGTGAATGGGTAGTTAGCTAGCCCTTAATAAGCTAAATATTGGTCCCAGTGATTGCCATTTTCCTTAGCTGATTGCTCTGGCCGGAGGGCCGATTGCAAGATGATGACAAAAGTGGCTATTGCATGATATGGGCCATTAGCTAATAGCAATCGGGAATATTTCCGTTTTAGTTATCAATTTCTTAGCTCATTAGCTAGCTATTTATTTTTGTTGCACAAGGATACTTGGCGTTGCTGTGTATGAGGTTTTTTTGTCAATATTTTTGTAGTGCTGATGATGACCTTAACGCTGCGCAAAGTCTGAGTATTGGACATTGCAGTACTTCTGTCCATTATACATGATTGCTCAGCTAATTAAAGTCTGAGGCATTCACAAATCTTGGTCTTCCCAGCCTCCTGTGTGGGTTTTATGTGCCCTTTTATTAGAGGAGAAGCAGCTAGCCACTGAGAATGAGGCTAGGTGTACGTAGTGCAGTTCAAGTGTTAACTGCTTTTATATTCTTGCAGCAATTAGTGTGAATGCTAAATTGCAAGTGTGCAGAAATTTCTCATAGCTGAGGCTGACCCTCAATCTCCACGCGTACTCAATACAGTAGCTAGCGATGATATGATTATGCAGAGGGAGTTGGTCAGGAATGCTGAAAATACGTTAGATCAATACCCCTCCCTCAAGGTAATAGAGCATATTATGTTATGTGTACTCCATTAATTATGTTCATACTGAGCTAAAAACAGCTTTGAGCCCTGTTGAGCCCCAATAAACTTTGGAGTTAACTCAGTACACTACATGTATACTGACAGTACACTTAGTGTACTGAGTTAATAACCGTCCAAAGTTTTATGCCTACAGTAGCTAGTACATTGAACGTGCTGCTGTAGGCATTCTATAGCCTCATTTCCAGGCTCCACTCCCCATGCAGTTTCTTCACACAGTGTGAGAAAAGCTGGGAAGTGGAGCCTGGGAACGAGGCTAGGCATTCTAATGGATTTTTTTCCTTTTCCTTGCTGAAATTGGAGCGATATTAAAAAGTAGCTAGCTACATAGTTTGTGCAGCCAACAAAATGGGCTTGTGTATATGTGCATGTGATCATAATGACCTCCTCTGATACAGAATTCTATATACAGTGGAAAACAAAACTGAATGTAGCTACCCCTAAACAAGGTGCTATGACCAAAATAATTTACACAGGCCATGTACAGTAGCATACAGACAACTGAGGTCATGTACAGTAGCATACAGACAACTGAGGTCATGTACAGTAGCATACAGACAACTGAGGTCATGTACAGTAGCATACAGACAACTGAGGTCATGTACAGTAGCATACAGACAACTGAGGCCATGTACAGTAGCATACAGACAACTGAGGTCATGTACAGTAGCATACAGACAACTGAGGCCATGATATGTACAGTAGCATACAGACAACTGAGGCCATGTACAGTAGCATACAGACAACTGAGGTCCTTAGCTATAGTGTACAGGCCATGTACAGTAGCATACAGACAACTGAGGTCCTTAGCTATAGTGTACAGGCCATGTACAGTAGCATACAGACAACTGAGGTCCTTAGCTATAGTGTACAGGCCATGTACAGTAGCATACAGACAACTGAGGTCCTTAGCTATAGTGTACAGGCCATGTACAGTAGCATACAGACAACTGAGGTCCTTAGCTATAGTGTACTGATATAACACCACCGAACACCATCTAGCTATCACCTCTGAGTCAGCGTGAGTGACGCAATCTTTATTATGTGGATAGCTAATTGAGCTTGTATTCAACCACACCCTAATTGTTCACCTTCACCTGCGGTTTCTACTTTATTCTACGGGACTTGATTGTACAGTGTGCAGATCTCCAGCAGAAAAATCACAGCATAGCTACTTCAACAAACGTCGAATTAATACAGCAGAGCTGCAATCAGTAAGCAAGGACACCATGAAAACATCAAGCAGAGCCAATTACTCCCGGCTTGCAGACCCGTATTATATTGCAGGACGAACACGCGCACGTGCACCAGTAACAGCCGGCCGTTGATGTCTCTATATCTAGCGCTCATATCTCTCTACTTTCACAGAGGCTACACACCCTCTACTAACCGTGCAGCTTTAGTAAGGCTCCCTTGGTGATAGACATGCCCAGATCTCCGTTTCATCGTACGCCACAAGTTCGAACACGGCTGCCTGGACTCACGCACACGTGCAATTCTTTCGGTCGCGGCGCGCGCATACAGAGGCACGTCGCTTATTTGTGGTATGACTGCACTGAAGGGGTTCGCCCAATTATATAATATGCGAGCACAGTGTCTGCACATGTTAAAATAGAGGCCCTATATAATATTGTGACATTGCAGTATAGCGAATCGGCTGTAGCGAACAGCAGCAAAATACGTACAGGCTTAGCTGTTATCTCGGAAGAATGCGTTCGATCTTGCTATCCGCAACGTTGGGGGTTGCAGTGCTTGTGCTACTGCAGTCGCGCACAGTGTGCGGCCACGTACGGCTGACGTTCCCGCCAGCAAGATACCCAGACTACGATTTTTTGGACAACGTGAGAACTGGAGGTCCCTGTGGAGTTCCAGGTAGCTACTAGCACTGCATGATATAAACCTGGTAATATTGTAGCTATCTCTGTACTTTTCTTCTGCGAATTTTAATTTCGCATCGCTTAATAAAATATCTGTTGTGCAAATTTAATATGCAGAATATTTATGCAGTATTTAAAACTTATTGCACTCTCTCAGAAACCCCTGGTGGACCTATTACTACCTTTCGGAGCGGAGCAACAATAAATGTCACTTACCATCTTGCCTATCCTCACAGGGTAAATATAATATGAAACATTATTAAATACGGTTATTAGGTTATCAGTACCCCTATTGGATTAATGGTTTTCACGCAGGGTGGGATAATGGTGAACATCCTACCGCCCAATGGGACAGTCCTTATTGCTCTCTTGGGATTGCAGTGGAGCCTGGCTGGTGACTCAACGTAAGTCTACTTTGTAGTTAGCTATTACTGTAAAAAAAACAACACACGCTTGATCACTTAGTGGGTACCTGAATTATGAAGGTAGGAGTTAGGCCTCAAAGTGGGTAATACTGTGGAATGTGAAGTTCCATAGCAACGAACAAATTACCCACTTTCAGGCCTATTATAAACTCTTACCTTCATACTCAAATTTAGGTAACCACTAAGTAGTCAAAACAACAACATGTATGCGTATTTGACACACTATCAACTTTGCACATAATTTTGTTAAGTAGCTAAGAAAAATTGTAATAGATAGTAAGACGTATTTGTGCATATTTATGACTTATACATTACCTCTGTCTAGCTTGTTCCTACTATAAACAACTATACATGCAGAGTGGAGTTTGAGAAAGTCCATCTCCTTAATTAACCTTATTACCAGATCAGACCTTTCACTTTCAAGCTTTTGTTGCCTGTATGAGACTTTTCATGCAGCATGATACATGCAATATGAATATGAAAAATCTGAAGGGACAAAGACTCATAAAAATTAGCTACTGTTGTCGTGCTTTTAACTATACTTAGCTTCTGCATGTCTGCAGTCGCTTTCATCAGGTGGTGACCCTTCCAGAAGGATTTGAGTGTGAAAGATGCACTCTACAGCTCATCAGGCAGGCAGCCGAGTGGACAGCACCTGGCGGGGGCTACGTCTTCTGGTCTTGTGCAGATATCTCCATTGTTGACTCTGACAGTATGTTTTTTGCAGCTGTACATGTTGGGGTCTTGTTCTGCTTTTTTTGATTTTTTTTCTAGGAGATTTAATGAAGCCTGTTATAGGAGACTAAGATAAACATTTAAGTATAAGTCTCTACCCTATATAAGCCTGGAGGCTTAAGCCTGGTGTGAGTCAAACAAAAACTGTAGCTGGTGGTTGGCTAGTTGTTGGTCAATTCCAGCTGCAAATTAAGGTGGTTAGCTGCTGGTCAGCTAGTAGTTGCTGGAAAACTCCAGGTGCTACACCACACCAATATAAGACCCGCCAAAACAGCTGTACAAGTCTGTGTTTTGCATTAGCTATATTAATTCTTATGTCCAGGTGCCATATGCAATGGCATGACGTGCTCTGGCCATGGAAGGTGTCTGTTGGGGCAGTGTGCCTGTGATAGGCTATATTCTGGAGAGTTCTGTCAGCACAGAGGTATGTTGGTAAAAAAAAGTTGCTACAGCTGTGGTAAAATGAATCCACAGCATAATATAATTATTATGTAACGTGCACGTGTATTACCCAGAACCCATGAGCACAGTGAACTACAGGACTCTCCATGTTACTATAATTGTGGCATAATTTGCAATATTCTTTGCTCACTGATCTAAATCAATGATCACTGGATTGTGATATATGCACTTGCTCTAATTTTAAAGCACAACTCTCGCCATCCAACATATTATAGACAACTGTGTAGACAACAGCGACTGCAGCTTCCGTGGCTCGTGTATCGACACCCAAGCCATCAGTCACCCTAAAAAGCAGTGTTTCTGCGACCCTGGATGGTTTGGCCAGACCTGTGCAAAAAGTATGTTCCATTTGTATAGCTTGACCTCATACTGCCTGAGCTACACCAACCCTTGTTGTCGATACACTTCATCCAGGGTCTGCACTGACTGATGCCAACATTGACCCAAGCCTGTACACAGTTCACAGGCAGCTCAGTGAGAGGCTGGTCCTGCATGCCAGGATTGTCGGGGTGAGCTTCAGAGCACCACTTGCGACTCTACACCTATAAACCTAAAAAATCACTTTACAACCATAGGAGTAGCTACTCACATTAGAGGGTTGCATTCCAATCCAGATATAAATGGGAAGCATATTCTTGGTATGAGTTACTGTAGTAACACTCCCTCTGATCTAATCTACAAGAATGCTGTTATTTTGCTGAAGTAATCCCGTACTTATAATAGTGTCACATTACAGCAGCTATAGAGTTCAAGTCCTCTTCATAACTACAGGAAGAAATAGAGGTTGCTATACGTCACAATGGTACTGGCTTTGTTGGACTGGGATGGAGATCAAGAGGTAAGTGGAATGGAATCAGGACTTGTAAGACACCCCATAACCACATTGCATTCCTTCCTCTTACAGCAACCAACGGTGCCTGCCAATTTGATTCTCCAGGACCATTTCCAGTTGGTATGATATCTAATCCATGGTATTTTTTCTCATAATTGGTCGGTTTCATTTAAATAGAAACACACCATTGACCTTCATATAATATAACTGTGAACATGTATACGTCAGTACGCCACCATGCACTCTCACTGAACCCCCCCTGCTATACAGGTAGTCATGTCTTCTGGCCCAATGGACAGTCCTTCCCAATGGTGGATGGAGCTGGCACATTTTCCCAACAAGCTAATGGCGGGCAAGAAGACGAGGTTAGTGGGTGCTAGTCTCCTCCCGCAAGAGCCTGGGAATGAGGCGAAGTGCAGGAAGGTTTGATGTGGTTGCCTTCACTTGTAGGGAGGTGCGGAGGAAGGCGGGAATGAGGAGGGAGGAAGTGAAGAGGGTGGAGCTGAGGAGGGAGGAAGTGAAGAGGGCGGAGCTGAGGAAGGTGGAAGTGAAGAGGGCGGAAGTGAGGAGGGAGGAAATGAGGAGGGAGGAAACGAGGAGGGAGGGAATGAGGAGGGAGGAAACGAGGAGGGTGGTGCTGAAGAAGGAGGTCCAGAGGATGCAACTAGTAAGTGCTATGGTTAAAAAATATTTAGGCAAGACCATAAACCACCTCCCCCTCACATCCTCTCCCCTCCCCTCCCCTCCCCTCCTCTCCCCTCCTCTCCCCTGTCCCCAGGTCCCCTCCACCCCATGGACTGTACCGATATCGTTCTTGGAATGGCTCGAGGGCAACAGAGCCGAGTGTTTGATGCGTACACGAGGGACCGATCCACGCCAAGGGAGGACACGTTCTATGGTGGTGAGGAGAGCCTTACAGCAGCCGTGGGAAAGGAGGCGAATGGATTCACTTACATCAAGTGGAGGAGGCCACTCCAGAGCAGTACGTACAGAAACAGGAGATATTATTTGTAATGGGGGGGGGGGTAAAAATGAGCACTAATGAGAGAACATGCTATATGAAAACATAAGCACATGTTAGATTATTTGTAATTTCTTGCGCTTCCAGCGCTTAATTACCCCCCAGTAAGGCACTGACTGCAATGTAAGCTAGCCGCGCATTGTGGCAATATATATATATATAGTACACGCAGTAATTTTTTACTGCTGTTACTGATGTGATCTAAATGGTGTAAAATATTTAGCTTCATACCCAAGCTATATCTAGCCTCGTACCCATGCCGTATCTAGCCTCATACCCATGCTGTATCTAGCCTCATACCCATGCTGTATCTAGCTTCATACCCTTCAAGTGCTCCTTCTGAAATTTATCTTTCTCAAACTGCATCTCATTGTTGCTTCCATCAACTCTATCCCATAAATGGGTCCTCACAAGACTACAGTGCAAGCATCTGTGACTGTCAATTAGCAGTGCATGGATAATTGCAATGTAGTATGTACAGCTATCCCATAGTGACTTAGCAGTTGATGATATCATTATGACATATTATTACATCACTACCAAACACACACACACACAGGTGATACTGCTGACTACAGCATTGCTGATGAGCTGATGCACGTCATTTGGGCTTTCGGCCAGGTCTACCCGGACTATTTCCACCAGCCTGGATCAGGCATCGAGGCCGGGACAGCCCAGAATAACCTGTTTTACCAGCCGGATGAGGTCAAGTATCACGGCACCCGAAACCGAGGTGCCACAGTCATCAACTTCTTTGGTAAGAAATGGTAGAATGGGCTCTCACTATCCTGATATTTTGTTTGTGTGGTTCCTCTTCATCCTCTCTGCCACACACACACAAACACACACACACACAGAGGTCGATCAGGGGCCGGGGCCTGACGGTTGCCATGGTGAACTCTTCAGCACAGGCTGCTCTTCCCAGGGTGACAACTGCGACTATCACGCCACGTGGACCGTGGTGGAGGGGAACGACATCACATTCACTGTAGCCGCTAAGACTCCCTCCGACACGTGGGTGGGGCTGGGATTCTCCAATGATAGGCTCATGGTGAGGAATAAGTATGATGTCATGAGTGTATGGTGATGTAATACTTACATCACTCCCAATGACAGTATCCCACTTCATGAGTGTATGTGGAGTACATACACAACACCGTAATTTGCGAGTACTTATTTTTGCGGTCGGGGATTCAATCGCGAATATAGCGAAAATTTGTCTCGTACAAAAAAAATACACCTACAGTATAAATTCTGACTAGGACCCCCCTAACCAGCTAATTATGAACACCCATTCCAGTCAATATGGCATTTGCACAAAATGCTTTTTTTTACTTGGTGGAATTAAAAAATGATCCCCAGACTAGTGGAGTCAAGTTATTTTTTCTACTGCCATCCAAGAAATGCCAACGTTTCGTCTGCTGGACCCGGGCCTTCATAACTGGCAGGGTAAATTAATAACATGATCTAGAGTCAATGAGTGAAGCCTGACAGAGTCCAGACCAAGCCACACTAAGGGATGCTCGCTTTGGTAGTGCTCCGCAGCCATGACCAAGGATGATGTCATTTGACAAATTTGGGTGCCTATGAAAGCACAGAGCCGAGTATGGTGTAGCCCTCACCTCCATGCTCTTCCTAAAACAGAGGAGAGCCTGGTATGGTGTAGCCCTCACTCCATGCTCTTCCTAAAACAGAGGAGAGCCTGGTGTAGCCCTCATGCTCTTCCTAAAACAGAGGAGAGCCTGGTGTAGCCCTCACCTCCATGCTCTTCCTAAAACAGAGGAGAGCCTGGTGTAGCCCTCACCTCCATGCTCTTCCTAAAACAGAGGAGAGCCTGGTGTAGCCCTCACCTCCATGCTCTTCCTAAAACAGAGGAGAGCCTGGTGTAGCCCTCATGCTCTTCCTAAAACAGAGGAGAGCCTGGTATGGTGTAGCCCTCACTCCATGCTCTTCCTAAAACAGAGGAGAGCCTGGTGTAGCCCTCACCTCCATGCTCTCCCTAAAACAGAGGAGAGCCTGGTATCTTTTCTCATGCAGTTTAACTTACTTAATTGTGCATGGGCTGGGACTGATGGAAAGATGGCTGCCCTTTTGCTGCAGATATTGCTCCAGTGCTCGATCTGTGGCACTAACAGCCCCTGAAAGATTAGCTATAAGAAGAGTAGATGTGCTCTGCCAAATTTGTTTAATATCATTCCATTGATGAAGAGAATCAAACTACTTGTCAGTAAAAATGCACTACTACTCAAACTACTTGTCAATACACTAAATATAGTAGCTAGGGTAAAATTGCCTGGATAGTAGCAGGGCCCTGAAGGAGCACATTATTCCCTGCTATGGTGGTGTTCACATTGATGAAAACTGTCGTGTTCTGTGTGGGCCAGAGCGACCAACCCCCCACTATAAACTGGCCCAGTGGTGTAACGTGTATATGTTATGTTGTTATTGCAATAGGCCGGTAAACTTGGCACTGTAAATCGCCTTCATCTGGTAGCCTTGTTCCCAGGCTCCCCCTGTATATATGAAAGACAAAGACCGGGGGAAGCCTGGGATCGAGGATGTTATCATGGCACCACCAGGCTTCGGTTGTATCTTGTAGACGCTAGCTATGTCGTCTCATACTCTGAGGACATGTTCTCTTACTGATGTTCATCCTACAATACACATGTATTTTGCTTTGACAAATGACAGTGACAGTCACATCACTGTGACATCATGGTCTGTTGCTTGTACACATTTGCTCCACGGCCCACAACACACAGCTGCATTCCCAAGCAACAAGTGCTACCCCCTGAGAATGTAGGAGAGGGCCATGTCTTCTCTCTGTTACAAGCACTCGCAGTAGTAGTTAACAGTGCGTACAGTATTCAGATGTACCTGCTGTTATTGTGGACCAAATAGACCATATTTGGTTAAGATGACTTTGGGCATTTTTGCTGCCATGGCAACAATAGCTCCTTGCATGTAATGTCTATCACACAGAAATGTTATCTTTCAAATTTGAAGTAAATTGGACATTTCATGGAGTAGATTGTGACCTCACAAACGTATACACATTTTATATCCCTCATAATGAGTCCATATAAAATGTGCCTCCAGACCAAATCCCTCATATGAGCCCATATAAAATGTGTATAAGTTTGTGAGGTCACATCTACTCCATTTAATGTCAATAAACATTACATGCAAGGAACTATTGTTGCCATGGCAGCAAAAATACCCGAAGTCATCTTACCCGAATATGGTCTAGTCAATGCGATCCACAATGGACTGCACTAGCCTAGTCCCCGGGGTGGTCCCGTTCCCAGGCTCCACTCCACAGCTGTGGTCCCGTTCCCAGGCTCCACTCCACAGCTTTTTTTGCACTGTGAGAAAAAAACAACAACAACGAAAAACGTGCAGGTACTGTAAGGAGCGTAGGCCTGGGGCAGATGTGAGAGCCGATGTGTCAGGACACACAGACCATGCTGTCATAGTATTGACAGCTGATCCTATGTGATAGAGCAAGGTAAAATACCAGCTGGTTCTTCTCTCTGCATTGGCACATGCACACATACACATACACACACATGCACACAGCCTAACAGTGATGTGGTGGTAGGAGCAGCTGATGACAATGGATTCTTTGTTACTGATAGGTGAGAATACTAAGTGAAGTCAGTCTTTTTAATTAACCACTTCTGTACAAAAATTCCCAAACTATCACATGATAGTATAAGTATTAAGTGTCCTTGGCTTCCTTAGAGATTTCTTACTTACATCAGTTTCGCCATATGCAGCCTGCCGTTGTAATTCAATATTCAAAAGCAGTTGTACTCAAAGCCTGGACCAACGATACGGTACCTAAGGCCCTAAGCAGTACACATGCACACACACACACACACACACACACACACACACACAGATATATTATGGCACGAGCAGAGCCCCCCATTGACGCCACCCAAGACATCACCAGTGCAACCGCCGCTCACGACAACGGCATAACGACCATGACCTTCACTCGTCCTCGTAACTCTGGCGACAGCGATGACCTCTCGCTGGATGAATGCCGCTTCTTCCTCTATGGCTGGGGGGGTTCTGCAGACACCACGACCCGTTCCATTGGATATCACCAGTCTGGGACGCCCATTGTGTCCCCAGACCGTGTCTGCATCCCTACCTATGCTGAATGCTCTGGTGAGAATCATTCTGGGTTTACACGTATAGCTAGCCACAGGGCCGACCTCACCTCTTTCCGTTGGCTGTTGGCCTGGGTAGCTGGTACCCATGCATTTATTTCCATGGCTAAGATAAGTTTGTCTGAGGAGACCTGTTTACAAGGCCGTACGTACTAGCCGCTGTAGCCTTCATCTCTGTGGCTCACCTAGCTAGCTTAATGAAGCTGCTGAGCAGATATCATTTGTTATTTTCTCCCCAACACATACAAACAAACACACACACACATACACACACACACATACACACACACACACACACACACACACACATGCACACACACACACACACACACACATGCACACACACACACACACACACACACACATGCACACGTATACACACACACCCACACACAGATGTGGGGCTCAGTGATAGTGAGCAAGAAGGGTCAGATGGGAGGCTCCTTCTCCCCCTCCCCCTCACATTCCTCCTGCTCACGGCAGCCATCACGACGGCTGCTACTCTCCTGTGAGCCATGCATACAACAGAGGGACTCTCCATTTACACAAAATCTGATATTTTGCGAACATTTGAATGTCTCATAGGCCAATTTTGGCCTACTGCCCCTGTGCAGTGACCTATCTATACACAAGAAAATGATGTCATGTAGTAGTTACATTCCCATGTCATGTAGTAGTTACATTCCCGATTCAGAGACCAATTTTATTATGTGGAATCTTATATTTTGTTGTACCGATATATCCAGCTGTGTCGTTGGTATATACATGTGTATTCCCTGCAAGTACGATACCCTTTGACCGATTTTAATTGTGAGGTTCTAATAATTGAAAATTGCGAACACATAGCCAGGTCCTGCATTGTAAACAGGGCTGTCCTATGACAAATGCTAGCTCCTAGCTATATATGGTGGCTAGATTTGAACCCCCCAGTCTGGGAGCTCTAAATGTACAGTCTGTGTCACATGGCTAGAGAAATATCAAGGGGTGGTCACTCCCATAGGGCACTGTAGTCACAGCTAGGACTAGTCTCGCGTGGCCACGCGAGACTAAGCTAAGACCGGGGTCAAAAAGTGGTCAACAGGTCAAGAAGTATTTTTGTCATTGGTCGAGCAGTCAAGGACAATATAAGTTTTTAGGTGTTTATATAAACGCACAGCGCTAGGGGGTTGGATTGGGATCCCGAGACATCAGAATGTAAATAATGCAGACTACGGTTTCTGGCTGCCAATTTTCTGGCGGGCTTACCTTCACTTTTCATTGGTCAGAACTGCAGATTTGAACAGCGTTTTACGCGCGAATTTCGCGCGCACAAAACCAGGGACGAGCTGCATTTTACTTCAGTATTGAGTTTCTTGGCTGTGCGGAATGTGAGTATTTTGCTGAAGCAGTTTCGCATTGTAACTTTGCATTGCGTGTGGCAACCAAGCTAGCATATAGGTTTGAGCATGTATTCCGCCTGGTCTGCAGAACTAGCCTCGCCGACTGCGTGGCCTGGGAACGAGGAAGCTATGTAGAAACTAGAGCTGTAGCTAATAATGCTGTATCTCGTGTTACCAGTTTTTATTTATGTGCCTACTTCTCTCACTCCCGTCCAGTCATTGCAAGACTGCAAGAATTCCACGGTCGCCGCTCTACCGCCAGAGCACAGCTTATCCCAGCCACAAGCACAGCTCATCCCACATACCAGCCACAACCACAGCTCATCCCACATCCCAGCCACAACCACAACCATCATCCTACCAAGCACAGCTCAGCACAACAGGAAAATGTGAGAGAATGTGCATGCGCTATATGCATGTGTGTATAAAAGGTGCATGGTTCTATGCGTGGCACGTGAGCAAATAGCGCGCTAAAAAGAACGCAACGGCGTTAAAAATGCATGTACTGGGTATACTGTGTACTTGCAGGTGCATGACATAATGTACACTATTGTGCATGATGTGCAGTTATAATACATGTTGTGCATGAGCGATGCACAAAATTTAATATGCGACGTATGGCTAGAATGGGTATACTATACTATACTATATTATACTCTACTATATTATACTCTACTGGATACTATACAGAAACTATAAAACAAAACAAAACAAAGAAAATGCAAAGAAAAACAAAACAAATGGACAGTTAGTTATGCAGGGACGTCCCACAAGGTGGGCACGGTATAATGTAGCATAATAATATTATTGTGTTATTATAATAGTAATACTATGATACAGTGTATAATAATGTGTATAATATGATCTTGGTGAGTGGTCATGAACTGCTATATATGGTGTATGTACATGTTTTTGGTTGTGTTTCTATTGTCTGTGCACGTGTTTGTGTGTATGTGTGTGTACATGTACAAGCCTTGATTAAGAGCCTCAGTCATGCAGAGACTGCTCCTACCAGGACACCTCACTATAGCTAATGGTGAGTTGTTGAAAATGTATTTGTTCACTGGTATGGTCATGAGCAATACCCAATGGTGTCTAAAGGCGGTGCACTATATTGCCAAAGGTCAACACACTGCAGCTGCTTTCTTGCTTTTTGCAACGATCATCATAATATTATGCTGTAAAGGTGGGAGGCCATTGACAAAGCCCAAAGATTATTTATATTGAGACCAAAAAAGAAAGAAGCTATAAAAAATATATCCATAATTATTATGCTACATAAATTATACCAGAGAGTGTATGTACAAGGAACAAGTACAGACAGAGCTGACCGTAAGTGAATGGTGTGGTTAAGTACACAATGAACTGTACAATATAACTTATAATTTGATCTTCGGAAGGGATAAAAAGAGTCACAAACACGACTCAAATAGTGATTATATCAAACAGTGACCATCTCAAATGTTCTGTTTGCTTGCACAGTCGATAAAGTGCTCAGACTACTTCTAACGATCGGTTGAGAGTAGGGTTGAGGCAGCTGTATCTGTGTTTGCCGTACCGGTTGCACGGGTGGTGTTCTGGGCGTGTGAGGTAGGCTGCCTCTGGAGCTGGGCAAACTGGATCTCGAAGTGGCGTTGCTGTAAGGAATGGCCGAGTTGTGGGTGGTGGCATAGGGGTTAATGTCGTCCCGTCTACTGTTTGAGGAAATTGAGAAATCGCTGTCTGTCTGATACCAGGGTCTACCGCTGTTGGTATTAGGTGTGCCGTTTGGTTGCGGACGGCGATTCTCAATGATGGAAGAGTTGGGTCGGGAGGTATATGGAGGGAGGTCTTCGGAATAGGGCACGCTGGGAGCCGGGGTCGCAGCTAAGCTGAGCTTTGTTACCGAGTCGATGCTGCCACTGGAGGGGCTCAAGTGGCCAGAGACATTCGGATGGCGGGAAACACTCGGGCCGCGATGGGATGGATGGCTGGAAAGAAGAATGGGACTGTCTTCTTTTTCCATCAGCGGTGGCAGTGGGGGGAGGGCAGACACGGGGCCATTCATCGTGGCATAGGGAGTAGGGTTGACGCTTGCAGCTGCTAAAGTGCGAGTTGCGTACGCTGTGGCATATGGTGACGGGCTTTGATTGGAAGACGAAGCAGACCCTATCGTGGCATCACTTACAGTATTCACTGTATACATCGGATTGGTAGCGCTCACGTGGCTACTGTTAGAGCGACTTCCACTTACACTGCTTTGGCCAACTCTAGACAGACTGCCGTTGCTGCTGGTCACTGGAAGCTGGTAAGGCTGGGCAGAGGTCTGTACTGCAGTCAGTGTCACCCTTGGTGAGGGGGAATTGGGGGAATGGCCAGAATCGGTCATCTCTATCAGTCGGTCTCGGGAGGCGCTGGTAGGAAGCAAGCCAACGTGTTCCGGGGACGGCTCCTTGGCTAGGAGTTTGGGATCGTAGGGTATGTGCGCCTGGTATTGTACATCATCGAATACCTGACTCTGTTCTGTTGAATCTGAGATTCTATGTGGTGTTTCTGCATCGGGTGATGGGCTGTTGGTTGCTCCACCGTAGAAGGTTGTCCGGCTTACATTGTTCAGCGACGTCTTGCGTGACCTACGAGATGAAGGAAACGGAGAGAGAGAGAGTGAAAGCAAATGTCATAGAACACAGATACATGCGTTACTTGTTTTAAATGCCTCACTGAACAGCAGATATGCATATTAGTCTTGTAGGTATGTAGCTGTGAAGGGTAGGAGCATATTTTAGGCTTTTGTTGCTCTGTGATCAATGAAGCGGCAATGGTCTAGTGGATAAGCCTGCACCTGCTAGTGCACCACCCCATACAGCACAGCCAGGATCTGTACCAGGCAGGCAGGGAGCCCGTTCACAATATTTTTTCTTCTGAGTTTTTTTTTTTAAGGTCAGCTTTCTAAGCCCTGCAGGATATGATTTTTTCTATACAAAAATATTTACAAAAAGAAAGGAATTGATACTGTGTGCCCCAGACTGTCAGATATATATGTACAAGAAGGTACAATGTACAAAACTCTAAATGTGATAAACAAAAACTTACCCACTGTCAGGTTCAAAAGTCACAGTTTCTCTTCGGCCTGACTTGTAGCAGGCGATGCAAATTATCGCCAGGACGATGACAACGAGCAGGGTTCCACCCACTGGTGCAGCAATGTAGATGATGAGCTTTATATCAAAAGAGTTGTCGTTTATCTCCATGGCAACACACTCTTGGGCCGTGAATGAATCCACTCTTAGGCTGCAGGCAGAATCGACTTCGTGGAGGTTCCCGTTCACATTCACCAGCGAGCCCCTCTGTTGCCATGCCAACAGGGTACAGGAGAACTCTTCTGTCTGATCTACCGAGTCGGTTTCAATTGTTCCTCGGAAAAGACTGGCTCCGGTGATATCTTCGCTGCATTTCAGGGAATCAACTGTGATGGTACCCAACGGAACAGAGCACTGACAGTCGTCCTCAATGACTCTAACAAGGTCTTCAGCAAAGGAGCTTGAGATACTCTCCATCGTCGACGCGTCCCACTCTTGGCAGTTGGTGGTCAACACCCTCGCTTGGAAGAGCATGGTAGTACTGCTGACTTCAGGGCAGGTTGTTGGAGAAGGGATGACGGTGGAACCCTCCACGATCTCGATGATCTCAGAATCAGTCACATCCATGTATGTCACCATACACACATACTGTCCTGTTGCAGATGCACTGAAGCCGTCGTCGATTCTCAATCTTGCAATAACGATCCCACCGGGGTTTTCCGTCATAATCGAGCTGACCCCAAGAGGGAGGGGCGCATCCACCCTCGCCCACTCAATCATAGGTGCTGGCCAAGCGAAACCGTGGCATGTGAGAACGTCACCGGCGTGTCCAGTCGGGACGGAGTAGGCAGTGAACGCAGAGGGAGATTGGCCGACCATGACTGGGTCCACAGGGTAGATGCTGTTGATGACGGGAGTGGCTGAGTGGGAAGATGATGAAACAGCACTGTGAATGCCATGTAACTGGCGTTGTTGTGAAACTGAATGGTCTACTCTTTTTCTTTAGAGAAACAATCATGAGATGATATTGACTAATGTGCAGATAAAAGGACTACTCACCTTGCACAATGAGGTTTAAGGTCGCGATACTCGTCCCAAATGCATTAGTCGAGGTACACTTGTACATCCCCGAATCAGTATACACCAGTGGTCTCTGCCACTGCAGCTCTCGAGCTTCCTGTTCCCTGCTGGCATCCGCTAGGATAACGTCCGCTGGAAGGCTGGAGCCTGCATGGACGTCGGAGAAGACTCCCTCGTATACCCAGGTGATGGACGGGGTCGGGTGGCCACTGGAGGTACAGGTGAATAGGGGGGCCGTGTCTCCCTCCATGAGAGACAGGGAGAGGGTCGTGGAGGAGCTTTGCTGAAAGCTTACTCTAGCCAAGGGCGAATCTGGATGGAAGAAGAGAGGGAATGGACTATGCAGCGATATATTATCACCCTCTTCTTTAATAGTACCATAAGCTTGCTATGACTTACCATTGACGTAAAGTGTGGCAGAGTCTGTTGCCATGCCGACCAAGTTCTGTACAGAGCAGACGTATGTTCCAGCGAGGGAAGTAGTTACACTGTCAATGATTAGGTTGTTCCCACTCTGGCGGACACCGTCAGGCAAGTCCAGACCACCGTCCAGGTTCCATACCACTACCAAAGTCCCCTCACCTCCAGCAATGCACTGGATCTGGGCCGGCTCTCCATTGTTTTTAGTAAGAGTATCAGGAGTCGCAGAGGCAGAGGGGGAATCTGTGGAATGGAATTCAAAAAATGATACTGCACCACAGACAACCAGTTCCATTCCTGAAACAGAAACTAACCCTCAGATAAAACAAAACTGACTAAGTGTAAGCTCTCGTCTCTATTCTATGCCAAGTGAAACTACTTGCATGTACTGCTTCCTAATATGGTCGTTGTATATGTACACGTACAAACCCATACATTCCTTTGAACAACAGATGAAGAGCGTGCAATCCATTAGCTTACATGTGATCACCAATAGACCCTTTACCATTATGATGTAATGGGGGGTAAAAGTGAGCACTAAATGGAGAAAACACAAGCAAACGTGCTTTGATGTAGTTTTCTTGTACGAAAACATAAGAATATGCTTGTTTTACATGCGTTTTCCTGTCTGTATTTTCTCCATTTATATTAGTGCTCATTTTACCCCCATTACATCATAATGGTAAAGGGTCCATTCATGCATACCTGGAATGTCTAGGAGGATGCTGTCTCTGGCCGTCTGGTTCCCAATGGCTGCCACCACCTCATACGTGCCCAATACGCTTGTGTCTACATTGTCGATGTGCAGCACCCTCCGGTCATTGCTGAAGGAAAATCGCGTGTCTGCTGACGGGTCTACCAGCGAGCCTCCGTAGTACCACTGTATGCTGTCATCGGTGGGGTGGGCAAAGATGTTGGCAGTGATGGTTGTGCTGGTGCCTCCCAGGACGAACTGGGTCTCTTCTGGGATGTAGACAGCTGGGTTGCCTGGTGAGGGGAAGGAGGAAGGGAGAAGACAGAGAGAGAGGGATGGATGAGAGGGAGGGAAGAGAGAAGGGAAGAAGGGAGGGAGAGGGGGAGGGAGGGAGGGAAGAAGGGAGGGAGGGAAGAAGGGAGGGAGAGAGGGAGGGAGGGAGAGAGAGAGTGAGAGTGAGAGAGAGAGAGGGACAGAACAAGGAAGAAGATAATCAGAATGCTTTCACAATAATTTTATTTGTAAAAAAAGGATCCAGGGAGGTCCCTTACAAGCTGCTCCGGAAGCTAACACAATAAGAACCAGGACATCCATCAAAACATTCAAACACTCAAACAAAAGAAGTGAAACTATTATCCCACAAAATTTCCAAACTCTCACTGTTGGTTATGAAGACAGCCTCTTGCACGGGATTATTGGTGTTGTCCAGGAGGTCAGTTGTGCAGGTGTAGATGGAGAGAACGCCAACATTAAAGTTCTGAATGTACAATATCTGGGCAGTGCGGCTGTGGTCCGGCTCCTGGTATATCTGGTTTTGCGAGTCTGACGGGATATCCAAGCCGTTTGACGATGTCCATTCTAGTGTTCCCGAGCCAAAGCATTCTATCCTCACACTGGAACCCTCTTCAACGAAGAGTAAATCAGTGAACGATTCGAGCTGACTATCAACATAAGCTTCAAGCATTAGGGCAGCTGAGTATGTGTGTGTGAAAGGAAAGAGGAGGAGGTATGGAACAGTGAACAGCAGTCTCAGTCCCAAGTTGAATGTGTGGAATCAAATTTAAGAGCTGACAGATGTAATCCCCAAGTCACATTCTCGGATACAAGTCCAGGCAACTTGTAACCCCCTCCCCCTTCTCCCCTCCCCCTCCCCGCAGTGTAGCACTAAAGGGCTACTTTTATCAAACTTACGAATGACAGAGATCTCAGCAAACTGAGAGTGCACCACAGTGGTCACTGTGTTGTCTGCTGAGCAGCGGTAGCGTCCCATGTCCATGTAGCGAACTGTGCTGATGGTCAGGGTACTCACCACCTTTAGAATGGAGATTACTACATAGAATGTCACATGATCAAACATAGAACGTCACATGATCAAACATAGAACATCGCATGATCAAATGTAGTATGTCACATGATCAAACATAGAATGTCGTGTGATCAAACATAAAATAATCTCTACTGACATCATATGAAAGTCATGTGACTTCTACATAATTACAGACTAGCTATCACACTATAAACTGTACCCACCATTCCGTTGGTCTCTGAAGGATTTGTGTTATGTGAGACAGGCAGGTCCTCGCCCCCTTCTCTCTCCCAGGTGATGGCTGGAAGTGGGCGGCCAGTGGCAGTGCAGCTCAGAATCACCTCCGTCCACTCTTCTACCCCGAGGCGGTTCTGAGGGTGCTGGGTGATGTTTGAGGGGACTGTATGTGTGAGTATGTGCATGTGTGTGTGTGTGTGTGTACACAGTATTATCTACTTTGAATACTATTTTCTATGGCTGTGAGAGCTTGAACATCAATTTCATCTGGTGCAGTGATTTTTTTTCACCGCAGCTTAAGCTAGACGAAGGGCGCATCAAGCCGCCGAAGGCTGCCTTCGGTGGCTCGATGCGCCCTTGGCTAGACTGTGTGCTTTCGTTCACTGTCTGCATCACCGCACTTCACACAAGTAGGTTCGGAAATTTACGAGTCCATCCATAAACAAAAACTCCACAGAAGAGCTAACACATCAGCGTGTGTGGCTACAGGACCACCCAGAGCTCCCAAGGAATGTACCCAACAATAATGGGATATCAGACACCTTATAATGTTTTGCTGATTATCGCACATTAGTTGCAGTAAGATAATCCCTTGAGCAGCGCCTGCCTTAAATTACTTTGCAACTGATTCCCAATGACTTAATTGGGTTATACTTCTCACGATCACGTACACACACAAATATGATAAAGATGGACAGTAGTTGGAATTACATAGCTGCCGAGATTACCGAAGCCTGTTACAAACATGTGCCATGTACTAACAGTGTAAAGAAACCCACTGACACATACGTAGGGTGAAGGTCCAAGCATGGGTCTGCCTCTGGTACCTAATTACATGTACATGTAGTTACATGCTAGACTGACTGACTGTGTGAGGCTATCTTCTAATGGCCTCAGTCCCAGGCTCTCACTCCTCCCTCGTTTTTTAGAGGAGTGAGCCTCGGACCAAGGCTAATCTTCTAACAGATTTCCATCATTTGGCAGGTATGTACTTGTATGAACATGCTCAAAAGATGTTATTTTACGAGAGAGAGAGAGAGAGAGAGGGTAGAATTTCACGATACTTTGACTTACAGTAGATTTCCAGTTCAATGGTGTCCGATGATGTGAGAAACAGGCTCGCGGCTGGCATAACAGGTATCCTAACTTGGCACCTGTAGATCCCAGCACTGGAATTTTGGACATTCTGCAGTATCACCCTTCGTCTGCTGTCTTGGAATGTTGCGGTCGACTCGGTGAGCTCGTTTCCGTCTGGTCCAAACCAGGTTATCCAGTTGCTAAGGATGGGCGGGATGCCGGCCACATACACCTCCAGGTCTACAGATTGACCCAACACTACTGCCTTTGTATCTTCCACGGCACAGACTGCTGGGTTGCCTGAGGGGAGGGGAGGGGAGGGGAGGGGAGGGGAGGGGAGGGGAGAGGAGAGGAGAGGAGAGGAGAGGAGAGGAGAGGAGAGGGAGGGGAGGGGAGGGTGGTTTATGGCCTTGCCTATAAAAATTGGAGGATTCAAACAGATATTATTCAATACATTGCTGCTAGTTACGGTACCTACATTCCTTAGTCATTCACAGTAACACTAGGTTCTGTAGTAAAAGAAGCTTGAAAGTAAGGCTATAGTTCTTGCACACTTACTGTTTGTGATGTTCAGAGCCGTTTGTTCGCCTGTGGACCCATCCACACAGAAATAAACTCCAAGATCTGGATATTCTGGTATCCCAAACTCAAGTCGCTTCCCATTTGTAAGGGTGGTCAGTTGCAAGGTACTTGAAACATCTTCCCTGATCCAAACTATCTGGGATCCATTATTCGCGGTGGTGTTACAGTCAAAGCTGAAGGCTGGGCCGTTCTGCCCCACACCTAATTCTACTGTGGCCACGCCTTCAACTTCCCACGTTTGAGTTCCAGCCATGTCATCATCTGTGCTCTGGAATATAATCCTCGTCTGGTAGAACCTTAATCTTGCTGTAGATGGGAAGAGGGTGGGTAGGGGAGGGGAGGGAGGGAGGGGAGGGTGGGTAGGGGAGGGAGGGGAAGGGAGGGAGGGGGAGAGGGGGAAGAGAAAAGAGTCTAATTATATACATGGACATTTGTATGGAAATGGCAGCTGATACCAGAATCATGGTTGGAAGCTTTCCCGAGTACATTCACAGCTGTTGGGAATGGGCCATTCATACCAGCTGGTATCCCATAGCAACATGATACACAAAAGAGCTGGCTACCCACTGTATTGACTACTATTGCCGAAAAACATTGCAGGCTGTTGACAGAGGTGACACTCTATTTGAATGATTAAGACTTCCCTACATGAATACCGAGTGTGAATATCTATTGGTAGTCTGGCGAGAGTACATTCATCTGGTGAAGGCTGAACTCACCCGATATACATGGGACGAACAGATGTACTAGGAGTGTAGGAGGCATGTGACTGTACACGCACTTAGTGGGGGAAGCACGAACAGCCCCCCCCCCCCCCTACCCCCTCCTCCCTTTCGCTCCCCTGTTTGTGTACACACTCTGCCCACACGGCTGCGCTATGCTCATTTACGGACTGGCATTCTAGCACAAGCGCATTCAGGAAGTTGTAACAAAGCACTCCTATAAGGAGAAGGTGCTTCTCTGATCGTGTGAGAAATTACAGGTGTTTGTGTTTACGGCAGTAGTTTTTATGCCCAGAAAAACAAACAGTCAATTATGTTCTTTGTGCGTGAAGTACCAGGTGAGTTTTATAGCTAGAGACCTAGCAAACCCATATGCTTGGGACAAAATGCTTTGCCTAACAGTGAGAGACACTTCGTACACAGTAGCCTTTCTCCCAGATTTCACTCCATAACAAACCAAAAAACAACTGTTAAAAAAAAACAGTGGTGTCTGGGAATGAGGCTAGGGTATAGCAGAATGGAGCCTGGGAATGTAGCTTATAGGTATAGCAGAATGGAGCCTGGGAATGAGGCTAAGATACAGCAGAATTGAGGCTAGGAATGAAGCTAGGATATAGCAGAATGGAGCCTGGGAATGAGGCTACCATGTATGCTGCTTAGAGCCTATACTCGAGAAGGAGGCTATGCTACGCACACTACAGGAGACTCCAGCCCAGCCCAGCCCACTTTGCTGCAACTTCAGCCCCGACTTCTGAATTCCATTGGGCAGGAGGAAAGGGCTCACAGTACAGCGTCCTGACTAATGCCTGCTGGGGGTGTAACATAACCTGGGGAGATAAACACTCATCGGAATGAATCCCATTGGCTGAAAATCACTAGTCTCTTGTCGTAACTTTGAGACAGTATAAATACAATTGGGACGTCTGTTTGTCTGAAATGAAAGCTGATGGTGCACATAGGAGACGTTTAAATTCATGCAAGGATCTCTTGACATCAAAACAGTTCACAGTGTTAAAATGTAAACAAACTTGGGGTACTGTGTGACTTTTTCATGGCACACCCCCTTTTACATCCTACACACACACTTTTTCTGTAAACAATAACTCCCTATTGAGGATGTCCACTGTGCCATGTGGGCAAAACAAATGGTGATGAGCTTTACCAAGTAACATGTGTACGTGTTGGGCAAGCCTGTTCACATTCCACCCTTACAAGAAAACAGTGATTCTCATGTACAAGAACAATGTTCCAGTGTTGTATATGTATTATACTAACACTATGTAGGTACCTACACTAAGTACAAAGCAAGAAAAGGCTCTTGGACCACAGACAGGTTCTTTGTTTCAAAAACAAAACTAAATTGTAAACAGCAATGTTGTGTCCCAGGGCACCCCTCCTTAAGCCAAAATTACCTGCTGTCCAATCTAGTTCTGATTGTGGCTACATCAGTTACACCATAATCTCATTTACTACATGTCATTCAAGTGGGCAGAGCTATATCCCCACAGTTATGCCAGACAATACAGTGTCGTGTGGAGCCAACATGGCATACTATCGGTCACTCCCTCGCAGTCATATGGGCACAGCCTGTACACTACCAGAATAAACACACAATCAGTTGATATGGCTGCATCTTTTTCGCATACCAGCTGCCCAGCTGTGGATACCTAGCTGCTTATATGTGTAGGTGTACCTGCTAAGTGTTGGTCTAAACTGTTTTGCACATACTTGAATTAATACACAACTAGTGTATAACGTATTTGCCTAAACTCTAAATAGATCTGCAAGAAATATAAGCCCATACGTAAAATATAAATGCGGCAGATATTTCAATCATCTGAGTTTCTGACATAGCTGGGAGCACACATTTGGGTGTTTATGTTTGCCATAGAGGTGTTGATTGCCTGCCACTAAAGGCTGAGCAGTATACCTAGTGTTGACAGCAACACTTTGGGTGAGAAGTGTGTTAATTAATTACTGCGAATACAAGATTGCCACTTTAATATATGAATGTATAGTGACAAAACAATACTTCTGCCAACAGCACAGATAATTTCTCTAGCACATACGCTGGTTTAAAACATCACACCTTCAGCTTTGTAACAGCACAGACAGTACCGTAGGAGTATGGTAGCAGCTAAGCGACCCAAGGTTGCATAACAGAACTTTGCATTGTCTACTACAAGGTCAACCCCACGGGTCAGCTAGCCATTGCAATACAAAATATCGACGCCAGACACACAAAGAAACAAGTCCTATACGCTTAATAAGTACTGTAGGATCTGCTGCAAAATCTTTACGAGTCTTGCTCTTGTAAGGATGCAAACCACTTGAAAACCAGCAGACCGTGGCCAATTGATTACTGTCTTGGGGAACATAATCGCGACCCAATCTTTTCATAGCTGCTCTTCACAACTCACTCCAGGCACCACCCAGTTTCTAGATGATCCTACCACGGTAGCTAGCTAAAGCGCAGCAGCTCCCCAGTCTAAGTTTGGGACACGTGCGCCATTTTATGACCTTATCTCTGTATTGATATGCGCACTCACCCGTTGCAGGGCACGATAACAGTGCTAATAGGATAAGCCCACTCCATAGTAGTAGCCTCTGCATTTTTCCAAGTGAGTAGCTCCAAACCAAGGGCATCGAAGCTGTAAAATATCCGTTCGTTGACAACTCAGCACTTCACGCTCGATTAGGCTGGTATTATTTCAGAGGCAGCGATGAACTAGCTACAATTGTGCGCTCGAAAGCACCAAACTACTAACATAAAAACTTAATAGAGTACTCGCAAGCGCGTACATTGGTTTACTTTGCAGAGTGCAGCCTTACATATACACACACGTACATGCAGTTTCCGGAAATAATGAATGGTATTCGAACAATGAATTTCTGCATGTGATGGGGGAGGGGCTCGTGAAGGGGAGAAGGGAGACGGTGGTGAACACAAGAAGGCATGAATAAAGGAAAACTGTTAGCATATTTAGACCTCCACTTGAGAGGAACTAGAGATTCATAAACTGTCCTGCTAGTGTCGAGTTCTGTCTCGTCTCTGTCTCTGCTGTTGTTTCTTATTCTCCTCTCGCCGTCTCTTGTTAATGGGGTTCCGGGGATCGTAGATGTCGTACGTGTCCTCGTTTTGCACGCTGGCATCCTTGGTAGCGACTGGCTGGTCGTCCTCAAAGGCTAGGCGGTGGCTCAACCTGCAGAAGAGAAACGAGAGAGGTGTGTTAGGGGGACATCATTAACACACCCTGCACACCTATGACCAAAGAACGTCTCATCCCTGCAGGAGAAGAGGGCGATGGCTTCGGACTTGCATCAGCTTCATCCAGACAGAGATTATTTCTGTCATCCCATCTTAATCAACAGGCTGATTAGTGCAATATACTCACACCCAGAAGCTGATATAGTGAGACATTGACAGGTGTAGAATTCATTAACATGTTAGGGATAAACAGATAGTAGGTCCGTGTTTCCTCCCACTTAGAAAAATCGAGAACAATTTTTTTTTCTGGAGTGAGACTGTAACCCTCATTCCCAGACTCTCCCTTTCAGCTTTTCATCGCTTGCATAAGCAGCGAAATGCTGGAGGGGGAGAGACTCGATCGGAAAGAGGCTAGCTATGAGCAGCCCAACACACCCAGTACAATACATAATCATGGCATTGACAGCTGTTGTGGCATTCGCCCACAGCTATACAGACCCCAGCACATAGCTGCATGTACACGCACATACACACACACACACGCAAAAAGCATGTATACACAGATTAATAGACTTAATTTTGCACAGGTGCCAAGCCAGAGCATTCAATGTCATGGAAACCACATGCCAGATATTCTCAGTAAATTTAATACGGCCCCTCGGTAAATAGAACACCTGCCACTCTTCACTACTGCCCAGTTACACACCTGCAGCTAAAGTCTGACATAAACAAAGTTGGTACTGCACAAGATACACTAGAGAAAGAGTGGTTGCTAAAAGTGGGTGGATCTAAGACAAGGGTTGCTAATAGTGGGTGGATCTCAGTTGCCTTTGCCATAATAGTGGTCTTCACTTAAAGTATGTACAGTTGAAACTTACAAAATCAAAATTCCGCTTTATATTGGAGCTTTACATAGTTATGTTCGATAAGCAACTGGCGATGCAAGCATTAGGCTACCTTGGACCCATTCCAATATTAGGCTGCCTTCGAGTCATTCTAATGTTAGGCTACCTCAAACCCATTGGCTGCCTTCGAGCCATTCTAATGTTAGGCTACCTCAAACCCATTCCAATATTAGGCTGCCTTCGAGCCATTCTAATGTTAGGCTACCTTAGACCCATTCCAATATTAGGCTGCCTTAGATCCATTCCAATATTAGGCTGCCATTGCACTTTACTTGAAACAAAGCTAATTCGAACGGTGTACAAAACACTATTGAATGAATAGATGTATTGCGAGTAGAGATGTTGAATAGAGCACCTCTCAGACTATTGCACTGAGTGCTGCGTGGAATGCAAATGAGACCTCCAGGAATGCAGTTCTCACTTGGTATGATGTTTCTCACTTGAGAGTGTTATGGTCCGTAGTGAATGAAGTGTGGTATCAAGTTTGCTAAATTATCTCTTCAACAGCTGTAACCCACACCCAGTAACTGTTTCAAATTCCAGGCCACTCCACAGTGGAGGGTGTATGTGGTTTACTGTATAGGCAGCGCTAGAGAGGGCAGGGTGCTCAAATACAACTACCGGGTTCGAGTAGTGGTGCTATAGAACGTAATACATCAAGTCGCTACGGGCGGTTAAGCAGGAGTTAAAAAGATACGGCCATTAGGCCTTAATGGCCTGCTATTACAGCTGCTGTATCATTTGTCCTCAAGTAACTACATGCAGGTACTTTGTATGCTTCAAATGAGCCAGAAACAGCTGTGGAACGGGAGTTGGTATACACAACAGCACAGCAATGTGGTTAAATCCAAAGAAAGGTTTGCGTTCAAACGAGACCACTCTCTACCTCCTAACCTAACCGAATAACACAGCCGGAAACGTTTACAGTGTTAATAAAGCAATGGCCAAGAACCATTACAGTACCCCACCACTCAACAACTCACAACTGCCTAATGGTGCTAGCTAGGAAGGGATAGCCCAGCCATCCCCTCCACCAGCCATCCCCTCCACCCCACAGGGCCCAGCCATCCCCTCCACCCCACAGGGCGCAGCCATCCCCTCCACCCCACAGGGCACAGCCATCCCCTCCACCCCACAGGGCCCAGCCATCCCCTCCACCCCACAGGGCGCAGCCATCCCCTCCACCCCACAGGACGCTGCTTAATTTACAAAACGTAACTAAGTTAAACTTCAAAAAGATGTACCTCATTGTTACAAGCTCCATTTACAGCATGTATTGAGAACCAGCTGCAAATGTGGGTGGACACAAAAGGGGGCGTAGCTGCAGCAATGCTAATGACAGGGCCTTTGAGTATAAAATGCCTTTCGTTGCTGGCATTTTCCCAGCACCGAGACAAGATTTGGAGGAGTCCCAAGTTCCCAACCCACACCCTACCAGATGCCAAGGCGTCTCAAGGTGTTCCTATGTGTGATCAGACACAATCTCCCGCCCTTCGTAGCACAGATTTCTTTAATTGGTAGCTATTTTTACTGTGAGCAATTGCAGCCTTTAAGTCACTCGTGTGCATAGGGATGTGCTTGCATCACTTCCCCATTACGTGAAACGGTCTGTGGGAGTGACTGCCCCCAATGTACCGAGAACCCAGTAGGTATGTGTGCAGGCATGGCATTGGAAGGGTTGCTACTGTCATGGAAGCCCCTGTGATGTAGGGATGAAAGCTGGGTTCATGCATGGACGTATTACGTATCCAAAAATGTTCGGTGCCTGATTGATTGCTTAATTTGTGGTTTATTGCCACACTCGCTTTGTCGGCTGCCGTATTGTAAAATTGCTACTTTGACTGTATAAAAAAGGTAGCATACTGTTTATGCTACAGCATATATGTATAGATATCAGATGCCTTTAGTTCTCAGGATTTTGACTCTCCAGAGAGCTCAGTTTGAAAGTAAAATTTTCATATTTTACTAAAACTACTGTGGCTGAGACAAAATTTCACAGAAAATGACTATAGATGGATCTTATAGCCCCTGTAAGGCAGAAGTACATTGTTTCCACTTTTCCAGGTCCATTGGTAATGTATTGGGTAAAGGCCTGTCATTAGCCATTGGTAATTTATTGGGTAAAGAGAGCTAGCAACGCAAATTGCCTCTTTGGATCTCATCGTGATCGCTCACAGAGTCCATCACAAGAGAACATGGGATGCTATACTCTGATAGTCTCGTTCTCAGGCTCCCCCCGTGCGGAATGTGAAGGCCTGGGAAAGAGGCTAATACTCCGACTTATGCGGTCAGTGACTGATAAACAATCCTTCAGTTGGGGAAATTAAAAAGGACACAGGAGTACAAACGAATTTCTTGGCTCTTGGAGAACATGCCTGGACTGGCATCCTCTCCTGCCACAAACCACAGACCACTTTATCCTGTGTATGTAAGGATTCGTGACCACTTTAGTGGGGGCAAGTAAGGTTTCCTGCACTCTACATCTACTTTTTGCAGTATATAGTAGAGCACTAATTAGTAGTAAGAGTGGCCACACAAAAAGTTCTTTAGAAGAACATGCACACACCTGTAGTCCACTGTGATGTGGCGGTTACAGTAGAAAATGCATAGTATTCCAGTGCATATTTCGAGCACATCACTGCGTTCAAAGTACTGTATCTCCGAACTCTCATTAAGGGTGGGGCTCATACGTGCAGCGTAGAAGCCTTATCAATATGAGGCTTCAACGCAGCACATATGAGCCCCGCCCTTAACGGAAGTTCAGAAATACATCACTTGAACACAGTGACGTGATCAAAATACGCAATCGGATAATGTTCACTTTCTACCCAGGACCGTGACATAGCTATAATTTTCAGTATAGACAACAGCACGATGTATGCACATGAATACTGGTATGTGCTCATGGATGGCATCCACTACAAGTACTCCGGAATGAAAAAAATTTGCTCTTACCAGCTTTTAGTTTCTTCTTCCGTCTTGTCCTCGTCCCCTTTGCTGTCTCCTTGGTGACCGGGCTCCTCTCCCTCTTCTTCCTCAGTGGGGGCTCGCGCCGAGAACAGCTTGGACTTAAATTTGGTCAGCAGCTCCAGAGTCTGTGCGTGTGTGTATGTGTGTGTGTATGTATGTATGTAGGTGCGTGTGTGTGTGTTAACACTGTATGAGTCCATCCAGCCCGTCTATATAATTATAGTAAAATCTGAGCCAGACACGCTGGGACCAGTCCAAGTGTCCTAATCATGAGAGGTATCCACACTAATAATGTTGATTAATACATACATGGCCCCAGGCCTCCCTCCTAATTACAGTGGCAACCATATCTCAGGTCTAAACATGTCACCATATCGCTAAAGTGCATCAGGTAGCTTGGTGCTGTTGACTCAAGTACATCGTCTAGTCTACAGATGCAGCTGCAATGTACTGCAGGTACACTTTACCTCAATTATAAACCAATCGCTAATGAAATTACTGACTGTCATTGATTGCAATATGCAACTGACCCCTGAGAACTCGAAACATATGTTTTGCAGGATTGCATTACATGACAACATGCGCCAAACACCTGTACCCTTGTCAGGGATGTACTGTCATGGGAAATCACACTGGCCATGGGAAAATGCCGGGAAAGGTTTGCACGAGTACACGGATCACATTGCAAGATTGGAACCAGAGAGAAGATTAGGACGGCTGTCAAGCAGGATTGGATTTCACTACTGACAAGTTTCAATAGAATGACTGAAAACTAGGATTGAAGTCTCTTGTCTAGCATTTCTGGGCACACACCTGTTGCTCTCTGCTGCCTCCTTTGCCCAGAGCTTTCTTTTTGCTCTTGTAGAGCGCTTGCTCCTTGCGCAGTGCTTTGACTGGCTCTGGTAGTCCTGTGTGTGTGTGTGTATGTGTGTGTGTGTGTGTGTGTGTGTGCAATACTAGCTAATGAGTTTCAGCTGCTTCTCAAAAAAGGGAGTGGACTCACATATTGCGTGTGGAGTATATGCATGCATGCATGTACATGTATGTCTACACATAAATTAAGTTGCTGCTTGAAGGCCACATCCTCCACACTTTGTTTACCAAAAGTTCACCTCTAGGCGACCCCATGAATACAATGCATCAATTAGATTAACCATTTAATGAATTAATTAATTGTCCCATCGCCTTTCAAATTAAAAGTAGTTCACTTTTGGATTAAGCAATGCAGGAGAGATGTCTAAAAGGAAACCTAGAACGAGTCAGATAATAAAACTGGGTGGCATAATCTCCATAATTCCAAATTAGGGTTGTCATTAGTCGGACAATGAAATATTTACATTGCCAAAAGGGCCCTTGGTTTAAAGGAATTACAGTGGTGCATGATCAAGACTGACTTGATTTGCCATACATTTGACTTACTTATGGCCTTCCCCCCTCCTTTGTATCACTGTCTACTGCTGCGTTTCTGTACTAAGTGAATTAATACAGAGTTCACTTCTAGTGACGTAGATAGAGGTTGCTAGAGTGAGCGCCATTAAGAGCTTTGTATACAGTGCCTGGGTACAAGCTAGTGCTTGGTCAGCAGTGTATAGTCTAGACACTTGGCAATTTTTTTTGCAGCCATGGCCTATGAAAAGAGTTGCCAGGGGAGAGGCCTAGCCTCGTACCCAGGCCTCCCCTCGCAGCTTTTTTCGCAACCGTGGAAAAAAACGCGTTTTTTTCCACGGTTGCGAAAAAAGCTGCGAGGGGAGGCCTGGGTACGAGGCTAGGTATGAGGCCAACTTGGTTCCAAACCTGGGTATGAGACTTGGTGGGAGCGCTTGTGATCAGAATTGCTTCCCAGACCAACAACTTACATATACATAGCCAATATTATTAGTACCACCATCCATTGTGGTGTCTCGTTAGAGGAACAGTACAGAGGGGATGACTTCCTAATTATGTATTGGCAAACAATGGGGGCTGTGGCTAATCGATGGACTGATCCTCTCTGCGGTATAGGGAGGAGGGGTGATGCTACATCCACCCTGAAATTGTCAGAGAATTGCTAGAGAATTATCAGCGATTATCTGAGTATGCACAGAAACTTTGTTGTGAAGCAGATGTATGGGCTCCTGGGTATGAAAGTGCTTCTCTGCCTGCCTGATGTCAAATAAACCCCCTACATTCTGAAGTACTGCACACAGACCGCACTCACAGCCCTCAGTATACTATGCATCTCCATCTGGTTTAACTACCACACCCTTGACCAGGAGATTTAGGGTCAGAGTTCAAGTGGAATCTCTGCAACAGTTATACACAACAGGTGGTGCCATGGACTTATGGCTAGAGAATGGAGTCTAAAACTCCTTCCACTTATAAATTATTCTATTAAGAGGATTGTTTCTTACTCATGTCTCGAATGTGAGCCTCTAAAATGTTTATCTTAGAGCTACAGCTGGTGCTACATTGCATAATATTGTACTATTCATTTCAAGGCTGTTACCATAGAAACAGTAAATAATAAACAGTTTGTACTACTGCACAGACAGCAGTGTTTATAAGCCTGCTCCTAACCTAATTTTCGAGAGCAGGAACACTGAAAAAAATCCCTCCAAAGGGTAAACTAATTTCTGTTCCACAGGCAGAACTTGAAGCTGTAAAAACAAACACTAAAGCTAGATATTTGTTCGTAAGGAGCTTTTGGAATACTGAACAATGTATTGCTAAAGCAAAGTGTGATAAACTCTAGACCAATATCCTGATGAACTATTGTAGCCTTGCACCCAAGCCTCGCCAGCCTGAACGCACATCACAGCAAAATCTGGGCGGTGATGGGCGTGAGGCTGTAATATCGTACCATCACATTTTATTTACAAGACGAAAATATGCGTTGATGGGTTTTTCTACGGAGGAACTGGACCCTCCTGCAAACTCTGCCTCCACTGCTAGAGTTCATTTCTTCCAACGTCTTTCGCGCACCTCTCCCAGTGCCCACAGCGGCATGTTCATTACATTGAGATCCAGACCATGAATGCTCAATTAGAAGATGTACGCACAAACCACTGGCGTCAACAACCTGACGTGGGTACCATTACCCATACAAATGGGATGTGTGGTTTAGGAGGGAAATAACTACAACCTAAAGCTACTACAAGACCAGCTGCTAGCCAGCACTGTCCAAACTCTGCAATAGTCACTGATATACAACTACCCTCTCCCACAACCCCCAAGCCAATAGCTCCACATAGTTGCAGAGCTAGACTACAGGACACACACACACACTCCTACACATGGTGCACTACAACAGTGAGTAATGAGGTCATGAATGTGATTGGTTGGCCCTGTGTACGTGTGGTAGTGTGGTATTCGTAGTACATGTAGTATGGAGGCATTTGACACTTACCACTGTCCCAGGCAGAGTTTAATGTCAATAATTTGTTATCAAAGATGTTGTAGGAGATATAGCTACCAGACTAGGTTTGATAGTAAGTTACTGAGAGACAAACACACAGACACACATGCACACTAGTTGCCACACACAGAGCCTAGCTAGTCATTAACCACACTCCAGAGTCTGATAATGCCTTTCAGAGATGTTGTAAGAGATACACCAGGTATGCTACCACTCTGGGAGAATCAGTTAAACATCTTGACTGCCACACACACACACACACACACACACACATATTGTAGCACATGTTAAGCCACTGATAAACCAGTATGACATGTCCTGGGTGAGCCATTATCCAACCACACACACACACATATACAGCCTCATTAACATGTCAAGAGGCTTAGAGGAGTAGGGATGACTTTTATTTTTGCTGATCATAAAATGCTAAATTTTGTTGTTGTTGTTGTTGTTATACATGTGGTGATCCTGGGTGGAAGTGAACGTTTATTGTGTCGTGTGTTTTGATTGTGTCACTGCGTTCAAAGTGCTGCATCTTTGAACTTCCGTTAAGGGCGGGGCTCATATACGCTGCGTAGAAGCCTCACTGTATCGATTAATCTTTGAATCATTAAAGGCGGGGCTCACACACACTAGCTGCGTAGAAGCGTCAATGTATGAGGCTTTTATGCAGCACGTATGAGCCCCACCCTTAACCTTAACAAATGTTCATAGATACAGCACTTTGAATGCAGTGACGTGACAAAAATATGCAATGGAGCAATGTTCGTTTTCTACCTGAGACTATAGCCACGCATGATAATATGCTAAAACTCTAATACCTCCTCTCGTGGGGTTTTAAATCAGCCAATACTGGTCACTGCAAATTAATACAAAAATGCTTGCTATTTATTTTCACAATGAATAATAATTTTGAAGTGTAGCCGTGAACCTAGGCCTTCCTCAAAGGCTCCTAATACGGGCTAGAGTCACATGAGAGTCAGGCAATAATCATTGGTAATGAGGTCACATGTACATGAAGTACTGGATGTAATGATGTAATGATGACCTCATGAATACACTCATACGATGATGTCATAAGAACACTGGCAGTGATGATGTAATGATGTCTTTAGCTACCTAATATTAACCTCTCTTAAAGTAGCCTCGTTCCCAGGCCACATGGTAATATTCACAAGACTCTACTCCTCCCCTTGAAACAAGACTAGCCTCAAAGAGCCCACCTTCAAACTCATCGTTTGCTTGCTTGTCTTTCTCTGTTTCCACCCTCACCCTCCTCCTCTTGGCTTCATGGAGCTCCCGCTTCAGTTGCTCCGACTCACGACGCAACTCCTCCCTGCAAGTGTGTGTGTGTGTGTGTGAGGGAGAGAGAGGGAGAGTGTGTGTGTGTGTGAGAGAGAGAGAGAGAGGGTGTGTGTGTGTGTGTGTGTGTGTGTGTGAGAGAGAGAGAGAGAGGGTGTGTGTGTGTGTGTGTGTGTGTGTGAGAGAGAGAGAGAGGGTATGTGTGTGCATGTGCGTGTGTGTGTGAGGGAGAGAGAAAGAGAGAGAGTCCATGTGTATCTGTGAAAATTGACTTAGCTCCCATCCAATTAAGGGAAATCCCTGAGTCTTGTTTATTTCCTAATATTCCAGCCCACCTGCTCCTTTATGGCTGCCGTCTCGACACTGAAGCCACATCGGACTAATATACTGTTTTTGATTGGCAATTTGATGATATTTTTGATGTGAATATTTAAGGTCTGGTTGGAATTGAAGAAACTTCATAAGCATGACAGTCAATTACTGTATAGCACAGACCTTGATAGAATAATTTGATGTCTTCAATGAAATTAATAATGGAATTACAGTTCTTCTTACAGCAATGAGATATTTCTACCCCAGCCCGGTTCCCAAGTAGTTTATTTCAAGCCTTGAGGTGTGCACTCAGTGACAGAAGATATAGTCGGGTCAAAACACGTAGCACTTTCATATCAATCTATTGACTGTGCCAACTGTGTTGTTGCAATAAGGATCGTCTACCCATAATCTGAAATACTACCTCTTTCTTATGAAACACACACCACAAAAGATACATTGTCAAAATTCTATAAACAGGGCTGCCACCCCTCCCAAGCAACTTCAGCGCCCATATGCTCCAGCAGAGGGAGATGGCATCACGCCTCGCATTCGCAAGTCTCAACTGTTGAACTCCATGCATACGTTAAGTAAGTATGAAACCGATAATTGGTCAAAAAATGCAAACTTGTTTTGCCTGTCAAGTGCCTCCAGACTTGGCCGCTAGGATGCCTACATTCATTGTTCTATACTTGACGAGAGCACTCGCCATAAAAAACCCCACACTATTTTGTTTACTCTCTACCCAAACAACCAGAAAACACCCTAGAAATACTACGCCATACATAGTCTGGACATCCCACACAACCATTTAAGTGCCACCATATGCTGCAATTCCCCCCCCCCCTGCATACATACATCAGCAAATTCTCAGTAATCCAATTAAGCACAGAAGATGAATTATAATTAGTGTATTATGGGATCTGCATCCTGTAAGTAGGTGTGGATGCACTGTTTGCCGTTACCCCGAGGGCAGGTGTGGATGCACTGTTTGCCGTTACCCCGAGGGCAGGTAGGGCCACTGTTTGCCGTTTGGAGTGGATGCACTGTGCCGTTACCCCGAGGGCTGGAGTGGATGCACTGCCGTTACCCCGAGGGCGGAGTGGATGCACTGTTTGCCGTTACCCCGAGGGCTGGAGTGGATGCTATAATACATGACTCACCTACTACTGTAAAAGTGCACAATTGGATCAACCCAGAATCACACAATGGTACACCACGTGAGTTTCAGTAGAACACACATACTTGGGTCCATACTTTACACTGCACTGTGTACCTATGTATACATACGCGGGAGTGCTAAGTGCTCGTATCGATATGGTTCTCAGAAATGAGATCACCTCGAAAGTGCACTATGTGCAATGTTCGCAGAACAACTCGACAAGACAGCGTCTCATGAGTCCGACAATGAGCACATAGCCGACCCGGCCGACCCGGTGATGTAATAGGGTGAGAAACTCCCACGATATCTTTTAATCGAATTCACGCTTCGCAAGCTCCCAGCACAATAATGTTTAGAGCACAAGACACAAATATTCTCCAGCACCCACAGATACCAGAGTTGGTTGTGTACTATGCGGACTGTAGTAGAATGCATACTGATATTACAGCGGTGGTTTACACACTGGACAATTTCACTCTGCACCATGAAACGCTATACTACATCTAAGGTGACCAGCCCACATACAGAGTGAGGTTGTACTGCTTCTCACATGGGCCTCAGGGCTGGTAGCACTGGTGTGATGTGAGTGGCTTATCTCTAAAATATACCGAGGAAATGCTACACTACTTCAGAAGTCTTGCTCTGACTCAGAGAGCAACATTAATATGTCTGGAGGGGTAATTCTAGACTGTTCTCCTTGGGCACATGATCTGATGTTGTCGGTGCAGGGGGATTTTAGTCTCGTGCTCAGATGTTCTTTCGCCGTGGGGACGTGAATGTCTGGGCACGAGACTAGGGGGATTTGTGGGCAGGTAGAGTCAGGTTGAAGTTTGTGGCTCCTATCAAATCTGAGAGATTATTGAAATTTTGAAAGCAAGACAGATTTCATCCAAAAATGGAAGAGGCTGTCTTCCGTTATTGGAAGTGAATTCGTTTTTGGATCTGTCCTCTTATACCAAGAGCGCATAAACTCTTTTATGCGCTCTTGTCTTATAACTGGTACTGCAGACCTTACAACAGCTCACGCGTCCTGAGCTAATTGTCTATATAAGTACACAGGTTGCAGGTTGGTTGTCTAGGCAACAGGCTGACAGTTGTAAACTGTTAGGCCTAACCTAATTAAGCACTTGAGAGCCGTAAGGCCTTACCCAATATTAGTACATGTAGGTGTTTGCCAAAATGTGATTCATCTTCTGTGCTTAATAAGAATTTGCTGACTACAACAGCTGTATGTACTCTCTTGTGAGAAGGATGCAAACTACTGACTCCTGCCCACGAACTAGTATTCATATTACTGAAGGCATAAAATGCCTAAGAAGCAAGATTCTTCTCATTCAAAATGGCTTCCAGCTTCCTAGAGCTATACAGTACACTACCCCAGGTCAATTCTTCACTTTACATGGGGTCACCCATTAAGTAAGCTAATTGAGCACCTAATATCCATATTAAAATTCCGGACACTCCTAAGCTTCGTACCCACAGTTCTATGGCTCTTCTAGCTAGCCACACAAAAAAGTCGTCCGAGTCTGCTATATACCCCAGGCTAAGGGATGCCGGCAACCACTTGATGGTTGGAATGGGACTTGATGGTTGGAATGGGGCAACAGCCAGAACACGGGTATACATAATTCGCTCCAAAAACAGCAGTTCAGGACTGAGATACGCAAGAAACGGACCTAAAATACGATGGGATACACCACCAGGAACAAGCAGTAAAAATGACAGCTAGGTCTGAAAACATGGTCTTCAATTTTTTAAAGGCGCCATTCCTACGGGGATCCACCACCCTTTCCAACTCCTCTCAGGCTTACTGGTCTTAATAGGCGGTATCTCCCCTCAGTGAGAGGTCTGCCCAGAGTCTGCAACAGGGGCATCCCCCCCCCCTAAGTGAGAGGTATGCCCAGAGTCTACAACAGGGTACCCCCCCCCCAATCAGAAGTCTGCCCAGAGTCTACAACAGGGGTACCCCCCCCAATGAGAAGTCTACCCAGAGTCTACAATAGGGGCATCTCCCCTCGTTAATCTGGCTCAAATGTTAATTATCAACATGGCTCGAATAGCTAACCAGGTGTAACCGCTTACTTTCTGCTGAGCACTTTCTCCTCTGCTTCCTCCTCTCCCTCCCTCTCTCCCACAGTTCTCTTTAGCTTTCTTCTCACCCTGTCTCTCATCTTGGTATCATATTCCTCATCAATGGCCTCTTCTTGTTTCATATCATCCTGGGAGGGGAGGGGAGGGGAGGGGAGGGGAGGGAGAAATTTTATAAGCATTTCAGTGAGTGCTACTGTTGTGAGAATTTTCACGGACTTACTTCTGTTCTTGTTTTCTGGTTTCTGATTGCACTGTTGCGTGTGTGTGTGTATACATGTATGTGTGTATGCAAGTGTGAGAAAGAAATCAGCCACCGCCATGAGGAAGCAGCCACTTCAGCTGCCACACATCAGTGATCACCTAACAACACACACTGCCACACTCCAATGGGCACGCACAGTTGAGCAGCCATATACCACTACACACACACTTGAGCAGCCATACACCACTACACACACACACAGGCTACCAAGTGTCCTGCAAACGAAGCACTTTGCTGGACAGGGGCAAATTGCAGGTTAATTGGGAAAACTTCAATAAAGCATACAAGAATAGCATTGGCATCACATCTCCTTTCAACGTAGAAGCAGCCAGAGAAGGACTATGATATAATTCCCGCTCCCCCTGCATTCCAAACATATAGCCATGAGCTGACACAGACAGAGGGCACATTCCACGATCGTTGGTGGTAGCCCAATTTCTTAATACACATGTACCAGAGTGCAAATTCCAAGGTCTTAGATGGCAGCCCTTTTATTAATACCAGGGCACACCGCAATCCGATAGGTCGATAATAGGGCAGACGTTGATAAACAGTGACCAAAAATGGAACAGCTCATGCAAGCAACGAGTGGTGGTGTGTGCGGTGTACACTTTTACTATATTTAGAATACAGCACCCAGCAATTGCTATTTTACCGATGTAAGTATTTTTCCCAAATGGCACAAGAGAATCCATATGTAACTAATACGAAAGTCATAAGTACAATCGATAAAATATCAATTCTAACTGCTCACAAGCCACCAGACTCAGGGAGGAAGCATGGTCAACAATCGAGGTGTCTGACTTTTTAGCCCAGACAAACCAAGACAAGCTCGATAATCTATTTATTCCGTGTGGTACGCAAGTAGGATGGGAATGCCATTCTCCATTAGTGTCCAGCTGAAATTCATTATTAACCTGTTCCCAAGGACAACGTGCGCATTTCACTTTAGCTAGCTGGTACGCGTGACACGTAGGGTAAAAGGGTGAAGTTTTGTGCGGGTGAGGACAGCTGCAGTTCTCGGACGACAAACGTGGGCAGCAAAATACACTTCTTGTAGCTACCCTTCAAAGCCCGTTTGTGCCACAGACTAAGCACTGAATCACTGTCACCAGCAAAAGGCAGAGAAGCGCAACCGTCTTTCGAGCAATCCCTGTCCACGCACACAATTAAATCACATGAGAAAAAGTACTAGGCTCTCCAGCAGCAAGTGAAATGGGTATGAGGGCCTGGGGACGAGGATGGTAAGCTATTGTAAGGCACCCCAGCCACCAACACAGCTGCTGTTTACAAAACCAGTGAGAGGAAGTTCTTCCGGTATAAAACCAGGAGCCCATGACCCCAAGAGTTAGCCGGCCTTCCCTTGGGTTGTGGGCTCCTCATAGCGTAAAATGTGTCCGCTAGAGCTGGGAGAAACAGGAAGAGACCTGAGACAGCAGAGACAGCAGACAGCTAACCAGGAGATGCAGCAAGCTAATTAGGCTGTGAGCGTGAGACGAAATCCATCCCATAAAAACAGAAAAACAGAAAAACACTTATTTGCATGGGAAAATTGTGGTCTCCATGAGTGCAACCAATACAATTGAGAGAAATGGAGAAAAATCAGGGAGTCCCCCCAATTTTTCTCCACGGCTGCGAGATAAATCTGGGCGTGGAAGGCCTGGGTACGAGGTTAGACAGGCCTGCCATCCACACTATCCACAAGGCCACTAGTAAACCACAGCCTTAAGTGTTCATATATACAGGTTCCCAGTGACTGGGGTGCCATACATAACAAACACATGTCACTACTTGGGAGTGCCACATCGGAAATGACTTGTCTCAGTTTTGTCTGGGCATAGAAAGTCATGAACTTTGACATCTTGAAGCTTCATTTCTATTGCATGCAAGCTGCACCTGCCATTCTTTCTCAAGACAAAGTTAACACCGATCTGAAGGGATCTATGCAAAGTTTTTAACACACGAATTCAACTATCAATTTTTTCCCCACAAAGGCCAGCACATCAGAGGGGAGTGGCCACATACCCCAGTTCCAGTTCCTGCTCGTCCACTGCCGGCTGGGAGCTCAGCCGGGGGTCTTGTGTCAGCACGTCGTGGCTGCTCTTGATCTTCAGGTCCTGCAGGAAGACAAGATGAGAAAAAAATGAGCTAGAGCAGTCAAGTTTCGTGTGCTCTCCTCCTGAATTGTCAACACAAAGCTCTACCATGACTGGCCATGGTATGAATAGGGCAAAAAAAATGCGGGATTAACGACGTACATGTGCGTTTAGCAAGGGCATTAAACTTTAACTGCAGTCTGATTGTGCATGCACAGTACGTAACTGTATGATTGAGCATGTCATGCTATGGAATAGACATTATAATGAAATTGGGAGTAAAAGTGAGCACTAAATGGAGAAAATACAGGAAAACATGTGTAAACAAGGACGTTCTATGTTTTTGTACAAGACAACTACATCAAAGCAGGTCATGTTTGCTTGTATTTTCTCCATTTAGTGCTCACTTTTACCCCCCCCCCCCATTACACCATAATGGTAAAAGGTCTATGAACAGTGACACACGGAGCCTACCTTACTGGCCACAACTGTGTCCTCCTCGTCCTCTTCCGCCTCCTCACCAAACGAGAGCAAACTGAAGTTCCTGGGGAAGAGGCAGGGGAATTCCCCCAGTTGACCTCACACGACCCTAACGAGAAACTCAGGCAAGGCCCCACCCACTGGACACACCCACCACCTAGCCACCGTAAACCTTCATAAAACTACTAACATACGTCCAGTTGAGACGAGGGCATGGTGCACAGCACACATGGTCTGTGGAATTACTCCACCTATGGTGAGAACAACCACTGGCTCATTTCCAAGCTCTTATTTTCCTATACTCGGCAGTCGATGCGGCCACCATATTTTGAGGAAGAACCATGACACACACAAGATAGCAGCATGCCCGACAATGAAGGCCATCGTTCGTCACAGCAACAGCATACGTTTCGTGTTCATTGCCATCCTCTGGTTGTAGCCTAGCCTCGTTCCCAGGCTCTTGCGTGGGCGGAGTAAAGACTACTCTCCCCTCCACTAGAGCCTGGGAATGAGGCTAGTTGTAGCTCTAATTCTCTTCCAATAACCGACCCGTGATCTCACTTTCTCATAAGAGCTGCTGCCTTAGTTTGCCATGCTGATGAAACTATCTAACGAAGAGGCGGAGTTTCAGTTTGTATGTCGACTACTACATAAACACCGCAGTCCTGTTTAAATGCTGCCCTCATTTTAACACCAGGTCAGGTCAAAAACGATATAAAGAAGTCAAGGCAATAAACTTAAGCTTGCCGAGGGAGTACTGGAAGAAGATGGTCACCTACTTCGTGGCACGGGACTGGCTCTTGGCTTTCTCTGTCTTCTTCTCCACCTTCCTGGGATCTATTCTCGGAACAATGTCGTCAAACGGGTTTAGCAGGACCTGTAAAAAAATAAAGAGAACAGACAGAAAGAACTAATTGAGAGCCGTAGCTGAGAACCATATCACTTGATATTCCTCTGCGTAAGATACGTAGTATCAAGAATGGAGTAATCAGAATGAAGTATGTGGAATAGAGTGTGAAAAATGTGCATAGTATGGAGTATGGAATATCAAACATGGGGTATGGGAATGGCTAGGGTCTTGTCCTGGTGATTGCGTGCATGTAATATACCTCTGTTGTCAAAATTTTTGGTGCTGGGTCAAGCGGCCTGTCCTCTTTGTCGGTGGGGATGTCGTTAAACCTCACCATGTTATAGAGAGTGTCTCCTGCCACCTGTGTGTGTGTGTGTGTGTGTGTGCGTGGCAGGGAGTAAAGGGGGGGTGCATAGATCGTGTCTGCAGCTGCATATTATATGTGAAGTTATTCTGTGGCTGTGGTGTGTGTGTGTTTGTGTGTGCATGTGTGTGTGGATGTGTGCGTGTGTGTGTGTCTGTCTGTCTGTCTTCCCACCTTTCCAAAGAGGGTGTGCTTGTTATTCAGCTCGTCGGCCCTACCGAGAGTGAAGAAGAACTGGCTGCTGTTGTCGTTGGCCCCCCCATTGGCCATGCCCACCATTCCCCGTCGGACAAACTTCAACCGGGAGTGGAACTCATCCTGAATCAAGAAAGAACCATGGAAGGCAATTTCTTCACATTAACAGCCATGGTAAATATGAAATACTGTAGCATGGAATGCTAATTTACTGGAACGTTTACCGAGTCATTTTATTGTATGAATTATGCGATAGCCCTACCTCTGTCGGCACACATTGCTGCAGCTTCAGTTGCTATCTTAATACCCATAAGGTGAATAGCCAATGCTGGTGTTGGTGCTGTAAACATTTGTTGTACATTAATTACTTCAAGAGAACTCCTAACCTTGAATGGATGGCCATACACCGACTCACCACCTACGGCAAAAAACAAAGCAAAGATTATCATTATCAAGTTTTCTTCTCAGTCCACGTCATTCCATAGCCTTGCCCCCAAGCCATTAAAAAAAAACAGGGGAGAACCTGGTATCTTTATGCACGTGGGTGATGTTCAGGGTAGAGAGGGGGTAGAAAGGACTTAATTGTGCGTAGGCGAGCACAGTTGTAGTTCTCAGACACCGAGGAAAGGCAGCGATTCAACACTTCTTGTAGCTAGTTTTTAAGGCCCATTGGTACCACAGACTGAGTGCTGAAGTAGTGCCGCTGGTGAAAGGTAAGAAATGCAGCTGTCTTTGGTTAGATCCCCGCCGCCTACACATCATTAAGTCGGTTGAATGACATGAGAAAAGGTACCAGGCTCTCCCCATTTACTGATTTGCCAAGGGGAGGACAAGAGCAGTGAAATTTGTGAATGAGAGGCGAAAATCAAAAAAGTGACAGTGCAAAGCATGCAGGCATAAACCAGAATCAGGTAGACCCTACTAGGACTACTGTTCGCTTGGGAATTAGCTTTTTGCACACTAAGGAGGATAGATGGTACGGTTCCCATTCCACATGTCTTTTACCTTCACCGGTTCCAGTCGGGTCTCCTCCTTGGGCCACGAAATCTGCAGAATGGGACATCAGACATGCGGTATGGACAGTGTCAACCCTAGGGTCTAGGAAACTGTCACATTGTTTGACAGCTGGTGCAAATATATAATGGGTGTACCCTGAGGTACTGGAGGAATTGCTAGACAATGTACCAGAAACAGCTGCCATTTTGACGGGCACTATTGTCTTTAAGCAGTCAAGAGATCACTGTCTGCCTGTCACCCTCAGACCCTAGCTCTGTACCCAGGCCTCCCCTCGCAGTTTTTCACAGCTGTGGAAAAAACGTGGGAAAGGGTTAGCCGAACCCTAACCCTTCCTCCAGTTTCTTCCACGGCTGCAAAAAAAGCTGTGAGAGGAGGTCTGGGTACGAGGTTCCTTAAGCTCCAAGTTCACTAAATTTGGCCAGACTAGAACAACAGCAACTGGTCGTGTGATTGTAGAGCCTTCCATTCATATATATGTAAGCAAAAGGTCATGGAATTAGAATACTCGTGAGTGGTAGGTTCTACAGCACAAGCTTCTACTTGTGAGTACAATGTGACAGTAGAAACTTCCACTCACTTATACATAAAAGGACGTGATGCTGAATGTAGAACAACTACACACTCACTTCTACACACAAGGTTAGTTACTCGTGGCCTGACCATTCACACACAAGGTTAGTCAGGTGTAGCCTGACCATTCACACAGAAGAAGTGGTCAGGTGACGTAAGCACTGACGACTTATTCCAGTTTGAAATGAAAGCCATAGGATATACAATATGTGACGTTCTATAAATCTGATTGATTTGCACTGTATGCTGCAGAAGATACAATCCTGGTATTGGCACTGGACCAGACCCTCCGTTTTTCCACGAGGGGCTGGCTATGTGACGCCATAGCCCTAACAAAACACCAAGCTCTGCATTGCAGAGGGGCCAGTTGACTAGTATATAACCTCATGCCCAGACCCCACAGCCATGGGGGGGGGGGGGGATGGAGTAAATTGCATTGTTACCTGGGTAACTCACCTTTTATCAGTCTGTGAAAGATTGTTCCATCATAATAGCCCTCTAAGCACAGCTGGACAAAATTCCTGCATGCTAGGGGTGTCTCCTTTGACCACAGCTCCACGTCAACATCACCAAGTGTGGTTTTTAGCAGGACCTTCGGTAGGAAGAGAGATACCTCTATTTAGTCCCCACCTATCTACTCTCCAAATTACTGAAATATGCCGCCAAATGCACCACATCTGCAATTAGTTAGCTAGCACTTAGCACTTTATCTATAAATATTTGCAGGTGTACCTTCCCGCTTGTTGGAGGCTCCTTGATATAAATATGGCTCATCTCTCCTCGCCTGCAGCCTGACCTTTGACCCCGAGACTCCACCCTCTCTTTAGCACGTGTACAGTACGTATATAGTCTCGTGCACAGATTGCTATCCCTTGCACATCTAGCTGCTAGTCCGATGCTGGATGGTAGTCTCGTCCCCAGAGCTAAACCATCACTTTTTGTGGGGACATAGTAGGCGATCCTTACTTGTGGAGGGAGTGAGGAGGGCAACATCCGACTCTATGAGCCCCTCCTCCAACATTTTCCGAACGCGCATATAAATATTCCGGAACTGTCGGGCATGCAGCATAAAGTAGCGGATATGCAGTTCGTTTGGGTCTACTCACTTGGAAAGATGCAGAGACTACTACTGTGGAGTTGGCTTATCATATTAGCACAGTTATTGTGTCCTGCTACGGGTGAGTAAATATACAGACTGAGAGGCAAGGTCATAAATTACTGAAATGGCAGCTTTTTTGCTTTAGATCGTCTCAAATGAGATATGTCTGAATGGGACGAGTCATGAAGAGCATTTAAGGATGGTATTTCAATTTGGCCTATTACTATAGTAGCTATTGTGTTTCAAGTATTTATTTTGCACAATAGTCCAAAGCTGCCAGCGCTAACAATAGTAATTTTGGCAAGTGCTGCAAAGATGTATTGATGGGCTGACAACTGAAAATAAATTACTGTGCCTTATAATAGCTAATAAGCTGCAGAGAACCTTTGAGAGATGTATGAATATGCAAGCTGAATCTTTAACGGATATGGAAAGGGTCACCGAAAATGTGCATGTGTAGCTGATCAAGTATGCAAACTTCTCAGACTAGTCAGTTCCATTGACAGTGCTCGCAAAGGCTTGCCCCATATAATGATATAGTAAAAGCTAGTAGTGGCAAATAAATTTCAAGAGAGCATGTACTATGCTTTGCAGCAGATCATCACGACTTTATTCCTTGCGTGATTAGCGCCTGCTTCGAATCTTGTATCCGTGACAGTGGCTATCGATGCTAGTAGACAATGCAAAAAACACTATATTGTGCAATCTCTTGTACTGAAGAAAATCGAAAGAAGATATTTAAAACCATAATATTGATATGAATGATAGTATACATGTTGACAAGTGTATAGATTGGCACCTATGGTGTCAAAAACATTTAACATAATATATACCAAAGACACGAATGTGTTGCATTCCATGTCAATGGCCCATGCAAATGTTTGCAGTGATATCATTCCGTTGTGCCTAGTGGGACCTCCAGCTTCCGGAAGTTTAGTTTAGTTTAGTTTCCCAATATAGAAAGTAATCTATTCCCTTGCGAAAACAGCTTTTCCTTCTTTTCACCTCTCTCTCCTCCTCCTTCCCCTCCTCCTTCCACTTGCAGCAAGATTAAGTTTCTTTGAGGCCAGAATTGTTTTCGATGCGGAAAATGAATCACCTGGAGTGGAAAAATGGGAAGTCAAAGGCGTAGCTACAGTAGAAGTGAGTGTGGGGGAGAACGGGCCAGCATTTACTTTTGACTGCAATACCACCGAGAATGATGGAACAGAGATATTATGGGTCAGAGACCAGACTGACATGTACATTCAACAGAGCCTCCTCTCAAATGGGATGCGGCTTGAATTTGGGAGGCCATACTACGAAGATCTTGGACTATATTACTGTGTAGATCAGGCCACTGGTGAACGAGTGGCCCTCAACATTACAGACGGTAAGTGTGCAGCAATCAGTTTTCTCATAAAATTTTATGCACGATTTTGGAATAGGTGTACATGTAGCTGGGAGTAAGTACACTGATGTTTATGTTCCACATTAATAACTCTTCCTTCCTGTTCCTCCCCTCAGGCAACCCAGCAGTCTATGCCGTGGAGAAAACAGAGGCAGTAGTGTTGGGTCAACGTGCTGAACTGGAGGTGTATGTGGCCGGCATTCAACCCATCCAGAGCAACTGGATAACCTGGTTTGGACCAGACGGAAATGAACTCACAGAGTCGGATGCAGTGTTCAATGATAGCAGACGAAGGTTGATACTACATAATGTCCAAGGTTCTAGTGCTGGAGTCTATAAGTGCCAAGTCAGCATACCTAATTATTCCATTTCATCGGACACCATTGAATTGGAAGTATACGGTAAGTAAAATTTGGTCAGTTGTGATGGAATTTCACCATTCCCTCTTTTTTTGGTGGATCCAAACTAGATCAGATCGTGGTGGTATAGCAAGATATTTGATTGCTACTTCTTAAATTATCAGATGTAATCAGAATTCTCAAGAGATAATCAATTTTTGGGTCAAATCTGAAACTCCTGTCAGTACTAGGGCTATAGGAGCATGTAATTATGTGATGAAGCTGTCATTACATTACATGGAAGTAGGCAGTCAAGAATATACTGTTATTCAGTAATGCCCTGTCAAAAATAAAAAACAACAACATTAAATAGCAAAGTAAACAAGCTAGATTGTGTCTCAAGCATCACTGCACTTCCATATGAATTCATGGTAAGAAACTATAAACTCACATAAGTAGATAGACAATGTGTCTTTAGTGACTAGCTGCATCACTGCATTTTTACGTAAATTCATCAATTTAATCCATAAACAAAATTCAATGGAATGCACAAACACAATGGGATTATAACGTCTTAGTCTAGTCTTTATATCTGCACTGGCAGTACAAAACTGATGTTTGAGCTCTTACAATGCAAGGTCATAGTGCAGTAATAAACACCAGCTTATGCAGCTTATGCACTTTTCACTTTGAATTCTCTGACGCTTTTGCTCTTTGAGACAGCATGATCCCTGCGCCATGTAAAGTAGCTTTGTTTGCTCATGCAGTGCTGTATTTTGTCTGAGCAACCCCAGCATGGATCCTTCTTAGTTCATGATAATCATGCACACACACACACACACACACACACAGTCCCCTCAAACATCACCCAGCACCCTCAGAACCGCCTCGGGGTAGAAGAGTGGACAGACGTGATTCTGAGCTGCACTGCCACTGGCCACCCACTTCCAGCCATCTCCTGGGAGAGAGAAGGGGGCGAGGACCTGCCAGTCTTCTCTGTGACAAGTTTTTCAAAGACTAACAGAATGGTAATTTATAGTGTGATATAATTATAGCAGTCACATGACTTTTCACACTACAGCCAGGTTATTAATTACCATAATATACAATTCTATTCTACATGAGTTTATGTGGTTCACAAAAATTTCCATCCTAAAGGTGGTTAGTACCCTGACGATTGGTAAGGTTCGCTACATGGACATGGGTCACTACCGCTGTTTGGCAGACAACACAGAAACTGCTGTAGCACACTCTCAATATGCCGAACTCTCCATCACACGTACGTTTACTCATTCATAATTACTATTCACAGTGTCATATGCTAACAGTGTAGGGATTATACAAGCAGTGCCCATCTCATGCAAGCCTATATATGTCTAGAATGAGGCTTTGGTAATACAACTAGTGTATCTGACCCTTTTAAGACTATTGATTCCAGATCTGTTGAGATTTCAACCTGAGTGAGCTACCATTGTGTTCAACGTTTCCCCTCTCCTTCTTCTCTTATATGCAGCCTCTCTGAGACTTACAGCTGCAGTCAACAACCACCCCAGGCAAATCACTGACCTCATCTTCGTTGAAGAGGGTTCCAGTGTGAGGATAGAATGCTTCGGCACTGGAACACTAGAATGGTCATCGTCAAGCGGCTTGGATATCCCGTCAGACTCGCAAAACCAGAAATATCAGCAGCCGGACTACAGTCGTGGTGTTCAGACTCTGTACATTAATGACTTTAGTGATAGTGTTACCTCAACCTACACCTGTACGACTGACCTTACCAATGATCACCTACGCAAGACTGTCTATATAACGAACTGTAAGTTTGGAAATTTTGGGACTGCTCATATAACAGCTTTTGAGAAGATTGGTGAATGCAATTCCAGCATAATTATGTTATTGATGCCTACATTGCGTTTGTTTATTCTAGCTCACGGCTTGTGAGGGGGCTGCCATCTTATGTACACCTAGAATGTAATAAAATATGCCATAGTTGTTTTCATCCCTCCCTCCCTCCCTTCCTCCCTCCCTCTCCCTCCCTCCCTCCCTCCCTGCCTCCACACACCTGACAGCCAATCCAGCTGTCTACATCGCTGAAGAGATCCAGTTTGTCCAGAAAGACAACAGCACATTCATCAATGCCACCATCTTCTCCCACCCCGCGGTTGACAGCATACAGTGGTACCACGAAGGCTCGCCGGTAGACCCGTCAACAGACACACGATTTTCCTTCAGCGAAGATCAGAGTGTGCTGTACATTCACAACGTAGACATGAGTGTATTGGGCACGTATGAGGTAGTGGCAGCGAATGGCAACGAGATCGCAAATGACGCTGTCATCATAGCTATTCCAGGTATGCATAAACAGCACTGATATTCATCTCACCGGGCGCTTTTGTTGAACATACATACCTTTAATACAGTATCCAAAGATGTGCTCAGTAGTAACCTCATTTCCAGTCCCCAGCTGGGAATGAGGCTAGCTCGTGTTCAGTAGCTAGGCAGCCATATACATCATAGTATCAGTGTATTAAATATCCGAATTCCATTCCGCAGATTCGCCCTCAGGCCCTATGACTACCGATAGTACTGCTGCATACACTGCATATGAAGACCCGGCGAATCAAAGCCCCAACCAGTCTACAGTCAAATCCAACTGCAGCCTAAACGTAGACTCACCTCCAATGAGTGTACTGCCACTGTTACAGGCACTCCCTTTAAATTTGGTGTACAGCTCATTATCCTTGTGCCTGTGGCTGGAATACTGCTCATTGCCATCTTTGTGGTGCTAATTTGCATCCTCGCTCTCCGTTTCTGCTGCTTGAAGAAAAAGCCGAAGACTGGCCATGGCAAAAGGTGAATTTGTTATTCAGTTTGTACTTATGATCACTGAAGCTACTTATGGCCTTGTATATCAAGATTTGTGAGGCACACTTTGGCTATAATGTCGATTTTGCAAAGCTAGAAAACCTAAAATCTAATTTCTGTACTACAAATTGTTGGTGTGCTGCAAGCTTAATCTCATTCCTAGATCTTTGCTCATATCCTTAACAAACGGTCCAGTGATTTCATTGAAATCGATGTTGAACTGATATTCATATTTCAGGTTTGAAAAGCTAAGAAAAGGTAACTGTTGGCGTGTTATAACTTGTCTAGGTCGCAAATAGATTACAGCTAATCAGCCATTAGGCAATCCTTTCCTCACTGTCACAAGCAAACAATTGCTTCCTCACGTCCTTTATGAGCATTTCTGTAGTGTAATGAGGCATTGAAAAAATAAACAACTGTTAATTCTTATTCCGGGACTTGTGTCACAAACATCTGCTGTTGTTTTTTCCTAATATAGAGATACCGAGAACCTCGCCAAAGTGAGCAGAAACCACACAAACGGTATTCACCCGAGCCCCTCAGCAAGTGATGGCTCAATAGGCTCCTCCAATCAAAGTCCTTCACCATATGTGTATTCCACTCGTACTATGGCAGCTGCAAATGTCACTGACCCCACTCGAGCTCGCTACATTGTGTTGAAAGGTTCCATCAGCTCACTGTCACCACTACCACCACTGCTTGGAAGAGAGGACAGACCCGTTCTACCTTCAAGCAACCCACTCAATGACTCACCTAACACCAACAGTAGATCCCAGTATGGGCCAGACCTGTCAAATAGAAGACAAGACGATATCAATCCCTACGCCACCATCCCTAACTCTGCCATTCCCTACAGTAGTACCACCGGTTTCTCCAGTATGAGAGGACGCATGCCTTGTGGTAACAGCACGCCTAGAATATTGCCTGTGCAAGCAGCACAGCAAGCACAAATTCGGCTGCCACGGCGATACTCTCAACCAATTGCTAGAAGTAGTACTAGTTTGCACACTCTATCGACAGCTGTTTAAGTGAATAGACGTCCTGTTAAAGAGTTTGATGTGGTATGTCTTTATTTTGTGCTCATTTGTCAGTCGTACAGTTCAGTGAAATATATATACCAGTCATGGTCGGTGAACTAGTTGTAACCCATCACCGTCACTTTCATGACTTTATCAATGCACTGCAAGTATGCAGCACGTTTGCACATCTGAGGTGCATGGCATGGTAGCTACCTATTCCAAAGTTCCTAGTTCATAGCTAACTGCATGTAGCTACAAGTCAACTGCCTTTGATTACCTAGCTATAACTACTCACCCAAGACTAGGGTCACTAAAACGACATCAATATTGAGAAACTCAAAACAGTCAGGAACATTAACACTGGATAATAAGCTGGACAATGCAAACGTGTAGTGAAGCATTTAGAGAAGTAATTGTTCAACATGTTTGCATTGTTCCCTTGGCTTGTTTTTCTGTTAACTATTTAAAACTAATTTTTGGGCATAGCTACATGTAAAATTAGCCGTTTTTTCAACTCCTTTTTAGTAGTTCTGATAGAACTGTGGAACAAATTTACCCCAGAATATTCTACCATTAGCTAATTCATTTAAAACTGCTGTAAATTGCTTTTCTTTGTTTCTGTTTTTATTTCTTTAATTTGTTTTCGTGGTTCCTTAACACTAGCAATCATATGCTATTGGGACCCTGCTGTACATGTTTTTCCTGTTTCAGCTTTAACATTAAAAAAATGAGTTCATTTCCTAATAACTTGCCATTCCAACTATTTTGTTAGTATTCAGTGTGTGTAGCGGCTTGTAGCTAATGAATAACTCAGTAGACATCAGCCTGTCAGACTTGAAAAAAAATTCCCCAGGCTTATAGTGATAGATTGATGGCTATTTGTGGTATTTCTTAACTTAATTGGAGAGAGAAAAAAGAAGCGGCCTATAGCCCCTTGACGGGCTAACAATTCTTCCCAGGATTACTACTGATAGATAGATAGATAGATAAGATGACTATTTGTGGTATTTCTATAAAGAGAAACAATTTAAGTTGGAGGGGAAAAATAAGCCTGACTCCCTCCCTCCTGGACGGTCAAACTTCTAAACATTTCCCCCAGGCTTAGATAGATGACTAGCTATCTGTGGTATTTCTCTAAAGAGAAACAACTTAACTTGGAGGGAAAAAAGAAGCCTGTAGCTAGCTCCTGGACGGTCAAATAATTCTTCCCAGGCTTAGTACAGATAGAGAGACGACTATTCGTGTTATTTCTATAAAGAGAAACAACTTAAGTTGGAGAAAAAACGCCTAGTGAGCCTCCCATCCCTCCTGCAGGGTCAGACATACTTATAGAGGTATGGCTGCCCCAGAAGCGTTGGATAGGCGGCACCATTTCGACAATCCGTCAAACGTGTGTCAAATTCTTAAACCCCAGCCATCTGAGTTGAACCTCAATAGGTTATACCTGTAAAAGCGTTTCTTCTCAAGAGTTGAACCTCAATAGGTTCACACATCATTATCAGACTTACTTTCTTTGTTGAGTCAAGTCATACTAATATATAATACATGCAGGATGTACAGCATGCAAACTACAGTACTACCTCAATCACGTTGTATCAGCACGTGTATGCGGTTAGTTGATAATCGCTTGAGATGGCTACTGGTTGCAGTGCCATCTGTGAAAGTGTACTGAGTTTCTGAGCCAATCTTACTTGGCAATGATGATTTTTTTGTAATCACTGTATGTGATCTGCCCATGCATCACTGATGAGACCTCTAGAAAGAATGCAGCCCTTGCTACCTTTGGTTTCTAGCTAGCAGGAACTTATGAGTACCACAAAGCTTACGCGCTCCTGTACGTAGCTACCTGTGAGGGGGAAAAATTGTGGTATGTACAGGGGAAGATTATACAACAGGAAAAAAAAAAGCAGCAGAGAAGATGTTTAGCAAGAGGAATGAAAAATACACAGCACACAGAATTAGCTCCCTGCTGGATTTTGAGCCCGGCCAGTGAATTGATGAAAGTGGTGCTCCACTGCATCAGTCAGACTCCCTGTCGCTGTGTCTGTGTGCTTTCTTGTGCTTTTGTGAGCTGTGTTTATGTTTCTTGTGCTTTCTGGCCTCCTTGGGTCTGCTGCAGCAGAGGAAACACAACTCCAGCTAATCTCAACCTCGTGCCCAGGCCTCTGCCAGATTTTATCTCACAGTCGCAGTACAGCTGTGAGATACATCTGGGTGGGAGGCCCAGGCCAGGCTCTCAAAAAAAAAGATTCAAAAATAAATGAATACTCCTCAAAGGAAGACATTTCCAAATTGAGAAATATTTCCTAAACAAGGTAAGGCTTTCTCTAGCAATGAGGCTACCCTCACAGCTCAAGTTGCTGCTATACCCTCACTGTTCCCAGTGCTTCAACCATCGTGATGTTTGTATGAGGGAATGACCTACTAAGCCCAATCAACGTCTGTACAGAGTGTCACCAGAGAAGGCACTGTGTACCTCTTTCTTGAAGACGACTTTTTCTTCTTTTTTTCTTCACCTGAGGAAAAAAAATCCTTATATAATATTATATGTTCATATAATCCCCAGCTGCGTTCCCAGGCTCGCTCCTGCCTGCAAACAAATACTCACGGTCGCTTAAGCCAGAGCTCCTGGATCTCTCTCTCGAGCGCCTCCTCCTGGGCCTCGAGAGAGAGTGGGATCTTGACCTCTCACGACCTCTTCTTCTTCCGTCCTCTGAAGAGGGTGACTGCTCACGCTTCTGCTTCCTCTGTTCTGAGTGGATCGAATATTTCCCAAGGTACATAGTAGGAGTAGAAGTTGATTCTTGCTAGAACTACACTGAGTTACGGTCGTTTTTGTGTAACTGATAGAGTTTATTGTTTGGAAGTACACTAATGGAGTGTCTACACCCCTAGTATAGTATAGTAATAGATCGACCTCTATCTGTTATGATGTAATGTGCTGAAGGCACATGAAATTACAAGGAAACAAGCATGTTCTTATGGAAGTAAACCACATTTTCTTATATTTTCTCTATTTAGTGCCTACTCTTACCCCCCCCCCCCCCCCCTCAATGGATAAAGGTCTATTAGGACACTGGGGCTGGTCCCAAGGATGTCCACAGTAGAGGGGTTCCACTGTAGCACAATATGGCCCCACCCACCCTTAGTCTCGTTCCTGGCCTCGTGCAGGGATGTAGCCCAACCCTCTCTACTCCACCCCCACAAGAGCCTGGGAACGAGGCTCCACCCACCCTTTGCCCTCTGCCTCCGCCTCTGCCTCCTCTTCTCTTCTTCCTCGTTGCTGGAGAGGGAGGAGGTGGAGGACACCGACACCACGTCCTTCGGTCCGCTCTCCTCACTGGACGTGCTGCTCACGTCCAAGTGGACGTCCTTTGTTGGGTCAGCACGAAGGAAGTTTCGACATTCATAGGTCAGATGGCCAGCTGGAGGAAAGAGACGCAAGAGCCATTTTAGAGATGCGCTGATGTAATGCAGTCTTCCAGACCACCTTATTAGGAAGTGGTCCATTACCCTTAAAAAAAAGACATATTTGGCTAAAGCTTTTTAATTTCACAAATCCCTTTTTTTATGCTGAACTGACCAAAGTAGAATACCGGTATAGTAGGGCTCCAATAGTATATATTAACGAGTCTCGAAAGCAAAAAGCAATAGTAAGGCAATGCAAAATAAACAAAAAGATAGAACTGAAACATTCTGCAGTAAATAAGACGACTCTGTTGAGCGACATAAAAACATTACAAACAGCTGCGGCCAGTCTCACAAGTGGATAGTAAGACCACAGATAATATACACGTATGGTAAGACCAATTAGCGAATACAAAATAGGACTCACAGAAACCACATTTTGCACACGCCCCTCGATTCTTTTCTTTTTGGTAGGTGAGTCTGTTCAGCAGGCCTGTACAAATACATGAAACAGACTGCAAGTGGAGCAACAGATGAGCAGTTTCAGGCTACACACCAGCACAGTAAAATTATGGCCTGCACGGCTGCAGGTTATCATTGGTTTGGTATTTAGGTCAGTGAGTCAACACTTGCAATATTAAAACGTACTTTTCATGTCTGTTCCCCCCGCCCCGCCTGAAGTGCCCCCGCTCACGAAAGCCATCTCTCAATCTCAGACCCGATTAGGGGCGTGGCCCAGAAGTCATGTGATTTCTTACCCGGCAATACTATGTTCTCACGTGAATAAATTTAACCCATTGCATCACCCTCGCCTCGTATTATATATTGTAGATCGATCGTGCACACACTAAGTGTATTATTATTACTTAGTTAGAAATATTAATATTAGTCAGTAATAGTTATAAATCCATGGCCACCATGCTCTCTGTGGGAAGATTGGCCGTTCTAGGGGGTAGATGTCTTTCCAGGCGGAATCTCTCTCTCTTAAGACCGGCTGTGCGCGCTGCAAATATTCAGGTATATCTAGATCTAGTATACCCAGATGTAGCAGACTTTTATTACCTTTGATATAATTATTTTAATTACTCTCCCTTTTGCTATTAAAAATGTAGTTAGATAACCGCAGACCTTGTGCCCTGCCCTCTGTGGTGGTCTACCAGGGCTATGTGAAAGCCATCCACAGCTCTGTGGGTGAGTTTGGTTGGGCGATGACCCAGGGGGGTGTGGTGAGGGCGTGACCAGGGTGGATTGCTGCTGTGTAGATTGGTTGATCCCAGCCTATGATAGATCGCTAGATAAATATTTTATGATCACACCCCATTGGCAGCAGGCCAATTTTGGCCTATGAGACACGTTTAATAAAATTTATAGAGGTCAATACCAGAAATAAGGAAGGACAGAATTTTTGGCTAATCTGTTTATTGGTTCTAAAATTGTCAGTTTTTTGCCTACATATGACAAGAAGAGACGTGTTTAGATCTCCGTACGTTGTAAGACCGGTTAAGGTGAAAAAGGTCTTCCTTTTAATATCGTCATTGATATCTATACCTGTTACTGCAGCTTCCCTCGGGAGGATACTGCCATTTAACCTGCCTGACGTGGGTGAGGCGATCCAGACAGTGGAGATTAAGGAATGGTGAGCTACAAAGCCCTGCCATAAAGGTCTTCTTCCTCTGTGTGTCTGGATCATATCGTGATCAGCTATGGACGTATAGCGAGTTTATTTTAAGTGAGAACTTTTTCTTAAATGACCTATATCCTCAAGTTGAAATTTTGGTGCAAATTTTTGTGATACAGCAGACACTACACATTGCATGCATTATTATTTAATAATAATTCACGAATAATACTTTCACGCATAGCAACCAAACCACGAAATTCTCAAAAGAATTCTCTGTGTTATCAATGTGGCGCACACAGTTGTTTCAAACGAAACTAAAACTTGCTGTGACTACTGAATGAATCATGATCTGCCAGTGAATGATATGTTGTACATGTAGGTTTAGCAGACATGTCTAGTTCAACCTGGTTGCCTGCAAGTTGCATACACAAATGTTGTGCAAACACTTCAGAATACGTCATTTCTGAAATCCACTCTACTTATTTTGCTTCTCCCTGGCTCTCAGGTATGTGAAACCGGGAGATAGTGTCTCCATGGGTGATGCCGTCTGTGAAGTGCAGAGCGATAAGGTACAGCTCCTTCTGGCTAAAACTGAGCTAGCCACAAAGTTCTTGCCCTCATTGTCTTCTCTCTTCCCCAGTCTGCCGTGACCATCTACGTCCCGTACAGTGGCGTCATTCAGGAGCTGATGTACGAGGTGGACGACACGGCCACCAAGGGAGAGCCTCTACTCACCATTGATACTGAGGATGAAGGAGGTAGGGGCTACCTCCATAGCTAGCCCTGTATCTAGTCTATCTTGCATGGGTGAGTGAGTTTGTTCATGTATTACGTGGCCATTTCTACTGCCCACTAATATTTGGTTCCTTGGCTCCACGCGCATCATTTTTCTGGTATATATCCCTGAATAGACGGGTGCAGTATTATTAAATGCTTAAGCCGAACATATTGAAATGATGGTATTTCTTCCCTTCACAGAAGCAGATTCGATGGACGCGCCTCCTCCCACTGCTACCCCTGAGCCACACCCCTCTTCCCCCTCCCCCTCCTCCCATCAGCAGCACCAGCAGAGTGGGAAAGTGCTAGCCACCCCAGCCGTGCGTAAGATGGCCGCTGAGCAGGGGATCGACCTGAGTCGGGTGGTGGGAAGCGGAAAGGAGGGAAGAGTGTTAAAGGAGGACCTCCTCCAACATACCGAGGGAGAAAAAGGTTGGCACCAGCCTTTGGTCCTTTTTCTCCATTTTATAGTGTTCGCAGAAGTTTTAGCTAGCGAGGTAGATGTGGTCTATCCTCACGAACTCCCAGGGCTCTTCAGCCCAGCTTTTATATCATAGCTATGGACAGTTCCTCTCCATGGCTAATAAAAAATGGGGGCAGGCAGGCCTGGGTATGAGGCTAGAACTGCTCCCTTCTGCTTTAAATTATGCTATCCAGATTCCAGTACGAATTGCTGTGCTCTTCAATGCCACACCACTGCATAAGTTGTGTGACTGACATGTGCATGCATTCATCAATCCACACTTGACCAGATGATATCTCTCTCCAGCGTTTCCAGCGTACACACCTCTACCGCCACCACCTCCGCCACGACGACGTCCCACTATCGAGTCTCCCATAACAACACCTCCCACGCCCACACCTGCATCCCCTCCCCACGTCGTACCCCATCCACCCATCTTCATGCAGGACAGGAGCGAGCCCGTGAAGGGATACAAAGCCGTCATGGTGAAAACAATGACGGCCTCAGGTTAGCTGGTTTCCAAGACTGGCTAGCCTATAGTAGGGCTGAGTGACAGGAATAGGGCTCTTGCTGCACGGATACTTATGGCAGATGAGTAGAGATCTGGGCATATTTGGGGACATTCAACTGGGTTGTCTTGCAGGTCAGTCTCCACTTCACAGTCTAGACTATACAAGCACTACTATAAGTTGAAACAGTTATTCAACGGTCTGTAATGCCTCTGTACCAGTTTAGTGCAATAGCAGTACACCGCCTCATTTTTTACGCTGTTCTGTATCCACACGTCATGTGAACAATTTAGGTTGTCATGTGAGGATCACATTACTTCAGAGATACATGTAATACAATAAAGTATAATGTAATACAATAATAATGTAATACAATAAAGGAAGATGAGTTACTGAAGTATTATTGAACCCCTCACCAAGCATACATTACATACCCACCAGAATGGATGCATGTTTAAAACAAAGTGTAAGGATGACCGAGTTACTTAAATTATCTAAGGTTTCCGGTTGGTGTGCTGTATGCTTCTAGTCCCAGTTACATCTGCCCCCTTTTCTCTCCCCTCTTCCATTTAGGACAAATCCCCCAGTTTGGCTACTGCGATGAGGTAGACATGACGAACCTCGTGCAGCTGAGAGCGCACCTCAAGCAGCAGATGGAACAGACAGGGATCAAGTTCTCTTACATGCCCATCATCATCAAGGCTCTCTCGATGGCCCTCTATAGCTACCCCGTCCTCAACAGCACTGTAGACCCAGAGTGCACCGCTCTCACTCACAGGGTGGACCACAACATTGGTGTTGCTATGGATACTGACAAGGGGCTGGTGGTACCTAATGTCAAGCAAGTACAGGTTAGGACTTGAAAATTATGAAATCAAGAGATTCTCTATTAGTCACAGATAGTATCCCTTGTGACAAAATCCCTTTATGGCCTACTGTACCCCCCTTTACTGTAAGAGATTGAAACAAAATGCGGAGGGGGGGTACAATGATCAGACACTGACATTGTTATAGCGGAATAACTTAGTAATGATGTCATAGTGATGTAATCAGATTGCACAGTTCAGGCGAGATACTCACTTAGCATGCATGTATGGGACACCATTTGGACCATAGCATTTAAGTGTCCTTATTTCAGACATTGACAAAATTTAATCTATTGTTTTTAGGGATAGAGAAGTGTCTTTGTAGGAAATTATCATTTAGCGAATTTCACTGAGTATGTCTTTTGTCCTCTTACCAGCACAAGTCGATGTTTGAGATAGCCATGGAGTTGAACAGGCTACATGAGCAGGGGCTGACTGGGTACCTCAATCCTCAAGACATCACTGGAGGCACATTCTCACTCTCGAATATTGGAGCTGTGAGTTTAAGGCAGTCTGTGGCAGATTCCTTTGATGAGGAACAGTTGTAACATTTTGGCATATTTTTCTCTTTCAGATTGGAGGCACATACACCAGACCACTGTTGCTACCACCTGAAGTGGCTATTGGAGCATTCGGTAAAGTACAGGTGGGTTTTTATGAAGCCAATGGTTGCCAGGATCTAACTTGAAGAACCACAGCCAAGATAACCCTCACAGTATTCATTTGGCCTTTGTGTGTGTCATAACCATAGGGTATTATGCTGTAGCTCAGCAAACCAAAGCATGTGTGACATTGCTATGGAGGACCATGCGCTGTAGCCTCATTCCCAGCCTTTATTACACAGCGTAGAAAAGTGATAAAAGCCAGGGGAAATGGAACCTGGGAGACACATTTCCAATGACTTCTGTTATTGTATTTATGAAGAAACCAATTTGCATACGGAGGTTTTTGGAAGACTGTACAATCACACTTCAACTTAATGCGGATAAGCGCGGTATTGCCAAATTTTCTTCTGGTATCTTGCAGGTTCTTCCAAGGTTTAATGAAGATGGTAGCCTGAAGAAGGCCCACGTGATGCAAGTGAGCTGGTCAGCAGACCATAGAGTCATCGATGGTGCAACAGTTGCCAGATTCTCGAACCTCTGGAAGTCTTACCTTGAGAACCCTGGCACCTTGCTCATACATCTGAAATGAAATATTAAGGACACCTGACTTCCAATTGGTACTTTTATGTATTGTGGGTATAATAATTTTATAGGTAATTTTAGACATGACATTGTTATTAATTATGATAGTATGAAATGCCAAACAGTGATACAAAAATACAAACTCAATGGGTTTTCCAACTTTATTATGACTTATGCAGTTTACACATAACCAGATGTGGCTTCACGCTCGATAAACTCTTGCCTTTCTTCACTCATCGCAAGGAGAGGACAGTCATCTGAAGAAACGAGTGACTCTTGGCTTCCTGAATTTGGAGAAATGTAACATTTCTGTCGGATGGTACCATTTTCTGCTGCTGCAGATTTAGACACATCCACTGGTGCATTGCTCCTTTTGTTTTCAGGACTTTGGGCATCCGGAGCTGAAGATGTAGCAATGGCACTTCCAGTAGATGATGTTAGTAGTGAGGGAAGAACATACCCTGTCAGTTTAGGCTCTGAGTTTGGTGTACTCACTCCAGTGTCTACTACTGGTGGTAGGCTAGCATTGTTATTGTGTTGGGTTGGAAGTGGTGATAAAGTGGGAACAGTATAGTAGCCTGTACTTCCCGTAGCTAACACTGGTCGACTAGTGCCGCTGCTGCTGCTGCTATGGCTGCTTTGTGTTCGGGTTGGAAGAGCCGCAGAGGTGGGAGCAGTATAGTAGTCTGTACTTCCCGTAGCTAACATTGGTCGACTAGTGCTGCTGCTGCTGCTGCTATGGCTGCTTTGTGTTTGGGTTGGAAGAGCCACAGAAGTGGGAGCAGTATAGTAGCCTGTACTTCCCGTAGCTAACACTGGTCGACTAGTGCTGCTGCTGCTGCTATGGCTGCTTTGTGTTTGGGTTGGAAGAGCCACAGAAGTGGGAGCAGTATAGTAGCCTGTACTTCCCGTAGCTAACATTGGTCGACTAGTACTGCTGCTGCTGCTATGGCTGCTTTGTGTTTGGGTTGGAAGAGCCACAGAAGTGGGAGCAGTATAGTAGCCTGTACTTCCCGTAACTAACACTGGTCGACTAGTACTGCTGCTGCTGCTATGGCTGCTTCGTGTTCGGGTTGGAAGCGCCACACTAGAAGTGGGAGCAGTATAGTAGCCTGTTCTTCCTGCTGCCTGCATGGGTAACACAAACGCTGAAGTGGGGTTGAGCATTTTTGGTCTGATATTCGAATTTGAGGCGGACTCTTCAGGTGCTGACGTCGTATTTCTGAGATATAATGCAGGAGGTAGTGGTGGATTACTTAATGTATGAGTACTTTACTGCTAGGCATCTCCGTTTTATTGCTAGTAAAAGAGTGGTGACTATCACATTTAAATAGTTGTGTTCCTCCTGGTCCAGTACTGGGGCCGTCTGTGAAGGGCTGAGGGGCTTCCACGTATCCACTCAAAGAAGTCAGAGCTGATGGAGTGTCTCGACGTGCTCTGGTAGAGGGTGATGGCAGATTTCTGACAGTGGTGGAATAATTAGAAACAGCTGGTAGCTTTGCACATTTAGACTTTCCTTCGTTGCGCGGCATGCTAGTGCTTCTGTTGTACAGATAGGTGACCATGCTGGGGAGGGGTGTTTGATCTAGAGGTTGCTGGTGTGAGGTATTTTGCCCAGGAGATTTTTGGGTAGATGTTTGTGGGACTGAGTGTTGTCTAGACAGGACTGGAAAATTGTCGGTGGTTTTGGGTGCAAGAAATGTTGGTGTTGAGTGTCTAGAATTGATACCAATTGAGGAGGCTTTCTCTGATGGCTGTCTGTAGTATCCACTACCACACTTCACATTAGGCCGAGACGATGCTATACTTGTAGTGGGTACATAGTCGAAAGTATTAACCTGTAAAGTGTGGGTTGTATTGGGCGTCGTATTTGAATCCTTAATTTGACTTCCTTGCATGTATGTTTGACTAGTCGGAGTCAGCATAAAATCCATCTGCCTCTTGCTAGATGGGGTAGGAGGCTCCGAGAAGTATCCCTCGCTGTTTCGTCTCTCGGACACCAAGGCCACATCAATATCACTGTTTAGAGGAGTACATATGGCAGTGTCTGTGGTACGCGAAGCCCCCTGGGTATCAGACAGTAGTGGTATTGGTTCGGGACTCTCTGACGATTGGGAATATATTCCACTTGTCAGCAATCTTCTTCTTTTCTGATTGGATGGGAGTGAAGTTGCAGGCTGGTAGACAGTAGTTTGGCCTTCCGCCCCATCCCCTGCTTGTGGTTCTTTGAACACAGAGCTATGGGAACTGTTATCTGATGCTGAATCATCGAATTCCTCCTCAATGAAATTGAATGCACCCTCTGACTGCAGCTGGTGGGAAGAATCTCCCTGGCTAGTCATACTTCCTCGCACGTACCCAGAGTCCTGATGGCTGAGGGATGCACTAGCTGGTGGATGTTTCGCACTTGAGCCTGATGAGCTCTGGCCATCAAAAGGCAGTTCAAAAGGTGAGCTCAGATACTGCTGTCTCGATGTTGCCTGACTGTTAAGAGCTGTTTGTTGTTGGGTAGCAACAGGAGGGTCCTCAAGATTTACTGCAGTATTGAAGTTCTCGTGATCATCCAATAGAAAATTGTTGAATTCCTCACTAAAGACCAGCATTCCATCTTCCGAATGCAGCTGTTGGGAAGAGTCCCCTTGACTAGCTGTATTTTCCTGTACATAGCCTGAATCCTGATGACTCAGTTTTTTGGTTGCAGCCTGTTTTTGTCTTACTGGAGTCCTGTCAACAGTACGTGCAGAGCCATGACTGTGAGAAGAGCTGTGGTAAGTAGATATTGGGGGGAAAGTGGAGGGGGGGCACTGATATTCTAGCCTAGTTTGTGGTGGTGGTGGTAAGCAGTACTTCTGGTTTGCCGCAAAATTCCTCGTGCCAGAGGTATTCGTGCTTTCTTGCACGTAGCCAGAATCCTGTACGTTTTGGCCCACTGGTGAACCTAGGAGTGAAAAAGAGGTTTGATTTGGATTGCAAGGAAAGGCGTTTTTGTGGGGAGACTCAGAAGGAATTATGGGGGGAGGGGACTTCAGATATGCCGTGGGTGGTACGCTACGAGTTGGATTTTGTTGGGAACTGGAGTTCACTGGTCGGCTGCGAAGACTGGAGACGGCGGAGTCGCAGTGTTCAAGTGTTTGCAGACAAAGAGGCTCTTTACGGGTCAAGACCGGAGGCACAATGTGAGTTGCAGAGGCACCACCTTCCGTCACATAACCAGAGTTCAAAATAGTACATCTTTCTGACTGTACTTGTTTTGGCGGACTAGGAATGAGAGGTGCATATGTAGCACTTTGAATCACTTGTGCATCGGTTACTGAAGGTTGAGCTAGGCTAACTGACACCAGCTGCTTGGTAGCTTTCCTGTCTCTATGCTTCTGTTTTTCTGCCCCTTTCTTCGCTTTAGGTTTAGCCGTAGGAGGTTGCTCTCCCACGTGTGAAGATATCAGTGGGTGTGTATCCCTCTCTGAGGCTTCATCTACTTCTGCACTGGGAGGAAGAGACTCCAGTTCTAGTCCCTCGACTTGCCTGTCGTGCCTTCTCGGATAGTTCAATTCGCCGATTTTATCTCTAACACTGGAAGAATCCAGTAATTTTTTTTGCAAGTCACTCTGCAGGGGGTCCTCTTCTTCGTATATCCCATTATCCACACTACCATCTGGAAGGTCATACTCATCCTTGAGGTAACGATCTAGGGCATAGCAGTGTGTACCAGAGACCGATGGTATAGGATGTTCGGTGACTGATACTGGGAGGTCATCAGGCCTGAGAGGCTCATCTCGAATTGCCTATAATATTTGAATAGGAGAAAAGATAGTGAATTCAAATATATAGACCTTTGTCTATTATGCTGTAATGGGGTATAAGAGCTGGAAGCACAACGAATTTCAAGCAAATAAGCATGTTTTTATACAAGAAAAGATTATTATCAAAGCATATTCTCACATCCTTGACAGTGTTACGTAGTATTGTGTCACACATGAGATATGGCGTGAAGAGCAGATTATGAATTATTGTGCTTTAGGTATCAGGCACCTTTAATCCATGCATACTTTCTGTTACAGGCAGGGTTCTATGTTACTTGCCACAAATTCTAGAATACCCCTCCAGTGCACAACAGAGGCAGTGATACAGATGGAGCCTTGCGTGCTAGTAGTGAAGGTAGGCTACCTTAACTGACATATACACTGTGTAGGCCACGACAGTGGGAGCACACACAGATTAGCTTACATTGGGAAAAGGCTCCATGTCTGCATCTCGGTTTTTCCTGTCGGTAGTAGAAAGTTCATAGTAGCAGTGTTGTCACCTCTATAGTTATGGTACAATACTAGCCTCGTTTACAGGCGCTCAGGAAAATCGGAAGGAGCACTCTTCGAATTTTATCACGTGGCCTGGAAACGAGGCTACCAATACTAGCACCAACCTGCATGGACCATAGGAGCATTTCTTTGCCACCACCAGTACGACTATGACCAGTGCAAGCACAACTACTAGGCTTGGCACTATTATCGCAACAATAATAACTGCAAATCAAGAGAGGTATTAAAGTCAAGTAAGAATTGAGTCATTAAGACAACGTGACACCATTAGCCGGCTAGAGTAAATACCTGTGCTTGGATTAGAACTTGTGCTGGAAGTTGAACGTTCTGTAGCAGTAGTTGGAGAAGCTACATAGGGTAGGATATGAGGCACGTGACGTTAATAGATGTAAGTCAAGTAAGTATGAACTTAAACATACACCCTGTCATGTACTTGTGATGACTCTAAAATAGCCTGGGCTTAGCCTCATCCCTAGGCCCACTTGTAGGCATGGTACATTTTCTCACAAGCGTGACACATAAAGCTACTTTTCTCTGGGGGTTCTTACTTTTGGGACTGATCTTTGTAGTGTTTGGAGGTCCGCAGCCCACACTAGTACATGCTGACACAGATACTTCATAGTCCAAAGTGGAATTGTACTCCGGTATTGCATACTCATTCTCATTTGTGACAAGAGTCTTGGTACTTGTACCACCGTCACCGGTCACTTTGATCGTGATGGTGTAGTTTTTTAAGTCGCCATTCAAACACTCTCGTGGGGGAGGATCCCACTCAATCGTTACAGATTCGTTGTAAGTCACTGAAAGGCTTGCCGGTGGGCAACCTGGAACACTCTGACTCGTTGATACATTCTTGCTGCTTACTTTAAAAAACGATCCATTTTCTATGACAGCAGTGAGGCAGTAGTTCTGGTAGGGTTTTAGTTTGTAGAATTTATGAGCCCCAGAGGAATTTACAGCCGGATAACACTCTTCTTTTTCAGTGGAACCACATGTTGCCTCCATCTTGCTGCAGCAGATTTTGCCTGATATAAAGCCGGTGGAAATGAGGCACGCCATTCCTTCTTCCAGCTGCCAACCCACTGTGATGGTAGTTGAGCTTACACTCAGAATACTGATGGTGTAGTGTCTTACATCACCTAAGATATAAGATTAGTCACAATTAGGTACATTCCCATGGCTGGCGCAAGTACATATCAGTTTCACCAAAATGTCCTCACGTGACCCGAGAGTCTCGGGGAAAACGTGATCCTCACATGACTACGTTAGCAACTACTAATTAATAATTACATACCGACTCCGCCCCTAGCTGATGCTTATCCGTGTAGCTACTGTAGTAGCATCCTTAGGCATCCTTCTTTCCGACCTAGGCCTTGAATGTCATCGCTTTTGAGTATCGAATTTCAACGGCAGGCTGCGTACAGCGAAACTGATGAAGTCAAGTAACTATTAATATTTTTCTCGTTGCTATGCGTACCTAACATTCGGATATTTCGGTGAAACTGATATCACGCACGTGAGAAAATGTGCCAGCCCACATGTAGCTACAATGACATGCGCACTGGGACTTGGGGACAAGGCTCACCATGTAGTTTCACAACTTCTCAAAACAAGGAGGTGGGCTTTTTACCCTTGCATGCTCGCTTCTGAGAGGAAGCACTAGCGACAAACCTTGTGTGGGTCCCCTAAGGGCCATGGGGTGACTGTAGGTGCTATTACCGGCAGAATTGCTGTAGGCAACACTGATGTTGTATTCCCTCCAGCACTCAGCCTCACTGAGGTGTGTAGTGATGGTTCTGGTGGTGCCATCGCCCTCCAGTTGAGCAGTCACTGTATTAGAGTAGGTGGTATTGCTGTATCTGATGATAGCTTTTGAGGGATCACAGGAAATGTTGTTTGGTGGAAGCTAAAGAAAAAAGAGCATTAAGTTTTATGACATGCTGTGTGGATATTCCAAGATTTGATGTCTGTGCATATACACACATGCACTGAGCTAACTCAACCCCAGCACTATATATAAGGACACAATAATGTTAGCACAATACAATGGCAAATAAAGAAAAGGTATTGTAATGCTCTTTGTACTCTACTCACTCTGATGGTAGCCTTGACTGATTTTCCATCAGATAGTGTTCGGTCCAGGGATAGTAGATCAGGAGGCTCAGTAGGGGCTGCTTGTCAAAAGAGAGTGTTTATCGCATCAAATTCACAGAATTAAATCAGGAAAGGTGGACGTACCTAGAGAAGGGGTCATAAACATGGTACTGCTATGATTGGACAAACTCTCGGCATAATCACATCCATTGTACGCCACAGTGACTGTCCAGTTGCAGCTAGTGCAGCAAGGAAGACTGAGTTTGTACTGGCTTCCTATAGCCTGAGTATGGAACCAAGAACATGGTAACACAATACAAATTTAAACTGAAAAAGGGGGTCTTCTATTAGCTTCATACCATCTCCCCCCCCCCCCCCACACACACACAGTCCATGGCCATAGGAGGTATGCCAATGCTCAAAATCATTCACATTGTATACCTTCAGCTATAATGCATACAATAACTGTACAGTTAGCAGGAAAACATCTTATAACCTGGAGGTACTCAAATGGCTTACATGTATACTTGCAAAGGAACTAACTTAAAAGGAGCTAATAGGTAAGATGCTCACTAGTAGTACGAAAAAGCTCTCAAAAAGGTGATTTAAGAACCCATACAGCCTCTCTTCCAGAAAATGTGTTCGTTCTACTTGCTGGTCATGTGACCGTTTGAGTCCTGCATGTGATATTAACATACCTCCTCTGCTCCATGGCTGGAGATCAAATTTGCCTAGCTAGACATAAAGCTGAAAACAGATAACTGTTTGTACCTCCTGTAGCTGACTGCTTTGATCATAAGCTTTGCCACAATCAACTTGGATACACGTCGAGTAAAGGTCAGTGGGATATACACACTCTCTTTGTAGCTGCCATTCCAAGGTCACATTCCGGGAGTGTCCACTTAAAGCCGGTTGGAATACAGGTGCCAACAGCTTTGGAGGAGGTGGGGCAACTGAAGGTGTAAAATATATAATACCGCATTGTTAAGTGCCACATTAACGTCTCACTACAGACAGACATTTCTCTTACCAGGATCTACAGGAATTCCGTTTGGGCACCCATATAAGGCAAAGGCGCTACTGCTCCCAGTCTTATCAATGGCTGCCGTTCTAAAGTACAGGTGGCTCCGAATGTACTTGCTGGCAAAGAAGTTAACCGTGTTCCCGTCTTTGAGGGATGAGTTGCATACACACTTTTGGATGTCATCCTCCGAACGATCTATGAAGATTTCAGTAGAGTATCCATTCACACGAGTGTTTCCAATTTGGCTTGCAGGGTGAATGGTCAGGATATACTGGAAGAGAAATTCCGTATTTCGTCTTACACCAATGGAAGGACGGTTCGGTATTCCTACGATATAATAGAATGTATGTCAAGTGTGTACTATGTCAAATATAAAGTACACAGCAAATGTTGTATATCAATGAAGTAGGGAGTGCCCCTTTGAGCAGTAGCAAAACCCCCATGGGATATTCCCTGATCCAAGCATTGCAAAAAAAATATAGCAAATATAGCACTCTCTGATTAGTGGAATGAGTACCTGGAAGGATTCGAATGCTTGTCTGAGTTCTTCCGGTTGGATTGCTGACAAAGCACTGGAGAGCCCCAACGATACTCCATGGGTCAGTAGCATTGATCAGTAAGGTGTTCCTGTCGAGATGAAATGCTACAGAATCTTCAATGAGCTTCCCTCGAAATGCCCAGCTAAATTCGTCAAAGTCTGCACTAGCTGATGCGGGATACTGGCTGCATGAAAGGGCCAAATGAACGTCTTTCCCATTCATGGGAATGAATACATCAGAATGGGATGCATAGTAGTTGCCTTCAGTTACCAGGATGGTTGCAGATGTGAGAGGAGCTGTGAACACATGCAGGAGGAGTAAAACAATTGTTAAATATAATTGTCCTGGGAGTTGGAACTGTAAAATATAATCGAACTGTACTTGTTTTATAGATATACCAATTGTTCTACCACTACTACAGATGATAATATGGCTTCATACTCATAAGTGGTATCACTACTTTTGCTTACTTGATTCATAGACAGTCACATGTGCAGTGGCAGGCACCTGCTGTTGACCACTGGATGCAACACAGGTATAGTTCCCTCCAGTTTCCACGGTAACGTTGTTGAGCAGCAACACCTCCCCACCTCCAACTATTGTAAAATCCACAGCACTAGCACTGCTATTGGCTGAGATGGCAGTACCGTCCTTCAGCCACTCGATTGTAGGAGGTGTGCTGGCCTGTACAACACAGTAGAGGGACACACAGCTGCCTTGGACAACAGCTTTGCTCTTGGGAGTCACAGAAAACACCAGTTGCTCCCCAGCTGGTTCTAGAAGAATTATAATTTTCAATAAACGAAGTATTTGGCTTATTTGGGACCTGGGAGGATTCCTAACTGTAATGATTATGTCATAAGCAATTCAAAGACAGTGACCCACACCCCTAGCAGGATATGAATCGAGTCCCTTCACTGTCATGAATTCGAGCAGATGATGCTGATAAAATTCCTAACACAGACATGAGGTAATAACTGCATGATACTGCACTTTCTCTGGATAAACTATAATTCTGGTAAATGAAAACGCAACCATAGATGAGACCTACTACACACACTCAGCTCCAATAATGGCTAATTAGACTGAACTGTGAACTCATACTATCAAAATTCCCCAGAATAAAAATCACCACATCTCAGAGTATGTCTGCATGTAAATCAAATTTCTGATTTTGTTTAGACGTTAAGAAGAGAAATTTTGCCGGCAGCTTTAGTGGATGGAAAAGCTAGTGACCTTTGCTTGCCATCTCTGTACATCTGTACCTGATGAAGCCATAAGGTCAAAACAGCAGTAATACTATCGTCTCTGAAAGTCAAGAACCCTCCCCCAGCTCTTATAGCCTGTGATAATACATACATTTACATGACCAAAATCAGAACTTTAATTTGTATCATCAATAGACACATTGCAGCTGATGTCTGAGTAGGCGTGACAACCCACCCATCCACCATTTTGGTGTACCACTCGTGGGCGTTATAACGGCCAAAATATACAGGGAGCGTGTTTGTGCCCATTTAGCAGGAAATCTACCAGCTCACCTCTCACTCTTGAAGCGAGAGTATGTTGAAAATTGCTAGTTACTCTTTGATATTATAGCTGTGCTAGCTAGCTAGTATGCAACAATAGCTCGGTGCAGAGAACTCAGAGTAGCACTCGCCATTCTAAAATTTCTATACGGTGGTACGCCAAGATGGCAGCTACGATACGGACGTGCACAGAAAATGGTCAGGAAATTACACGGAAGAGGCGTAATCGCAAACACGGGTCACAGTACCTCTATCCAAAGATATGTTGAAGTTTCTCCTCGTCTCAATGTCAACCAGAGAAATGATGCACATATACTCTACAAAGTCATTCTCTCCGGAAGTACGAAAGAGATTACGAACCAGGAGGGACCCATTTGGTAGTTGGTAGTGATCCTTGACATTCTTAGAAAAATCCAGATATTTCTTGTCCCCAACCCAGTGAACTGAGTTTGAGAAATCGTTAGTACTGAGGTGGCATTCTAAAATGGCGGAGTTTCCTTGCTGCACCTGCAAGTTTATTTCGGAACCGGTTGGCTGTGGAGGGTATGCTTCGTCAATCCAAGTACCCTTTTCTGGTTGAAGCTGCAGACTTGCGGTCGTGCTGACAAGACTGTAATTCCCGTTCTCCACACGGCAGTAATACTCTCCTTGCAAGGCAGCAGAGAAACTGGGAATGGTTAAAACACTAGAGCCTGATGTGGGTTTGGAGATGCTATAATATGAGGAACCCTCGGCCAATACCTCCCCATTGTGGCTCCAAATGATATCAGGCTTAGGTTGATTTGTGGATGCGTTGCAATAGAGGACGACTGAACTGCCACTGCTGTGAAGTCCATTTTGAGGTTGCGCAGTAAATCGAGAGAGTTCAGGAGCAACGGCATACTTGGGTTCTTGACAGAACTGCTTTTTCAAGTCTGATGCAGCACCAGTTACATGCTCACAGTGGCACTCTGCAGGAGAGGGACCTATAAGGGTATATTCCGGCAAGGAAGCCATATTTCATAGAAACGCTCCTCCAATGAGATTCATTATACATGCCAGCAATTGCAAAGTGTGTTTTCAAGAAATCTGCTCAGCCCAGTAACTGAAGTAGGCCAGCTGTAGTGGCATAAATCTATTGCAGAACTTTGTAGGAGCACTTGTTTAGATGTTCTTGGTATTTGTAAACATATATATTGAGTTTAGATACTGTTAATTATTCTCCCTCTCTCTGCCTCCCCCCCCCCCCCCCCCTCCTCCCTCCCCTCCACTTCTCTCACAAACTATAGAGCCAACCCTTGAAGTAGATGCATAAACACTCAATAGTTCAATTGCAAAATCAGTAGCATTAAACCAGCTTTTTCAAAGGGACATGGCTCGCAGTATGAAGGAATACTGCACACTATCTCCGCCTTGAAATCGATGGTAAATTTAAAAGGTTAAGTTCTGGATACCACTCACCCGGGTAAGAGTTGCAATCGGTATGCACCACGATCACCAAATTGGCACACAGAAGAATCGCTGTAATCCACCGCCCGTTCATCTTGGCTTCATCACGGGAAACTTCTGGAACCAGCTCTTAGAAAGGTCCTTTATAAACGGGAAAGGTTTGCAAATAAGATAAATTCTTGGCTAGCTGGTTAGTGATCTAATATTTTAGAGCGCTCTGGCTCAGCAAAACATGCGCTGTGCAGCAGCAAACCTGTGGTTCTGCAAACTCATGCACGTTTATATAAGGGGCTTTTTTTTTCATAACGGATATGATAAAGGGGAGGGGCTCGTACGGCACAATTACGGGATATCCCCGCGATATCGCGGGTTTTCGCGCGAAAAAAACAACAGATATCCGGAAAAACTGTAGTAAGAAGACACAAGACAATCACAAAAAAGAATACTGAATATTGTTTCCCAGTCCATCACACTCTACCATGATACAGTGTCACAATTCACCCCACAGCACTTGGTTTAACAGCTGTCCAGCTCAGGGTCCAATCCACTTCCTCACGACGCTAGCGCTGGTTAGTTCTCCAGAATGCGGTCCACCTCCTCCCAGTTGATGCTTGAGGCCACACTACCAGAGGACAGGCTGTGCTGGTCACACTCAGTAGAGGCCTGCAGACATGGGTAGCAGACAGCAGGGTGAATACAAAGAGTAATCACGAGGCCACCACTCCCATATACTCTACAGTCACAACTGCAACAGCAGTCAGTCAGTCAGTGGTCAAACATCAAAGCAGCTCAAACAATGTAGTCAATGGTCACCCTAATCTCTACTGAGCTTGTTCAAATTGACTTATTCCATCTGTGAAATACGCATTACTGAAATGTATTATGAGGGGCACCTTCTGGTATGTACACTACATTACAAGTACCTTATCTATGGAAAATCGACATATTTCACTGATGCAAATCTCTAATGCAGAAGGCCATTCCTATAGTACCTTACTGATAATATTTTGGGTGAAAGTGGACAATCTAGCATGTGCTGATGACATCAGCGAAAACGGTCTATCGCAAAATAGCTGCAATCCGGGTGGGATTATGTCATCAAAGGTAAATCAGCATGACAAAATGGTGAAAGTTTTGACTCATGCACACAGCTGTGACTGTAGGGTCTATGGAATAGTCAAGAGGAGTACTTGTACTGCCTTATCCTGCAGAATAAAGTTTCCAACAGATTCTAACTGAATTTTGTCAGGGAAACTTTTCTCAGAAGATTTAAAATTTCAGGTATGTGGGTCCTTTTCTTGTGCTTGTGTTAACACACCTGGGAGAGGCTAAACCAAGAGGTTCTGAGAAAAACTGGATCTCACAAATTATGCTGAAGGCCCTAATTGGTTACCTAGAACCCCAGATTACTATAACTACTTTAGTGGCTTCAGCTGTTACTTCTACTTTGCCTAGAACTGAAAGCAGACTTATGGCTTCAGCCACAGGCTGCCACTTCCCAACTCAGGGAATTACCGCAGTAGAGTTAGCCTAATTGCCTAATTTTCTGTGGCAGGAGTAATCAGAAAGACAGCCGATCACACGACATCAAAGAGCTCTCAGAGTGTAAAAAGTGCCCATGGAACTTTGACTCAGTGCACTGCATATCCAGGAACATTAACAGGTGGCTACCCCCTAATACGTAGCTTTGGTAGCCAGGTATACTGTGCAGATGTGCCTAGACTAGGAAGCGAAGCTGTAGCGAAAAAGAGAGAGAAGGTAAGAAGAGCTTATGGCCCTAGCCTTTCTGCTTGGTGTGAGAGGGGACCAGCAAGGTAAGAGCTTATGGCCCTAGGGGTTCAAGCCTTTCTGCTCGGTGTGAGAGGGGACCAGCAAGGTAAGAGCTTATGGCCCTAGGGTTCAAGCCTTTCTGCTTGGTGTGAGAGGGGACCAGCAAGGTAAGAGCTTATGGCCCTAGGGTTCAAGCCTTTCTGCTTGGTGTGAGAGGGGCAGTGTTATAGGTTGTTTTGGAAGTATGATATACAAGTCAACTATCTAGGGCTGAAAATTTTCTGACCCATCAACAACAATAATTTTATCAATCTTCAGTATCATCTTCAGCTGAAAGGGGTCGCTCTAACCAAATCGAAAACACTTGGTGCATTGCAGTGTGCCTTGCATGCAAATGCCTGGAAAGAAGATGACAACGTTAAGCGATATCTGATTTATTAGGAGGTGGACAGGCTACCCCAAACAACCAAACACTAACCAGAATATTTGCTATCTTTTCCTGCTCATCTTCGGTCAGTCCCTCAACGCTGGAGATCTTCCTGACCCTGCCACTCCCGGTCCCAGGGGACGAGATGGAGTGGGTTCCTTTCAGAGAACTCCGGCCAGACGCTAAGCCAGCATCTGAGAGGGGGGGGGGGGGGGGGATGAGGGGCTGAGCATGAAGCAGAAAATAGATGACCTAACACGTATAACTAGGAAGATAAAACTTTTGTACAGATTCCCATTATAAGTATGATATGAAAATAAAGGATTAAGCAAGGAGATATTACCTCACCCTATCTACCCAGGAAATATTTTTTACAGTGAATCATAAGTCATCAGTATCAATCTGAAGCCAGCCAGCAGCCCTGCTGTTACGAAATGAAAGTATACCATATCTCTCTAAGTGGTTCCAGTAACCCAGGGAGAGCGATAAAAGATAGAGAAAACTGAGACTGAAAATGCGAAAATGCTAACTTGTTTCAGTTGAACTCCGCACTCTAGGGCCTTCTTGTGCCTCCTTGAATGATCCAGGAACTGAGAATCTTGTTCTACTTCTCCTTGACTCAGCTGAGCTGTTACCGGCAAGCTTTCGACCACTGGGAGGCAATCTTGCTGCGGCTGGAACTGCTACCTGCTTGTGAATCCGGCCAGAGGCGAATTCAACTGGTGGTCTCGTTCTTGAGGATGGTGAGGCCGTAAGGTGCGTTGAAGAGGGGGATCTCGCAGGTGGCGGCAGTGGTGATTTCAAGGATGGGGTGCCAGACGCTTTAGTCTTCTCTGGTTTCGAAGTTAGAATGTCGTTCATGAGACTAAAGGCTTCTTGAATCCGTTTGGCCCTGGCTTCCTTTTCTTGCTCCCTGTACAAGAAAATTAGGGTCATAAACCACTTCTTTTCGACTTTCATTGCAATGTGTAGAACACTTTAACCCAGCAAGGTAATTACCATGGCAAAAGTGAAGCTGAAAATACACTGCAGCCATAAAGTGATTCTGAATTCATAGTCATAACCTTGTACTATGTAAACTACAGAGTATCCAACTTCAATATTGCTACTGATGGCACCAATCTTTGTAGAGGTTATAGCATGCTAGCATGAGGTGCTAGCATGAGGTGCTAGCATGAGGTGCTAGCATGAGGTGGAAGCAGTTAACGTAATTTATTGGCACAACACAAACACACCTTCTCTGATTCCTACGCTCGCCCCGCAGCTTGGCAAGACTTGACTGAGGCTAGGGAGGTGAGAGAGAGGGTGTGTGTGTGGGGGGGGGGGGGAGAAAGAGGTATTTACGGTCATTCAATAGAAAATTCAATCGCTTGCAACAAGGGCATATTGAGCCACAAAAGGCCTTATCCTTCCCTGTGGGTCGGTATGCCCTTGCTTGCAATCATTTCTTACAGGAGGTTGGGCAGGACCCTTCTGAGCACTGCGGAGGCCAGGTCTGTGAGCCGCAAACCCAGCCTGTCTCTCCCTTCGCTTAGCAGCCATCCACTTCCTCACCTCCTCCCTGTCCCACTTTGGCTGCGATCCAGCACCTTCCTGGGGTTTCTTGGAGCTGCAGCGATGGAAATTAAAGCAGTTAATAATGGCCCCAAACAGAAATGTCTGAGTAGCTGGATATAACTTGCAGATAAAACACACAACTCCCAGTCATAAGTATCCAAAGCTCACCCAGCCCACACCACACCCTAAGTATAAGCCCACACCAAGTATAAGCCACCCCTAAGTATAAGCCCATACCAAGTATAAGCCCACCCCTAAGTATAACCTCATCCAAAGCACAACCCCACCATTGAGTATAAGCCCACACCTGGGTGTATGCCTACTCCTAGTATCATGAGATTTTTAGTGTTACTGCATGTTCCTCCCTTACAGCTCAAGCAGGAATGGGTAATCCCTTATATGAGAGGGCCAACTAGAGATGAGTGCTTGCTAGAGAACTACAGTATGTACATGTACATACACTATCTGTGAGCCTTTTCCTTTTGTCAGTCTCTCTTTAAACTGTACGTGTCCCTTCATCTTCCTCTTCTGCTCAGGAGGAGATGTCATCCCCGCAGAAGGGGGAGGCATACCCAGAGAGCGGTCTTCAGTAGCCGAGGGTTCGGGCATAGCAACCTCTCCGACAGGTAGCACCACTGCCGAGGCTTCTGTAGCACCATCCCTGGCATCTCCTGTATCCCCAAGTCCGGTGTCTGCTTCACCTGCTTGTGTAGGGTCTCCGTGAAGCTGCACGTGAGGTAGCGTAGCCACCTCGTGCCTCTCTGCAGGTGAGTGACTCCTTGGCCTCTGTTCTGCATCGGTTTCACCAATGGCTGTTTCTCCCATGGACTGGAATTCTTCCTGGTCACTTTTCAGCAGTTCTTCCTGAGACACTGGTAGTGACAGAAGCTTTAGTTTACCACCAGGATCTTCAGCGGGATGGTGGAACACTTCGTCCACGACATGGTCATGTGCTTGAGCGTTGATAGCTAGCTCCAAAGGACCCTCGGGTGGTTTTTTTGTGGGAGTGGTGTGGGGGGCTGTTTGGGGTGTAGAAGGGGGGGTTGTTGGGGGAGTTATGTGGAGGGTTGTCTCAATATTGGAGCTTTCTTCTGGGAGTTCAGGAAGCTGTTGTGGTCGGGTAGCAATCTGGGTTTCAGAGACGGCTTGGAGTTGATCGATGGTGTGCAGTAGCTAGAGAGGGGGGAAATGTTTACAACCAGGAAAGGAGAGTTGGTGCGGAGTCTACACCCACCCTTGACTCCATCCCTAACACCAATCTTGTGAACAAAACTACCCCTGATATACAGGACCACCCCATTAGAGGTACACCTCAACACAAAGATATGCATCCTCACTTGGTTTGAGTCCCTAAATTCACCCTCTACAGCCTGTGCTGTGCTCTCAATGGCAGACAGCTGCTCCTCCAGCAGGCACAGCCGCTTCAGAGCTCCGGATCTTGAGTACCCCTGGGTGAGGGATGAAACATGCCCTCCCAGTGCGAGTGGTGGATGCAGCACCGAAGGCAGACTGGAGGAAAGACATCATTTGCAAGTCTTGAAGGTGTAAATGGGACTCCATACTCTAAGTAAGAGTACTTGATAGCTGGCTATCTACAGGCCTCAGCCAATTCTAATCTTGGCCTCAATTCCCACCTGGATGTCAGAGTTTTTCTGCTCTAGTCTCCAAACTGTGTGGAAGATGTGACTAACCTAGTGGCCTGAGAATTCTGTGAAGGCACTGCATTCAAGAGCTTCTCTGTGACCTTATCTGCAGCTGGTACCGCAGTTCCCCTTCCCACCAGAGCTCCCAGCTCTGGTGGGGCTGGCCCCACAATGTCCTGGACTGTAGGAGGCGGGAGAGCATCAATGTCGTCTCTTGCTGGTGATAGGGAGGCAGCGGTGGGGACAGAGGATGGGTGGCTGGTGGGTGGTTCAGAGTCTTCGTCATAACTTGGCCTACCCTTGTGATGGCCTTGGTCGGCATCTCCTTCGGGTTTGGTGGATCCTGGCTTCAAGTCTGATTCCAGTGTAGCTGGCAGAGTTGGAGCAGATTCTGGTTCTGGAATGGGGCTTGCCAAGCTGTCATCCCAGATGTCGACCACGCTAATGTACTGGTGACCACCCTTGGCTGCCTTTGGACGCAAGAGGTGTTCAATGCGCTCTGCATCTACAGTGGGATATGGCCTGCCAACGTCGGTAGCCTCGGAGCCGAAGACAGGAAGCTCGACCTGCACCGCTCTGTCTACTCCCACCCCATCCGGAGACACCTGGACAGCTCTGTCCAACTCCCGAGGTACGGCTTGGGAAGTTCTAGGTGGTTCCTGTTCCTCTCCAGAGCTGGTGCTAGGTAGGTATGAGGCATTCAGCTCCAGCCGTCTGAGTTCCAGCCTCTCCAGGGGTTTGGCACCAGGCTTGGCAGATGGGAATTCAGGCAATTGGCGGTGCTTTGGAGCTGCACTTTGAATCCCTGGACTGGAAATGTCTTTAGCGTGGCTAGAACTGGGTTCAGAGCCAGGAGGTTCGACAGATGTGAGTATTGGTTCTGTGTCGTGATCCGGTTGTGACTCAGGCTTAGGTTCTTTGTGCAATTGCTTTTCGGAAGGCTTTGATCTGACCCTTGCTCCAGTTTGAATGGGTTCCTCAGGATCTTCAGAATCCCTGTCCCCTTTCCAAGAGACGTGCCTCTCTCTCCTACGCCTTCTCCTAGAATCGGGACAGGAGAAACCACTCCAGCATCATCTCTAAAGACAACACTGCCATTACTTCATACAGGTCAACAATGAAACAACACATGCATCTCAGAACAGTTAGTTACACTTACACATATAACACTGGCATGTACTGTACCTACGTACACATAGCCTCGTTCCCAGGCCCTATCTTCTACGAGCATTTGTGTGCCCAGCCTATCACGTATGCCAAGATACGCCATACCATCTACGAGCCACTCACCTGACTCTGGATTGTCGTTTCTCCTGCACAGTATCGCCTCCACTCCCGGACTCCTTGGCAGCTGTGACACGGTCGTCTTTCTCGGCACTCATAACATCCTCTGCCATCTTCGGATTAAGCTCAGCTTCAGCTTGATGGGTTCCGCTGTCTACTGTGGAAGGGAGACACACCGGAAGGTGAGCTGCAGGGCAGAGGACATTCGGATGATTTGGATCAACATGGAGCAGTTTGGGTGGACCTCTTGTCTTCGGCTCTTGAGGCCACTGGAGGAGTTTGAATCCTTCCTGCTTCATCTTGCTGAGAGGATCCTCGAGTTTTAGGAGTGGGAATCCATCACTGGACTGTTGTTTCTGTCTCTGTATTACGTTAGGTGGAATCAGCCGTGGAATGAAGGGGCGGATTGGCACTTGCGGGAGTTTATATTGTGGTGGGGGTTGGCGAGGGGGAGGGTGGGAGGGAGGGGGACGATGGAGGAGGTGGGTGGGGGTGTTTGATTGGTGCTGGTGTACCTGTGACTGTAGGGTTAGTAAAGGGAAAGGCCGAGATTGGCTCGTCGGGGCTTGTTGATACAGCGTCTGTGTTCGTGTGGGAAAAGTGTACCCTTCTCTCTTTGCTGGTTTGTGAGTGTGGGGTCCCTCGGGCGGTGGGACCATCCCAGGAAGGGTGTCGGCTTCTGATGGGAGGTGCAGGAGGAGGGGCTTAGGGTGGGCGGGCGGTGGATTCGTTGTGTAGTTGTACGGCTGCATGAATCTCGGAGGTTTTGATGGTTCTAGGTCGGCAACTGAAAGGAGAGGCATGGCACTTCTCAGCTGGGTAGGTGGAGCTTGTGAGTGAGGTTCACCCCTCACTTGGCTATCCCTGGGAATCATGAACGAAACTCTTGCTTGAGTGACGGAGTTGTTAAACTGCGTGAGGTGCTTGGCGAGGTCGGGGTATTCCTGTCGGAGATCAAGAGGAGTGTGCCTGGCACGTCCTGCGCCACCTAGCGCTTCCGATTGGAGTGCACCGACCTGTAGCAACGGCATCTGTCCGCACATCCCAGTTAACCTAATTTGGGAGAATGGGCCATTGCGTTCACAGCTCTCTCGTGACTCTCTCGTCTTCTCAGGCTCCACTGCTACACTCCCATTCGTTGTAGTAGTGGAGAAGTTACTGGAGCTAAGGGGCAAGAAGGCCCCAGGACTGTGCGTCACCGACACCAAATCAGAAAGCACCAGATCTGGAGAGTGACTCTTATCACGATTAGGGTTGGAGTCATGCACGCCAACCGGGCCGTCTTCGGTAGTCTCCTTGGCCTCAGCCCCAGCCTTAGTATTTGTGTCTCCTGTCTGTAAAGTAGCATTGGCTGGTTCTTTGACTCGCAGTTCGGAGTCTGATTGACCTTCGACCTCGAGGTTTGTTTCAGACTGTGTGGGCGGGATCATGATGGTGACATGGGTGGGCTGGTCTGGAACCAGGGTAGACTGGAGGTCATCCAAATTCAGCAACTGGAGAATAGAAAAGCATATGGATTTTTAAGAGCACTGCAGCCTCTTTCCCAGCTAGCCTCCACTTTTTTCACACTGACTTAAGTAGATAGATATAGATACTGTAATAGACCCTTTTCCACTACGATGTAATGGCACTAAATGGAGAAAATACATGAAAACACGCACGTTTTTGTGCTTTCATGTATAAAAGTTATGGGGGGGGGGGGGGGGGGGAGCAAAAACATGCATGTTTTCATGTATTTCTCCATTTAGTGCCTATTTTTCCAATGACATCATAGTGGAAAAGGGTCTAACTAGCTAGCAGTGGAGTGAAGCCTGCAAATGTGACTAGGAGCATTGAGCTGAAGAGACATACCGGTGCCATGCTGTCGCCATGGGTGGAATTCTGTGTCCCTATTCCAGGTTGATCTCGCATTGGAACGGTAGGCTCCATTTGGAGTAGTTGTTCTGTGTCTCGAGTGGGTGTGGCCTCCAGGAGCCCCAGCAAATGCTCATGCTGCAGCTGTTGGAGTAGTAATAGTACAGACTATCAGAAAGTCATGCAATTTTAATGAGACAAATGCGAACGGTACAGCTGTTGGGATGGTAATTGCAGTATCTATAGCTATCCACTTAAGTCTGTGTATATAGACTCATGTAATACAAACCTTATGTAGAGTATGTAGCCTCATTTAATTATGTACCAGGAGTGCATATAATGACGTGAGAAGCAAAAGACGTCATTATACGCTCCCGTATGTACACATACCTTGAGTATTTTCTTCATCTCATGTTTCACAATCTTTCCGATGCTCTCCCTAGTTACCACCTGCCCCTCCCCCTCTCTCCTCTCGTCCCTCCTCCCACCACCGGGAGCTACAGTGTCCCGTTCGCATGGGCCTCCTTCCCGCAAGGGGTCTTCAGGAAGATGGTGAAAACCAGACATGGTGCTCTCCCCCGGTCCTTCTCTTCCACGCTTGCCAACTCTGGCACTCATCCCTCCGCTCTTGTCTGTCTCCTCAGAGGTGAGGGTCATCTGAAGGGCGCTAGCTCTCTGTGGGGCCCCAGCCACTGCATGGCCACCTTTGATGGCCGTACTCTGTAGAGGGCCTGGAAAAGACATTTGTATCCTAGTTATACTGGGTGATATTGGAAAAATATGCTCGTGAAATGAACAACACTCTGTGTTTATAGTTTTACTATCACAATGAACTACTTGTGGAGCCTCAGATTGAAGGCTGACAATAATACTGATAACATTGACGATATGATTGCCTATACGATAATTTGGAATGTTTGCAATGGACCATGTATCATGATACGACAATGATCATAATGATGCAAACTTTCTTTTCATACCCGTACTAGGAGGGTATTTTCTGGTAGAGCTTTAGAGTCCTGTCTTGGAAGAGGCTCACCTAACTTGTTCCTGTAGCCTAGGAGCCTCATCTCCTCCTCCGTGGAGCCAGTGGTGACAGAGGACTCTTGTGCAGCTGGGAGACCCTTCGGAGCCGGCAGACCTACTGCCTCAGCTGGCGGCTGAGTCTCTCCCTGTATGTGGAAGGGGAGGGGGCCGTCGGAGAAATCAGTGGTGATGGTGGTTGCCATACTTGTCCCACTGACGTGTCTTCCCCTGCGGGTGGGTGGCGCTAGGGAAGGAGGCAATGGTGGGACAGAGAAGTGAGGGTGCGGGCTAGGGTGCATCGGAGTAGTAGTGGCCGCTGTAGCGGTGATGGGGTGAGGAGGTGGCTTAGACGTGGGGTCAGGAGGAGCGGGGGCAACCTGCTTGTGAACTGGACTTGCTCCTAGATGTTGAAGAGACTTTTCAGCTGCAGGATCTTTGGGTGTAGCTGTCTCGGTGTGTTTTGATGTGGGTTCTTGATCGGGGTTGCCTCTCTCTGCACTAGTACTAGCAGGTGTAGTAGACCCGGGAGATTGCCGGGAGGGGGGTACGGAAGTAGCGGAGGAATGGGTCTCCTCTGCAGCTGAATCCGAGGTCACCTCGGTTATGTCACTTTCGCTCCTAGATCGATCCCCATCGGATCCACTGCCTCCTTCACCACCAACTCCGGAACGCTCTTGTCTGCCACTCATTCCCTCCTGTTCCTCACTCGCTCCTCCCCCTCCACTCTCTGCCCCACCTGGCTGGGTATCTCCCAGCTCATTAGAGTCAGCAGCAGCCCCACTACCACCAGCGTCATTAGAAGAAGAGTCTCTCTTGGTGTGAGGAGATTTTTTAGTAACAACTGCCTCTTTGAGGACAGCTGGTGTTGCTGGGCTGTTGTCATGGGTGGGAATGTCTGGAACCTGCTGAAGTCGCTCTAGAGTTGCTCCGAAGTCGGTGGTCTGTGTCAGAGTGTCCTCTGCTCTCACCCTCGAGCCAAATTCTCCAATACTTGTGAAAGAAATAAGATTCATGTGATACTCACACCAGGACTCACATGATACATGTATACTCACACAACACCCATGTGATTCTCACGTGACAGTCAGGTGCACAACCATACCTGAATGTAACTGGAGAAGGGACTTCCCCTGTTGAAAAGCTCTCCGTGATCTGCTCTGGGTCAGGACTGGATGATTCAGGACCCGGAGATCCCATGTCCACATCCCCAACCTTCCGTGGTTCCATAGCGGGCAGTTTCTTGGAGTAGGGGCGGGCCCGGGCCTTAACTGGAGAGCCTTCATCTTCGATGAGGGACTTGATGGCTAGTGTTGGCAGCTGGCCCTAAAGACAAAAGAAGGAGTAAAGAAAGAAAGGCTCTCTGAATGCCAATTTTAATTCGGAAAGAAACTTCGCCAAGTTTGGCAGTGGCAAAGTTTCTTAAAGTTGGCATAAGAGCCAACTGAGAAGCCCCCTCTTCAGAAGGAGTAAAGCAGTTTGGCCAGAAATTGAATTGCAATGTCATAAAAAAACTGTCACAACTTACATGAAGCACTCCTTCTGGAACCTGTAGCAGTGGAAGAGACGACAAACCCGAACTTCCACCTCGATCTTCTTCTGTTGCTTTAAGACCTAGAGTTGACTGATCCCCTAGTCGCGAGACATCTTGTTCCGTAGCTTCTATTCTCCCTCGCTGGCTACCTGACTCCACAGTGGCATCAGCAGTGGATTTCTCAAGGTCTGCAAGGTGAAGGCTCCGGTTGGTGGAGATTTCATGCTCTGTAAAGGATGATCTAGTGAACGGTGATGGAGAAGGAGGGACACTTGCAGGACCAGCGGGCGGACGAGTCGGAGTACAGGTAGTTGCTTTCTTCGTTGCTTTCATCACCTCGTTCTCTTCTCTCACTTGCAGGCAGTTGATGATGAATGGAGGGGAGAGGTTCACTCTCATGACCGACCCTTGCAGTCCCCCGCACTCTGATAGCTTCCTCTTTGCTGCAGCTTTCTTCTGTTTCTTGGATGGTCGCAGGAGTCCGGACAACCTCCTGCTGTTCCAACTGTTACCAAGTTCCGAGTGCAACAAACTCGGTCTTCGACCGATGGTGGGGTGGGAACCAGATGTGGTACCGGACTGAGACCAATCATTCAGTCTGGTAAGCAGCGGCAAGACCTGTTCCCAGCAGGTGAGGGAGGAGTCTGGATTTGCAATCATACTGCAGTAGTGTCCGAGACACGGAAGGGGTGGGGTCTCGCCAACCAGCTGCCGGGAAACTCTGCCACTGGATGAAGGTCGATGGGTATCTTCACTCGGACAAATCACAGAGAAAAGAGTGTCACAGAAACTGGCATAATCTTCATCGCGCTCATGCAAGAAAGTTCCGACTTCTAAAGCACTTTCAACTAGAGTTGCGCCGGGACTGGAAGAACCGGAAGCCTCAGAAATCAGCACCCGAAATTTGCCGACCTTGGTGCCCAGCGACTCTTGGGTGGTGAGTATCCTCTGACTTGTGGACTGATAGCGGACAGAAAGAGGTTCAGACTGAGCAGCACCTCTGCCACCATCAGCCAGGGAGTCAGCGACATCGGCGGTCGATCGGAGTCGGGTCAAAAGACGTTTCATTTTGGCATCCAGGTTTCTGTTTTGGTTGAAACATGCCCCTGGGAAGCTGTAGGCTAGAAGGTCGGCCGCGAAAGTGCTGCAGGGCAGCTCTAAGAAGACAGAGAGAACCAGGTCCTCCACTTTGAAATCATTCTTTCGTTTGAGTAGAAACTCCGAGAATGGCAACAGTTTGGCACACCAAATGGCCGCTTCCTCACAGATGCAGGCACCTCTTGGAGGCTGCAGCGAAGAAGGGTTACATGTACACATGTATACATACATGTAAATAAGGAAAGTACATGTAGTCTGGATTGGATTGTGGAATAAAAAGTACTGGAGTCTATACTGGATTTTGTAATCATGAACATTGGATTCTGAGGGCATTGCATCCTGGAGTCCTTGAATAATAATGACACTTCCAGGCTGTATAAGTATTTGCTTACATTTCTAAGTGGAGGAGATGGATGCAGCTTTCGGATGGCCAAGGACGCCTGGTCCCGGACGTGCAGCAGCCACAGGAGACTGCAGAGCTGCCTGAAGGCCGCCAGGAGGAACTGAATGCTGAACGGAAGCTCTTCTGCTCTGTCTGTAGGAAGAACAATCACAAGCTGTAGTAACCATGGCAATGTGGTAGTCATATGGGTGGGAAGGCCTGGGTACAAAGGACAGTTCAGGACTAGCTTTAATTATGAGACTCTAATAATCATAGCCAGGTCACAAAGTTTAAAAATGTAATCAATAAATTATAATGTGCATGCTGTGCAAACATGACCTATGCGGCACAAACACAATTCCCTTTCAAACCCAGGGAACACAACTTTTAACTACAACCAGGTCTACAGTACGCTGTATGCAAGACTCCATTCACCTTGGTCTGGCTGCAAGAAACTGAATCCTTCCGGCGCTCTCCACTGAGACAGCCGGGTGTTGTCACGAGCACTCGAAACCGAAGTCGCCCTCTTTGGTGGAGCGAAGCAGTCCAGCTCCTCAGCCTCAGGGTGAGCGTGCACCTCCCTCAGCCGGTGTGCATACCACTGGATGCAGGGCTGGACACAGTGAGAGGCACTTAAGACGGCCAGGAGGTCTCGGGTCAGAACTGCTAGCTTCCCTCGGAGGGAGAGCTCCCCGGGACATTGCATGAACTCCTACAAGAGAAGGGGAAGGGGGAGGGGGGGAGGGTAGTAGACTATTTCTTGGGGAGAGGGGGGGGGGGGTGGAGGGCAGTAGACTATTTCTTGGGGAGGGGGGGGGGAGGAGGGTAGTAGACTATTTCTTGGGGAGGGCATGTGATTGGCTATGTGTAGCAAAATATGTTACTAAGAATGGTAGCAGTAAATTATTTTGCATTTAGTGTACTGATACCATAGCATCATCGAGAACAAGGCTGGGCCTAGGGCAAACAAGTAAATGGACAAGGGTGGTTTGGACACTGCACCTACCTCCTGGGTGATGCTGGGTTGTGGGCAGTAGAGGGGAGGGGCAGGGAGGTAGACGGGAGCGGGTACTTCTATTGGAATTTCCTTGCATGTCTCCGTGAGGTCGCATAACAGAGAGTTTACGGTGCTCGTCAGGACATGGTCTAGTTCAACCCAAGCACATGCTTGCAGGGTCCTTGAAATGGACTGGAGGACCTCCACGGCATGAGGTTGAATTCCCTCAGCGCCGTGGCCCATGTACTTGGCTTTGGATGCTTGCCTCTCTGTTGTCCGCCTTGCTTGCCTATTCGGCCGCTTAGGAGTCTCCGAGTGCTTCACAGGCTGGCTACGTCTGGGGGCACCCATGTTTGGAGTGGAAGTGCTTCGAGGTGAGACTAGAAGACTCATAATGGACCTCACTGCCTGCTGATGGGAAGCCATCTCCAGGTTAGGGCTTTCCGTTTGCAGATTTCCAGTCATTGCAGTAAGCTTCTTGCTGTGAGTGAGATAAGTGGACGCTAGGAGGAAGCTCTTTTTCCAGTCTCCCAAACTCGAGATAAGGTCACAGGCTTCTTCCCACAGCCCAGAGAGTAGCAGGAGCTCCAGAGTATGATCGGCTGTCCAGTCATCCGAGAGACACTGCTGTCGGACTGATCTGGTGATCGCTGAGCGATCCAGCTCTAGATACCGAGAGTTGGCCAGAGGAACTGGAGAGGATGTGGGGGGAAGAACCAAAGGGTTAGTTGCGGGGGCTATGAGCAGAGGCCGGTTGCAGAAGAATGCCGTCATGAATCTCGCCAGGGAGATCACGACGGCCAGTCCGTTATCCGACCCGATACAGATTCTGGTCTTGAGTTGGGAACCACTTTCAGCTAGTTGATGAACTGCAGAGCTATCTAAGTCACATGGCGAGGGAGGGAGGGAGTTGACAGGCATCCCTTGGTAGAGGGAAGCCCAGCTCCTAGATCGGCTGATTCCAACACCAGTCTCGGCTCTTCCCGTCACTCCCATGGCAGAGCTAGACCTCGGAAGAGCCGTGGCCGACCTAGCCTGCCGCCTGGGGGGCAACACTTGCCCTAAGGCTCCCTTCCGCTGGTAGTTCACAATGAAGGAGTGGGCAAACTCCAAGGCAGATTTGAGGTCATATTGCTCGAGCTTTATGAAGAGAACGGACAGGCTGTTTACAACTGTGTGACCGAGGTGGGGTGTAACTGCATCTATTTGCGGAGTATTAGCATCATACTGCTCTGAAGTGATCGGGTTGCCATCCTTTCCAGTCGAATGACCTTGCTTTTGATCAAAGCTCTCAAGCGCTCTCTCTAGCCTCCCTTCTAGATACAATTCTTCAGCAGCTATATCTAGTTGCTGTTTCTCCTCGGTTGCCATTCTGCCTGCGCCCAAGTGCTGTAGTATTGCAGTAATGCTGGCATGTGTGGACTGGAGGACTGACGATGCCCGCTTCACACTGGTGACCAGGCTCTTGTAGAGCAGGCCAAACTCACGAAGTTGGAGAACATTAGTGGTGGCTTTCCGGGGCAGGATTTTCTTTGCAGCACTGCTGCAGCTTTTGATGTCCTTCCAGAAGATTTTTGCCACATCGGCTACCAAAGAGAGAGAGGCTTCAAGCGGAGCAACAGCATTAAGTCTGGAGCCTTGGCCATCAGGTGGTTGCGGTGAGATGAAGCTTGCAGCAAGCAAGGAGGGCTGAGAAGGGAGGTAGCTAGGACTGTACGTGGAATCAAGTAGTGAAATGACGTCACTGAGAAAGCCACCAAGAGCGGTGATACTGGCCGTAACACTCTCAACAAACTCCCTCAGAGACTTCAAGTTGTGTCTCTTTCGGAAAAGGAATGACTTATGCTCTTTGAGGCACTCAGAGAGGAGGACCGAGCAGGTAACGTTGGCAAGAGAGACCACCAGGCTCAGACGGCCCTGCTTGATTGAATCGAGGGCTACTAAGCTGAGAACTGAGGTTACACTATCAATGGTACCGCTGAGCAAACGAACAAGGCTGGAAGATACCTTCTTGTCTTGTGCATGAGCACCGGCTACGGCATTGGATGCCAGAGTGAGGATCAGCGTGCTACTTGAGAACTCGAGGCTGGCTTGGCAGGCAGTGATCTCCCGGAGAGTTAGGGGTCCCTCCTGGGGGTACAGCCCATTGCCTGGCTCCAGTTCCCCGGCAGATAGCAGCAGACTCCATGCCGTGTGCAGCTCAAAAATTGCCCGTTCAGTTGAACGCTTTTCTTGCAAAGTTTTGCCTAAAATGGAACAGTTGGTTTGATCCAAATCGCTGTCCACTCCAGCAAAGTGAATAGCACCGGCCTCCATCCCTGATAGACCCATTAGCAGTCCGAGACCGGTTCCACTAGCTGTGAAAGTACTAGCAAGAGTGCCATCTAAATCAGTGCCTCGTACAACGCAACTCAATTCATTGGAAAGCAAAGATTTGAAAGGAGTCCTTGGTCGATTCCCACCTTTGACATGACAGCCCTCCTCATTTTCTTGCTTTGCACAACTATCCTCCTTGCTGCCTCCAGGCTCAGCAACCCGATCTGCCAGCAATGGTGGCAACCCTAGTTTCTTCCGAGCATCGGCTACCAATCCTCCCACCAGTTTGGACAGAGTCCCCCCACTCTCGAGTTTCAAGACGGTCACAGAGTAGCCATCGGAGCAGAGCAGGACAGGAAGGTGGGGGTGGGTGGCGACTGAGAATCTCTGGCGGAGAGAGTCTCTTTCAGAGGACTGGGAGGTCTCATGGTTAGTAACATTAGGAATAGCAGCAGCACCTCTGGGGAGAGACACAGGATCATGTAGCTTCACTCCCAGACTCCACTCACCAGCCTTTATTGCACAGTGTAAACTGTGTGATAAGAGCTGGGGAGTGTTATAAAAGCCAGGGAGTGGAGCCTGGAGATGTGGCTATGTCATGTGTAGAGTATAGATACACTAGTCTCATACCCTGCTCATCCCTTTGCTGAGGAGGCAAGCATAGATCTCCTCACAAGACTAAAGACAACACCTACAGGTACTCCAGCTTTTACCGCACAACCCGTGGGAGATAAAAGCTGGGGTGGGAAGGCCTGGGAACGAGGCTATACTCCTACTAATTATGGAAAAAAACTGATCTCAGTATGCACATGGTCTTTATAACTTACATGACGGTAATGAGCGGGTGCAGAGGCAGAGAGAGACTGGGGCCCATGTCCAGGGAGCACCCTCGTGTGATGAGCCTGAGTGGTCGGCCAAAGCGGGGCATCATCAGCAGGCTGCCCCTCCGGGTCATGCAGGCCAGGAGGAGGCCATCGGCTGTCCAGGCCAGGTCCGACACCCAGTAGGTCCTGAAAGTCAAGTGACAACGGTGACTGCAGTAGTTACAGCACTGACAATCACCCAGGTTTGTTTGTAAGTTTGGTGCAAATCACCCTTGCTCTAGCCATTAATTCCAAACTTAGTGTAGCTTTCCAGTCTCATCCATGCTGTCATACATTAATTTCTCTACCTGTGGTATTACAGAAGTATCTATGATAATTACAAGAAGTATCAGAAGTACGTATATGCATCTGTGGTATTACCAAAGAGCTTGTACACTGTATAGTGTAATCTTTCATATGCGAGGGGGGGGGGCAAATAGCTCCCCCTCGAAATGAAACTTTGAACATTATATATACCTGCCAGACTTTTCTTTATCCCTGAACTGGTACACGGGGCTGGAGAGTCCACACTCAGTCAGAGGAGAGAAGAACAGCACCTGAGTGTCGGCCGCCAGATTCCGATTCACGGCCAGAGCCATGATGTTACCGGTGGGTGAGAACTTTGAGACGTAGCTTCCCCGCCCAGTGAGGGAGGAATGCTGGATGTCTTTCCCCTCCGCACAGCAGGTAATAGTCCTCCAGATCACTTGGAATGGTGTGTCAGTGATGTCTCGACTGCTGACCTTGCGAGGCTCTTTAGAGTGACCTGAACCTGAATCAGTAGTAGAAGCGGGCGCCTGGCCAGTTTGCGGCTCCTCTTCAAATTTGTGACTGTGAGATGACTCGATCTCAGGGCCTGGTGAATCTGGAACCTGCTCAGTCTCCAGTACATTCACTCTGTCTCTTAGGGGCTCATCACGACTGTCTGGTCCTCTCTGGTGCTGCTGTAGGCTGGAAGCGTGCTTCCCACTGATTGGAGTATCTTTGATACCGCTGATAGAATTTTCTTGGAGGAGAATCGGACTTTTAGCTGACGAACCATCCAAGGAAAGTGGAATAATACGACCTGTGGTTGATTCTCCATAGCAAGAATCCTCCGGGAAAATCTTTGAGTGGGCAGCATAAAACTGCTCTACGGGATTGTTCCACTGAATGAGGAGATGGGTGATCAGTGTCTGCTGAGCAGCCTCTCGGCTTGTGAAGACAAAGACACAGCTGCAGCACTCACCTAGCACCTGAAAGAGAAATTGCACCCTTTGTATTATCCTCCAGACCCTCATAAGAACCTCCGCTATCCCTTAGACTAGACAGAGTACCGGGCTTCCATCCATCATAACCATCAGCTACAGTTTTTACCCACGACAAAAAATAAGTGGCTTGAGGCCTGGGAATGAGTGCACACGTACACACAGGCCCCCCTCACAGTATCAATAAAGAAGCAGGCCACACACACACACACACACACACACACACACACACACACACACACACACACTACTCACAGAGTCAACAAAGAAGCAGGCCACACACACACACACACACACTATAGTCACAGAGTCAACAAAGAAGCAGGCCACACACACACACACACACACACACACACACTACTCACAGAGTCAACAAAGAAGCAGGCCTCCACGCAAGCCTCTCTGTAGGAAGACTGAGGCAGCAGCACCCCACCGGGAGGAAGAATCCTCCACCACGAGGAGAAACCATCCCTGTCCACCTCCCAGAGGTAGAGTTCGCAATGGCCGGTCACAAAAAGAGCCTGCTCCCCACTGTCAGAGAGGAATAGCCTACACCCTGCAGGAAGTGTGTGAGACGGAAGTGGGAGAGGGGAGACAGGGAGAGTCAATTACACAGTCTGTTTTCTAATTGAGGACCCGGCCAAGGGTTTTGACCCAGTGGATTTGTTTCCAGGCTGCACTCCCCAGCTATTTACCCCCCCAAATGGAGTCTGGGGAATCAGGCTAGTGATGATAAAAGATGTACTTTGGTGGGCCATTATCATTTTGTTGGTCCAGCATTTCTTGAACTACATGTATTATAGTCTACGTAGCCTCATTTCCCAGGCCCCTGCTTTTTCAGCTACACAAATATTTCACCTTCATGCAACCAAATAAAGTGGGGGCCTGGGAACGAGGCTACAGCATACTATTCGTGCATTCTTATCCATAACCTACTAATATCATACCCAGAAAATTTTGGTTGAGAGGAGCAGATTTATCCGATGCCGCTCTAAGAGTACTCCCGTGAGGAGTCCTAAACACCTCCAGCACCTCTGACGCTTTATGCCAGGTGAAGAGGCTCCCCGTGACGGTAAGTCCCCCAAGGTATGCTCCACTGGGAGAGGAAGTAGTGAGGGCAATTTGTGACTGAATCGGAGCCAGAGAGGAGATTCTTCTCTTTGTTTTTCCAGTGCCGAGTGAGAGCTGGCTGATGCGTTTATCATCAAGGAGAAAGAGTCCATACGAGGAAGGTGGCTATGGAAGGGGGAGAGAAATTTTTTTTTTCTCAATGCGAATTTTGAGAGCCGTCAGACACATACGTGTTTGTATTGCGCCTACCTCACCGAGCCAGGCAAAGCTCGGCCATGGCTTCTTTCTTTTGATAGACACTGAAGATAGAACTTCAAGTTCGAGCTTTAGTTCCATCTCACAAGCATGGAGACTGCAGGAGAGTGCAAGTGGTCTTTGTGGAGCAGAGTCGAGTTTGTATGTTTATTTCCCTAAATAATGCTCAGTATACATGTAGTCATACGTAATTTTAAACTACCCAATCACGCGCGCTCTGCCCCTGCCCCACCCCCACCCTTGCATACGAGGGGTGGGGGTGGGGCAGGGGGTAGGGCAGTAATCGGGTTTTCCCCTAAACCCTGTTTCGCGTGGATCGAGCGTGCACGAGAGGCTAGGGGGAGGAGCCAAACAAAGGTAGCTTCGCTATGGATGAGGTGAGCTAGCACTGCAAATTGGCTGCTTTGCACTAGTCTCCGGTCTGGGGGTCTGGGTACCCGAGACTAACTTTGTACAAGGCAGAGATCGCTTACAGTATCCTGCCAGGAGGGGTAGTCTCACGATCCAGCCCCAATACACTCGCGAGACTATCTCTGCCTTTAATGGGGTGTCTCCAAATAAAGTTATTACGACGTTACGTTTTGACCCCCCTCCCCTCCCCATTCATAGCGTCAAGGGTGTATTTAATACAATGAAGTACTCATACCTACTGCAGCAATTATTGTAAAGGAAAGCTTTCCCGGCCTACAAGGGTGCCAAGCAGGGAAATTTGTGTGTTTCTGGCCATGCTAGCGTGGTAAGGTAGAGCAGGGTAATTTTGGTCACAGTGCAATTCCAGTCAACGTAGCTCGAAAGCTAAATTAACATAAAATATAATTGCAGTTCTAATACCAGAAGTAGATAGTGTTACTGCAACATGAGTGAGACTAACTATTGGTGGTTACTTTTGTATAGACTGACTGGAATTGCCCCGCTCTACCGTACTGATATTTCAACTAACAATAACATCACGGTCCTTGCCCCTTAATGTCACAATAACATTATCTTAAGCAAAATAGCTTAGAGACACCCCCCTGCTTGTGGGCTGCACCCCTCATTAATTTTGGAATGGGGTTAGAATATATCGTAAAGTATGACATAGAATCAGAGTTGAATGAGCAGCAGAAGATGATCTGCAAGTGAGTAGCTAGCGACAGAACTTGGTATCATGCATGCATATTAGCCTCGTTCCCAGGCTCCAGTTCCCAGCTTTTCTCGCACTGTGACTCGCACTGTGACAGTGCGAGAAAAGCTGGGGAGTGGACCCTGGGAACGAGGCTACATGCATATAACTTTGTTCATCGCTCCTCCGCTTAGGACCACCCATTTTTGGATCCCGTTGCAGCAGAGCTGAAAAATGGCGATTTCAGCCACGACTACAAGGTTGTTAGTAGTCTCGCATGGCCAGACCCTTTTGGTGAGGGTCTGGCCATGCGAGACTAGGTTGTTAGTGTATGTACATATCAGAGCTCAGTCCACTCATTTTTTTTTTTGCTATACCAATGCGTTCTTAAAAACCAATCATATCTTCAAAGCTAAATGCATGAGCCCGGTTGCCTAAGATTTTTTCCCCCCGCAGTTGTGGAGAATTAAATCTGTGGAAAACCTCCATGGCTATAAAAAAAATTAGTGTGGGCAGGCTAGGCCGGGGTACCAGGGCTATGGGTACTTGACTAACTTGCTTCTCTTCTTTTAGGTCTTTGAATCCAGCTCATGCAAACCAAGATGGAAGTTGTGCATCATTATTGCCGTAAGTGCCCGTACCCATTCACACTCATTCCCAAACCTGGATCAGATATTATGATATAGGTCAGTTGCTGATGATTGTCAGTTAGAAGGCCGATAAGAGTTGAGCATCCATGATAGAAGCGGTTAGTAGCTGAAACATGCATGGTTTACCTAGTTGAAGGTGTGAGCAGTACTCAAGTACCCAAAGGATCTGTAGTGTGAGGGACATCATCAGCAGGATTTAATACAGGATTTCCAAAGTTGATATATTTTTTGATATTCTGTAGTTTAATTCCTTTCACTTATCCATGTACCTCTGTAGGTTGTTGCAGTTCTGCTTGGTGCTGTCTTTTCTGCTGGCCTCCTGGTTGGCCACTTTGCCATCCCCAAGGAAAGTGGTAAGGTTTAACTGGTTGGCAGGTTTCCAGTGCAGCTAAACCTCTGTCCACATTGACAAACCTTTATTCTGTGGTTTATGATGCAGTGCTTTTGTGTGTGTTGAATGTTTTATGCTCACATCCTTCTTTCATCTTTTGAGACGCTCAGTGCGAAAGCAGCTTCATCAAATTTTAACCCCTTCCTTCACTTAGGCGACAGCAGCGCTGCTCACAGGGACGAAATCTGGTACATAGTTGAATGCTTAAATTTATATCATGCTTGCATGTGGCAGTGGGTGTACCCTCGGGTGGTAGTCAGGACTGTGCCCTCTGTTCCCTCTCCCCTGCAGTGCTGACCCTCCCATTGTCCTGATCTCTCTGGACGGTTTCTGGGCCGGATACTTCCAACTCTACCAGCAAAACACCTCATTCTTTCAGGATATGGGTATGTACATCAGCTTAGAAATGCTCTGGGTTGGAGGATTAATGCTAATCGGAGCCCTAACATTATAATAGGTTTATTCCACACTATGAAATTGCTAAAACTACAAACACCTGGAATTTGGAAGTTTGTTCCCGTTTGAGAAATTAGTCTCATGCCCAGACCTTGGCTCCTCCCCCTTGCAAAACATTCTGTGAGGGGGAGGAGCCAAGGTCTGGGCACGAGAGTAACGAGGATACTGTATCCTTTAGACGCTTCCGACTTTAATTTGAGCACCCAGGTTTGAGGTTCTAATCTGCTTGTCCCTAGCAATTTCCTCTTCTATTGGCAGTGTTGGAAGGCGTTCAAGCACAGTACATGAGGAGTGTATTCCCTACAAAGACCTTCCCCAATCACTTCAGTATTGTCACCGTAAGTCTGCAAGAACTTATTCTTCTGCGTTGAGGAGGTAATGTTGTAGTGAGACTTCGATGGCAAAAATGCTAAGGCTGCAATTTTTTTGGCTGCATTATGTAATAGAGGTGTGGTCTCACATAAGGGATTGTTCCTGTAAGTCTCTCTCATCACTGCACACAAATAATCTGTTCACTGCAGTATTAGGGCTATATGCATGGCTATGAACATACATGTATGAATTGACACAAACAGTTTGCATGACAGATCAAATGCTATAAGAACCTTCTATTACTTGTTTGCATGATTCGTTATAACATATATTGCCTCTCTCTCTCTCTCTCTCTCTCTCTCTCTCACACACACACACACACACACACTGTAGGGTCTGTATCCAGAGTCCCATGGGATTGTCAGCAACTTCTTTTATGATAGAAACTTGAATGAAAGGTTTTTTATCGGCTCTAACAGCCAGAACGATCCCAAGTGGTGGCTGGGAGAACCAGTAAGTCCAGTTAGTCCACCTGTAACAGCTTTTGCTGCCAAACCCCATTTAGTGGTGAACCTCAGTAGGCTGTAAGAGGACACGCCGTAGGTTAGTGGTGAACCTCAATAGGCTGTAAGGTTGCTGTAGGTTTAGTGGTGAACCTCAGTAGGCTGTAAGGGCACACTGCTACTTTGGCAGCTGTCGATGTAGGTTTAGTGGTGAACCTCAGTAGGCTGTAAGGGGACCATATTTCTTTGTAGCGTGTGCACTATTTCGGCTATAGGTTTAGTGGTGAACCTCAGTAGGCTGTAAGGGGACCATACACACTGCTGTTTCTTTGTAGCGTGTGCACTATTTCGGCTATAGGTTTAGTGGTGAACCTCAGTAGGATGTAAAGGGACCACACACACACACTGCTGTTGCTTTGTAGCATGTGCACTATTTACTTACTTTTTTATAGGTTTGGGTGACAGCTGCTAAGAGTGGGTTGCGGACTGGTATTTACTTTTGGCCTGGTTCTGAAGTGCCTATACAAGGTACCCAAAATGATAGTAGCTCTGAGCCCTCTGTAACTATGTAGAATGTTAAACAATGCTTCTTTGTGGATGTGTGTGCAGGAATCTACCCCAACTTTTATTTTCCGTACAACTTGTAAGTTCCAAATATTGGTGTGTATGATGTCATCACGACATCATGCTATCATGCTATAACTACTATTGGTTAAACCAGCCGTGTGCCATACGAAGAGAGAGTCAAGATGGTACTGAGCTGGACAGACCTTCCAAAGGAGACGAGGTCAGCCCCGTATAGCCCTCCCTTCCCTTGCCTTCCCCTCCTCTCCTCCCTCCCCCTCCTCTCCTCCCTTCCCACCCACCCCTCTCTCCCTTTCACCAAACCTTCACCACACTTTGTGCACTGCAAAAGAAGTCGAAATAATTTTCCTCCCTTAGACCCCAGTTCATGGCTCTGTACTTCAATCAACCCGATCACGCTGGACACACATCTGGTCCCAACTCAGCTGACGTACGTTTCTTACTAGCTACGTGATATGCATGTGTTTTTACCTTATTTGGTCATCAAGAGCACACAATGTCCTTGCACACAATGTACCCTATGGAGTGCAGAGATTTTGAATTACTCATCATGAAAATTGAAACAGATTGGTGTCAATAGCTCCCTGATGATGCCAAATTCAGCAACATAATGTAGACAGCCATGTAAACACATTGCTTGCTCATAGGTTGACGAAGCCCTGGGACTGGTGAGTGAAGCAGTAGAGAGCTTCTTTGCCGGCCTAGAAGAGAGAGGCATTCTCGACTGTGTCAATGTGATGATTGTATCTGACCACGGTGGGTCCCTGCACTACTCCAGATATTAACCTAGAAATTAGTCACTTTTCCTCGTCATTACGTGTATGTATTCCTGTTTGTAAGAGTGGAAAAACAATGCAGTCTTTGCGGTAATGTACAAATGACGTATAATGCTTTCTTTTTTTTTGTAGGAATGGCCATGTATGACTTGAACAAACTGGTCTGTTTGGATGATGTAAGTGACGTACTGAGCACTGTACTGTCCCCTCCAATTGAGCAAACACACATTAGTCCTCACGAATCGTAGCACCAGTAAAGCAGCGGGGCTTTAGTGGGGTGGGGTGCTGCAGAATAGGGGGCTTTAGTGGGGTGCTGCAGAATAGGGGGCTTTAGTGGGGTGCTGCAGAATAGGGGGCTTTAGTGGGGTGCTGCAGAATAGGGGGCTTTAGTGGGGGGCTGCAGAATAGGGGGCTTTAGTGGGGGGCTGCAGAATAGGGGGCTTTAGTGGGGTGCTGCAGAATAGGGGGCTTTAGTGGGGTGCTGAATAGGGGGCTTTAGTAGCACCAGTAAAGCAGTGGAGCTTTAGTGGGTGCTGCAGAATATATCAGTGGTGCTGCAGAATATATCAGTGTGGCAAAAGTTGTAGCTTTGGGTTATATGAGTGCCGTGACTTATTAAAGCTCTTTTGGACTAAAGGAGGCAAAAAAATTACTCCCAATGCATTCAAATGATGTTCACTGCTTCATCTTGTTTCACTCTCCCCTGTAGCTGCTTCCTGCTGAGTATGACAATTTTACTGAAATCACTACCATAGGAGTGGGTGCCGAAGTCATTATTAATGACGGAGGTGAGTGCTCTACATTGTATGTCATGTGACTGTCATGTGGGATCATGTGAGCTCAGTGTTTATTAAATTTTTTTTTTATAGATGACTCTACTTTGGAAAATGTTTATAATGGCGTTGTGCAGGTTTGAATCAGCGTATAATGTGTATTAATGCCCTGTGGATGTCCCAGTTCCATGATATCTGCTCTGTCCCTGCTCCAGAATATCGGTGCAATGGGGGACCCGGTCGAGGCCTTCCAGCTAGAAGACATGCCGCTCAGGCTACACGCAGGCCACTTTAACAAACAGTCAGTCTTGTTGCAAACTTTCTGGTCTCCGTAACAGTCTTTAATTAAACTCTTTGATCTCCTTAGACGCTATGGCGATATCTACTTCATCGGAGATGTTGGATCCTTCATTACTAGAAGGCATGTTTGGTGCATTACAGTCCTACATTAGCCTTGTTCCCAGGCTCCACTGCCCGGCATTTTTTGCACTTTGGAAAAAATGCCCTGCCCGTGTTTTTCCAAAGTGCAAAAAAACGCTGGGCAGTGGAGCCTGGGAACGAGGCTAGTCCCACATACACGTGCTATATATACTGATAGCTTCAATGGCTGACTAATTCTTCCAGGGACGTTAGCTTGGCCTACCGACCAACAGTAGGACTGCATGGCTACGACAACAATGCAGTACAGATGCAGGTAAGTGTATATTTTAGCGTGGTGGGATTGGGAGCATTTGGAAAAGTATAGAAGCCAGTGCTTTGTTAGACCACTCTGGTTCTGAGCCCTTCGTATTATTGTCTATAGGTCCATATATGGTATAGTCTTACGCTCAAACCCTCCACCTACCCCTGCAAAAAAAAGTAGGGGTGGGTGGAGGGGACTATAATGGTACAGTCAAACAGGTTTACAGGTTGGGTTGTCCAGTGCAATAGGTAAGAGTAATGTCATGTACGCAGGGCGTCATACAGAGGGGAGGGGGCGCACTGGGATTCCCCCCCCCCTCCCCCCAGAATTTTGAAGTTGACACCCTCCTAGAGGGCGTGGCTCTATGCACATGTTTTTTCTTACCCCCCACCGAAAAATTCTGTATGAAACCCTGACACGTGCAGTAATGTCCTCCTCCAGGCCATCTTCATGGCCCACGGCCCAGCCTTCAAAGAGGGTTACTCATCAGAGCCGTTTGACAACATACAGCTCTACAATTTGATGTGTGGTGGGTTGAAACTACAAGTTATACCCTTCACTTCTCACAATGCTGCATGAACTGGCTTGGATAGCTATAGAATGCTGAGCTACATGTGTAAATGAACATCAGTTGGAGTGAATATTCTTCTGCAGCCTTACTGGACATTTCCCCAGCTGCCAACAATGGGTCACTCGGGGCTCTCTACCACCTGCTAAAACCAGACGTGGCCGCCCTGCTCCCGCCAGGTAAAGATACCTGGCTCAGCTGGTTTTTGATGCGACGTCATCTCTTGGTGCTTACATTCGCTGCAGCTGTTGTCCCGGGTGGAGTACCTGGGGTGGCAGATGAGTGTCCCTTCCCCGGAGACACAGTGACATACAACAACAGAGCGTTCTGTTCAGAGTGTATCTGCACCTCAGCTTATGGCGTAAGTGATAGATCTGGTACCGAGACAGAGCTCTAGTGAGTCCCATACCGAGATTTGAGATCTGATACTGGTTTCCAGAGATTCAATTCCGAGACAGCCACCCTAACCTCTCTGCATTTATGAATGCCTAGCCTCGTAACCAGGCCACGCGGCTATTGAATGCCCTGTTTAACCTAACTGCACTCAGGTGGACAACACTACCATTGATGAGGCTAACAGAGCCCTGGACATCTCCAGAGAACAGGCACAGCAGTTCCAGAGCACACACCTGCCCTGGGGGATCCCGGAGGGGGGAGAGGGGGGCGGGGCCTGCCTGCTCACCCAGGATGGATATGTCGGCCTGTACAGTAATCAGCTGCATATTCCTCTGTGGACAGCATACAGGCTTACTGCTGAGGTAATGGTGATGTAATTTATGTTATGACTTCTTTGCAGTTCGGTTTGTAGCCTCATTCTGTATATACAGAAAAAAACTAAATTAGCAGGTGTTACCCTCTCCCTCAGCAAGCCCAGAAGACCACACCCCCTAACACCTGCTTTCGGAGGGACCCCCGAGTGAGACCTGCTGACTCAGCAAACTGTAGTGACTACGACTCGGCCACTGGATACGTGAAAACCCAGTTGGCACCTCCTGGTCAGTCACTGCTGGGTTTATGTGCCACTAGTACCTCTTTGAGGATCTCGATTGGTTCTGTAGATACAGGCTAGTTGGAATTCCCTTTCTACCGACCAAAACGTGTGCCCTGAAGAAGACTGCAGCCCAACATCAGCAATTGATGAAGATGTTTGTGAAACCAATTTGTAGTTGGCCCAGTAGAAAGAGAATTTGAGCTAGCACGGGTTTTTACTCTATTTTTCTCAGTCTCTATTCTGCAGCTTTCTCACGTGTGTGTTGATTTATTGCAGACGTTTGTAACAGTCTTGCAACATCAGAGTGGTAACAGTATCAGCCAATCAAATTGCAGAACTGTTTGAATTCTGTTCACTGATTGGCTCATGCAGTTGCCACTCCCCAAACCGAATGTTGCAAGAACGCTGCAAACCTCTGCAGACAGTGAGTGAAGCAAGCTACAGAATGGAGACTAGCTAATTCCTTTTAAGAAAGCAAGGTATACTTGTGGTGTTACAATCCTGCAGCTGATGTAAACTCGCAACAGTTGGCTACCTCTCTACTCACCAATGTTGCTCCACAGAGAGCAGAGTTCAATGAAAGTAAGTATAGTGGGTTGCCAGTTATTGTGGATACTGTAGCATATTATATCCAAAACCCATTCCAGGTGTTTGGTCCCGGCTGGAGACGCTGGTGAGGCAATGGGCTGTGGCCTACGGTACAGTGTACGTAATGAGTGGATCAGTACTGGATGCCAACCGTGATGGAAGGCGGGACGATGACAGCAATTACAGCAGGCCAGTTTAGAAGAGTAGTCTTGTGCTCACTGCTGGGACTATAAGAGGATGCATACATAAGAGTGAAAAATGGAGGATATACAATGGTAAAGTTGAAGATTCACACACATACCAATGATATGTCTCTTTGTTTGATTATGCAGCTGGTTGGATGGTCAGGGCAGTGTGGCAGTGCCCAGCCGTTTCTACAAGATTGTGATACGCTGCCTCTCAGAAGGTGCCGTTGTCACCGATCCCCAAGACTGCCCTTCTGGGAATATTGAAGCTTTGGGGGTCATTCTGCCTCACACTGATGTAATTCCTGCTGTAAGTGTCCTGAAAAGATGTGGCCCAATAGGTTGATAAAATAATATTATGCATAACTCAGCAGGCCAGTCCAAAATCCACATACACACACTCACACAACTTTGTCACACACACACACACACACAGAACACAGACAGCTACATCCAGTTCAGGCTGTCAACTGTGAGGGACATTGAGGGGGTCACGGGAGTGGATTTCTTCTCAGACCTCTCGGCTGAGGAGCAGAATATTGTTGAACTGAAGATTGTCCCTGCATTGTGGCCCACTACTGGGTAGTAACTGTTGACAAAATGTTGTCGTGTACTGCAACTCAATCTCTTGAACTGTGATCATATTTTTTACATGTGTTAATCATATTCAATCTTGTAGTTGTTTTGGATTGTACAAATCGTATTGATTATTATGTAGCAGGTGTTAATGTCTTCCCTGCCTCCTTGTCTCTGAGTCTTTGTCTGTGTCATGGTTTCTTTATACTGTGTGTCTTTGTCTAAGTTGGATCCCCCTCATGTACGTGTCCCTGTGTATTATGTATCAGTACTGGTATGCCATAGCCTCGTCCTAGTAAAGTGATTAGGAAAAATATGGTTATACCTAGCTCCCCAAACAAAAGCTGATCAAGCATGGCGTCACACATCAAAGGTAGCTAGCTATGTCTGTCAACCATTATAGCTAGCTATTAACAATGCTCAATAAGAAACCCTATACTGAGAGACTCAATTTTGTCATGTGAAGTGCCTTGCCTTTGACACCACCATATTGCCCCTCAGGGCACTCAAATTAAAGGGTGGTATGCCCTAGATATCATTACTGTATTATGCAGGCAAGTTTCATTATTATGAGGTATACTCCTGGGAGCCACCTGGACAGTTCAGAACCATCCTGGTCAGGTAGGTGCTTCAATATGAATGCTGTTGGCACACAAATAGTTTGCCATTTCTGATGCTTTCCTCTTAAAACAGACAACAGAAGAGAAGAAAAGGAATGAAGGACTGTTGTCCAACTACAGCATAGATAATAATTATTATACTGGATAGCCTTTGGCTCCAGGCCATAATAACAATCGATCTATGTTGCACAATATCCTTCTACTAGCTAGTTTTGCTGGCTCCAGAGTTCTTCGCTCCCGAAGAATTGTCCTGTTCTTTCTTCTTTGGAACGTACTGGAAAGGAGTGGAAAAATAGCCATGGATTATAAAGACTTCTATTATACAGACAGCATGCACGGGTGGCAGTCACGAGTGGTGTTGACGGAATGGCACTAAAATTGTACGAGCATTTTGCCATTCTAAAAAGCAGGACTTGTGAAAGAATTTAAAATTCCACTGTAGTGAAATTTGGGTACTTTCCCTGCCTGTGGGCACCAGTGATTTCACTACTAAAAAGCCCTCAGTGACAACAGAGCTCAGCTAGGTGGACTGCACAAACTTGTGTGTTGCACCCCTTTCATGATGGCATGGTCACATGTAAAAGTATTCCTTTCTTCCATGCAGCTATTGAATTTGCCAGCTCTCCCCTGACTGTGACTGTAGAAGACACAGTCGCTTACACCGGTACTTCCACGCTAGGCACCTCTACTATTGCATGGCAAACTTGCATTGCAGTGCCTACCTTTGTATAGTCTCTTGGGACGAGAAATACTGAGGTTGGGTGTGTCTTTGGCAAATACTTCTGTAGAGTTATTATAGCAGTTACTGTTGGGAAGACTGGGATGTCTGCGAAGGAGAGAGCGTGGAAACATCATCTTTAACACTTGAAGGACTACTGTCACAGATGTGTAACATACAACTGCACAGACTTTATTTAAACTGACCAGTTGGACCAACTGGCCTTGGCCTGTCCCCTAAGGGATATATAATATGCACATCATAACCCTGTGTGTTGTCCTTAGGCCTGACAAATTTGATTCACAGTTTATCGTCCTTGTGGCTTAGTGTGCATGCAATAAGACAACTATTTCTTTGTCTGTAGTTTCTCCAGAGGGTTGTTCATGCAGGAAAATTCACCACCGTAAAGACATCACAAGAACTGTCAGCAGCCGTTCCAGAGCATTATTCTATGCAGTAATGAAAGTGGACTTCTGGCCGCATGCTAAATTTGCAACTGCTGGATAACTAATTTGCCTGGACTTAGCTGATAATTTGCTATAATAAGTAGGGAAAGACATACCATACATTGTACATATTAATACAATTCCAACCAGAGGAGTTATATCAAAACTGGCTAGTATAAATCCTGTAATAACACCAGCATAGGTTGTAATCTCACAGCTTCATACTGCAGTTCCAAGTTCGTTTACACTTAGTAACTGCACCATCCAGTTTCCAGGTGTCGTACGATTGTACTTTTGCTACTCCATAATAAAATTAGGCCTCCTCCTACTTCCCTTCACTTGATCCCATGAGGTTAGCACTAGTCCCTGTTCTCCTAAGACTGTGGCTATGAATCAGCCTGTAAGAACTTTCATGAAAACTCACCTAGTTTAACTGGGAACCCAGGCGGAAGTCTCAAGCTGCAAAACTGCCGCAGTTTATGGAAGTGCTTGTATGGAGTGATCACTTCTAAAATGTCCAGTAACCTACAGAGAAGACAATCATATTCTTGAAAAAAATATAAGGGAGATGAACTTCAAACATTTTGAGGCCGTTAACTCATACAGCGTAATTTATCACATATCAACCCACATTCCATGACCAACCAATAAAAAATTTGGCGCTGCAAGAAAATTAAATGTGTGACTTGAATACGGGCTACTTACTTCTTCAGTTCAATGGGACATGCTTCAGCCTGTGCAAGAAAAATAGCATACATGTAAGTAAGTGAAGTCATTAACATAAATAATAATTTACAGCTGCTATTCCATTTCATTCCATAGCCTGGGTAAAGGCTGAATTTAGTGCAATAGTCAGTGCTAAAACATACTGTAGACGTACATACCATGCAGACAGAGGCTTTGTAGTATTTTCTCTCTACCTTCAAGTCCATCAGTCTACCTATGTGTGGAGGTCTGCAGCAGCAAGGGGTTGGACAAACATAGATGTATGTAACACAGCCAAAAATGATTCAGAAACAACAGCTCAATCCAAGACCTCTCCTAGCCTCGTTCCCAGTCTGCACTGGGAGTGGAGACTGGGAACGAGTCCAAGTGCAGACTGGGAACGAGATCGAGTGTACTAAATTCTTTCAGAATCTCCCCAACAGTTTTTCTAATTCGACCAATATTTAAAAAAAAATGAGCAATTTCCTCGGCCAAAAGTCTAGATGCGAGGGGAAATGTTAGCAATCAGTCTAGGTTCCACCTTCCGTCTTGCTCCAAGAAGCCACCCTAACCTCCCCCCTGTTTTGCTCCAAGAAGCCACCCTAACCCCCCTCCGTCTTGCTCCATGAAGCCACCCTAACCCCCCTCCGTCTTGCTCCATGAAGCCACCCTAACCCCCCTCCGTCTTGCTCCAAGAAGCCACCCTAACCCCCCTCCGTCTTGCTCCAAGAAGCCACCCTAACCCCCCCCCCCCCTGTCTTGCTCCATGAAGCCACCCTAACCCCCCTCCGTCTTGCTCCATGAAGCCACCCTAACCCCCCTCCGTCTTGCTCTGTGAAGCCGCAGTCACCAAGAGAGTGGGCTAGTCCTACGGTGGGCCAGCTGGAGCCACTTACTCTCCCTCCGGTGCACTGATGTACCGGTCCCAGGCGACGGAGGGGAGAGGTGGAGGCGGAAGGGATTGGATCTCGCTCTCCTTGTTCTGGAATCAAGACATAGAGTGGGAAATCTTGCATGATGCAAAATTTTGTGTGTTAATGATATTAAGCTCACCTTAGTTCCTTCGTCATCTAGGTCAACCTCTTGTATGTCACCTCTCTCCACCTTCTTGGCCATCTCCTACAGAGCAGATAAGAGGAGGGCAACTGTGGAGTCAATGGCTCAGCATCAAAAGTTATAGTCACCCTCACGGAGTGAAATTGGCGCTATGGTTAGGCACTATCTAAATTAGCCTCGTTCCCACGGCAGGCTCTTGCGTGAGACTAGAGCCTGGGAACGAGGTTGTATTTAAATGAAATGTGGGCGGTTTTTACAAGAGGCATTATAGTAATAATAATGATACCATCCAAGAGAAAAATATGGGGGAGAGTTCATGGGATTTTTGATCTGCATTGCACAGCTGGTCAGCCCCCCAATTAACAACCCACTCTTCTTGTGCCAACTGACAGACAAATCAGAACTTTCCAACAACTTCACACCAACCTCCTGTAGTTGAATCTGCTCCTCTGAGAGGTGCTCCCTCCTGAGGTGGAGAGTTAGAGAGACACAGTAGAGCCTAGGACAGTGCCACACCCTTCTGACCAATTCATGAGGAGTTTGCAGAACTGTACGCGGATATCTCTGCCACTCCATAATGTGTTACAGAGTAAGTCTTTTGGCCGTTGTAGCCACAAACGTTCACTGACTATGACGGCCCTGTTCCCACGTCACGTCTGGGAATGAGGCCTCATTTTCTGGCTATAGATCTCATTCCCAGGTCATGACTGAGAATGAGGCTATGTCTGAGACCTTTGCCACCTTTCCCAGCCTACCTAGTGGGATATAGTGGGAATGCATGCATGGCACTGCTCTTTTACCAGTACCAGAGTCAATTGCCCTCACCTCTTCCTGGCTAATAGAATTAAGTTGGTGATGTTGAACACATTTGTGTCGTACTCTCCAACTCTCTCCTGAGTAGTGAAGAAACGAGAAGGCGAGAGTGAGGGTGTGGAGGCAGGGGAGTGAAGGATGCAGGAGAAGTGAGAGGAGAGAGGGGAGAAGGGGACGAGGAATGGGAAAGGAACAAAAATGAGGTGGGGATATAGTAGTCTACAGTCAGTTACTCAGAGTTGCTAACGCATTTCAGGAGCCCATAATGTGAGAAGTGGAAGGAGTACTTTTGTTTCTACTTCTTAGTACGTCATCATGTGTGGACTCCTGTCATTATGCGCTCCCCTGATTGCTTGCCCCACCACTCACAGACTTGTTGACTCTGAAGAACCAGCCGGACTGGGCCCTGGTGACGGTGATGGGCTGTGTGGACATGTTGGCGTATACGACCGGCCTGGAGGAGGGAGGAGAGGGTAAGTGAAGTGAGGTCGACAATGTAGGAGGTCGTACATCCGTGACTCACCTGGTCATTAATAGCTCAACGTGTTCATTGACGTCTGTTTCAACATCTTGCTGTGGGTGTGTGGAGGGAGGTGGGGAGTGAGTGAGGGAGTGAGTGGCAGCATGGGTGTGGGAGTTGGGAGTGAGTGGCAGTGTGGGTGTGGGAGTGAGTGACAGTGTGGATGTGGGAGTGAGCGGCAGTGTGGAGGTGGGAGGGGACTTGCGTGTAGGAATACATCAGCCATAGCACATCCTGGATAAAAGGACTGACTAGCGTCACCCTATTAATTAATAACTAACTAGTACCACACCCACCACGAATACCACTTTCTATCATTATAAATAGCACATAGTCAGTTTACACTGCCAATAAAAACTTCATCACATGACAATCATAAGACCATCACATGATCACTCACACTTCCAAGGAGCCTCATCCTCTGGTACTCTCGGCTCTGGTTGTCCAGCACGGTCATGGAGAGCGTCTTGTTGCTTCCCCGGTTGTCCTCCCCATTGAAGATGAAGCTGAGGTCTCCTCGCGACCACCGCATCTCTGTGAAGTCTCCGAGGGTGGAGTCCAGTCTGGGAACAGAGCAGTATGCATACTGTGCATTAGTCTCCACTGGAAACGTTTTTGGGAAAGTGAATCACAGCACCCAGAAAGTAGTCTTGCAGGCCAGCCCACTTCCTTCCGCGTGCCGATACTGAAAGCGATCGGTGCTGCGGAAGGAAGTGGGCTGGCCCGCGAGACTACCCAGCATGTTGGAGCTGGTGAACCTCTGCCAGAAATTTTGAATATGTCCAGGTGAATAGTGATACAGAGATATAAAATCTGCATACAAAACGTTCTGGCAAGCGTCCATAAGGTTCAAGAAGAGTGGCCTCTCTAACAAGAGTTAGCAATAGGACAACGAGAAGCTAATTCTCCACGTCATTGTGCACTCTCCCGTCTTCACCAGAGGACCGCTGAGAATGATTAACCCCTCGCTGAGCCTTTTTCTCGGCTTGGGTGGAAGTGGAGCCTGGGATCGCCCGAGGCTATCTTCTTTTCCTACTCTAGCCAGCTTGCAATTGAGCTTACTGTATACCCAGGTGTCTCTCTGTGGCAGGAAGCTGACAGGTGTTCCTGGTTTATAACTTAAAAAAACAGGAACCTGCTGCTCAAAATGCTTATGGGTTTCATCTAAAACTCATTAAAAAAAGCAATTAGCCCACAGCGGTCCGTACCTGATGCAGTTCCCACTCTTGTAGATCCTGCAGATGTCCGAGGGTAAGAGCCGAGACAGGAGGGGTACTGGAGAGGAGAAGAGCGGGCTTCAAGTAGTGTACCTGTCTCCCGGGAGTGCATCATAAGGACATAGATGTACATGTAGTTCTCCATGTCATTATACCAGTGTTTCCCCCAAAGGGGGGTACCAGGGTACTCCCCCCCTTTTCCTAACTTGGTTTCCTTTGATGTGGTCATTGGAATGCTTACTTTACTTTGATGTCATGGAATGTTGTACACGCACCCCCCCCCCCCCCACCCCCCCTTTCTTTCTTGAGCCCATAGGTCGCGATTATTGGCCTCACTGCGCTCGGCAATGACTGGGGATGAAACTAGTGAGATGCAGCTGTGCCACAATTAAAACCAGCTGTTAAAGCCCACTTTAGTTTACCAAACTCACCCCAAGTATGGAACTCCCACTTCAGTTCTGCATAAAAATCATCCAACTACAGAAGACAAGAACGCAAAGCATTAAATAACAAAGCAGTTTGGCACAGAGCAGCTGTTTATTGCTGTGACAGAGAGACAAACATGACACGTGAAACCACATGCATAGAGCGACCTACATTCTGCAGTGATGTGACCAGCTCCTGTCGCCGGGCCACGATCCCCTCAGTGGTCTGATCTCGGAACTTCTTCAGGATTGTGGTGACTGGAGGGAGAGATGTGGAGGGAGGGGGGGAGGGAGGGGGAATGAGGGACGAGATGGGAATGTCATATCTAGTCCTCTCTCCCAGATTTTATCTCGTAGCTGTAGCGATAAAATCTGGGTAGGAGCCCTGGGTATGAGGTTAAGGAACGGTATACAATGGCACGGCATAAGTATACAGCAGAGCATGGAGCTAACACTGTAGTGCTCAATCTCAGTACCAGATCTAGACTATCCCTAGACTGGTACCAAGACTACAGTCCAGATTAGGACTATCCCCGGACTGGTACCAAGACTGTAGTATTTAGTCCCGGTATAGGACCATCCCTGGACTGGTACCGATGCTACCTTCGGCTGACATAGGAACTACATCTATCTAGTGCCCACCTCATAAGTTTCTAAAGAGCATAGAAGATAAATCTGGCTCTGAGTGCATGTAGGTGTATAAATACCCAAGTGCTTTGGCACATTGGCATAATGTGATTGTACACATCACCCCCACAGGCAGGAATGCCTCTGCAAACTGTTAAGGACGGATTCTGTTCCCAGAACCACCTTACAGGGCTCCGTCTTGTAATATGAATCTAATACTAGCACCCATTTGAAGGTGGCAATGTAGCCAATTGCTGCAGGCCTAGGAGGCTATACATGCCCACGGCTTTGAGCCGTCCGTCACTTACTGGTGGCTTTGTCCCCATAACTGATGGCCTCGTCCAGTGGTGTCCATCCCAGCAAGTTCTTCTCCTTCACTAGAGAACCGCGCGCTAGTAGCTCCTGTATGATAGCTGTACGCGTGTGTGTGTGTGTGTGTGTGAGTGTTTGTATGCATAGTGCATGTGTATATGTAGTGTGTGTGTGCGTGAGTGTGTATGTGAGTGTGTGCGTAGTGTGTGTGTGAGTGTGTATGTGAGTGTGTGCGTAGTGTGTGTGTGAGTATGTGTGAGTGTGTGTGTGTGGGGGGGGTGGGAATAATAGGATTGTGTACATTAGTATTGTGATGTGTGACATAGTTAGCTTGCGCTGGTTACAGCACAGATAGCAAACATAACCATTGCACATTAAGTAGTAACCGCAAATAAATACCCATCATGAATACATAGTGCCGCATTTTTGTCTAGGGATGGAATCCCCCCTTCCCCCCTAAAGGAAAAAAAGAATATCAGCATTGACATTTCTGGGCCCCAGAAGCAATTAAATTTCCTGGGGGGGCATGCCCCCAGACCCTTGTATGCAAAATCTGCTTACTCCTTATGGATGCATCATTCCTCTTAAGGGCTAGAGTTCTGAGATAGTACACACACAGTAATGAAGGCTACTCTGGTAGTTAAATTATTACATTGCATTCCGTTGTGTATTCTACTTACATGTACATGTAGTTTCTATACATGTACATGTATGCACTCTACAATGCATTTTACTGCCACTCCAATCACAAGTACTTACGTTTGTGGCCCAGCATGACAGCAATGTGCAGGGGAGTGTTTCCTGTGAGAGAGGAAGAGAGCTAATTAGTATATAGCGTGGTCAACAGGAAGGACTTTATATGGATGGTAGTTCGCTATCAATGAGGAGGGTATGCCCATAAAAAGCCTACTCACAATACCTTTGTTAGGGCTTCGACCAGGATTCGAGTACCTTGTGCAACGCCACCTAATCATCAATAATTAGTCCGTTGACCATGCTGGTGTTGCTGAGTGCTCCTTAGTCTATTGATCATGCTTTTGAGAGCTGCTATGAACACACGGTGATCTACATGTAGTCAGGCGTTGCCTGACCATTCTCATAAAGAAAGTGGTCAGGTACTAGGTGCTGGGCCTCATTTAGGAGGGGGCGGGAGGGGGCATTCCCCTCTCCCCCCCCCCCCCTTGGAAACTTTGTGCTCCCCTTGGGAATTTTAATCCATCAAAATTGAATACTGATCACTATACGCCCCCCCCCCCCCCCCCCCCCTGGGGATTTTCCTAAATGAACCCCTGAGGTGACGTTACCATCAACGAGCTCCACTCTGCAACTATAGTTGCAGAGCCAATCAGACGGTAAAAGAGCGTTAATAGCATGTACGTGGAATGTAATCAAATTACATGTTTTTGCCAGAAGATGACAATGCGATTGAGATCACAGGCTGTACGGCAACGGGGCTACATGGCTACGAAGCCTGAGCAGATACAGTTTGTGGCCCGTATTCTGGGTAGGTAATATGTTATATAACAGTCACATTCCTGAACAACAAGTCGTCAAATTCGCATGGAGGCTGTGGTCAGGTAACGTTAGCATTATGCTAACGTCACCTGACCACAGCCTCCATGCGAATGGTCAGACTACGCCTGACTAACATTGACCATAGTTACAGTTGTGACAATACACGCTGTAGTGCGTATAGGAGTAACATCTCCCATAGATATTCCGTCTATAATCTCTACGCAGCCGCAGGATCGTTCATGGACACTTCAAAGAGGCACTAAATAGAATACCCACTCTATTTCTCGGCTTAACCAATACTGGCGCGATATTTCATAACTACAGCATTGTACTTTCTTTCTGAAATCCGAACTCACCGTGTTTGTCCTGGGCAGACGGATTATATCCGCTCCGCAGTAACTCTGTCACCCTTGCCAAGTCACCGTGAAAAGCAGCCTTGTGGAGTTTGTACGAACTCTCCACAGAATTATGACCTTCTTCGGGTGTTCCATAGCCTTCACTGCTGCTCGATTCAGCGCCATCGCTTTGAAGATCCGCAGGTTCGCAGTTGCTGGCCATTATTTTTTGGGCGATATTAAGCAATGATGTAATGTGGAAAGACGCACATGATGTAAACAGTGAAGCGAGACAAATATTTGGGATTTCCCCTGCATTGTGTCAAACAGCGTCAGGGATAAAAATGGAAGTGCGTTTATACAACAGAAGTCAAGCGAACTGAAGGTTTGAGCCCCTATTTCCCTATGTAAAGCCTACTTGTATGTATAAGGTATACAGTGTATGGACATGAGGGATACAGATCACCACATAGATGCAATTTTGCAGGATTTTATGGGATGCCATATTTTTCCTTTTTAGCTAGCAGTATATCAGGATGCTGGAGCTGCCAACTGTTGGTATACTGAACGCATAAAAGTACACCAAGTGCTGTAAGATAACCTTCTGGAACCGGCAGTACCTACGGAACTGGCAATTAACCGATGTAACTCGCACATTCAGAACACCATGAGTGGTAACCCCATCCAGGACAACTTTGTGATTCTCTGTCGTCAGCTGGACATTGAGCGCATCCTCCCCGTCCTGTGGCAGGCTAAGATGCTCACTTCGGACGAGTACGAAATGCTGACGAACTCCGGACGCACCACGAAGCAGAGGCGAGAGCAGCTCCTCCTTCTGATCCCACGCAAGGGGAGCGACCACTTCCAGCTCTTCGGTTGCTGCCTGGTGTGGTCCGGACAGGAAGACTTGGCCAGAAAGATTGGCATCGATGTTAGGAGAGTACCCCCTCCACCTGCCAACATGACTGGTAGGATACTAGCTTTTGAATTTCAGTATCACCAGCATGCTGTATCTAGTGTCGTCTTGGGACCTGAATTAATTTTCTCTTTTAATTAAGTTTACAGCTGTATTTGTAGTGTTATAGCATGCATTAGCACACTACACCTAGTGCGACGAGAACAGAAAGTATGTTCTGTTTTATTTAATGCACGCCAAAGTGTGTGTTAAGTGATTTAGTGTACAGTCATGTGATCGATCTTGAGGCTTCTGATTCGTCGAAGGTCACGTCAGTTGCACTAAGCCTACCTATACCAGTCTAAATCAGTTTATTGCATAATGTTGTGTAATCCCTTTTCCTGGTACTCATCTAATTGCTCTCCTCCCAGTTCTGCCCCAGCCGGAGCCTGCCCGGAGCCAGCAGCAGATGTACCACATGCTCAAAGACATGATCGGGTCTACTTCTGTGGCTGCCCCACCCGGCACTGTTACAGCCCCACCCACCACTGCACCATACCCCCACCATCCCCCACACCATCCACCTCCTATAAGCCACCCACCAGTGGTGAACCCACCACAGCCACCAAAAGGTTGGTTCCTGCCCTCGTTTGTCCAAGAAGCCTGAATTTGGTTCTACCACGTTATTACTGAATCTCTCCCCAGCCACTTGTTTTAGACCTTTGCTTTTTTCAGTCACAAGTCCACCCCTAAACTTATATCTAGCCAAGTGCCAACTGCAGTAGCTAAACCCACTGCTGCATGGACTTATACTGACATTATATGCACTTCAGAGAGGATCTCGGTTGGTGCTCTATATTCATATTGATCAGGGTTCTCTTTCTACAAACCGTAAATTGGCTTCACAAACAAATTAAAGGTAATTCTGCAATAATTGCTGTGCCTTCCACTGCAGTGAGGCGCCCCACAAGCGGTAAGACCCCGACGGTTTTCATCCTCTACTGCAAGGACCCGAACCTCGGGAGAACACAGAATGTGCTAGGCCTTGCGGATATACTGAACAGGAGTGGAGGGATTATTTGCGAGTACGATGGCTACGACAAGCACTCTAGAGAGACCAACTACAGCCTGTGGACCGAGAAGATGATCATGGAGAGCGATTTTGTGCTGCTTGTCTGCTCACCAGCGCTGAATAAATGTCTACAGAACCCCCAGCACGAACTGATCAGCATGGAGTGGGGGAAATTCTACGCCGACGCCGTCGTCAATCACATCGATCCCACGAAGTTCATTCCAGTGTTTTTGAATGCGAGTCCTCAGCTTCAGTGGGTGCCGACAAACCTCCATGCCTCGACACACTATGAACTCAAAGTCGATGACCTGATGGCAGAGATGGGGGACACCGAGGGAAGGCCGGCTGCGGAGTTTGCAGAGAGATTTGGAGAATTGCTTCAGGAAGCAAAGTTTCAAGATATCGCCAAGCTCCTTGCAGTGCTACGAGGGGATGTGTATAATCCCCACCCTCCTCCGCCTTCGATTCCGGTTATGCTGCCCAGACCTCGCCAACCAGGTGAGGTGTGGTGCCTTTTTTTGTGTGTTAATGTGTAATCCTTGCGGAGAGATTTTGTTAAGGAGAAGATGACTTCATTGCAATTAATTATCAATACATTACACACACTCACACATACGCACATGCACACACATGCATCCATACACACTCACACACATATGCACACACAGATTCCGGTCATCCCTACCACCCTCCCTACCCTACTGCTGTCACACTAGCCATGACCCCACCCACAGCCACGCCTACCATGCCTGTGACCCAACAAGCAGAATACATCTCGGATGGAGACCTCCTAAAGATAGCAGAGAGATTGCCTCGAGACTGGCAACATCTCGGCATCAAACTTGGCATAAACTACTCGGCACTTGAAACCCTACGGGCCCAGTATCCCTTCGACACCAGAATGGCAACCTTAACAATGTTCGGTACTTGGCAACAACTCAAGAAGCAGGAAGCCACCAGAAAGAGCCTAAAGCAGGCCCTCATATCCCTAGGATATGGTAGAGTCGCCAAGGAGGTTTTCCCCAACGATTAGTAACCGTTAGTGTCTGTTGCATCAGGTACTGTAGCATTGTTTGTGTATTTCAATTTTTACCAAAATATATGATTTTCAAGCTCACATAGTATGCTAGCTACTACTACTAATGGAAATTAGCATGTGATCTTAAAACTCATACAAATTCAGAGTATGCTAGCTAGCATAACAAGGACTTGACTGATATACTATAATCACAAAATTACTTTGCACTAAGTACATTCCGTACAGTTACAGCTTTAGCTTAAAAAGAGGAGCATACGTGAAGACACCCTGGGACCCACCAGCGAAGCGTAGTCCTTGACCTTAGGATTCTGTTTGTCGCCACATATGGCTCGGAAAATTGAATACGGCATTGCCTGTTGCTCAAACAAAACCATGGTGTCACTTAGCCACTGGTCCACGACTTCTGGGTCAGCAGGTGTGTCATTCAACCTGGCGTACTTGCTAATGTCCAACCTTGGCTTGCAGGATTCAATCGGGATGAAGCGGTAAGACTCCGGACAGAGAAGGTACGACGGGTAGTACTCTCCCTTGTAGCGCATCTTTTGACAGCTGTGCACATAATAGCCCATATAGTAGTACTCAAACATCCGATTATTGAGGTACATCTTTCGAACCATTTCGAGCTCTCTGAGCGCAGAGTAGACTCCCGGTGTGATGAACGAATAGTCTGGATCGTAGAAGACGTAGACAGAGGAGAGACATTTTGGGAGAATGTCGATCACGCCCACCATGATCAGCTTCCCATCGATGTAGTAGTGTTGGTGGTACGAACCGTGATCCCCGGCGGGAATGAGCGGTGAGTCACACAAGAAGCGGCGAAACTGTTTCTCGTTGCACTTCTCCTCTTCGTCGTGGTGCACAGCCATCTGGTACTTCTTGTAGAGGCTGTAGCTTTCTTTGAAGGTGGCTTTGAACTCTGGAGAGGGAGGCGAGGAGCGAACGAGCTTCATCTCTAGTTTGTGAGCGGGGGGCTTGTCTGAGGCTGTAGGGAAGAGGAACATCTCAAGAGGTTTCTTTCCATCCGGCCCAACCTCCAGAAATGATGCCGTGCTAGCTTCACTACTGCTGGCTTTTCTATTCTCCCTTGGGGGGTTAGATTCTGCAGCAGTGGTAGCCAAATCTTTGTGAGAAGACAAATCAGTTTGCTTAGCTTCTGTCACCTGAGACTCTGCTGCTAGCTTCTGCTGCTTTCTTTCCCTTCGGATGTCTTTCGCCTTTCGGCAGGGGGGCTTACTTGGATCGGGGCCCAATCCCGGAGTTACTTTCTTGGTGCTCTTGGCAGTAGGGTCCTCAGAGCTTGAAGTCAAAGTTGCTGTGTGATACAAGAAAATTCACTCCATAAATGACTTGTGGACAGACAATGTTTCACTTCCAACTCTTTATTTCTAAACTAGTAGTATCATGGTGGTGCTATATGTGCATGTATTAACCTCGTCCCCAGGCCTGGGGTGTGTGGCCTGGGGACAAGGCTATACCTGTACTAGCTAGCATGCAGGAGTCCACAAACATATGAGAGGTCAAAATCATGAAGAGAGGGTATATTTTTGTGAGAAGGAGGGGGTACTTTCTGTGAAGAGCCCCTCTTCTTTTCATACTGCAAGCGACAAAAAGCTGGGCTACCCAGGCCTCCCTTGCAGACTGTTTTTCGCGGCCATGGAAAAAAATGGCCACGGAGAAAGCTGTGAAGGCTACGAGGCTAGGCACGCACAATAATTTCTAAGCTGAATAGCAAACTACATACGTATTGGCACACCTAAATGCCTAAACACTCCATACCAGTTGGCTGAGCAGTCTTTGTTTTCGATTCCTCACAGCTGCTACCACCAGTCGCTCCTGCCTTTCCACTATCTTCTGTATTAGAACCTTCTCTTCTCTTGTTATGGAGCAGAAAGTCGTTCATTCGCTTCAAAACTGTTTTCTGTGACTTGGAAATATGGAACTCAGTCGCCTTGCACCGTATGGTGTACAGCGGGCAACAGGTCTTGTCCATTACGGGCTTGTAGCAGTACTTGCCTGACCTCCGCCAGCCACGGTCGATGAGGTCTTGATAGTCCTCACATGTCAGGTAGTGAGTCCACATGCCTTGTGAGCTGCTTGTGTCATCCTTCGAGCCACAGTAGCCACAGCTACGGAGGTGAGTAAACACTTCCAGTATTACAGTTTGTACAGATTTTATCTCACAGCCGTGGAGAAAAATTACTCCTCGGTTTTTCTCAACGGTTGCGAGATAAAATCTGGACGTGGAAGGCCTCGGTATGAGGTTAGGGTGTATGTGCCTTTCCTGATTACAGATTATGTAATAATGATTCATTGGAGTACGAGTATGCATTGTAAATACCATGCCATGCCAATTTCTGGAAATATCATTGTCTTTCCAGTAGAGTACAATTTGTACTTTAATATGTGACCTAGGATTGTTCTTGCTACTGTGCAAGGGATGAGAGGTCAATTCTGGGGGTGGGTGGGGCCTGGGAACAGGACATATGGATACCAGGTCTGGGAATGTGACTGAGGAGATCAATTCTAGTTCACGTTATCATAATTTTAGCCAGTCCCACTTTTAGAAGTCTGGGACTGAGGCTACCAGCTACTGAGCGAGTGAAGATAGCGAGACTAATATTAGTCTGGCCATATAATCTATGGTCTGGCCACGCGAGACTAGGATAGTACGCGGCTATTCAATTACTTTAATAGCACAGGCTTCGAGACCGTTCGAGAGGCTGTTTTAATATTGCTTGGCTGGTTTTTATATTTCACCCGCGTACTATATATTTACCCCACGACTTATCTACGCATACAGCTAGTCTCGCGTAGCCAGACCCTCGCTTGCTACGCGAGACTAGCATATAGCTACTGCTACGGCGGTACCTGTGGCCTTTGACTCCGTCTGTTTCGTAAAAATATTCAGAAATGCTGCGATCCATCTGCGAACACCAGCTGAACACACCGTTCGTTGTTCGAGGAGGGAAGGCACGGGAGAGTCCCACGATGATCGCGGTCACACCCTGCGGCCCTGCCCAGCTCCACTCCTCCCAGCCTTGCACCCTGCCCAGCCCCTCCTTCTCTGCCGAAGTTACGCCCACCTTTCCCGAGGCACACCTTTCAGGCTGAGCTAACACACCCCTATTCTCCTAGCTCCACCCCAGTCCGCCCAACTACTACCAGCCCCACCTCGCCTGTCCTCCTGCGCGCAAAGGGGTTGGAGGGGGTGGGGCTGATGTTAAGTAGGCGTTAACCCTGTACGAACAAGTCATGTGAGCGATACACGCCGCGCCCTAGCGAAACTACTTTTCCGTGCGTGCGTAGGCCGCGGCAGGCGAATAGAGGTCTGGGCACGAGACTAGTGCGTGCGTGGCTGAGCGCTACAGCACATAATTAAATCAGCATTGATTAGGTAGGAAGGGCTGTAGCACTGTGGTGTAAAAACGCTCAAAATGCCGGTATCCAGCAAGCATTCGAAATCCGAAGATGTCGAACGCCCTCTTTCACTGCGGGCACTACGGGAGAAGGAATTTGTCTTCCGGTCCATGCTCCCTCTCGACCTGCGCTGCTGCAGCAAGAGGTCAGTAATTTACAAGAACGCACGTCTGCACTATGTAAACTGTATGCATGTTTTTAAGTTTACGCTTAGCTATCAGGGCTAGCTAGCTAACGTTCATTTTGTCGTGACTATTTTGAATTGGATGTCTTCTTAAAAATTAGCGTTCGTTCTCCACACTCATGTACATTTCAGCCAAATTCGAGCCTACTTTGAGAATACATATAATTTGGATGAATATCTCTTTTCTGGATTAGTAGGTAAGTTTGTTTGCATTCTGGTCAGTAAGTATATATTGTGCACTGATTACTTATATAATAGCTCGGATCCTCTAGTGACTGTTAAAGTCAAAGACAAGGCTATACTAAGGGGGTGTGGCTTTGCATTTGAAATCATTACTACAACCACTCCTACTATCCCTTACTATACAATAAACCCCAGTTACTGCTGGATGCCTGACCTTGAGAATCAGGAATGGTTCTAACATATTTTCCCACCCCTGCTGATTTTTTTTTACTGAAATCTGACTCCGAATGCTAAAATTACAACATTTCCTGTTCCCAGTTTCATCAATTTTTGATCTACTTCCTTGCAGATGAGCAGTACATCTACAAATGTCCAGACCGTCTTCGTCTCCCACTCATCTTCTACCTCGCCCACACTGCCACGCTCTACGTTAACAAGCTGATCTTAGCTGGCCTGATTGACGTAAGCCTCTACACTCATCAAGTCACACTATTTATACGAATATAGATCCTTTACAAGTGACAGGACATACCAATACTTAGCACACCTAGCACAGGTCTGACATAATTATAGCTAGCGCTAGCACTTCTGTACCTAGAATGTAATAACCTAGAGCTCAGTCTTGAGACTGCACTAGTTTTTGTTCTTTGATTATTTTCTTACAGGGGGTGGCTACCCACCCCATCCACCTCCTTGCATAGTCCCTGGAGTTACTAGCTGTAATCATTATTGGCAGTTGGTCTTAAAGAATAGCCTCTTCCCAGTCTGCACTCCCAGCTTTTTTTTTTGCATGTAGTGGAGACTGGGAACTGATACTGTAGCACTGTCTGAATCTATCTATCAAAGGCTCTTATGTGATGTGTTAATAGTTGCTAATTGTTCAAGAGGTAGAGTACCGTAGCTGACTATCTTCCCAGCATGTTGGTCTCCAGGAAGGTCTGCTATCGGAATGTAAATAATCTTTGCTCCTGTCACATCACAGCATAGTCTCCAGGGTGATGTCAGCTAGCGGCTTTACTTATTCCAAGTAATGGTGGTGTAAGAAGATATCCCTCCCAGACTGTGCAGCACTGGGGTGATATTAATGCACGAGGACAAGAAGCGCTTGGGCATATTCACCCAGTAGATGCTCTGTCTGGAGGGCTATATGAAAAGATTTTAGTCATTAGGTTATCTCTGATGGGACACAAGCTCATTGTGATAGTTGAGTATCTACCATAACATGATTTAGTACTACAGTCAGGAGGGTATAACAAGTTTGCTCATTTAGAGTATCAATAGAGTATCGTATGATTATCACAATGATAGTACTACAGTGTAGAGTGCCTTGAGACAGACTAACAGTATGATATTTTTCATTCTGCACAGAAACGAGTGAATCGACCCTTTGAGGCCCTGTTTGAGACAGGCGTGGATGAGATGTCATGGGATGACACAGTAAGTATTACTATTATACATGAAGTATACTTTTTTGTGGTTAAATTTTAAGTGATAGTACATGTCAATATGTCCTCTGAACGTTTAGCTAGTGTTATCCTATAGTTGATAGTATTGCTGTATTCATATTAATGGTATTTACATTATGGCCTAATTAGTTTTACAACTCAGCATATTTTGATCATCAGCTGTTTGTGTGCACCCTCACCTGCATAATGGAAAGGAAATACCTGTTAACCCTAAGGTGTTTTGACTGCTATGGGCTTATGGCTGCTAGCTGCAGTTCTAGTGAAGGACATATTGCGAGTAGTCAGCTTAGTAGTGAACCTGAAGTACCTGACTCTGGTCCAGTAATGGTTTTACTGCTCAGATTCTTACAAAAACAACAACAACAACAACAGCTGCGTTAATGCCAAAGAAACAACAGCTGCGTTAATGCCAAAGAAGTTTGGTACTCACACAGCTGCTGTATTGCTCTCTCTGCCAGAAGACTTCGCATTACATCATCAGAAGGTGTGGCACACATGATGCCTTCCAACCTCAAAAAGACCTAGCCAGGATTCTGTGGCTTTTCCAACCTATTTTTCTCGTCATACTACCGTAAACACTGCAGGCCATATATCTGTAACTGTACATGCCACAAACAGATTAGGTCCTGTTTTGTACTCAGGAAGAGTTGGGCTTCATTTTGGTATGTTTACTTTGTCTGGACTCCTTTCTATTCAAAATTTAGTTTGCAGAATCTTTCAAACTGCAGACAACAGAAATGATTAATTAACCGGCCACCCCACCATTAGCCTTGTGTGTCTGCACGGCTTCATTTCTGTTTGTGGAATCCTGTCAGTCAACAGGCAAAGCAGTCTCGTGCCCAGACCTCTACTCGCCGCCGCCGAAGAACGGTCTGGGGACAATAGAACACGCTGCCCGATCTTTGAGGGGCGTGACCAAAGTGACGTAGTGCAGCAGACCACGTGGATGGCTGTTGTGGGTTTCTGTTGTTCTGCTGTAGCGGAGGTTCTGCACCGCTTCTACAACCAATCCGTCGATTGACCTTTTTGAAAGTGACAATTTCAGTCGCCAATCATTGGCATCAGTCATGTACTATACTACAGCACGTGGGACTATGAGGTAATTATTATTCCAGCTTCACTCTGACTGGTCATCCCACATACCAGACATCCACGTCATAGGACCGAGCGGAATGCTCCAGACCATTCTTTGGCAGCAGGCGAGCAGAGGTCTGGGCACGAGACTACAGGCAAAGATTCTGCAAACTGTAAAATCACGAGCGTTGTTGATTTAATTTACACATCTGGGCTGATGTAGTGATTAGGCCTAGCCAGCAGGATAAGAGCATATTCCAGCCTAATACAGTGCCTTCAGTAAGAATAGTAGTACAGCTTGCTGATAATGCTAGGTACTGACTCCTTTTCTGCCTCCATACCCTCAAGCAATATTTTGCAAGCTCACTGGAATCTATGCACTGCATTTGAGCCGAATCTTCCTGCATCATAGCTTCATACTCACAAGCCTGAGGGGGCGTACCCACCCATACCCTCGAAGGTCGTAGCGTTCTTTGGGCCAAATACCATCTATTAGTTATACATGACATCACTGATGCACACTTGATCTTCTGGGTTTGTACTGTTAGCTTGTTTTGTAATTTGCCACCTCCAGGAGAACTACCGAATGGGAGGGTCTTACAAGTGGCCGTCACTAGCCGAGGTGCTGGAGTATCGGCATGATGTGAGGAAGATGATGCATGCTTTCCTTGACCAAGCACCTATGGAGCTACCGGTTTTGCCTGACCATCCCTGGGTGAGTTGAGTGTGTGTGTGTGTGTGTGTGTGTCTGTCTGTATGTATGTGTAGGCACAATTTCTATTTCTGTTTAGTACTTGGTCATTAGCCTGGGGTACAGGCTCAATTTTTTTTGTATCATGTAAACATCTCTCATCAGTCCGAGCCTGGCTAATTAGTAATCTCTCTTGTCCTATAGTGGTCTCTATTTCTGGGAATGGAACACGAGAGGTGAGTTTCATTCACATGATTCTCTGTATATTGTTGAATGTGGATTTTTTTTTAAAGCTAGAGCGGTCTGGGAGGAAGCCATTTGGTGGGTTGTTGGCATCTTGTTTGTCCATGGTTTCTACTGTTGTGTATGTGTGTGCATGTAGACCGACTCTGTTGGGCATTTCTTGTTTCCTAGTCACACAGCCGGCTGTACATTGGATTGCATTCTGACTGGCTTGTCCACTCCTGTGGTGTCAGAGGACAGACTTAGCCTTGCTCAAAAAATCCCCATGCCTTTGCAGCTGTAGACAAAAAAGGACATGGGGCCTAGGAGGAGGTTAGACTAGGAGCTGCTTCATTTTCACTGTTGATGGAGGAAACCAGCTGTATATAGCCACACACTGGAGCTCCACCTCATTAGGCAGGAAATCATTTATGGCTTGATAGATGCATAATTAAGGGGCCTCATTCCTGCTCGCTCAAATATGCTACTGCCCTCTGCAGCCAGGGAGAAAAACGTACCATAAACACCGGGCTATCACTATAGGTGCTCTAATTATGCATCGCCCAAAATTAATTTTTTCCCCCTAAAATATACTAAATGGTAAGACAGCCAGCAGTCTCGTGCCCAGACCTCTATTCGCCCGCCGCGAAAAACGGTCTGGGGACAATAAAACAAACGGCCCGACCCTATGACGTGGATGTCTGGTATGCGGGATGACCAATCGCTGTGAAGCTACAGTAATAATTACTTCTCACTTGTACGTGTGTAAGAGGTGCGATCAAATTAGTGATGGCGGCTAGTGCTTTATCTGTACCGAGACTGAACGCGTCGTTCCCAAGACCTACCATTGACAGAGCCATCGCTGAAGCAGTTCGGAAACTCGACTTTCTGAGAGTGCAGTCCGAGTCTCCCTCGATCGTGGTATATAGTACTTCAGTATGTACAAACATCAGTTTTTCTCGCCGTTATTCTCACTATGTAATTCCCACGCAGTCGCCAGCAATTACGGAGTAGCATAACCGTTACATGAGTATGTCATCACGGTCACGCCCTGCAAGGGTCGGGCAGTTTGTTCTATTGTCCCCAGACTGTTTTTTGCGCGCGGGGGGGGGGGGGGAATAGAGGTCTGGGCACGAAACTAGACAGCCAGCTGCAAATTTGGTTTGATTGAAGTCTAGACTAGCGCCTATCTGCCTATTAAGCAAGCCCTACATCAAAGCAATTCAAACACCAATGTAAAAACACACACCACACACACAAACAGATTTGAGTCTGGGCATGGCTTCCTTGCTTATCAGACTCTGATAGTGATCTGATACCCAGGATACACACCATTGTCATTGTGACAAGAAGCCTCTTGATACAGAAAGAGGCCATGTGTTGGATGGGGAGGCTACAGCTATGATATATATCCTACCATGTAGTACACCTACATCGAGGTCTTCTGAGGGATAGATATGTGTCAATTAACCCTAGCCCCGCCCTCTGCAGGATACACATCGAAACCTCTTCCGTTCTCCTTCGACAGCTTCCCATTAAGTTCCTCAAGAGGCCAGTCAACTGGAAGTATGCTCCCCTCAGCATGGGTAAGCCAGTCATGGGAATCGGACTCAAGTACTGTTTCCAAGAATTTCATTTCAAACTGAGTAACTAGTTTTGAATTGTGTGGTATGGTTATATGACGTGTCTCCCTCCCTCCCTCCCTACCTCCCTCCTCCCTCCCACCCTCCCTCCCTCCCTCCCTCTCTCTCTCTCTCCCTCCCTCCCTCCCTCCCTCCCTCCCTCCCTCCCTCCCTCCCTCCCTCCCTCTAGATAAGCCAGCTGGTCCCAATGAGTTTGTGCGTGTGCCCTCAGCCAAGGTAACCCTGGGCAAACACCGCAACTTCCCTTCCTACGGCTGGGACAACGAATATGGGCAGGTGGACATCGAGTGAGTCCCTAAACACCACTCTGCCCACGGCAGCCCAAATTGTATACGCAATGCGCTCAAAGACTAGAATGTACCTGTATATACCTGTAGAGTATAGGCTTAGAGTACTTTAGCTGGAAATGTGTGTACGTAGATTTAGTCAGCCATTGGCAGCCAGTAGAAAAATAGAAGGCAGCATTGCCTCTGAAATGTACGTAACTATAGGCCTTCTTTCGTTGCCTGAGAAGTACAAAGATCCTAGCCTCGTTCCTAGTCTCTCTGCTCCAGTTTTTCGATCGTTTGCAGTACGTTTTTCGTACTGCAATCGACGTCAAAACCGGAGCGGATAGACTGGGAACGAGGCTACAAAAAGGTCCCTGCCCACTCTCTTTGACCCTGTGTATGCTGGACGGTGCACATTCGCCAGTCTTTCAGTAGATACGGGTAAATGGCTACGTACATCAGAGTCTGGGGGTGAGTACCTACCCCCTCTTCCCCTCTAGTGTGCCAGAGTTCGAGGCAACCAAGTATTTGGTGACTAACAGGGACTTTCTGGAGTTTGTGAGGGAGGACGGCTACCAGCGCCAGGATCTGTGGACAGAGGAAGGTGGGGGCTGCTTACTGGTGCTCCTTTGTCATATACACACATATACACACACACACACATGCACACACACACACAAATGCACACACACACACACACATGCAAACACCTTACAGGCTGGAAGTGGGTCAAATATCGCCAGGCCAATCACCCGACCTTCTGGGTATGTGACGAGGGATGCAAGTCCGGCTGTGGTGCCGATCTCGCAGGCTACAGCCACTGCAACCTGGCAAGGGAGGGTCAGAATGGGACAGCTGGGGAAAATGGAGCAGCTGAACAAAACGGAAGTGCAGAGAGAAAACTGGAACACAAGTTCAAGTGAGTTAGTAGTGTACCTTTCCTTGGGCTCTTGCTTTCCCTCACGTGGGAATTGGAGGTGGAAGGGGGGGAGGGGGAGGGGGGAGCTATTACATTAAGGTGACTATTATTGTTGGGTACTACTTTTTAAAATTAGTGCAATTTAGCGAATTGGAAAAAATATACCATTAATATTAATACATCATATGCATAAAATTAATGTGTTCCGCAATGTATGATCACACAGAAATACGTGTTGCATACTGATGCCATCAAGCGTACATGATTTAAGCACATATAGTGCATTTTACCTTTTGCAGTGCACACGTTTTGCGCGTATTATGCTATTTATGAGTAGCATCACAAAACACTTTTTCAAAGATTCCAAATACCCTCCAAATCTGCTATATTCTCAATCCGCTAAGTTTGTCGCCTAGGAATGAAACCATCTCTGCTGGACATTTTGGCACACAAGCATTATTTCACACACTGGCAGTAACACATGGTTATAATATTTCTCACCCCAGGTATCGTGCCATCTATGACATTCTGGAGATGCCTTGGGACTGGCCAGTGGACGTGAACTACCATGAAGCCAAGGCCTTCTGTACCTGGAAGGGGCCGGACTACCGACTGCCGACTGAGGCCGAGCACCATCGGATGAGAGGCAATGTGGTGAAAATTTGATTAACTGAGCCATCACTCAGGACAGTTTTAAGCTTCCCCTCGTGCTTAGTTACCCCTTCCTACTTGCTCTCTGGTTCACCCCTCTAGCCCCCTAGTGAGGACCCAGAGTGTGACCCGGTCTACGACGAAGATCGTCCCGCCAACATCAGCCTCAAATTTGGCTCCTCAAATGTAAGCAGTTGTGGCAAAATGGGACCTAGGCATATAAACAGCAGTTTCTAGGATGATGCTGGCATTTTTCATCTGTAGCCTGTCCATATGTATCCTGCCAACTCTATGGGTTTCCATGACGTCTGTGGCAACGTGTGGGAATGGTGTGAGGACCACTTCAATGGTCTGCCTGGATTCAAGACCGACTATCTCTATGACGATTTTTCGTCCCCATGCTTTGATGGAAGGCACACTATGATGATGGTGAGAGTCCTGTGGCTGCAAGTGTTCGCTTGCAATTGGTCATTCATTGCTACATGCATAGGTGTATGGGGAATGGGAATGGGAATCAAATAATTTTGGAATCGGAATATGCGATTGGGAATGGGGACCTGGGTGGCACGCATGAGCAATGAATGGCCAAACCAAAATTCAGACAGACATATCCTTGCTTGCTACCACTTATGCATTTAGCTTGGGTCTCTCTAAGTACTGGACTGGATTCTCCACTGGTTTGTGGGACTAGAATGTGGAACGAGAATAGTGTACGTATCTATATTAGCTCCTGAACTATTGTCAGCATATCAAACAACTCCTAATAAAGGTAGCAAGAATTGAGGCTTGATCGTGAGTTAGGTGCTGAGTTATCTCAAGGGATGAGTGAATGCAGTCTCCAAACTTCCAGCATTGATGCTAGTCCTCTGTCTGCATAATGCATCTAATGAAGTTAAGGTTTGCACATGTCAGTTACCCCTTCAAAACTGTCACAAAATTGTTATCAGGAGCATACAGCTTAAAGATGTTGTAGTTTGCAAGAATATTAGGTTAGGGATAGGCCACCTATAGCTATTGTAGTAGTTGCCTGTTACTACCTTACACCTATCTGTTAGCCTTCATCTATCATCAGTTCCTGCATGTATCTATTGTCAGTTCCTGTTAGTATGCTGACGTTGGTTCCGGAGCCAATGCACTGTTCCAGTCCCACGTTCTAATTCAATAATCCAGTCCCATATTCCAGTCACACATTCCAGGGAAGAATCCAGTCCAGTGTTTGGAGACACCCATTCTTCAAGCCTGTGACTGAATGGACCCTTTACCATTATGATGTATTGGGGGAGCACTAAATGGAGAAAATATGTCCCCTGTATTTTCTCCAATTAGTGCTCACCCCCCCCTTACATGAGTGCTGCTACTATACATGTATAACGTAGTGTTTTGACTAATTCTTGGTTCTTTGCTTCCCACTAAATCAGAGACTGTACAACTCGAGCAAATTAGTACAACCCGAGCAAATTATGTACAACCCGAGCAAATCCAGAGACTCCCTTGATCACAATTGCCTTTTAATTTAATTATATACTTTTTTTATAATTCACCTCCCTCCCTTCCTCTCTCCTCTTGGGGTCTGGCGACCAGAATGGGTAAGCTGAGCATTTTATTCACACATATACAGGTGCTGCCTCGTATTAACACATGTAGCCTCGTCCCCAGGCTAGGCAGCTGCAAGGAAGGACTGGGAACGAGGCTAAATCACCTGCGCTATAAGCTGGCTGTTTTATTAAAGTTGTAGTCTCGTTACCAGATTTTTTGTCTGGGAATGAGACATACTAACTGGAGCACTGTCACAGGAATCTTTACGCACATTATTAAATATCAATTGACATTCGCTTCATACAAAACGTGCTATATGTTCTTCCTGTCCATTGAGCCTGTCCAGCGGTCTTTAGCCTACTGCCATATAGCTAGCCAGCTTCTTTCACGAATGAACAATTTTTGCGATTTTCTCATATTGATGATCAGAAGCAGTTTTTTGATTTTGCGGTTTGAGCATGGAACTTCAGTTTATGATTTTTATGATTTTATCGCACACTGACTTGATCGCAAGTGGAAGGGCCAGGACTGTGTCCATAGCGCTTTGTTTCAGACTCCACAGGTCTGGAGGTTTCAAGACCCACTAATTTTGCCATTCATGGTCCACTGTAACCCCGCAAAAATTGGAAGAAACTGACTTATCAGTCTTTTGGTTTCAAGATTATGTGTTTGTTCTATGACCATGCATTGCTATAGCTACACAAGTAGTAACTAGCTACAATGTTGCGTAATTTTTCATGTGACATTGCTCCATTAACTGCAGCTTGCTGTTGTGTCATGTATTATGTTACAGTTAAGGCCCTTTATGTGTTTATTGGGCGGGGTTATCTGCAATTGCTAGCTATTATCAATTATTGGTAAATGGATGGTGTATGTCCTCAGGCTATTAGCCCCTGCTATTAACAGCCCACCCCCTTACTGTTTCCATAACAACATCATCTGAGGACATATGGTCTTCTCAAACAATAATCGGTAATAGCTGACAGTTGCTACCACAGAACAGAGTTATTATCCACTTTTTTGCCACCACCTGCAACCCATTCTTTCCCAAAGGGTGGCTCCTTCATTTCCACCGGAGATGAAGCGTCTCGTTTTGCAAGATATGCCTTCCGAAGACACTTCTTTCAAAATCTTGGTTTCCGAATGGTCTGCCCGGTGGACTCCTCCCAGGACCCTACCCCCATACGCCTTTGTAAGGTCGAGGTGTTCGTTCTCGGAGCCGGAGTGACTGGTAAGATGCATGACATGTAGCCTTGTTCCATAGATAAGCTTTTGTGATCATGTTTAGTGCTATTTCAAAAGCTCTCTACAACGCTCCTTTACATCCAGACAACCCCATCATCACACCCGGTGTGGACCCAGCTCAGGCCTATTTTGATAGTACCAACATTCAGTTGCAGTACGATACCAAAGAAGAAGTGGACAGCATCATGGAGCAGCAGTTTGGCCAGGTCTGGCCCATGGACGTTGTTTGCAAAAAAAATTATTCTCTATCTTCATTTCTTCTCTGATATGTACATCACACACACACACTCAGGTTGACAGCTACACACGTCCCTTGGTCAAGCTGGTGGAGGAAGTGGTACAGAAATACAATGGAGCCAAAGGCAGTGTCATCAATTTCAACTGTGGACCAGGTCTCATCTCCTTCCTGCTCACCAAGACATTTCAGCAGGTAAGAATAAACAGTCGGTAGAAAACTGTAGCTCTGACCGGCTCTGAGGCTCTAATTTACCAAACTACTGTGAATAATATACATGCCCCAGGGTGCGCGTGCAGCATGCAGCTATGGATTATATTTCACCTGGTATATCCTATCGAGCACTTTCACCCTGTTATGATAACGGTAGAAACACAAAAATATATGCTTCAGCCATGCATATTGTTGGAAATTTCCACATGATAATATTTAATTTTCATGTTTTCTTGCCAAGAGAGTTTGGGATCAATTGCACACAAGTACTTGTCCTCTGTCCTCTTAGTTGCGCTCTCTTGTACCTGCATATTTATAGGTGGTTGCTGTGGACTACGGAGGACGTTTCATTGACGCAGCCCTGCAGCTGCAGAAGGGTGTGGCACTGGAGTATGGCTCTGGGAAGGTAGCCAAAGTACCGGAGGAAGAGGGAGTGGAGGCCAGCAAGGTGGTGTTTAAGCAGGTGAGAAAAGCTGTTTACATCAACAGCAGTGTGCTGTGTTGTCGTGACATTATGTTCTCTTTATAATCCTCTTAGATGACATGGATCCCGAATGAAATCGAGGACTTTGATCTGGTTCTGTTCCAGTCTCTGGATCGGCTCATGGAGCCCAAGGGCTGGCTACGCAAGCTCTGGGAGTGTGTCTCCTCGAAAGGTCTGGTTGTCCTCGTGGGCTCCCACAAATGGAATGGCAAACTGGGACAGCAGTTCATTGGGAGATGGTGAGAGACCAAACTGGTTTATGGTGGTGGGCAAGAAATTTCACAATTATTGATTTGCCATTTGAAAATTTTATGTTGTAAGTACTGATATTATTCGATGGGGGGCGGGAAAAATGATGCACTTGGAGCCATGCTCCCCCAGGAAGTTTTTGAAATTTGTGTACTCGGAGGTTGCTTCTGGGACCCCAAAAAGGCTGGAAATTTGCTACTAATAAAACTACTGAATATCAAAAAAATATCAACTTCAAAATTCTGGGGGGGGGAGGGGGAAATCCTAGTGTGTCCCCCCCCCCCCCCGCTTTGTAGGAAACCATGTGTAAACATTGCTTGCTCACCGCATAGTTATAAGACCTTTAGAGTGAAGTTAGCTATGTGTATTAACCCCTCCTTCCCTTCCTCTCTGTATACAGGTTCAACCTGTTGGAGGAGACCTCAGTTGGAGACAAGACCGTCACTGTTTGGCAGCTGAGAGTCTAATCATATGCAAAGCTGAAATAAACAGTACATATCCTTTTAAAGCATCCTGCATGTATATATATGTCCTTGAGTTGAAATGTAGTTTTCAGTGACTTCAAAGTTGTTCAATATATATTAGCTTTTGGTTATTGCTGTACTGCATTTTAGTGCCCAAATAGGATTTGAACAATGCAGTGTTACAAATAGCATAGGAAACAATGATTAATGTCTGATAATCTGTCATGATGGTGGTTTGGAGAACCAGGATCTCACCATTAGCTGAGGGGTAGCAGCAGCTGCTGCTCCTAGAACCTGAAATTAAATATAAATAGGGAGTGGAATAGCCTGAATCTCGAGCTCACCAAGATGGAAGCAAAAACACTGAGAGATATAAAAAAAACTCCAAAAAAAACCCAGCTGGGGATTGAACCCAGGACATTCTGATTATTGCTACTGAGCAAAGGAGCAGTAAGCAAAGCTTTATACTAAATCCGCTAGTAGCACTTGCCAGTACGTATACGTATAGGCAATTCCAACAGTTTCTGTAACTTTATTACTATATACACCCATGATATGCCAAATGTCATCTGCAGAGTGCACATATAATTTGATATAACTAAAGATATTTTGTTAACAATTAGTGTCCAGCTGGGGTAGATAATATAGCTCCGGAGCTATATTATCTATGATCAAACCCAGGGCGTTGGCCTTTTGAATAGATACTCTTATCACTGAGCTATAATATTAGCCTCGTTCCCAGGCCCCCGCTTTATTCAGTTGCACAAAGGTAAAGCTTTACCTTCGTGCAACCGAATAAAGCGGGGGCCTGGGAACGAGGCTACTACTGAGCAGAGGAGTAGGCAAACGTTAAATCTACTACACCGCAAAAACAGATTGGTTCAGTTGTGGTTATCGCTTCAGTACCAAAGCATGTGTACACAACTGTAGATCAATTACCTCCATTGGTCAGACAGGAAGGAAGCTAGGTCATGTTTACTTTCAGGTTGCTATGATATATACCATGCAGCCTTACCCCCAAACATTGGAGGACAAATTGATCCATTCAGCTTGTGTAGCTACAGCTAACTTGTAAGGCTTAGGTAACTCTAGCTGGGTTAAAGTGACCCTTTAATTTGGCAGTGTAGCACTAAGCAGCACTCTCCAGTAGGATCTAGTGAATTCCTACTGTAATTACTCTCTTGAGATATTATGCACTACCCTAAAACACGATTTTAAACACTAAATTTAGTACAACCTACATTACTGGTAGCCTTATACTGACACAACAGAGTTATTTGACCACAATTAATTCGGTTGTCTAAATTGCAAACTTAGAGTCATTAAAATTATGGTGGAACCTGGTCACTCTATAGCAGCCAACCTCTCTAGTAAGGCCACCTTGTTGGGTCCCAATGTACATATTGCTAATGTATTATGGACCTCTATAATACAGCCACCCTCTATAATGTAGCCATATGTAATGTTGGCCCAGGTGACCACAATATAGAGGTCCATTGTATTCACATTTTGTGAATATCACTTACTCCTTGGATGATAGCCTAACATTATTCATATTCAGTAGTGAATATCACCAAAACTTTGAGGTACACCACATTTTGTGAACATGCTCTAATCACGAGCTGAGCCCCACATGCATGCTTACTTATTATTACAGTCATAGCCCACACATGCCACTCAAAGTCCTCACATCAGAATGTAGTTACAATATGGGCTATTACTAGACACACCAAGAGAGGTGCATGGAACAAGGTTTTATGTTCATAGTTTCACTAGAATGTGAATGATGAACCCTCTGAATTCTTATTAGGTCAGTTTTGAAGAGGGGGCTTCTCAGTTGGCTCTTGCATAAGATCTAGAAAGAAAGGCTCTCTGAGTGGCTCTCTGAATACCAACTTTAATTCGGAAAGAAACTTGTCGATGTTTCGACTAGATGCTCTAGTCTTCTTTAGGGCAAAAGAAGACTAGAGCATCTAGTCAAAACGTCAGCAAGTTTCTTTCCGAATGAAAGTTGGTATTCAGAGAGCCTTTCTCTCTTAAGTCAATTTTGCAATGTGCAGACAACTAAACTGCAGTTAAAATATTTTCCAGCGTAATGATTTCATACCTCTCATATGCAAAGCTGAAATAAACATATATATCCTTTTAAAGCATCCTGCATGTATATATATATATATGTCCTTGAGTTGAAATGTAGTTTTCAGTGACTTCAAAGTTGTTCAATATATATTAGCTTTTGGTTATTGCTGTACTGCATTTTAGTGCCCAAATAGGATTTGAACAATGCAGTGTTACAAATAGCATAGGAAACAATGATTAATGTCTGATAATCTGTCATGATGGTGGTTTGGAGAACCAGGATCTCACCATTAGCTGAGGGGTAGCAGCAGCTGCTGCTCCTAGAACCTGAAATTAAATATAAATAGGGAGTGGAATAGCCTGAATCTCGAGCTCACCAAGATGGAAGCAAAAACACTGAGAGATATAAAAAAAACCTCCAAAAAAACCCAGCTGGGGATTGAACCCAGGACATTCTGATTATTAGTCAGATGCTACTGAGCAACGGAGCAGTAGGCACAGCTTTATACTAAACCCACTAGTAGCACTTGCCAGTACGCATAGGCAATTCCAATAGTTTCTGTAACTGTAATTACATATACACCCATGGTATGCCAAATGTCATCTGCAGAGTGCATGTATATAATTCGATATAAAATCATGAAACTAAAGATATTTTGTTAACAATAATTATTAGTGCCCAGCTGTGGATCAAACCCAGGGCGTTGGCCTTTTGAATACTATATAGGCAGATACTCTTATCACCGAGCTATAATATTAGCCTCGTTCCCAAGCCCCCGCTTTATTCGGTTGCACGAAGGTAGGTAAAGCTTTACCTTCGTGCAACCGAATAAAGCGGGGGCCTGGGAACGAGGCTACTATAATATATACTGAGCAGAGGAGTAGGCAAACGTTATATCCCTACTAACCCACTACAAAGCAAAAACAGATTAGTTCAGTTGTGGTTATCTCCAGTACCAAAATATTGGTCAGACAGGAAGGAAGCTGGGTCACGTTACTTTCAGGTTGCTATGATACATACCATGCAGCCTTACTCCCAAACATTGGAGGACAAATTGATCCATTCAGCTTGTGTAGCTACAGCTAACTTGTAAGGCCTAGCTGGGTTAAAGTGACCCTTTAATTTGGCAGTGTAGCAGCACTTTCCAGTAGGATCTAGTGAATTCCTACTGTAATTACTCTCTTGAGATATTATGCATTACCCTAAAACACGATTTTAAACACTAAATTTAGTACAACCTACATTACTGGTAGCCTTATACTGACACAACAGAGTTATTTGACCACAATTAATTCGGTTGTCTAAATTGCAAACTTAGAGTCATTAAAATTATGGTGGAACCTGGTCACTCTATAGCAGCCAACCTCTCTAGTAAGGCCACCTTGTTGGGTCCAATGTACATATTGCTAATGTATTATGGACCTCTATAATACAGCCACCCTCTATAATGTAGCCATATGTAATGTTGGCCCAGGTGACCACAATATAGAGGTCCATTGTATTCACACTTTGTGAATATCACTTACTCCTTGGATGATAGCCTATTGTTGTGAACATTATTCATATTCAGTAGTGAATATCACCAAAACTTTGAGGTACACCACATTTTGTGAACATGCTCTAATCACGAGCTGAGCCCCACATGCATGCTTATTACAGTCATAGCCCACACATGCCACTCAAAGCTTATTGTCCTCATATCAGAATGTAGTTACAATATGGGCTATTACTAGACACACCAAGAGAGGTGCATGGAACAAGGTTTTATGTTCATAGTTTCACTAGAATGTGAATGATGAACCCTCTGAATTCTTATTAGGTCAGTTTTGAAGAGGGGGCTTCTCAGTTGGCTCTTGCATAAGATCTAGAAAGAAAGGCTCTCTGAGTGGCTCTCTGAATACCAACTTTAATTCGGAAAGAAACTTGTCGATGTTTCGACTAGATGCTCTAGGGCAAAAGAAGACTAGAGCATCTAGTCAAAACGTCAGCAAGTTTCTTTCCGAATGAAAGTTGGTATTCAGAGAGCCTTTCTCTCTTAAGTCAATTTTGCAATGTGCAGACAACTAAACTGCAGTTAAAATATTTTCCAGCGTAATGATTTCATACCTCTCCATTTGGTTGCTGCTGTGTTTCTAGGAAACACTTATTGAGGGTCTCGATCAGTAGCATGACGGTAGGAGCTCCTTTGGAGGAGACCAGGAGAACCCTGCAGTGGGTGATAATGTATTACCTTTAGAGCATAAAATTTAAACTACCATCTAGAAAACTACTGTGTAAAACAACCAGGTGTACAGATCACCCAGTTTGTCTTTTATATGAAACTAATAATTCTGCTGCTTACTTATGAAAATTAATATTATAAGGATCAAACTGAATGCCCGATTTATTGCTAATATACTGTGGAATGTCAAAACAAGCACATTTCGGAGATAGTTTTATAAACATCTGGCACTACAGACAGAATAACCACCAAAACAGTGAACTATCTTTCGGCAGTCACATATCGAGATCACCAAGAATGGGCACATCGCCACATACCGCTGGTTACCTCGCTCACACTCACTCCACAATGCACCTAGTATAGTTATACACAATTACTTGAAGAACTCCTCACAGTAACTGAACAGCTGCAGATACTCCACACAACCTTTAGCCTACAGGGTTGTGACAGAGGTGATAGGAGATGATAGAGATGATAGGAGATGATAGGTTTAGCTCTAGTGCTGAAAGAAAATACTTGTACAACTGACCAGCTCCCTTGAAATGAGAAGCTCCTTGATTGAAGCAGCTGAAGGAGAGTCCAGAGAACAAACTGCTTCAGCCAAATCGAGCAGCTAAATGCAAGAAGAATGCTATTTTCAAGATATCTATAATCTCCAGCAAAAAAGTACTTAGCAGTTAACCAGGGAAGGAGACACACAACTTTTTGGCATGCCCCGCTTGGCATTCTCGGTTGGGAGGTTGGGTTGGCCAAACTCGCACCCCCTAACCCAACCCCTCCCCCTTTTCTTTGGACAGCCAGGGGGAGGGCCTCCCCTTGGGGGGCGAGGTGTGGGGGCTTTTTCCCCCACCCTAGGCCAAACCCGTCATGCTAGCTGACTACGCTGACCAGCTAGCAGAGAGAAGAAAATGATAAGAGAAGAAAAAAAAATCAGGGAGGGAAAGCTGTAGCGCCAAGTCAGTAGTGAGACACTGTGCAACCGTCAAAGCACGAGGCTGCCACACGCATGCGCACCCTGTCTCCACCCTTTAGCCCCACCTACTTCCCTGGACTCGCATGTTAACCTGACCTCTTTCTCAAAGCTTGGAAGATGTTTTATCCACAGCCCTGCTCTCGCATGGTAGCTGAGTGGTACCTTGGGGTTGCCAGCTGCTAGGGTGAGGAAGCAGAGTATATCAGCACACAAAACTTTGACTTCAACTGTAGCTTAGTTTCCATTCATTCACCGTAGCTACCCTCTCCAGCTTGTAATCCGGTGACAACTTCCAGAAATTTTTGACAAAGTCCACTGCGAGAGCAGCACTGCGGGTGGTCACTATAGTGGCAGTGAGTATAGACACAGCAGTTATAGCTAGTGTTAGATTATGTAATTCACTAGCATTCCAGTCTACTATATCTCCATCCCATATGTATATTGGGTCTATGGAGGACACTACTAGAAACTAGATACTAGTACCTTGCAAATATGGGACTTTTCAGCTGGTATTTTAGAAGAGCCTCTACCTGTAATATAATGCAAGATATGAAACCATGGGATGTTTCACTCAATGAATACTACCATGCATCACAGTATGTACTTACAACAGGCAAAGCCTTTGGTAAGTGAGCTATGGGAACACACATCTCCGAGAGCTCATGAAGGGTACCAGGGGGTACGTCACCATCAGTCCTAAGCATGTCAAACAAGGAATAAACATCACAGTAGCCTCGTACCCAGGCCCCCCCCCCCCCCCGACGAGGCTAACATCATAGCAGCTAATCTCTCACCCAGACCTTCCCACACAACTTTTCTCAGCTGTGGAAAAACGTGATTTTCCATGATTGTAAAAATGGGGAGGCCTGGATATAAGGCTACATGATGGCTGCCCAGGTATCAGATAAATGGCTTCATTCCCGTCTCTACTCCCAGTTGTCTTTTCGCACATGTAGTAAAAACAAAACGGGCTCTTTTACTACATGCGAAAATAAGCTTGGATTGGATGATGTTTTTTGTTTTTGTCGGCTCGTGTACAAAGAAGTATTTTTTTAACTGCCACCCTAGCTATCCCAAGCTAATAATCATGGGCCTGACTGACCCAAAAATTTCCTGAAATTCCAAAACTTAATTACGTGATGCTATCTTGTGGTTTGGAGTCAAACAGTGACTTGAAAGAGTGAAATGGCATTCATTTTGACGTGCACAAAATATGTTTTGCCTTTAAGGTTATAATGAAGAACTTATGGTGGTCGAATTGTTCGCTTACTTGCCAGAACATGATGTCAGGATAGCTGTTATGGAGGACGCAAGCTAAAGGAAAGGAGGAGCAGTGAAGCTCACAGCGTTATAATATTTTGGCCAGGAATAGTCATGCAGCTGTTTAACTGACGAGCTAGCTACTGTAACGAGCCCAGATTTGCCATTCTATGATGATTGTCCGTGCTTCTGAGGATACTTTGACTGTTGATTGCCGACCGATTGTGATCGCAGTTATGACTGTAGAGTCTATGGAGTGCCCCACCCCCATCAGCTTTCTGAACCCGTTGCAGGAATATGTGCAACTATAATCTGATTGGATAACCGTCACGTAGCCTTGAGATGTAATTTGAATTTTTTGTTCCACTTTTCAGAGTCTGGCTCACGAGAGGTAAACTAATTGTATACCTTCTCTTTTATCCGTAGCCTCCTATGGACTCCATGCCTCCGGATCCTGACTCCCGTTTTGGACCGCTTCCCCCCTCGATGCCTCCTAGCTCAATGGGAATGAGAGGGGGGGCTGGAATGGGTCCCGGACCAGTGATTACGGGAGGTAACCCCTATGGTCCTTCAGGTCCCCCTCCTCCTGGGCTATCCAGCCAAATCCCCCCCGTGTCCCTGGGGGGTTCTTCGATGTACCCCAGTGGGGTTCACATGTCCAGACCCCCTAGCTCCATGAATACGTTTCAGCTGCAACAGTTGAGTGCCCAGATAAAAGCCTACAAGTTACTTGCTCGCAATATTCTCCTCCCCGAAGCTCTGATGAGTATCGTACACGGCCGGAAGCCCACCGCCGCCATGATGGCTCAAAGCCACCAGTATGTCAGCAGACCTCCCTCGGCCCCAGAGGGCGGGATGGGCCAGCCGCCTTCCAATACATCCCAGGGACAACCCTTCCCCTCCCAGGCTCAACATCCTAGCTCGACCCCAGCCTCGGTCTCATCCAGCAGTAGCACGTTCCTCCCAACCTCAAGCAGCCTCCCTCCGCAAGCCGATTCCAAGTCTCAGTCCTCTGGGAGCATCAATCTCTATCCCTCTTCTCCCAGCGTCAACCAGAGCCAAGGCCCCTCGCCCGGTCCTCAATCCTCTGCTTCTCTCTCGCATGGCATGACTGCTTCCACCATGGCCGCCCCCAATGTCACTGTTCCCCCCGGCGGGGAGATGCCATTAGCGGTGAAACAGGTTGCAGCGGCAATTGCCGCAGCTGGACAAACTGGGAAATCTGGTCAGACTAGTCAGAGTTCTGCTACTTCAAAAGAGGGAACTCCGCGGCCAGCAGCCACTCCTCAGCAGCAGCAGCAGCAGGCCAAGATACAGGCTGCGCTGAAGCAAATGAAGCTAACTCCCATTGCCAAGCCACAGGGACTCGACCCTCTCATTATCATGAAAGAGAGGGAGGCAAGGTGTGTGTGTGTGTGTGTGTGTGTGTGTGTGTGTGTGTGTGTGTGTGTGTGTGTGTGTGTGTGTGTGTGTGTGTGTGTGTGTGTGTGTGTGTGTGAGAGAGAGAGAGAGAGAGAGAGCATGTGAGTACAAAGACATGTTTGCAAGCGATTCCAAAGTGCGAATGAGTTACATGTACATAGACATCATGTACATAGCATTGAGTTGTACATACTGTATATGTATACAGAAATGAGGGCACCCACACATACACACGCACCTCACTCCTGGCAGGATCCAGGCAAGAATCGCCCATCGCATCCAAGAGCTGGAGAACCTTCCCAACACTTTCCCTGATGACGTCCGCAGGAAGGCCATGATAGAGCTGAGGGCCCTCCGCCTGCTCAACTTCCAAAAGCACCTCCGGTCTGAGATCTTGGCCTGTTCTCGTCGTTCCACGACCCTGGAGACTGCACTCAACCTGCGGGCCTACAAACGGCCGAAGAGACAATCTGTGCGTGAAGCCCGAATTACAGAGAAGCTGGAGAAGCAGCAGAAGCTTGAGCAGGAGAGGAGGAAGAGACAGAAGCACCAGGTTTGGGAGGACAGAGGGGTGGGGGTGACAAGTGCATGATGTTTGTGGATACAGGTGTATGTCTGTGTGTATGTGTGTGTGTGTATAGTCCCTTACTCTTATATGTAGCTGAAGGATCATATGCCTACACATATAACACACACTAGTACACCCACAAACATGCATACATACATATTTACAATGTATATACGTGCCTACATATACATACACACATATGTGTACACACCCACGTACATACATACATACATACATACATACACTTTACATACATGACATACACGTACATGTACATATGCACACATTGACAACACCGTACGTGCATACACACACACATGCACACACACACGCACACACAAACTTGTGCAGGAGTACCTGACCAGTATCATGCAGCACGCCCGGGACTTCAAGGAGTTCCATCGCAACAACCAGTCCAAGATCTCCCGGCTGACCAAGGCAATGATGAGCCACCACGCCATGGTGGAACGAGAGCAGAAGAAAGAGCAGGAGAGGATCGAGAAGGAGCGTCTCCGGAGGCTTATGGTGAGCAGAGACAGCTTTACATGTGCTGTATGCATTGTTCTAGCCTTTATGGAACCCCTTGGTGCATGGCGTGTGGGCAGATGAAAGGAGCTGGCATATTAATATCTTTTACACTCACCTACTATCACTGTGAGCAGGGACCGATCAAAGATGCCATGTAGTTGGTACTCAGAGTATTATCCAGCCATCCCCACTGCTCCTCCTGCTCTGCTTCGTAGGCGGAAGACGAAGAGGGCTACCGGAAGCTGATCGACCAGGAGAAGGACAAACGTCTGGCCTACTTGCTCCAGCAGACAGACGAGTACATCGCCAACCTCACCGAGATGGTGAGCCAACACAAGGAGACGCTCAAAAAGATGAAGAAGCGGAGGAAGAGCTCTCGCAAGCGCAGGACTACTGTGAGTCGTGGACTTTAGCCGGTCATTTAGTGAACCCCATGGGACCGTCTTTTTGAACTGGGGGATCACATGTATGGTGTAATGAGGGGTAAAATTAAGTGAGCACTAAATGGAGTAATACACAAGAACAGCTCCTGTGCTCTTGAATGGAAAGTGCAACCAGTGGTCCTCTGTTGTAGAAATGTACATACATGTACATGTGCATTGGGAAAATGAACTTTTTCCTTCCGTTGAAAGTGCAGATCGATCAAGTGAAAACACACACACACACACACATACACATACGCATACACACACTCTCACACACACACACACACACACACACTCACGCACAGGAAGGAGGGGAAGAGGGCAAGGAAGAAGGCGATGAGGAGGGAGAGAAGAGGGTGACAGTGATCGAGACCTCCACAGGCGAAAAACTCACCGGCGAGGATGCTCCAAAGGGGTCAGAGCTGGAGCAATGGCTACAGGAGCACCCTGGGTAAGCTGTACAGCTCTGATTGGAGTAGCAACTATTACATGTAGTAGATTACAGAGAAAGATTGGAATACATCCGTCACAATCCCCCATGTTCATAGCTCCTACATGTACATGTAGATGCACATGTTTGTGCTGAGAACTTGAATATGGTGTGTAGTGGTATGGAGTGGAGACGTGGGATAGTGGAATGGGATGTGGGATAGTGGAGTATATACATGTAATTATGTAGTTACTGTTTGTACAGTGTATGTGGTGTGGTGACTGCAGTCCCATATTTCCATCTTCAGATACGAAGCCCTGGATAGTGATGAGGAATCGGGGGAGGAATCTGACCAGGCAAGCATACTGTGTATTATTTTTGACAAGCACTACTGCTGAAACCTTAGTTTCCAGGCAAACATATGGCTGAAACCTTAGTTGCCAAGCAACCATAACCCTAGGGTGTATGGCAGATCAGAGCCTGTGAGCATGGCAGTACCTTACTCAAATATGGTGTGTACATTGTAGTCTCTTTTAATTTCTTCAGTGTCTTCAGATTCCTGTACCACCCCTCCCTCCCACCCCCCTCCCCCTCCTTCCGCATTTACCCCCCCCCTCTCCCAATGAAAAAAGGTCCATTATATAAGGAGTACACATTAGCCTTGTCCCAGGGTAAAGTAGACACTATAATTCAAGAAAACACATACATAAGAACATGCTTGTTTGCTTGTAATCGCTTGTGCTGCCAGTACTTTTACCCCCCCCCCCCCCTCCCATTATCTCATAATGGAGAATGACCTGTCACCATTGACCCAATATTGCCTCTGTTCTACAGGAGGGAGACAGTGCAGTAGTAAAGAAGAAAAGCAAGGAGGAGACCATAGACCCTGCAGACCCAACGGCCATCATCACCAAAGCTAGCGTAGCTATGGATGACGAGTACAGCCAAAGAAAAGGCTCCATGAATACTTATTACAGTATTGCCCACACCTTCCGTGAGCCGGTGACCAAGCAGCCGGAGCTACTGGTCAATGGCACGCTTAAGGAGTACCAGGTGCGTGTGTGAGTGTGTATGTATGTGTGTGCGTGTGTACACTGGCGTCTCCTTGCTCTCCTCCCACCATGCAGATCAAGGGGCTCGAGTGGCTGGTGTCACTGTATAACAACAACCTGAATGGCATCCTGGCGGACGAGATGGGCCTTGGCAAGACCATCCAAACCATTGCCCTCATCACCTACCTCATGGAGACCAAGGGCAACAATGGGCCCTTCCTCATCATCGTGCCCCTCTCGTGAGTGGATGTTTCCAATTAAGGAATACCTTTGGTGCATATTCTACTCTAATTATTGCACAGGGTGTTCTATTTAATGCGCAGTATGTTCTATTTAATGCACACCTTATTCTAATTAGAGTGCAATCTAATTGCATATACATGGCTACATGTATATGTGTATGCAAGTACATGAACACTATAGGTGTTGGCACATAACTAAAGCATCATTCATGTTACAGTACCCTATCTAACTGGGTGCTCGAGTTTGATCGTTGGGCACCTTCAGTTGTCAAGATTGCCTACAAGGTGAGTTGAACACAGCGGCGCCATCTTGCAGGTTTGTCATTCACTCTCCTGTCTCCCTCGCTCTGCTAGGGGTCTCCCGCCGTAAGACGTAGCCTGTCTTTCCAAATCCGGCATCTGCGGTTCAACACTCTGCTCACAACCTACGAGTATGTCATGAAGGACAAGGCTCAGCTGGCTAAGGTAAGATCTACCAGTGCCCAAATGGCTGTAGTGTCATATACCTGTATGTATGTGGTTAGGCTGAATGCATTGGGTGACTCTAGGACAGGTATTTTACCAATTTGGTTCTTTCATTATCGTTTGTTATACAGTACCACTAAAAATGGGTGTTGAGTTACCTCCAAGCCCATAATTTGTTTACGACTAGCGTTTTTTTCTGTAAATGCTCACATTATAAACTCTGTATAGAGCAGCACACTACGTGAACATTAAAACCTTCAAAAATACTCGCTCTTGAAAAGGATGGTACACAGTGGTGCATGCTGGCATATCTATCATGTCCAGGTTCACTGGAAGTACATGATCATCGACGAGGGGCATCGGATGAAGAACCATCACTGCAAGCTGACGCAGGTGCTGAACCAGTACTACCACGCCCCCCATAGGGTGCTGCTCACAGGGACACCACTGCAGGTCAGCAGAACCCCATCCTGCTACATGTGCATGTACATGCATGTACATGTAGACTTTCTTACATGTGCACTTATTAGAAACAGTGTGGAAAACATGTAACGAATGTCATGTTTATGTTTGGTGTGTATTCACTATAAATATTACTCAGACTCTTTTGTACTGGGAGGAAAGTAGGCACTAAATGGAGAATATACATACCTGTTTTTTATGTTTTCTCCATTTAGTGCCTACTTTTTCCCATTGCATTATAGCAGAAAAGAGTCTATTGTGCCTGAGTGTGTGTGTGTGTGTGTGTTGCACACATGTCTAACTGTGTCAAACTGCAGTGTGGAATATGACAGGAACTGCAGTGTTCTACACCTTCAAGAGCCTTACTGTATTGAATCTTGCACGTTTTCAAGTACATGTACTTCTAGATCGCTGAAGCCATTAGCATACAAAGAGTCAGAACTCAATGTGAAGCCGTGCCACTTGCAATGTAGCTCTATGAACAGGCATGGCTGTACATGATATCGTGACTTTGCATGAGACTTGTGCACACCACACATCATCCTGCGAAAAATGCAATGAACACGAGGCCATTGGGAACACCAATGCATTTCTTAGTCCCATGTCAAATTCTCTCCATTCCTCTCTCCCAGAACAACCTCCCTGAGCTGTGGGCACTGCTCAACTTCCTCCTGCCTGCCATCTTCAAGTCTGTCAACACATTTGAGCAGTGGTTCAACACCCCCTTTGCAATGACCGGAGAGAAGGTTGGTTACGACGTCAGGCAGACTGGGCAAGATGTCTCCTTTGTTAGCTTGTCCTTATTATTCAAGGAATCCACGAAAAGTTGACCAGATCTACAAAGACTATAACTCCGACTTATTTATTTCGTATTAGATGGAGCTAAATGAAGAAGAGACAATTCTGATCATCCGCCGTCTGCACAAGGTACTCCGCCCCTTCCTGCTGCGGCGACTCAAGAAAGAGGTGAGTCTAGTCTGTTCTCTGCACACCATCAGAACACGAGGCTTATACTCTCTGCTTTCCTCCTCTCTCTCTGCTCCTCCCCTCCCTCCCCTTTCCATTTAATACCCACCCTCTAATAGGTGGAGTCTCAGCTACCAGACAAGGTGGAATACGTTATCAAGTGTGACATGTCGGCTCTCCAGCGACAGATGTACCTGCACATGCAGAAGAGGGGCATCTTGCTCACTGACGGATCGGAGAGTAACAAGAAGGGGAGGGGAGGGACCCGAGCCCTGATGAACACGATTGTCCAGTTGAGGAAGATCTGCAACCACCCATTCATGTTTGAGGAGATTGAGGAGGCCTACTGCGAGCACATTGGTCTGGGCACATCTTACGCTACTGGGTAGGGTGTGTGTGTGTGTTTTCATACTATGATACATGTTCATGTAGCTGGGTGAAGGATTATCTGTTCGTGTATTTATGTGTATTTGTAATTTCATCTGTATTTTGTTTGTTTTTTGGCATAGGGCGGAGTTGTATCGTGTAGCCGGCAAGTTTGAGGTGCTGGATCGGATGCTGTCAAAGTTTAAAGTAACAAACCATCGGTCAGTATCTACATGTACATGTGTATTACATGTACATGTGTACTACATATATATGTGTAGTACATGTACATGTGTAGCTCTTGCAGTCAGTAAACAGTTCTGCAATTTGATTGATTGACACTGTTGGTGCTCTGGTAACCGAGGACGCTGCAGTACATGTACATGTACATGTATGTGCATGTTTGTGAACATGCTGTGAGGGGTAATTGCTGCCACACCCCTTCTCTCCTCTCAGGGTCCTGATGTTCTGCCAGATGACGTCCCTCATGAACATCCTGGAGGACTATCTCAGCTGGAGAGGTGAGAGTGGAGATGCTTCTGCATCGTCCTCTGCATGTATACAAGGTTCCCTGAGAGAATACATAAATACATCCCTAATCTTTAGTTGAAACAACTTACATCCTGAAGGAAAGCTTTTCAAAACTTGAAACTCACATGCTTTCAAAATTGGGTTTTCATTGTGGAAACTCCAACTGACATCTCAAAAAAAGTATTTTCAGTGTGTAAATGCGATAGAACAGAGTATAATTCACTGTACATGTACCTCTAAACATACATATAGTAACAGTCCACTTCATACATTTTCAAACTCCTCAGCTTATGATCTCTAATATAACTGCGTGAAAGAAGTGACTAATTATTTAATTTGGAGTCTGCCTGCAAACAGTGCATTCTCCTAACACTTGTAGGGTACACATATCTTCGTCTGGATGGCTCAACAAAGTCTGATGATCGGGGTGAGCTGCTGACTCTGTTCCAGGCTGCAGGCTCTCCCTACTTCATCTTCCTGCTGAGTACCAGGGCCGGAGGTCTGGGGCTCAACTTACAGTCTGCAGACACCGTCATCATTTTCGATTCCGACTGGAATCCCCACCAGGTGAGTGAGTAACCAGGCCTTCCCCATGCAGGCGAGCACTGGCATTGTTTTCATGCCTTCCCCGCATGAGTGAGCACTGGCATTGTAAAGCTCGTGTGGGGAAGCCTGGGAACAAGGCTAGTGAGTGGTATGTGCGTGTGTTTGTAACTGTGTGTATGTGTTATGGTAAAAATACTTTGCGAGAATCAGCAACTGCAAACTTGACTGATTTTAAGTAGACCCTATGAGAGGCTGTAGTGTATTTTACCAGATTTAATCACTTACACAGCTAGTGTCCTAAGGACAATTTCTTAGGATAAAACACGGTTTGGGTATCTTTTCCTATTAATAGTGTAGGGGTACACTACCGACAAATAATGTGTCGTTGTTGTGCAACTTCTATAACACTAGCTATTTGTGAGCAAATACCAATGTCTCTCTCTTCTGTGTGGCTTAGGACATCCAAGCTCAGGACCGTGCTCATCGTATCGGTCAGACCAGCGAGGTGCGGGTGCTGCGGCTGTGTACCGTCAACAGCGTCGAGGAGAAGATCCTGGCGGCTGCTAGGTACAAGCTCAACGTGGATGAGAAGGTGTGTGTGTGTGTCCGTGTGTGTGCTGGTATGTTCGCGTGAATACAAAAGTGGTGCCATAGAAACAACGCATGAAAGTAAACGTACAGGTTTATAGGACACACTTGAGACCAATTCCAATATCCTACATGTATCACGGACAGTATCCTGATTTTAGGGGTCATAAAATTATGTGTAGTTGGTAATGTCTGTATTAGCAAAGTGTCCTTGTTTCGTTCTCATTCCTTCCTCTCCCTCCTTCCCCCCCTCTCTCTCTCCCTCTCCCTCTCCCTCTCTCTCTCCCTCACTCTCTCCCTCTCCCTCTCTCTCTCTCTCTCTCTTCCCAATACCTCCCCAGGTGATTCAAGCCGGCATGTTTGATCAGAAGTCCACTGGCAATGAGCGGAAGGCCTTCCTGGTAGCCATTCTGGAGGAGGAACAGAATGACGAGGAGGTCAGTGGGTCCCATTGAGACTTGGGGGGGGGGGGGGTCTTTCCTCTCGCTTAAGGCCACACTGTGGAGCAGTTTGTTTGTGAACTAACACCTACATGTAATGAATGTGTGTGCACATGTGACATAGTGTCGTTTGTGTGATGGACACCACATCGCATAACAGTGAAAGTTGTCCTTCTTATTCGAGGTATACAGTGTATCATCAAGGCACACAGAGTGAGGTAGTAGGGAATACAATGAAAGTTACCATGGCATGTTGTCAGAGTAGGATCATGTCCTTATTAGATCAAGGTGGCTATTGTTAAGAACAAGGGGTCATTCTGATCCAGTTGCGTCCTCGTTATCGCCCTTTTAACCATGGCCCAACTGTATCCCTTGCTGTACAGGAGGAACAGGAGGTGCCGGATGACGAGCTGCTGAACGATATGATCGCTCGAAATGAGGACGAGATGGAGCTCTTTACGGTACGCCTCAGTGAGCCTTTCTCAGTGGACTAGTATAGTACTAGTATAGTACTAGTATAAAGCTAATACTTGATGCTCTTCCCTAGTGTGCTGTAGTATACATGTATAGTTTATTGGGAAGCTATTTTACATGCAGTTCCCGATAATTTTAACCTACATGCACTTGCTCTGTTGTCTAGCGTATTGACATGGAGCGAATCAGCCGCGAGGCAATGGATCCCGCCATGCGGCACAAACCTAGACTGATCTCGTACGAAGAGCTGCCCTCATGGCTACTCAAGGATGTGGAAGAGGTAGGAGAGCCAAGGAAAGGACAGGGCTTCTGTGGCCTCGTACTAGGCCTTCATGATCCCTGGTAGCCATGGTGAAAAGTCTGCTGCAAGAAATTAAGCAGCCCTATTATTATACGTTTTAGGGCATAGCCTCATTTGTAGGTCATGTTGGATGTTGTATCATTCCCCCGGGCATGTCTGAAAATTAAGAAAAATTTTAGTGATGTGTTGTATAACCATGGAAACCTTCTTGTCGACAGATTGACCAGATGGCGTTTGAAGAAAATGAGGAGCGGCTGTTTGGGCGGGGCACTCGTTCCCGCAAGGAAGTGGACTACTCTGAAACACTCACCGAACGAGAGTGGCTCAAGGTGGGTGGTGCTTAGCTCAGCGGACCATATGTGGACTATTATTATTACATCATCATACAGGGGATCGAGGAGGGTAATCTGGAGCAGAGGGAGGAGGCCAAACGACAGAGGAAGAGGCGGAAGATAGATGTGACGGTGATGGACGAGCTAAAGGTAGAGTTGATCACTCGACTGGCAGATCAGAAATGTTTGAGGTGGAGGCAGCAATTTTTCATTTTGGGGGGGGGGGGGAATTCATTGGGAGGGGGGGGTGCAAATTCCATTCTTGACCCCTATGTGGGACCCTAACTACTGATACGAGCGGCTATATACATCTCTCTCTCTCTCTCCCCCTTAGGTGCCTCGCAAGAAGCGTCCCAAGCCTTCGGTCACTCCAAACCCTCCGAGGTTGACCCGACTCATGGTGAAACTGTGGGAGATGACGGTGGAATCAAAGAACCCCGCCGGGAGACAGATCAGCAACATTTTCATGCTGCTTCCCACGCGGCGTGAACTGCCCGAGTACTACCAGATCATCAAGAAGCCCATTGACCTCAAGAAGATCAAGGTGAGAAAGTGGGCTCATCGTGGGCTCATACTCAAGGGTGGGCTAATACTCATGAGTGTATATACATGTGTTTGCTGCCTTCCTTGAGAACTCCATCTGTCCTCACCCACGCAAAAATTCACCCTTCTATCGTGCTTTCTATGCTACGTGTCACACACGTGAGCCAGACCCACAGTTGCGCTATAGTGACACCGCGCATGTGGGCCTGGGAACGAGGCTAAGTTAAACACCTACTATTATAAATGGGAAGGTTTGCAATACTACATTACCTTCAAGAATCACGATATTATTGAATATTTGTCCAGCACTACACTGTACCCGGCCTCCTTCCCCCAGGAGCGCATCCTGAAACACAAGTACCGGAGTTTGGCAGACATGGAGGATGACATGATGCTGCTCTGCAAGAATGCACGTACCTATAACAAGGAGGGCTCGCAGATCTACATGGATTCCCAGGACCTGGAGACGGCTCTCCTCGCTGCTAGGGCACACATTGAGAGTGGGGAGGTTGACGTTGGTGAGAGTGACCTGGAGGATCCGTCCCCTGAGGTACGTGGGTATACCGCACATAACTCATAGTTAAGCACAGTGGCACGAGGTGATAAGTTCAAGTGTATGGTGGTGAGTGTCTTCATTGTAGGGTGCCTTGCAGTTCTTTCTGTAACCTAGTGATGTAATCATTATGTTATGCTTGCATGTAGCATGGGTGTAAGGTGCAGCTTGTGTGAGACATGTTTCACTGCAATTTCTTTTTATCACAGCCCGAAGGGTACACTTCCGATATCTCTGATGGTAAGCTACTGGCACGATCTGTGTAGCCCACACATAGCCTCATACCCAGGCCTCTCCCCTTGTAGCTTTTTTCGCAGCCATGGGAAAAAATGGGGGGGCTGGTTACGAGGCTAGGCCACACATGCTACGTACTGTAATCACAATGCTTGATGTTTTCCGTTGATTGTGTTTTCTAGTGTCGACTCCTCGGTCCACACCGAAACTGAAAGGAGGAAAGTCGGACAAAGGAAAGGTATAACCAACCAGTAGTAGACATCGTACATGTTGTTACTGCTATTAGGGGGATAAAAGTAGGCACTAAATGGAGAAAATACCATGGAACCCCCCTATTACATCATAACGGATAAAGGTCTATGGAATGCCTTTCCCCTCACCACTGTAGAGCAAGTGGCAGAAGGCAAAGGCGAGATCCAAGAAGCACCCGATGATCGTGGAATCTGACAATGAGGAGAGCGAAACTGTATGTGCACCGGACTCTCTCCTCATCTAGCCTCAATTTTGAGCTCCGTTTAATTTAACTGTATTCATTGGGTGGTAAAATGAAGAAATACAAGAAAGCATGACTGTGCTTTGATGTACATGTAGTTATCTTGTATAAAACGTAAGAGCATGGCATTGTTTCTTGGAGGGCCCCCCCCCCCCCCATACCATTTGCTATGCTGCTTTTATAGTTGGGTAAAAAAGCCTTGTGTTACGGGGGGAAAAAAGCTGCAGTTATTATCTTACACCGATTTTCTCCATGGTGTGAAGGCAGGGATGAGGCCTCACACTTATCAAGCATTTCCATTCCTGTTCTCCATTCCTGTTCTCCATTCCCCATGTTTCATTTTCCAGGTCACCCCTGACAATGTTGGCTCTCCCGCCTCCTCCTACAACTCCTCCCTGCCCTCTCCAGCCACTTCTCTCACCTCTGGCTACAGCCGCAAGAGATACTCATATAGCGATAGGCAATAAATGGACTCATTTCTCAGCTGGACAGTGATTTATACATTAACTATAGCTCTGCAGATATCAGACTCAACTATTTAGTATGTATTAAATTTTGTAATTACTGCTGTTTGCTAAAATAACTCGCATTGTCGTCATCATGTCGTAGATACTATATCACCTACTAATAGTGGGGGTGGGTAATACAGTATAGTATGACTGCGCGCTCTCTATACGTTATGCTGTGACGTCATTGCATTAATTTGGAATCTATATTCTCAGGGTCGCCCTCCAGCTTGCTACAAAAACTGGGCGGAGGCCTGGGAACGAGGCTGATCATATCCTGTATCACGCTTATATATCAGTGTGTTAATATCATGACCAGCAAACAATCCTCCGAAGATGTGGAACACCCTTTTTCACTGCAGGTACTACGGGAGAAGAAGCTCGTTTTCCGGTCCATGCTCCCTCTCGACCTGCACTCCTGCAACAGAAGGTCAATGCAGGCTGTTTTAATATTCACGAACCGTAAACAAACCAGGGTGGTGTAACCCTCCGTATACAATAGGCTAATTGGCCTTGTTCCGCACGCGCTCCGTAACTTACGAGCGCCGTCGGAAAATTCGGAATACTAGCCAGATAAAGAGCCTGGTAGACTAGGCCACTGACCTTCCAAATTTACAAGTAAAATATTCAATATATCTCTCAGGCACTGGTCAAAGACAAGTCTCTCTCTTTTCGTCGCGAGCCTCTAGTACATATCCTCTTCTCAATCTTCTGTGTCTGGCTCTTGTTGCTGTCACCATTACCTTTTTGGCCACTTGTGGGGCTTTTTCTCTGCCTCTGCACCTCATCTCTAGTGTGGCCTGGGTACGAGGCTATCCCCCCCCCCCCCCAGTCTCGTACCCAGACCCTCCCCCCGCGCGAAAAGTAAAATCGCTTTTTACTTTTCGTGCGGGGGGAGGGTCTGGGTACGAGACTAGGGGGGGGAGTTTGAATGCACTTCAGGGGTAGTACTGCAAGTCACTACTTTTTTTTTTGATATCGTGATCTCTTATGGTTTTCTCAGGCAAATTAGAGCCTACTTTGAGAATGCCTACAATTTGGATGAATACCTCTTTTCTGGAATAGTAGGTAAGCTCGTTTACAGAAGTATACAAACTTCACTTGTTCAGTGATCACTTATCAGCTCCTTTAATTTGGTGTAGACAGAGTATGAACTTACCTGGAACTAGGACTCCTCTAGCCTCCGGGCTACACTAGTACTACCTGGCATTTTTTTATAAATTTAAGAATCCACTTAGAGCACCGAAATTTCTGGGGGAGTATACTCCAAATGCAATAACCATGAGTCAGATTAATGACATACTTCTCCATTCCATTAATTTTTCATCTACTTCCTTGCAGATGAGCAGTACATCTACAAATGTCCATACCATCTTTGTCTCCCACTCATCTTCTACCTCGCACACACTGCCACGCTCTACGTCAACAAGCTGATCTTAGCTGGCCTGATTGACGTAAGCCTCTGATCTACACCATTGCGGCTTTTATATTGAAGGTGTATGTTACTGTTTGGGAAAAGTGTGGGCAGATTGTAGTTTTCACAGCACAATCTGTGTTATGTGCATTTTTTTCATTTTGCAAAGAAACGGGTGAATCGACCCTTTGAGGCTCTATTTGAGACAGGTGTGAATGAGATGTCATGGGACGACACGGTAAGTTTATTGGATGTAAGATTCACTGGACACTTCCTAGCAATAGCAATACGATATGTGTTGAAGCATAAGATTGCCATTTAATCAAATTTTTTTTGTAATCACACATTTTTTAGTTAATTAAACAAAAGCTGTAGCTATAGGAAATGTAGTGCTTAATATGGAATCCCATGGATTTTTGCGCCATTTGGGAATAATTGCATTTGCAATAGGCAAAATTGCACTCGCTTCTCTCATGCAATTACCTTCTCTATTGCTCTGTCCATTATTCCCAAATCGCACTCAAATTCATGTGATTATCCATACTAGCTGGACTACGAGTACTAGGCCAGACATTTCTTTTCTAGGCCTAGAAAACAAGCAAACCGATTGCATGTTCAAATCAGTTGTTTCTTCCTGTTTTCTGACGACAAGGACCTGCCTCTCCCATTGAATTTTTTTACCTCCTCCCATTGCATTTCTTTTGGGGGGGGGGGGGGGGGGGAAGCCTACAATAAGGCTGTGCTGCTGCAGTATAAGATAATAGCTAGAGTGGGGAGGTGTAGATTCATAGAACCGTTGCAAGAGTATTTGCCACCTCCAGGAGAACTACCGAATGGGAGGGTCTTACAAGTGGCTGTCAGTGGCTGAGGTGCTGGAGTATCGGCATGACGTGAGGAAGATGGTGCATGCTTTTCTTGACCAAGCACCTATGGAGCTACCCATCTTGTCTGACCACTCCTGGGTGTGTGTGTGTGTATGTGTGTGTGTGTGTGTGTGTGTGTGACACAGCTTATATGTAGCCTTGGTTGTAGACTTCAAACCTCGGTCCAGGCCTAGTAAATCATTAATTTCTCTTCTCCTATAGTGGTCTCTAGTAATGGGAGCGGATCACGAGAGGTGCGTTCTATAATGGACCCTTTTCCGCTATACCTTTCCCATTACATCATAGTGGAAAAGGCATGCACCAGCTACATGAAGCTAACAAAAGCTGACTATTAGTGTGGGTGAATTTTAACCCTAGCCCCGCCCTCTGCAGGGTACACATCGAAACCTCTTCCGTTCTCCTTCGACAGCTTCCCGTTAAGTTCCTCAAGAGGCCAGTCAACTGGAAGTATGCTCCCCTCAGCATGGGTAAGCCAGTCATGGGAATCGGACTCAAGTGCTATTTTCAATAACTGAAACCCCATTCCCAAATCAATTTCAGTCATGTAACTCTACCTCCCTTAGCTGTTGCACCAATGCAGTGATGATATTGTGCACCTCCCTCCCTCTCTCCCTCTCTCTCTCTCCCTTCCTCTATTTCTCTCTCTCCCTCCCTCCCTCCCTCTCTCCCTCTCTCTCTCTCCCTTCCTCTATTTCTCTCTCTCCCTCCCTCCCTTCCTCCCTCCCTCCCTTCCTTCTAGATGAGCCAGCCGGTCCCAATGAGTTTGTGCGTGTGCCTTCAGGCATTGCGACACTGGGGAAGCACCGCAAGTTCCCCTCCTACGGCTGGGACAACGAATACGGGCATGTGGACATGGAGTGAGTCCCTAAACACCACTCTGTCCACGGCCCAGATTATTTGTAGTAGGAACCTCAAAGTTTGAACTGAAGACTGAAGGAATACGAGTGATGTGTTATCTTAGCACACTTGGTTGTAACGCCACGATTGCACTTCCATGTGTTGCAGAAGAGTGGTAAGTGATTGCAGGAGTTGTGCTGGAGAATCTGCTACGTACAGCGTAAGTGCGACAACCACTTCTGGTCAGCTGGCTTTGAACCAACGTTCTCTGTACCACACAATAGTCCTCGTCACGTGTTGTTGTAACATCAGTGCAAGTGCTTTGATCATATCGAAATCTGCGGCCAGACAGATGCACATATGTAGCATATCAGGACGATAACTTTAGCCCTCTTCCCCTCTAGTGTGCCAGAGTTCGAGGCAACCAAGTATTTGGTGACTAACAGGGACTTTCTGGAGTTTGTGAGGGCGGACGGGTACCAGCGCCAGGATCTGTGGACAGAGGAAGGTGGGGGCTGCTTACTGGTGCTCCTTTGTTATATCTAATATACAGTCCTCACATGCACACACACACACACACATGCACACACCTTACAGGCTGGAAGTGGGCTAAATTCAGCCAGGCCAATCACCCGACCTTCTGGGTATGTGACGAGGGATGCAAGTCCGGCTGTGGTGCCGATCTCGCAGGCTACAGCCACTGCAACCTGGCAAGGGAGGGTCAGAATGGGACAGCTGGGGAAAATGGAGCAGCTGAACAAAACGGAAGTGCAGAGAGAAAACTGGAACACAAGTTCAAGTGAGTTAGTAGTGTACCTTTCCTTGGGCTCTTGCTTTCCCTCACGTGGGAATTGGAGGTGGAGGGGGGGGGGTGGAAGGGGGGAGGGGGGGCTCTGCTCGGCTTTTGTGTGCTTCCCCTCACCTAGAGAAAGGGGGGGAGAACGTATAGTAAAAAACACTCTGGTACAATACAGAGTAAGTCGTACCCATTTGCAAAAGCAGCGTTGTAGTGGCCTTACTGTCTCTTTGCCATATGTTCAATCCAAGCATGCACCATAGACAGCTTTCTCGAAAACTAAGGCCTTTCTTAGAAAAAAAAAACATTGCACTAATACGATGCAGAAATCTGAGTCTACCATACTTTTTAAGCAGGGCATTTTCCATATTTACCGAAACAAAATTCTGAAGTTCAAAACAGTCATGTACATTGTAAAAACCATACTTCCATCATCACTGCTTTAAGCAGAAGATGATACCTCTCACCCCAGGTATCGTGCCATCTATGACGTTCTGGAGATGCCTTGGGACTGGCCAGTGGACGTGAACTACCATGAAGCCAAGGCCTTCTGTACCTGGAAGGGGCCGGACTACCGACTGCCGACTGAGGCCGAGCACCATCGGATGAGAGGCAATGAGGTAGGAATGTTTTTTTTTCCTGCTTGTCCTTATCCTCTTCTATTTGCTGGTTCTCTCTCCCAGCCCCCTACCGACAATCCTCACTGTGACCCAGTCTACGATGTAGAACGTCTTGCCAACATCGGCCTCAAATTTGGCTCCTCAAGTGTAAGCAGTGATACCAGAATGGCACCAGAATGGGACCTGGAATGGTCTGGGTTTATGCATCTTCTGTCTTCAATCTGTAGCCTGTCAATATGTATCCTGCCAACTCTATGGGTTTCCATGACGTCTGTGGCAACGTGTGGGAATGGTGTGAGGACCACTTCAATGGTCTGCCTGGATTCAAGACCCACTACCTCTATGATGACTACTCAACGCCGTACTTTGATGGATGCCACACCATGATAATGGTGAGAGTTGAGTGACTGAATTATTAGGCAGGTTGGAAATATATACAATGTATAAACTTCTAGATATTTCAAGCCAACTGCTATATATTGTTCTAGTGAATGAATAGTGTATAATATTATTATTCTTGTACGCGTTATATAAAGTCGAGATTCTGAGGAGAAAGAAATAGTAGTAATGTGCATAGTGAGCGTATTGAAACAGGGTCAGGTCAGGTGTATTGAAACACTGAGGTCCGCCTTATCATGTAACACCTTAGCATGTAACAGCAAGACTTCAAAACCAGCTTTAATACCAACGCATTTACTACATTTCAGTACATTGCACTAAGGTATTAACTTGATGGTGATTTTTGGTTGTTAATAATTGCTGACAGCTGCTACTACAAACAAGTTTATTTATTGTGTGGTACACACTTGGCACCACCTCAACCATTCTCCCCAAAGGGCGGCTCTTTCATCACTACTGGAGCAGCGGCGTCTCGCTTTGTGAGGTCTACCTTCCGAAGACACTTTTTTCAACATCTTGGATTTCGATTGGTCCGTTCGGTAGACCCCTCCCAGGGCCCCACCCCCGTACGGTTTTGTAGGGCCGAGGTAGGAGCTGGAGTGACTGGTAAGATAAGTGACATGTTTATGTATAACCACCATCACATGTCAGTGCCATGCTAAACTATACCATTATGATGTACGGGAGGGGGAAGCAAGCACTAAATACAAGAGAATGTACTTTAATGAAAATTCAAGGAATTTCTCCATGGGCCCTGCCCCTAGAGGGTCTATTCCACCCCTTTGCTCGGCAGACAGCCATTCACAAAACTAGCTAGCCAACTCATGCCCAAGCGTATTACCTCTGCATTTTCGTTCTTCCTTCCATTTCACTATGCCGTACCAGACAACCCCATTGTCACGCCCGGTGTGGACCCATCCCAGGCCTATTCCGATGCCACCAATACCCAGTTCCAGTATGATGCCAAGGAAGGGGTGGACAGCATCATGGAACAGCAGTTTGGCCAGGTCTGGATCACATTCCAATACCAGTGTGGCTAAATAATGATGAAAGTTAATTGTTCTTCTCTAGTATACGTGTACTTCTTAGTCATAGGGTATACACTATATGGTAATTACACACACACACACACACACACACACTCAGGTTGACAGCTACACACGTCCCTTGATCAAGCTGTTGGAGGGAGTGATACAGAAATACAATGGAGCCAAAGGCAGTGCCATCAATTTTAACTGTGGACCAGGTCTCATCTCCTTCCTGCTCACCAAGACATTTCAGCAGGTAAGAGTAACGATCAACTGATCCAAATTCATCTACGAATTGCAAAGTAAAGTATACACTGACTCTTGCAGTCCATAGCTACTGCCGTGTGCTGAGCACTAGTTTGTGGGCCAGCCATGTTGCCTGCTATCTTCTCGGTAGCCCTCTGCAGGCCTTTCAGGTCTTTAATAGTCACTTCTTTAACTAAATGATATGGTCACCAAAGTGTAATAATATTAGAACGTGGAATGCATCTAATACTCCCCTTCGCATTAATCTCAGTGTTCCATACATAGAGAATTTGAATTTTGGGGTTTCAAGTTTCAACTGTTTGACTATTAAGTGAAATGACAAAATATGCTCTCTGTGTGTGGAACACTGTAGGTAGTTGCCATAGACTACGGAGGGCGGCTCATCAACACAGCCCTGCAGCTGCAGAAGGGTGTGGCACTGGAGTATGGCTCTGGGAAGGTAGCCAAAGTACCGGAGGAAGAGGGAGTGGATGCCAGCAAGGTGGTGTTTAAGCAGGTGAGAGAGAGAGAGAAGGGACTCTGTAGCAGTGGGTTTTACTAGCCTGTTGCATGTTTTACTTTAGCTACTGTGGGCCTGGTCGGTACATTTGCGTAAAATTCCGCATGGATGAAGACAGTTGCAGCATAGTATACTCTGTAACTACTCATCTGTACCACAGACTGGGAATAAAATTAGGGCTATACATAATGTTATGTTCTATAATGTTCTTTCTTGGGCCTTGGCTGTGTTTTAGATGACATGGATCCCGAATGAGATCGAAGGGTTTAATCTGGTTCTGTTCCAGTCTCTGGATCGGCTCATGGAGCCCAAGGGCTGGCTACGCAAGCTCTGGGAGTGTGTCTCCTCGAAAGGTCTGGTTGTCCTCGTGGGCTCCCACAAATGGAATGGCAAACTGGGACAGCAGTACATTGGGAGATGGTGAGAGACCAAATTATTGGTTAAGTTAGGACCTTCAGAGTGAACTAAGCAACTTGAGCATCTGATCTCCTCTCGGCTTATTTGACCACTCTCCTTACCACCACTTACAGTACTATCAACATAGAGAGTCATTCTACACATACCACTACTCAAAAATCTGTATCGAGAGGTGAAATGGCTCTACTTTGTGTTGATTGTTAAGCCTCTCCATCTTCCCTCCATTTCCCCTCATGTGTATACAGGTTTAACCGGTTGGAGGAGACCACAGTTGGAGACAAGAGTGTCACTATATGGCAGCTGAAGTTCTAACTGTGTGTGCAGAGCTGAAAATAGAAACAAACCATCTATTTTTTTTTGTTTTTTGTTTTTTGTTTTTGTTTTAACTTGAATGTTGTTTGTGCATATATGGATGATCTACAGTTCCTGGGGCCTGAAATTATGTAGTATGTCTATGAATGTACTTTATGCAGATTATGCTAGGTAAGGACACCTCGCTAATAAGAACATTATTTTTTATCCAAACTCCACGCAATTTGATGCCAGCAATATATAGTTAGGGAGACTGGGCCCCCGTGTCTGTATAATATATATTATGTATGGTACGACCGTCTTACCTAATCCCTTTCAAGTTCTTGTACAATGCCATTCTCAGTGTTTTCAAGTTGTTTGTATGATGCCATTTCACTGTAATAAAATGTTTAGAGAAGAATCCTTTGTTGGAATGTTCATGAGTGCATGCCTGCTCTATGTAGCTATTAATATTAAGAAGTTTTGGTATGCATGCATGATGCCTTCGTCAAAGTCAGCTGATACTTGCCGGTATCATGTGATGAAGTTGAACACCGGGTCTTTTATGACCTGTAGGTGTATCCAACCTCATGAAACTGGCGAGACATCAGCAACATCCACTGCAGATGCCTACTACCATGGGACATTGTCAGGGTGAAGCTTTTGGAGTGCTGGGGGGAGATGGAAATACTGCGTAGTCAAAAGAGTATGATTTCTACTTGAAGGTGCATTTAATATACACAAGAACATAATTATCACCATCAAATTCAGCAACAAGGTAGTCTATTATAACTTTACTGTGGCTGCATTTTCATTTCCAGGGGCCTAGCTACTTGAATAATAAATTAATATTGTGACTCCGTCTCATGCTAAGGTGTGTCTGCTATTATGTTATACACTATTGCTTACAGGTAGCTAATACTAACTTGCTGTGATCTGGCAGGCTTTGGGATTTGAACCTGCAATTTTTTTTGTCTGCAGTCAAAAAATTTAAACATTTGCAGCCACATGTCACCTAAGTTCAGAAGGTCTCATCTGCAGCAGTGTCCGGGAGTATAGGGCAAATACAAGGGAACCCCACCTCCATTGAGAGCTTCCTCCCCAAACAAAAGCTGATCAAGCATGGAGTCACACATCAAGCTAGCTAGCTATTAAAAAGAAAGCCTATACTGAGAGACTCATTTTGTCATGTGAAGTGCCTTAGATGCTACCATATTGCCTCTCAGGGCACTCAAAATAAAGGGTGGCATGCACTAGATATCATTAGCTATTGCATTATGCAGGCAAGTTTCATTATTATAAGGTACAATGCACTAGCCTCATTCACCCCAACTTATTAGTACTGCATGGGATGAATGGTAGCAGGTGCATATATAGCTAGCTATACAGGACTAAAGGATGAACTCCAAGAGGGAGCGCCAAAACAGGTAGCATGAAAACAAAGCTGTAGAGCGGAGCCTGGGAACAAGGCTATGGTATTGCAATAGCCAATTAATAATTGGTGCTTATAATTATTATTAATGGTGATGTGATTGAGGCAGTACTGTAGTTTGCATGCTGTACATCCTGCATGTATTATATATTAGTATGACTCCTGACTCAACAAAAGAAAGTAAGTCTGATAATGATGTGTGAACCTATTGAGGTTCAACTCTTGAGGGGAACGCTGTACAGGTATAACCTATTGAGGTTCAACTCTCAGACGGCTGGGGTTTATAATACTGAATTTGACACACGTTTGACAGATTGTCGAAATGGTGCGCTCGTTTGCAGACTGGGGTTCGGAGCGTTATCTCCCCAAGGTGATCAAGTCGGGGATCGGGCCCCCTGTACACATATTGATCTTCGACTTTCTACGACCTAGTAGCAGAACGCCGGTTCTTTCTTCGGATCCCGAAGCTGAATGGACGACTGGGCACGTTGCGGTGCCCACCGTGATTCCCAGTCTCGCCTATCCAACGCTTCTGGGGCAGCCATACCTCTGGCGAAAAGGTTAGATCCGATCCCAGGGTTTTAAGTATGTCTGACCCTCCAGGAGGGATGGGAGCTCACTAGGCGTTTTTTTTCTTTCCAACTAGGCCTGGGAAGAATTGTTTAGCTATAAGTTTTACCATCCAGGAGGGAGGGAGACTAGTTCTTTTTTTTTCTCCGGGGAAGAATTGCTTATAAGTTTGATCATCCAGGAGGGAGGGAGGCTAGTTGTTTTCTTTTCTCCAACTTAAGTTGTTTCTCTTTGTAGAAATACCACGAATAGTCATCTCTCTATCTGTACTAAGCCTGGGAAGAATTATTTGACCATCCAGGAGCTAGCTACAGGCTTCTTTTTTCCCCTCCAAGTTAAGTTGTTTCTCTTTAGAGAAATACCACAGATAGCTAGTCATCTATCTATCAATACTAAGCCTGGGAACAATGTTTAGCTGGGAACAATGCTTAGCAGTTTGATCGTCCAGGAGGGAGGGAGCCAGGCTTATTTTTCCCCTCCAACTTTAGTTATTTCTCTTTATAGAAATACCACAAATAGTCATCTATCTATCAGTAGTAAGCTTGGGAAGGATTGTTTACCCGTCAAGGGCTATATAGGCTTCTTTTTTTCTCTCTCCAATTAAGTTAAGTTGTTTTGAAATACCACCAATAGCCATTTATCTATCACTATAAGCCTGGGTAAAAAAATTAAGTCTGACAGGCTGATGGCTACTGAGCTACAAGCAGCTACACACACTGAACACTAACAAAATAGTTGGAATGACAAGTCATTAGGAAGAGCACACTAACAGTATAAGCCCTGGCTTGTGGTGGGTTCGATGAGCTCATTAATTTTTTTTAGTGTTAAAGCTGAAACAGGCAAAACATGTACAGCAGGGTCTCAATAGCATATGGTTGCTAGTGTTAAGGAACCACGAAGACAAATTAAAGAGCAAAACAAATAACAAGGTTTAAGTACACATAACGATACAATTTACAGCAGTTTTAAATAATAGCTAATGGTAGAATATGACATAAAGTTCTGGGGTAAACTGTTCCATAGTTCTACAGAGCTACTAAAAGAGAGTAAAAAAAACAGTGTTTTTTTTTTTGTTTTTTCTATTGAAATTCATGCGAAGGACACACAATATAGCTGGCTAAGTTTGCATGTATACCCAAAAATTAGTTTTAAATAGTGATACAGAAAAACAAGCCAATTAAGGGAACAATGCAAACACGCTGAACAATTACTTCTCTAAATGCTTCACTACATGTTTGCATTGTCCAGCTTATTGTCCAGTGTTAATGATCCTCGAAAAGAATGACTGTAAGTGTTTTGAGTTTCTCAATATTGATATTAATGTCATTCTATTACGCATACCATTATATTTTCTCCAGAGAGCAGTTGACCCTGACGACTTTGCCCCTTGGAATAAAGTGTTTCCGCTTTTGCATTGCACGTTTTAAGTTCTTTGATAGCCAAGGGAGATTCATGCGTGTAGGTAGAACACCCTTTGGGATACAGGTTTCCAGTTTTTGAAAGCATTTTAGCAGTTTTGTAGAACTTGATTTACATCAGGGGTATCCAGCAATTGCTCCCAATCAACATCAGCCAGTAGTCTGTTTGCTTTGTCAAAATCAGCTTGAGAATAGCTACCTCCAAACTGGCTGTGCAGTTGGCTTAGTACAGTTATATTAGGTAAAAGTCATTGCATTCAGTCAGGCAATTATTGTCAGAGTTAACAATAGTGGGGTATAATGGAGCTCTCCTTCAGCTGTGCAGGGGTGGATAAATACACAATCATAATCGTGTATGCCACAACTACTTTAACATGCATGATAGCTCATGCAGACTCGCCCCCACAATGTCCTGCATTACACTAGTATAACAGTATTGATCCCAAGTATTAACTCCCATGGTCCATATGGAAGGATTGCACTGCATATTATCAGGAGCACATGACCATATGGTACAGCTACTCATGCAGGCTCGCCCCCACAATGTCCTGCATTACACTAGTATTAACAGTAATGATCCCATCAGCCATAATAACCTCCTCCTAGTGTTCCATTGGGAGAAGAGGGTTACCTATGCATTTCCCCTCCCGTGTGATGATCACAAAAAGTGGGCCCGGCCTCACGCATGCACCCTATAGCTTACAGTTGCATTCCTACACAGCAAAGGGGTTTATATTTGGCCACACAAGGGCCCACCCCCAGTTGATTGTAAGGGGCCTGTGATCATTTTTAAAGGGGATTCATATTATGCACGCTATAAAATATTGGGTATAACGAGTATATGTATATAAAAACTAACACAAATAAAAACACAAGAATTTTGTACGGTATAATATAATGTGTAAAAAGTGATCACTGTTCTAATTACAAAGTGTGAGGATAAGAACACACATACGTACCAGCTACCCTAACTAATAAAACGCCTGTGTGTATATAGCTATAAGAAATACAGTGCTCTTAGCTAGCATAAAAAAGCGTCAATTAACACTAACATAAAAACAGTAGGATGGCTACTGGAAATTGGAGTATTGGCTAAGAGAGTCCACGTACTCCTTGATGGCACGGTAGCAGAAGATGTATTGTTCCTAAGGAAGTAAGCCAAGATTATTTGAGGTGAAAGAAAGGAAATTGCACTCACCAAAGATAGCAGTAGTTTTCTGCTGGGGTTGCCATAGAATTAGGCACCCCCACTTGCTTGGCTACTATATGAAGCAGTGGCTCAGAGCCTAATTTGGTCATTTGCTCATAGGGTATACGTGTGTTTTTGTTAAAATTTACAGTACTTAATTTTGTGTTAGCCCACTATGGTTCTGAGCCCTAACCCTAACCCTAACCCATGGTATATAGCCTTGGGAGCCTCAGATTCCTAAAACCTCACACACATACTATGTTCCTGACCACTCACCACTGTCTGGACCATGTGTGGCCGCTGTGTTCGTAGGTGCTTGATGGTGTGGAAGATGTCTACCATGCCTTCAGCCTTTACTCGTTCAATAGCTAAACTGAGAGCGCAGAAGGCTCCAGTCCGACCAATGCCAGCACTGTAGGTAGTAAGTGGGAGAAAAAAGGGAGGGATTACAGTTGCTCAAGCTTCACTCTACCATCATACAATTCCTCCAGGGTATGTGCTGGAGTTATGAACAGTACATGTAGCTACTTATAGTGACCTGCAGTGAATGACAATAGACTTGTTTCCCGTCTGCTGTTGGGCCCGGTTCACCTGATCTACCAGGTCAATCATGCCAGCTCCACTGACTGGGGCGCCATTTTCGGGCCACGCCTGGAAGTGGAAATGTCGCACAATGCGTGATGAACTGGTGGTTGCCTAGGAGGGAGGGAGAGAGGAATGACGATAAAAGGGGGGACGAGGAGAAGAGGGAAACGAAAGCAAAAAGAATACCAATAACACATACATTGGCTCTAACGACAGTGGGCCAGACTTACAGTAACATCAGTGACTTTAAGCTGTCTGACAACATAGTCTTCGTAGGTAGTCTCTGAGAGAAGTTCGACGGTGAAAGAGTCATGCTTCTCTGGGCTGTTGGTGGTCTCGGGCCAGTAGATTGCACATTGTTCCTAAAAGTGAGGGGAATCAAAATTTACTTTATCGCTAGGTATCCAAAGTTGTACTGATAGTTCACACTCTATATTTAGTAGGTTTCCAGTGACAAGTACGTCCTTTGGCATAGTTGTTGCACTGGTTGAAAAGACTACTTCATACTTCTGATCCTATACTCATAACTTCCATGACAGTAGAGTGAAGCTTTATGCTGCCATGCCTGCACCATGTAAAGTACCTTTCCCTTCTCCTCAGGCTGCGTGAGCATGACGATGACGTGCACCTCTTTCTCCCACACCATCCTCCAGAAGTCCTCTATGGTGTTGAGGAGTGGACCCTGGGTAGCAATGTAGGCTCCCTTCTGTGCGTAGCCCTGCAGGGAAAATAACGAATGGAGAATTTAAGTCAACAGTGAAGTCGTGAGCATGGACCATATTCATCCCCAGAGTGTCTGGTTAAGTTTAGGAATTAGGTTTCAGCGGGTATTAGGGTAAATCTACTTTAGTATCGCAGATATGCAATTTCTCAAACAGTTTAACAATGGCATATAAAGAAATGTCGTTGAGCCAGGGCTGCTACATTGAGACTCACGTCAACGTAGCTGGCATTGATGTAGTCCGACCCGCCGACCCCGGGAGACATCTGCAGGTGCACCCGGTTGTAGTTGTCTGCACAGGGAGAACGTTTGGCAACCATTACATCCCACCATGACTTGTACTGTCCAGTTTGCTAGGGGACTGTATCATCTTAAGGTACTCACATGGCAGAGCATTGGCGATGCGATTCTTGAACTTGTTGGCGTCATCATTTGCATCGGTAAACTCTCGCACATTCACTTTGAACTGTCGCAGACGCTGCATAGGAAAAGAGAAAGGCACTCTCACTTTTATTACAGTATTACACAATACATCTCTATGGATTACAGCATCATTACAGTATCATTATAATGACAAATTATTATTACATCATGCTCACATTAAACTCCTTCCGGTACCCAGTCTCCCCATCGCTGTCTGCACTCTCCAGTTCAGACATGCGCTGACCGAGTCTGTCTACACTGATCTCTGTGTTGCCAGAGGTGATGCCCTCTAGGATAGCATCATGGATAAACACATACTGCGCCTGTTAAAGGAAGGAGACAGTAACTAGTGAACTGCCATCCCTCGAGTTATGTCCTCCACCAAGTTAATCACTGATTTTATCCCAGATACTCTACACACAGATGCTCTACATTACAGCTATCATAGTCATCTTCTCACAAAGCTACATCAAAGCCTAATGACATCATCACTACGGCTGCCTGGTGTAGTGACATCATCATTACATCACCTCCCACCGACCTCAGTCTGCACCATGTGGTTTCTCTGCTGCCTCATCTTCAGGACAGAGTTGAAGGGGTCAACAACGCCCTCCTGCCTGGCACGCTGAAGATCCACATCGATGGTGATCAGTGAGCCAGTGCGACCCACACCAGCACTGTGTGTGTGTGTGTGTACATGTGTGTGTGTGTGTGTGAGGGAAGAATGTTATAAGAAAAATTGCCAGCATAAAGCCAGTGTCCTTTTTATTCAAGGAATGTAATTTCAAGTTCGTATTACACACCTGCAGTGTATGAGGATGGGATGCTGGTCGCTATAGGGATGGGCTGTGCGAATCCTCCGCAGGAAGTAGAGGAGGGGCGTGGCATGTCGGGGGACACCAAAGTCCGGCCAGGAGATGAAGTGGAACTGGCTTACATCCTTTACCTCATCAGAATTGACCTGGAGAGGGAGGGAGGGAGGGAGGGAGGGAGGGAGGGAGGGAAAGGGATGGAGGGATGGAGGAAGAATAGGATGTTACGAGAAGGCTTACTATTTGAATGTCATGTGAGCACTTACATTCTTGATCTGGTAGTGTCGGATGACGAAGTCGGCATGGACGGTGGAGTCCTTGAGGCTGACTGAGATGTTGGAGTACTGCTGGGTCCCACTGCTAGGCCAGTACTGAGTGCACTTCACCTATGGGGCAGAATGATAAGCAGACCGGCTTCTTCAATTTTACAGCACAGCTTGAATATTTAGAAAATGTAGAGTATCCTTATAGCATTGATAACTGTGTATGACACCAATAGTCTGTAGTTTTACCATGTCCTTACTTTTCAAGGACTTCTGCTGCTCAGCACTCATACAGTGGAATCTAACACTATGAAAGATATACTACATGGCCTGGTCCCAGGATACCAGCATCATGGCCTGGTTCCGGGACACCAGGACACATGGCCTGGTCCCAAGGTGTCTATTCAACGCCCCTCTTCTCCTCTCTAGTATGACACTGTACCTTCATTTTCTCCACCAGGTTGGTGAGCATGACGATGGTGGTACAGTCCTGGTCCCAGACCAGCCTCCAGAAGTCTCCCACGGTGTCCGGGAGGGGACCCTGCGTCGCGATGTACTCATTGCGGTGGTTGTAGCCCTGGAGAGTGGAGTCCACACCATGGATTCATAATCAGCACAAGTGTAGTCTTGTTCCAGCCCCATGTACAGGTCTTGCCTTGCCACTGTGGGCTGGTACTTTTGTACATGTGCATGACACACAACAGAAAGGACTAGTAGAAGGACGGTAGTGTGGGCAGGGAATAATGGATTAATGCTTCTAGTAGCTACTCTGTGGGGCCAGTCTGTGAGTGATAAAGTGGTGTTTTGAGCCCATGCAAGGCTGAAAAGCGTAGCACCTATTGTTTAGTTGGTCCTTGCTCACTCGTAATCAAAGCTGTTAAAACTTGCTCTTGGTGACAATGTGTACAAGAATCCAGGATTGAGGCCATTATGTAGATATGCTGGAGGATTTGGTAAGCTTGCTAAAACTGCTGGATGGTTAGGAGAGATGGTGCACCATGCATAAAACAGCCTAGTCCTGAATGTCAAAGACAGATAATGATTGATGGGGTAGTGTGGTATTATAATTACAAGGACGTAGTTACAATTTGTCACTGTACATTTGGTATATCAACATACGTTAATAAAGTTTCCGTTGATGTAGTCATGCTCGAAGCCCTCAATTCGGGTCAGGTGCACTCGTGAGTGGTCAACTGGAAGGAGATATCACACAGCCAGTGTTTTCAAATTACGGGTCAGATATAGAAGTAATATTCACATACTTCTCAACTACATATATAGGTAATATTCTTAGATATGCAAGAAGTATTCTCAGATATCCAGGTAGTATTCAGCTGCAAAGGTAACAGACAGTGGCACTCACAGCACTGGATGTTGGCGTAGCGGTTCCTTGGTTTGTTGTCGGGAGCAATGCAGGCCTCTACAGAGTTCTTGGGAGAGTTCTCCTGGATCACCTGTAGGAGAGAAGCAAGTGGGAGGAACGAGACAGTGAGAGAGAGGCACTGTCATGTGAGGTCTGCATCTTCAGTGGAGGAATAAAAATTTCAAGTGCCCCGCTGTCAACTGTGCCCACTAGGAGAGGCATTTACAGATATGAAGCAGAACAATATAGCCTAGTACTGCTCAAGGGTTGTGACTTTCAACTGAGCCAGATCCAAATGCATAATGCACATGTATGTGAAAGTACATGTGTGTCTACTAAATCTGTGCAAATTTTATTTCAAGAGCGGTGAGACTATGTCTGTGGCCAGTCACCTTGTATTCTTCCCCGAACCCGCAGTTCTCGTTCGCGTGCATTCTGTCAACGTGGGCAGCCAGTGCTCCCACTGGAATGGGCTGGCGGACCAGTGTGCCTGCATGGGTTGAGACATGGAGTTGAGATACAAACAGAGTGGCAGAATGAACCACAGTGCTGGCCTAGTCTGTTCGCATGTGATTTCACCTTCAATAGTTGAAACATGTTTACTCGAATGGGTAAATTAAAAGTTCAAAGGCACACAATAATAAACACATTATGCGGCCTGGTGTGGTTATAGTTAATGGTTAATAGTATGATGTACCAGACACACAGTCACTTCTTATTTCTCAAACACAAAGAAATGTTTGTGTAGTCAATCGCAAGCTTACCTTCCACTGGAGCATTGTACTCTGTCAGTTTGAGGTTGTCAGGGGCTGCGATGAACGTGGTGTCATGGTCGACCTCCTGAGGTGGTGGTGGTGATAGTGTGTGTGTGTGTGTGTGTGTGTGTGTGTGTGTAGGAGTAAGCATATGAATCATCTGCTCAGTTTTAGGAAGATGCAACTATCAATATTTACACTTTACTGGAGTGCTTCAACTTAAAGTAACTGGCCTCATCCCCAGGTTTTTTGTGTATAAAGGTGGGGAATAGGAATCTGGGAATGAAACTACATTACTGTGTCGTGTTGAAAGCTTGGGAATGGGAACCTGGGAACCAGACTATTACTGTACTACGTTGTCTCACCAGTGTTGTAGTCTTGTAGACATACACTCTGCGCTTTCGGCTGAGGGGAGCAAACATAAGAACAGAGCAATAGCAACCAGCATTGGTACCATCTTTAACATGCTATAGCCAAAGTTTAATGTTACAGTATTCAGACAGAAGTGGTCAGGCTTACTATATGTAGTACACAATCACTACGATAACGATGATGATGGCCACTCCTGCGATCACACCCACTACTACTCCCACTGCAATCCCGATGATGGACGCTGGTTCTGATGCTGTAGAGGGGTAGATAGGCGGAAGGAAGAGTGGAGGGAGAAAGGGGAGAGGTGACGAGTGTGGGGGAGAGGAGAGGCAGGGGAGGGGAGGGGGGTGGGATAGAAGAGGGCGGGGGAGAGGTGAATGAGGGGGAGGGAAAAAGGGTGTAGAGAGAAGGGGATGGAAAAAGGAAATAGAGTGAAGAAATGTGAATGTAAGACTTTTCTACTTCATAATTCTTTCTTTTATGCAGACACTTACGTGTTAGATATGTAGGTGTGTAGCTGCTTGAGGAGAAGAGATCGTACTGCCTGTTGTCGGTCTGCCTCTTCTGAGTGCCTGCGGCCTACAGCAGAGAGAGAGAGAGGAGGGAGGGAGGGCTGTGATAGCCAAACAAGGATCCAGTACCCAAGGCTGTCGTTCGCCTTACACATATATCCTCCATAGCCATCCACCTGTGCTAGCCTACCGTTTTGTAAACGTGAACGCTTTAGAACAAAGATGGTGGACTTACTCCCAAGGGATAGGCCCTGAGGAAGAAGGTGTAAGTCCTAGCGTAGCAGAGGGGGCCGTTCCTGTAGAAATTCCGCTGGTCATTGGGTTGAGTCTCTAAGCCGACAATGTACTGGTTGTTGGTTGGGAAGTCAGCATCAGAAAATTCTGCGGCGATGTAGGCCTGGCCTCTCGTTGGCTCTAAGCAGTCAGAGAGGCCCTCATAGGTGTTAGCCTGTAGAGACACCAAGGAGGGGTAGTCGGTGTCTGGATTCAAAAGCCCGTTGCTCTGAGGCGTGGTGTCAGTTGGGAGCAAGACGGCTACCACCTGGTAGTGGCTGGAGGGGAAAGGGAGGGTGTGGAGATTATGAATTCATTGGCATATTCTCTGTGGTATCTGCTGTATGCATAATACCCATTCAAATTGCAGTTACTCTTATTTAAGTCTGGCATCAACACAGTTTTGCTAATTAGAACGATGATTATCAGGACTGTCTCAGTGCTGACATTGTCCACTAAATTAGTTGGCTAGCGGTCCATGACAGGCACATAATCAACTAATTGATGAGCATTGTTGTGATAATCACACAAAGGCTTTGAACATCGCTTTTGAGTATTGAATTCTAACGGCAGGCTGCGTACAGCAACCCGAGAGTTAATTAGCTAATAAAAAATATCTTGTTGCTAAATATATGTTTGGATATTTCGGTGAAACTGAATTAGAGAACCGACAGCGCGACCAACCAACCTGAGTGGTCCGTTGGTGTCGTCAGGCCTTGTTATCCCGATGGTAGCGGTTCTGTCTCCTCCTGTTTGCTCCTCAGGGATGGAGGGCGTGACCACCCTATCAGGAGCTGTGGGGGTGAATGCCATATGGATTTGATCACTTCGTGTGGCATAAACAAACCAATTCTATACACACGTTCCTGCTGCAGCATTTTGCTCATACTCTCAGACCACGGACATGGCTATCACTATCCCAGTCCAGGAGATAGATACCGCAAAGTAAGCATTTCTTACATGGCACATACACTGCAGGTTTGGGGTAGCTTCATACCCAGGCTCTACCCCCTGTCTTTTCTACATGGCATAAAAATGTGTCTCACACTTGTAGAAAAGCGGAGAAGTGGAGCCTGGGAACGAGGCTAGGCTTGTGGTTTAGCTGAGTGGCCACAGCCCGGTCACTCTTCAAACAATTAGCACACTCACGAGCCATATCTGTTCTCTGTGTGATGGCAGTGCTCCTGTCTCCCTCCCCCGCTCCGTTGATGGCAGCCACAGTGATGGTGTAGACGGTGTCGGGGGTGAGGCCGGTCAGATTCATCATCTGGCCAGCACCAGGGGTGAAGATGTCACCAACATCACTGAAACGGGAATCAGCTTCTTTTGTTCCAGTGTAGTAGATCTGCACAGAGAATGTGGTAATATGACGGTAGTGGTTGATTGGACAACCCACTAGTGGAAGCCCTGTATAATGGTCAGCCTCGGGCCAAATATCTGTGACTGCACATATAATACAGAGATCCATTATATAGGGCAGTATGTACTTTGAGATTCACCTACCGTAGAGTAATAAGCGGCCACTACGTATTCAGCACCCACCGCCCACTTTTGTAGCGCATTAATGGTCCCTGCCCATGGGTGCTTAACACGTATTCTACGGTATATGGAGGTGGCTGTGTATAGTCTGCTCTGTGCACATGCACCTTGGAGTGCAAGCATTTCCCTGAGAATAAACCACCCTGGTATAAGCCTACCCCCCTCTTAGAGCACATATGTTGCTGTGAGGTATAAAGTGTAAGTCCACCCCTATTTTACTTAGGTACAACTAAACATGAACTAAATAGCTAGGTATTAGGAATGTGTGGACTTGTGTGTTCTGCCATTGCTATTCAAGGACTACAATCGAGACATGTACATAGCATTACTACAGACTAAACTAACCCTGTATCGTGCAATGATTCCATTGGGCATGATAGGAACGTCCCACAGCACTCCCATAGAACAAACTCTTCATTCAGACCGTTCGTACCTGACCGAAACTTAAACAATAATCTTGTACCCGGATCACCTAACTAAACATGAACTAAATAGCTAGGTATTAGGAATGTGTGGACTTGTGTGTTCTGCCATTGCTATTCCAGGGATGAGACAGCAATGTCTAGATCTCTTTCCACTCAACAACAGTTTGATCAGAGGTCAATACACATTGGACCAGACTAGGGTCGAGAGCGTTGTATATCTTTGACCCACGCTGTCAGGGCCGGTGGCCACTCTCAGGTTCTGAGGAGCAGTGGCAGCTACAGGAGAGCAGTGGAACCACACATCATTAGTACTGTACATACTCTAGCAAGTCCTCACTTCTAGTTAAGTACCAAAACCATAATCTCAGGGGTTCCACCAAATTAGGTGCCTGTTATAGCAATGGTTACGGGTCCTCTATAGCTAGCAAGGACCCACCCCCCGTAATTACTCGTGTCACTAATTGTAAAGGCTCTTACAAAAAACACACACAAGTCATCAGAACTGCTAGCTACATAGAAGGTTGCTAAAATTTGGTGATTCTTTTCCAGGGATGAGACAGCAATGTCTAGATCTCTTTCCACTCAACAACAGTTTGATCAGAGGTCAATACACGGACCAGACTAGGGTCGAGAGCGTTGTCCTTTCTTGAACTCAGTCACTGTAAGACATCGGTCTCTTCAAATGGCCAAGTAACACACTTTATACTAGCCCAAGAAACTACAATTTCCTTATTTTTCAAGGCATCTACCTATTTATGTTGTAGCATAGGGCTGAGTACACTCTTCAGCCACTGCCTACTCCTTGTCCCTGATAACAAGTACACTAACGTACACATTCAAAGTTTGACTTACGAAACTCATTGGTTCGAATTTCCTCGGAAGCATCACTGAAATCACTGCAACCCAGCTCATTGCAGGACTGGACAGCAAAGGAGTAGTTGGTAAAGGCCAGTATGCCCCCAGAGATATTGTAGCGGTAGAAACCATCAATGAACATCGGGACATCAACATCAAGCATTTTCACTATCGAAAAGTTTCTATCCAGGATCCTCTGGTGAAGGATAAACTGCTGAATGGGTCTGTTGCCATCAAAATCTGGCTGCCAGCGTATGGCCACCCAGAGAGCCCCAATGGCGAATGCCTCCACATTCACTGGCGGGTCTGGGCGCTCTGGAGGACCAAATAGAAGTATAGCTAGCTGCACTGCAGAGATTCTTGCACAGTATAGTTCCAAGTTACACTATAATCACACACACACACACATGTGCACACATGCACACACACACACACACTTCTTGCATAGTAAAACACACACACACACACACACACACACATACTCACCCAGCACCACTAGTGATATCGGGTCTGAAACAGTACTAAGGACAGCCGTCTGAGGTAGAGAGTTAGTGGCATTGCAAGTGTAGCTGGCAGTATCATCTCGTACCAAACTCTCAAAGGTGAGCACTCCCACCACCCCAAGGTCACCAAGCCCATCAACCTGAGCGTCAGTGAAACCTGCCATGCTCACAACACTCTCGATACTCCCACTGCCCAGGAACCCACTGCTCATGTAGGTGTCGTTGATCTCAAACTCGAAGGTGCTGATCCTGCCATCCATCTCAAAGAGGAGGTCTTGCCCGTTCTTCTGCCAGGTGATGGAGGACACTAGAGGGAAGGCAGTGGTGAGGCAGGCCAGCGTGGCTGGGTTGGAGACGTTCACCTCGGTTGTGTTAGAGATATCTTCAATGACGGGAGTGACTGTGTGTGTGTTAATGGAGAGGGAGGAGAGGGAAGGACATGTGATAAAGTGTATTATTGTGAGGAAAGCAACATATCTTGAGAATCGAGTTGGAACCGTGATAATAATTCCACTGCTAGGGCGGTCAATGGACCAGTTAGGGAAGCAGTTTCAATAGCTACATGTGAAAATGTAGTTTAAAAAATGTGGCTACAACTTTACTTACCATGTACTGTGAGGGTGGCAAAGGCACTGTCACTTCCCAGGATGTTCCTCGCAGTACAGTTGTACCGTCCTCTGTCCTCGTATTGCACGTCCTGCACGGTCAGTATTCCAAATGTGGCAATGGTCCTCACTCTGTTCACAGAGTATTTCGTGGAATCTTGTACATCTGATGTACTAATGATGGAGGTTGTTGTGCCCGAAGCGTCAGTAAATGTCCAGTCGACTTCATGGAGAGGGAAGGCAAAAGCTTCACAGCGGAAGGTGGCATTGCTACCATCATTGATCTCAAACTGGTCTTCAGGTATAACAAGGATGGTGGGAGCACCTAGAAGATTGAAAAGCAGATAGAGAGAGTATCAAAGAGAGAGAATAAGTATATAAATTCCTAAATCAGGGCACACTATACCATACTCTTGCAGTTAAAGTGGTTACTACAGCCACTTACCAAAGATGATGAGGTCGATGTAGTCAAAGCTGATTCCGGCTGGGTTCCTGGCCACCAGGAAGTACCGCCCCTCGTCAGTCTCCCCCTGGCCTGCCACTTGCCTCACCAGGTTTGACACTGTTAGAGAAATCATCGTATTGCCAGTGAACTCTGAGAATGTCAGCATCGACAGAGAGGTCCTGTTCATCAGTCCTGTAATGTCCTCTCCCTGGGGTAACTCTCCCAGGGCAGCGGAGTAGTACCACGTCAGGTCTTCCAGGGCCACTAGGGGAGCAGCATTGTTGATTTGAAACTCTAGCGTGACAGAGTCTGTTTCGTTTCCAATCACTTCTCTCCTATCAGCCAGTGCAACCACCACCGGTGGAACTAAGGTTTTGGAATGAGAAATACAATTGTAAGACACAAAGTAGACATCCAAAATTCAGTGTTCAAAAAACATATCTCTGGACTCCAGGAAGGTCTTAATTTGTATTGAATCAAGTCTTCCCAGTCTATCCCTTTCATCAGTTAGTCAGACCTACAGTCATAACCTACCTTGTACAAACAGCTCAAAGTCTTGGGTATCATTCGGCTCCACCCCATTGTCTGCTTCACAGGTGTATGTCCCTGTGTCCACTCCCATGGTGTCGTAGATGGTGAGGTTTCGCTCAGCCTCGTAAACATTACCAATTGATGTTAGAATAAGTGACTGAGAAGGCGGCTCAACTATGATTCGAGAGTTCAAGCCTTCCATATCAAACATAAAGTCAACAGCATCTCCCGACCCTATGTCTGTTCCATTGAGGGAAAGCCCATTCCGGTTCCATGTGATCACCGGAACTGGGACACCTCTAGCCCGGCAGACAAATGTGACTGGATCTGTCACATTCACTGTGTAGGCGAAGCTGTCCCTCTCAGGGAACAAAATATCAGGAATAACTGGAGAGAGAGAGAAGAGAGAAACAATAAATCTACAGGACTCATCTAAAATGCCATATTCACTCCAATGGACTCACAAAGCTTGTTTGTTCCAGTAAGCTTTGTTTAAGTTACAATTTATTAACAGAATTGATCCTAAGACTTCTTGTGTTCTTACCATAAACAGTCAAATTGGCAGTTGCAGAATCCGTTGAGGGCACATTTTCAGTGACAGCCTGGCAAAGGTATTCACCAGTGTCAAATGGCTCAGAGCCTATGATTACTAGCGTGCTATTCCTAACTCTCTCTCCTATCACAACATTCAGGATGTTATAAACTCCATTGTTGCCATAATCTGATTGAGGCCGCCATCCTCTCCCCTCCACCAGGTCATGGCTGGTCCAGGTCTGGCCGTGGCTTGGACAGAAGAACATGGCATTGTTTGGTGAGGCCACTGTCAGGTCTTCAGGAGGGACCAGGATCCTTGGGGCAACTGGATAGCAGTGTGCAAAGAAGACACTCTCAGTCATTTCAAAGGTGGTAATATAAACATCATTTATAGTTGGTAAAAAAACAAACTACAATACACTGCCAAGTAGGACAGTTCAGGAAATGAGAACATGTTCCCAGACATACTACCAACAGAAGATGGCAGTGAGAAACCTACCTCTGACAAACAACTCAAAGTCTCGTGTAACATTTGGCATTTGCCTGTTTCCATTGTCTGCAACACAGGTGTAGATGCCTGAATCACTATCCATGGTAGGATTGAGAATTAGAGTGCGTCGGACAGTATATACATCATTGGAATCTTCAGGTGGCGTTATAACAGGAGGGTCTATATTGGTACGATTGTTATTAAACAAGACATCGTTCCTATACCAACTGATGGTGGGGGCTGGGATGCCAGTGGCTCGGCAACTAAATTCTATGAGCTGGCCCTCATTGGTTGAAAGTGTAGAGTCTACAGCTGGAGCTACAATCACTGGAACCACTGGAGTGATTAAGAACAAAAACATTAAAAGTTAATTTGCACCCATAGTTTTTATGAGCAAGAGTAAACATGATTATGGCGGTGATCTCGCTGTTTATACTAACCAGATGCAGAGACATTAGCTAGTTCTTAATGATATGAAGAAAATTAGTAGTCTCTGGATTGTCGAGGAAAACTTGAACTTGTACAAACATTTCGACCCAGCATTTTTGACCCAGTTCAGGTTGAAAACGTTTATACAAGTTCAAAATTTCCTCAACAACCCAGAGGCTGCTAATTTTCAACATATATTGACTACTCGCAAGTATCTCTGATGTGAGATTACAGCTGTAGCAGGTACTGCCCACTTTCCTTTCAGTTCTTAATAATAATACTAGTACTTCTGTTGCTATTCTCATGGACTCACCATGAACGATAAGCTCAGCAGTAGCTTCTACATCATCAACTATGTTGGTAGCCCTACAGAAATAGTCCACAGCATCAGAGGGCTGAGTCCCAACAACAGTCAGGTTACTGTTCCTGACTCTCTCCCCAGTAGCCCCATCCACAATGGTGTAGTCTGTTCCATCTGTGAGCTGGACAGGGGCTCCCTCTTCCACTCTCCACCAGGTGATGGTTGGTCCAGGCCTGGCTGTGGCCTCACAGAAGAAGTTGGCATTTTCTGGTTGTACTACTGTCAGGTCTTCAGGAGGAGTCGGGATGACTGGGGCAACTGCAGGAGGAAGTACATACATTCACTAGGAAAGCGGAACTCTGAGTGGTAATAGCTCACTAATCTGATAGCAAACGAGTATATCCTGCAACAGTAACATCTTTTACTTATGTTAGTTACAATAAACGCAAACAGAGAAAAGTGCAATTTTTTTTCCAGACTACACCCTGCAATATTATGGCACATGGTTCAATAATGCAGAGTTTAGAATATTTAAGTGCTGATACAATACAAAAAATATGCTGAGTATGAATTCTTGTCACTGAAATAGTGTTTGATTGTTGCTTGCACGATTGCTGCCTTTCAGCACTATTCACCAATAATACTCAAACCCATCCAATTCCCAATAGAAATTGCTATATTATAGTACCTCTCACAAACAGCTGAAAGTCTTGAGTTACATTTGGCGTCCGGGCATTCCCATTGCCTGCCACACAGGTGTAGTTGTCTGTGTCACTATCCATGGTGTAGTTGAAGGTCAGAGTGCGATAGACTTCATACGTATCATTGGAAGTTGCAGGTTGTGTCATTACGGGGTCACTGAGGCTGATACGAGGGTCAGAGGCTTCATTCAGCCGGTCACCATTCCTGTACCAGTTGATGTAAGGAGCTGGAATACCAGTGGCATTGCACTCGAATGTCACAGGCTGAAATTGGTTCACTATGTAGTCCTCAGTGAACGTGATTTCAGGAACCACTGTGGGTGAGAAACAATATATACATGGAATTTTGATAATATAAAGCACATAATTTACTCATTTTTTGTATAGCACTACAGCTTGTGGCCTATACTGGTGAAAGGGTTAAAGAACTGGGAGAAGATGAGGATTCTCCACACATAGTACCACAGGCTGGTGACATATTTTTGTCATCTCACTCACCATGAACTATAAGCTCAGCAGTGGCTTCATCCACACCAGCCATGTTGCTACCCATGCAGAAATAGTCCTGAGCATCAGAGGGCTGAGTCCCAACAACAGTCAGGGTACTGTTCCTGATTCTCTCCCCAGTAGCCCCATCCACAATGGTGTAGTCTGTTCCATCCATGAGCTGAACGGTACCTCCATCTTCCATTGTCCTCCACCAGGTGATGTTTGGTCCAGGCCTGGCTGTGGCCTCACAGAAGAAGCTGGCGTCTTCTGGTTGCAACTACTGTCAGGTTCTCAGGAGGAGTCAGGATCACTGGGGCAACTGCAAGAGAAAAATAAATAGTAGCAGCACTGCATGTATGCTTTGATAGTTTCTAGTGACAAAAGCAGTACCAACCTACCTCTAACAAACAGCTCAAAGTCCTGTGTATCATTTGGCATCCGTGCATTCCCATTGTCTGCCACACAGGTGTAGGTGTCTGTGTCATTGTCCCTGGTGTAGTTGAAGGTCAGAGTCCGAGAGACCTCATACACATCATTGGAAGTTGGCAGGCGGTGTCATTACAGGGTCACTGAGGCTGATACGAGAGTCAGAGGCTGCATTGAGCCGGATACCATTCCTGTACGAGTTGATGTAAGGAGCCGGGATTCCAGTGGCTCTGCACTCAAATACCACTTCATCAAACTGGTTCACTGTGTAATCCTCAGTGAATATGATTTCAGGAACCACTGTGGAGGAAAAGCAATATGTTCTTATAGACTGTTTGTGAAGTTTATAATAGGCACTTCACTCACCATGAACTGTAAGCTCAGCAGTGGCTTCATCCACACCAGCCATGTTTCTAGCCATGCAGAAATAGTCCCGAGCATCAGAGGGCTGAGTCCCAACAACAGTCAGGGTACTGTTCCTGATTCTCTCCCCAGTAGCCCCATCCACAATGGTGTAGTCTGCTCCATCCATGAGCTGAATGGCACCTCCATCTTCCATTCTCCACCAGGTGATGTTTGGTCCAGGCCTGGCTGTGGCCTCACAGAAGAAGTTGGCGTCTTCTGGTTCGACTACTGTCAGGTTCTCAGGAGGAGTCAGGATCACCGGGGCAACTGCAGGAGAAATAAAGTATCATAAATATGTGTGAACGAAAATCAGACAAAAATAAAATATTATAGTAGTCCTCTAAAAGCCTATGAAACCCACCTCTAACAAACAGCTCAAAGTCTTGTGTCACATTTGGCATCCGGGCATTCTCATTGCCTGCCACACAGGTGTAGGTGCCTGTGTCATCATCCCTGGTGTAGTTGAAGGTCAGAGTGCGAGAGACCTCATACACATCATTGGAAGTGGCAGGCGGTGTCATTACAGGGTCACTGAGGCTGATACGAGAGTCAAAGGTTTCATTCAACAGGACACCATTCCTGTACCAGTTGATATAAGGAGCTGGAATACCAGTGGCATTGCACTCAAACTCCACTTCATCAAACTGGTTTACTGTGTAGTCCTCCGTGAATGTGATGTTAGGAATCACTGTGGAGGAAAAACAATACTTGGTGTACAGTGGCCTATACTATAAAGACTGAGAAGAGAAGTTTCACACATAATAGTGCATTTTTTGTCTTCACTCACCATGAACTGTAAGCTCAGCAGTGGCTTCATCCACACCAGCCATGTTTCTAGCCCATGCAGAAATAGTCCCGAGCATCAGAGGGCTGAGTCCCAACAACAGTCAGGGTACTGTTCCTGATTCTCTCCCCAGTAGCCCCATCCACAATGGTGTAGTCTGCTCCATCCATGAGCTGAATGGCACCTCCATCTTCCATTCTCCACCAGGTGATGGTTGGTCCAGGCCTGGCTGTGGCCTCACAGAAGAAGGTGGCATCTTCTGGTTTGACTACTGTCAGGTTCTCAGGAGGAGTCAGGATCACTGGGGCAACTGCAGGAGGAATAAAGTATCATAAATATGTGTGAACGAAAATTAGACAAAAATGCAATATTATAGTAGTCCTCTAAAAGCCTATGAAACCCACCTCTAACAAACAGCTCAAAGTTTCGTGTCACATTTGGCATCCGGGCATTCTCATTGGCTGCCACACAGAAGTAGGTGCCTGTGTCATTATCCCTGGTGTAGTTGAAGGTCAGAGTGCGAGAGACCTCATACACATCATTGGAAGTGGCAGGCGGTGTCATTACAGGGTCACTGAGGCTGATACGAGAGTCAGAGGCTGCATTGAGCCGGATACCATTCCTGTACCAGTTGATGTAAGGAGCCGGGATACCAGTGGCTCTGCACTCAAATACCACTTCATCAAACTGGTTCACTGTGTAATCCTCAGTGAATATGATTTCAGGAACCACTGTGGAGGAAAAGCAATGTGTTGCCATAGACTGCTTGCAAAGTTTATGGTACGCACTTCACTCACCATGAACTGTAAGCTCAGCAATGGCTTCATCTACACCAGCCATGTTTCTAGCCATGCAGAAATAGTCCCGAGCATCAGAGGGCTGAGTCCCAACAACAGTCAGGGTACTGTTCCTGACTCTCTCCCCAGTAGCCCCATCCACAATGGTGTAGTCTGCTCCATCCATGAGCTGAATGGCACCTCCATCTTCCATTCTCCACCAGGTGATGTTTGGTCCAGGCCTGGCTGTGGCCTCACAGAAGAAGTCGGCATCTTCTGGTTGGACCACCGTCAGGTTCTCAGGAGGAGTCAGGATCACTGGGGCAACTGCAGGAGAAATAAAGTATCATAAATAAGTGTGAACGAAAATTAGACAAAAATGCAATATTATGGTAGTCCTCTAAATGCCTATGAAACCCACCTCTAACAAACAGCTGAAAGTCTTGTGTTACATTTGGCGTCTGGGCATTCCCATTGCCTGCCACACAGGTGTAGGTACCTGTGTCATCATCCCTGGTGTAGTTGAAGGTCAGAGTACGAGAGACCTCATACACATCATTGGAAGTGGCAGGCGGTGTTACTACAGGGTCACTGAGGCTGATACGAGAGTCAGAGGCTGCATTGAGCCGGATACCATTCCTGTACGAGTTGATGTAAGGAGCCGGGATTCCAGTGGCTCTGCACTCAAATACCACTTCATCAAACTGGTTCACTGTGTAATCCTCAGTGAATATGATTTCAGGAACCACTGTGGAGGAAAAACAATATGTTCTTAAAGACTGTTTGCGAAGTTTATAATAGGCGCTTCACTCACCATGAACTGTAAGCTCAGCAGTGGCTTCATCCACACCAGCCATGTTTCTAGCCATGCAGAAATAGTCCCGAGCATCAGAGGGCTGAGTCCCAACAACAGTCAGGGTACTGTTCCTGATTCTCTCCCCAGTAGCCCCATCCACAATGGTGTAGTCTGTTCCATCCATGAGCTGAATGGCACCTCCATCTTCCATTCTCCACCAGGTGATGTTTGGTCCAGGCCTGGCTGTGGCCTCACAGAAGAAGTCGGCATCTTCTGGTTGGACCACCGTCAGGTTCTCAGGAGGAGTCAGGATCACTGGGGCAACTGCAGGAGAAATAAAGTATCATAAATAAGTGTGAACGAAAATTAGACAAAAATGCAATATTATAGTAGTCCTCTAAAAGCCTATGAAACCCACCTCTAACAAACAGCTCAAAGTTTCGTGTCGCATTTGGCATTCGGGCATTCTCATTGCCTGCCACACAGGTGTAGGTGCCTGTGTCATTATCCCTGGTGTAGTTGAAGGTCAGAGTGCGAGAGACCTCATACACATCATTGGAAGTGGCAGGCGGTGTCATTACAGGGTCACTGAGGCTGATACGAGAGTCAGAGGCTGCATTGAGCCGGATACCATTCCTGTACCAATTGATGTAAGGAGCCGGGATACCAGTGGCATTGCACTCGAATGTCACAGGCTGAAACTGGTTCACTGTGTAATCCTCAGTGAATATGATTTCAGGAACCACTGTGGAGGAAAAGCAATATGTTCTTATAGACTGTTTGTGAAGTTTATAATAGGCACTTCACTCACCATGAACTGTAAGCTCAGCAGTGGCTTCATCCACACCAGCCATGTTTCTAGCCATGCAGAAATAGTCCCGAGCATCAGAGGGCTGAGTCCCAACAACAGTCAGGGTACTGTTCCTGATTCTCTCCCCAGTAGCCCCATCCACAATGGTGTAGTCTGCTCCATCCATGAGCTGAATGGCACCTCCATCTTCCATTCTCCACCAGGTGATGGTTGGTCCAGGCCTGGCTGTGGCCTCACAGAAGAAGGTGGCGTCTTCTGGTTCGACTACTGTCAGGTTCTCAGGAGGAGTCAGGATCACTGGGGCAACTGCAGAGAAAAAGGAGAAATAAAGTATCATAAATATGTGTGAAGTAGTGGTCGGGCGAAAATCAGACAAAAATAAAATATTATAGTAGTCCTCTAAAAGCCTATGAAACCCACCTCTAACAAACAGCTCAAAGTCTTGTGTCACATTTGGCATCCGGGCATTCCCATTGTCTGCCACACAGGTGTAGGTGTCTGTGTCATTGTCCCTGGTGTAGTTGAAGGTCAGAGTGCGAGAGACCTCATACACATCATTGGAAGTGGCAGGTTGTGTCATTACAGGGTCACTGAGGCTGATACGAGAGTCAAAGGCTGCATTCAGCCGGACACCATTCCTGTACCAGTTGATGTAAGGAGCTGGGATACCAGTGGCATTGCACTCGAATGTCACAGGCTGAAACTGGTTCACTATGTAGTCCTCAGTGAATATAATTTCTTGGACAACTGTGGATGAGAAACAATACATACACACATAAAAGCAACCTGGGAGAAAAAGAGGACTACTCCAATCATATATCATACAGTAGGCTGCTGTCAAGTTGAAACATCTCACTCACCATGAACTGTAAGCTCAGCAGTGGCTTCATCCACACCAGCCACATTTCTACCCATGCAGAAATAATCCAGAGCATCAGAAGGCTCAGTTGCAACAACAGTCAGGGCACTGTTCCTGATTCTCTCCCCAGTAGCCCCATCCACAATGGTGTAGTCTGTTCCATCCATGAGCTGAACGGTACCTCCATCTTCCATTCTCCTCCACCAGGTGATGTTTGGTCCAGGCCTGGCTGTGGCCTCACAGAAGAAGCTGGCGTCTTCTGGTTCGACTACTGTCAGGTTCTCAGGAGGAGTCAGGATCACTGGGGCAACTGCAGGAGAAATAAAGTATCATAAATATGTGTGAACGAAAATTAGACAAAAATGCAATATTATAGTAGTCCTCTAAAAGCCTATGAAACCCACCTCTAACAAACAGCTCAAAGTTTTGTGTCACATTTGGCATCCGGGCATTCTCATTGCCTGCCACACAGAGGTAGGTGCCTGTGTCATCATCCCTGGTGTAGTTGAAGGTCAGAGTGCGAGAGACCTCATACACATCATTGGAAGTGGCAGGCGGTATCATTACAGGGTCACTGAGGCTGATACGAGAGTCAGAGGCTGCATTGAGCCGGATACCATTCCTGTACCAGTTGATGTAAGGAGCCGGGATACCAGTGGCTCTGCACTCAAATACCACTTCATCAAACTGGTTCACTGTGTAATCCTCAGTGAATATGATTTCAGGAACCACTGTGGAAAAAAAAGATAAAATACAACAAAGAGATGATTACTTACTAGCCAATGGACTGCATTCAGAAAAATGCACCCTATGTCATGTATGGAGCATTGTACATACTGGTAGTTATATTAATTCATGAATTTCTACACACATGCACTCATCTCTACTTCTCGGATACTGTGAGAATTGCAGATGCATCTACTTGGCCAATAGCCATTACATTCTTAGCCTTGCGAGTATAGTTTCTAGCATCTCTGGGCTGAGTCCCTATATAACCTCTATACTACATTGCATAGTTCACTATCTCAATAGTGTACCATTGTGTACACACTATGGTACTGAAATTAAAAGGCAATACTGAAGATATCACCTTGCACAGTTAGGAAGGCAGACTCTGCAGCACTACCAACAGTACTCTCAGCCTGACAGAGGTACTCTCCGGTATCCCCTGGCATGGTACCCAGGATGGTGAGGGTGCTACTCAGGTCACGTTCTCCAATCTCCATTTCCTCGATTGAATAATCAGAGTCAGTCATCAAGATTTGAACAAAGCCGTTGTCAGTAGTAAACCTCCACCAGGTAATGGTCGGCCTAGGTCTGCCAGTGGCCTGACAGGAAAAGGTGGCATCATCTGGTTGGACCACTGTCAGGTTTTCAGGGGCATCAACGATTGTAGGTGCAACTGAAAAACAATGGAATGGAAGGTGAGGGAGGAAAATAGTTCATAAAATACACACCACATGAAAGTAAGAGTCATGCTTTGGATATGTGTATTTATGACTACCGACAGGCATGTATGCAAAGTTTAAAAAAATCAGTTAGTAATTCCAACTTCGTACCACACATAGATAACAGATCTGCAAATGCTACTACGGAACAGCTACGTACACTGTGACAGCACAATGCCAAATAGTAGTAAAATATACTGTATACTGTGGCATGCAATGTACCTAGGACCAGTAAGCCAAAATTACGAGAGTCCAGGTACTCCATTGTGTTCAAAGCAGGGATGGTGCTGGAAGCGTTGCAAGTGTAGGTACCAGAATCCCCATCCATGGCATTGAACACCATCAGCCTCCGAGTCACTCGGTATGTCCCATCACCCACAGGAGCACTCTCTGGCGGTAGAAGATTAACCCTGTCTTGGATGAAACCCGTATCAGACTCTGAGCCAATCCCGTCCAGAAGGAGACTTCCCATTGAAAACGTGATTGTGGGTGCTGGAAATCCAGTGGCTACGCACTCAAATTCGGTTTCATTGGTCTCAAGAACTTCATATGTGAAACCTTCTGGTGGTATTTCAATCATTGGGGCAACTGAAAGAGAAAGACATAATATTTATATGAAAGTTTTTCCTGTTCTTATCCAAGCACAAACAGGCATAAGTACACCTACATTGATTGAAATCTACAAATACAGTATTACTGAATTATATTGTAGCCACGCATTCGGAAATACTGAGCAGAAAACAAGCCACTACTCTTGAACAAAGGCTGTAGCAATATTGCAGGGTAAGAAAGTAGCATATGAACCTTGATTTAGTAAGAAAGTCTGGTCTATTTCAGTTTCACCAAAATATCCGAACGTATAGCAACAAGAATTTTTTGAAAATGCAAATATTAATAGTTACTTAACTTCATCGGTATCGCTGCATGCAGCCTGCCGTCAAATTTTGATACACAAAAGCGATGATGTTCAATGCCTAGGTTGACAAGAGGATGCCTAAGGATGCTACTACAGTAGCTACACGGATAAGCGTCATTTGACCAGCTAGGGCGGGGGCGGTATGTAATTGGGGCGAGCCTGAGCGAGCCCCACACTAGTCATGTCAGCGGTGCATTTCCTCTGAATGTTTGAATGTATGAATGTATGTATGTATGTATTAAAATTTTATATCGTACGTACGCCGTGCCGCATATTCCATGTTCACATCAATTTAACGCTTTGCAATCTAATTTTGCAATTCCAATTTCCCGCACTCTCACCGCGTACTGAGTGTCTGCAATGTAGCCGGGACGAGCATACACCTAAGTCATACTCCTCGACCAACAACATGGATCCTGCCCCTGTACCACCTCTTCAGGCTAGCACATGTATTGCATTCTAGATGAAGTTACGGTGGCATTGAAGTATCAATTTTGTATTGATTAGTATGACATGTTCATCATTCCATTGGAGGCTGTGAATTGACATTTCAATGTTGTGTCTATTAGTATGACATCATCCTACATGTTCAGCATTTCCATTGCAGGGTTTAATACAGGTCAAGGAAATGTTAATTTCAAGGGGTTTGCCAATCATGTCTACCGTTTGCCTCACGGACAGTATGGGTACCGTGGACATGTCACCAATCTGCTGTAAGAGATAGCCTCATTTGCCAACAGCTCCTTCACATTCACAATTCTCGCGAAGGCTCGCCCCACAATGCCCTGCATTTGCCTAGTTATTAATAGTTGTTGCTAACGTAGTCATGTGAGAATCACGTTTCAACCCGACTCTCTCGTGTCACGTGCGGACATTTTGGTGAAACTGATTTGAACTAAACAACATGCTAGAGCCACCCGTTGCCAGTTTCAGCAATCTGTGACAAAAGGAGTGTGGTCCTTGAGATAGCACCAGTAACTCATTCCAAGTTCCTCCCATGCATGTGATAAAAGCAAGCTTGCAGTTGAAGCTACAGCTACTTCCAAGATAATCTCATCTGGAAGACTCTTCCATACCTCCCTCACCCACTGCAGGCATATTGCTGTGCAAGAAGTACCACCCATAAACACAATCAGTAGCTGTGCTGTGTGACTATAAACGATACATATTAAAGTCTATCTGGTGTCTCAGCAGATTTCTATGCAAGACTATATACCCGCTCTTATAAATACCACTGAGGCCCTTACACACCACACGATTGTGTACACATCCTAGCATGCATGCACACATGGAGGATACATACATACACATTGCACACAGCACAAAATTATACAAACAGTGCTCTTACCAAATACAGTGACTTCAGCTGTGTCACTGGTAACAGGTGAGACATTCTGTTCATTTTGTGCACGACAAGTATAGTTTCCAGTATCAAGTCGCTCAGTCGAGTCAATTGTCAAAATACTGGTTGTCTGATTATCAGAAGTGGATGATGTCATGATGGTGATATCTCCACTGGACTCTGTGAGGAACACAGAAGATCCATTGAGGTAGTCTATCTGCCAAGTGAAGTTAGCTGGAGGCACTCCAGAGGCACCACAAGTTAGAGCAAGAGGTGCTGGCATCAGGAGATTGGCATCAGCTGGACTCTCAATGATCATAGCAGGGACTGCAGTGAAACAACAGAGAAGTACTATGTAATGCAGCACAGCCATGGCTGCTGAGAAAGCGATACTAAGCAGACTCTCCCACTAAAAGATAAACAAAGTGCCATATAAGGGAATTGTTTGCATAGCACTAGTATTCACAGATCATGAATGCTATTTGTATGTTGAGAGAAAAAGTGATGTGATCTAATTTATGTGTAACACAAATGCAATGGTACAGTACAATTATGAAATGCGTGATTTAATTTGTGTAGCTATACACTTTGAAAAACAAAATACCACACCTGAGTCACCGCCCTCCACTACTGTGGCAAGCAAAAATATGTGTAGTATGTATAAAAACCGATGAGTCATATAGTGTAACAGCCACAAAATACTAACTTTGGTAAAGAAAGCATTCACCTGTACATACATGCACACACTCACATGAACACATATGCCTGTACATATAGCGCCTTGTTCAGGTTCTACCCCCCAGCATGAAGTAAAAAAGCAGAGGGTGGGAGGGAGAGTGTGTCAGCTGCAGCCTCACCCCCAGGCTCTCCCCTTGAAATATTGAAGAACAGGAGAGCCTGGTACCTTTCTCGTAAGATTAACTTACTTAATTATGCATGGACTGTGACCAATTGAAAGCCAGCTACATTTTACCGGCTTCAGCGCTCAGTTTGTGTCAACCATGCACATGCAGTCAAAATGGCTGAGAAACAATGAGAGACAGGACTGGAATGCCACACAGGCTGTTAAGACTAGAGACCGAGAGGGAAAGGCGAAGACTGTTAGGTGAGCTACCAGAATGCGGGCGGGGTGTGATGCCAATGATGACCGCGTACCAGCTTCCACACAGTCAGCTTGGCTAGGCTGGACAACCTATCGCAGGGATGTAGCTAGTACCCTGTGCCAGGACTCCTCCCTGGTCGCTGTGCTGCCCTTAGTTGTCTTCCGCACAGATGCTCACTCTGACAGTGATTACACAGTGCAGACACAGTGAAGAGGTCGGCACCTCTGGCATGGCAACTCTTTGCAGCCCAAATGCCTTTGTAGGCATAGTGGCTATTGCTTTAATTGATACACAATGGTTTCGGCAATTGAGGTTGATGCAATAACTGTTCTATAGGCATTGCATAAACTTTTGCGTGAATTTGCACCTGTGAAAAATTCCCACTATATGGAATATAGAGGGATCAGTGATCTCTCCCTGCCAACCATGCATCCACTTATCATTTGCATCAGAAAATAAAAAGCAGTTAGAGTGACTATCGGAATGCTCACTAATTTGGTTTAGGAAAACCACACGACATACGCCACACAACTGACACACTTCACATGAAAAAATCTTCCAGGCTCCCTCCTCCCACTTTTTATTTTGTATGAAAAAAAGCTGGAAAGTGGAGCCCGGGAATGAGGCTGTACATACGTACCCGTGTACCAGTATATATGTAGCGTGCATAAACATACACACACATGTACACACATATGTATATGCGCAAATGCATATACCTAGCATATACACATGCAATTATGTACATACACACACACACACACACACGCACACAGAGAACTCACAGTTAATCATAAGGGTGAAATCCACAGTGTCACTCCTGGGTTGACTAAATACCGTATTTGAGGCCATACAGGAGTAGGCCCCTGCATCAGTCTCCAGAGACTCCGTTACATTGAGAGTTGACTCAACAGTGACAAAGTCTGGGGCTGCTCCGCTTGTAGGGCCTGGAGTGATGGTCACCCTCGGATCTGAACCTGGTAGCTCTGTGGCTCCTCTGAACCAAGCGAAGGTGGGTTCTGGGGCTCCCCTGGCAGTGCAAATGAGGACTATAGCCAATCCAATATTCACATTAGCTGTAGTTGGGTCAGTGGGAACTGTGGACAAGATTTGAGGCTCGGCTGTGTGTGTGGGGAGGGAGGAGGGTGTGGGAGGAAGGATGTGGGAGGGTGGGTGTGGGAGGGAGGGTGTGGGAGGAAGGGTGTAAGAGGGAGGGTGTGGGAGGGAGGGTATAAGAGGGAGGGTGTGAAAGGGAGGGTGTGGGAGGGAGGATGTGGGGGGAGGATGTGGGAGGGAGGGTGTAAGAGGGAGGGTGTGGGAGGGAGGGAGGGAGGGAGGGAGGGAGGGAGGGAGGGAAGGAGGGAGGGTGTGGGAGGGAGGATTAGTGAACATCTGTGATTATGTCCTAGCACAACTTAATTAGTATTAGACATGCAAACTGAGATACTACTTAGGAGGTTTCAAGGAGAGATGTGTGTGTGTGTGTGTGTGTATGTGTGTGTGTGTATGTGTGTGTGTGTGTGTGTAGAAACAACGGTCTAGCCTAGACTGTAGTCTGTAGAATACTCACCCTGGACATCCAGTATGGCTGCACTGCTATCACTTCCGAGGAGGTTGCTGGCATTGCAGGTGTAGGTGGCAAGGGAAGGTTCCACACTCATGAGTGTCAGGGTGCTCATCTGTTCATTCGGGGTACCCGTTGGCATAGTTGTTATACTGACTTGTCCCGATTCCACAACATCCATTGCACCACTCCCAGAATCCACAGTCCATGTAAAATCTGGTACCGGAATCCCTCTGGCCGTGCAGCTGAGAGAGACATTGCTGAGGTACTCTGCGTTAGTATCATCAGGGCCATCAGTGATCGTGGCCTGGACTGTGAGGGGACAGAGAGAGAGAAGAGCAGGCTCACTTCAAATGGATGCTTCCATACGTGGTGTCCACAGGCATACGATGAATGACTTTTTGTAATGGATGTGTAATATAAATTTCCAGAGTAGCTTCATTCTCTGGTCTGACTAAAGCGGGGGCCTGGGAACGAGGCTAACTCAAGAATACACCAAGCTGGTGAGGCTGGCATGCCGAGGTTCAAACAGGGCAGCCATAAACACGAAATAGCAGTGGTAGGAACACGCTCGGGTTACATGTGGTACACTAGCAAACAGCGATCAATAGTAGACAAAGCAAGTGGACTGCAAGAGCCACCAAGTGCAACCGACTACTGTGTACTTTGAAAATGACAACAGTACGAGATTCGGTCAACACATGTGTAACCAAAATTTATTGAGAACACCCCACAAAGTTACATGAATGAGCAGAAATGCAGCCGCTGGTGAGAAGCATGTAACTATTCATAATATGCAGTACAGAGATGACTACCATATTAAGGGAGTATACGCATGGGGTGGGGTGCATTGCTAATGTGAGCTCTTTGTGGCCCTTCTAGGTAGGAGGTGGGCTCTTATTAGTCACAATTTAGTGGACAAATAATCAGTGGAGTTACAATTTACACGCCCAGAAAGTTAATCATTTTCAGACTTTCTTCCACACTGGAGGTGAGCCTGAGAAGGAGACAGTTCGGCAAAACTACTAGTATTAAGTGTACGCACTTAATGCAGCCTACCATTCACTATCAGTGTGTATGTCTCCTCCACATCCACAGTATCAACAGAGTTGGTAGCCCGGCAGGTGTAGGTAGCTGCATCTGAGGCTTCGGTGCTGCTGATTGTGAGTGTGCTATTTACGTAGAAGAAGTCACTCATCATCTCCATTGAGCTAATGGTGACCCTGCCTGAGAGGTCACTGTCCACTAGTGCTGTCATGCTGCTGTCCATGAACCATTCGAACTCTGGGGCTGGTGCTCCGAAGGCACTGCAGGTGAGTGTCACAGTGTCTCCCCCGGATACCGTCACCTCTGTAGGCTCAGTTGGGAATGTGATGTTTGGTGGTGCTACACATGGGAAGGTATTAAAGGAGTGCATATGCAATGAGCCATGCTTGATATGATAGCATTATGACATAAGTATTTGTGTCAATGATTGTAGTTACAAATCACCCAATTCACTACTGAAAGCTCAAGAGGTTATAGCTGAAGTCAAAATTGGGTTTGGTCTGGGTATGAGACCCGGGTTCAAAGTGGCTCACCGTTGACAGTGACTTGGAATCTAGATAGGGGATTATCAACGAGGTTACTGGCAGTGACACTATAATTGCCCTCATCCTCCAGCGAAACAATAGGCATACGGACCAGAGTGGACGTAACAGGAGGCGTGGTCAGGTCAACAGGAGTGGTTATTGAGATCCTGTCCATTCCATCAGTTAGCGTATTTCCTTCAAAGGACCAGGTGACAGTGAGGGGCAGGTTAAACTCAGTTATATTCACTTCCAGTGTCAGTGCCTCTCCCACCAGTACACTGACAGGGGTGGGGCCAGCGGGGGTAATGACAGGAGGAACTGTAATAGAGACATAAATAATAAGATCATATACAGTAGAGCAAATGATAAGGGTATGAGTAATAAACGGGGGGTCTACTACAATGAAGGATTGTGCATTATATCATAACATTTGTTTCAGTATAGCTTATGCCATTAACTCACGGGCTTCCACAACAGTTACTTCGTCTGAATCTGTCCCGAATTCATTCATAGCTGTACAGCGGTAGGTCACTTCGCCTGACACTGTTACTGTATACATAGCATTTGTGCTCAGAGTGACACCAGGAGCAGCTATACTGACCCACTGAAAGGTGATGGGGAGATCCCCATTACCAGTCATGCAAATGAGGTCAACACTGGTGGCTGTAGTTGGCTCAGTTGGTGCTCCACTAATACTCACCACTGGTGGGACTGCATGGGGTGAGATGACGACACCATTAGCTGGTTAATAAACATGTAGTAACATGTTTACTGCTAATAGATACAGTGCACCTGTACATGTAGTGGTGCTAGCCTCATCCCCAGGCTCTCGTGCGTGTTTCGCTTCCTACTGGAGAGCCTGGTACATATATACCTTACTTGAGCTTTACTGTCTAGATGCTAGTGCTAGTACAGGCACTTAGTATGGACTACTCGTCCCCAGCCCATATCATAGTGGTGGGATGGGCTGGGAACGGGACTAGGACTAGCCCACGTGCTAAATATACAGACAGCTCTTACATCCTTGCTCAATCGTGATGTCAGCCGTGCCAGTAAGAGCACCATTGTCCACACTGCACTGGTAAGTGCCATAATCATCCATTGCATCAGGGGTCACTTGCAGTGTGTTTGTTGACTCAGTACTGGAAGTGGGTCCAGTGATAACAGTGGATGGCAGAAGTGTCCAGGTGTACGTGTAGCTACTACTGGGGTTGCTTCTCATTACGGTACATGTGAGAGTGATCGTGCCTTCAATCTGTATCCTAGAGCGGTCCGCCGTGACCTGGACCTCGGGAGTCACTGGACAAGAGAGAGGAGAGGAAATTTTAAGTGGGGTTTTCATTGAAGTCTAGTCACTGCAGAGGTGGCGTACATAACACCTGGTGTAAGTACTCAACTTCAAGCTACTTCACATGGTATGGCAAACTTACCCTGAACTATTACTTGCACAGTGGCTATATCAGTGGCAGATACTCCATTATGTGTGTTGGTCCCAGTGCATCTGTACATCCCCTCATGGGTTGGGAACATGGCATTTGTGATGGGAAGGACTGACGTCAGGCTTCCATCAGTGTACAGGAGTGGGGACACTTGTGTGATAACTGGATCAACTGGAGTTCCATCCACTGGCATGAACGGCAGGGGGTCAGTGCCGACCAACTCCCATTCGATGGTGGGAGTGAGGATCCCGGTGGAGGTGCATGTGATATTGACAGAGCCGCCCTCCACAACAGTAATTGGAGCGGAGCCCATGATGGTGGTTGATGGTGTTGCTACACAAAAGGGATAGATCATAGTAAGTCAGCTTCTTCTTCACATTATGAAAAAAAACAACAGTAAGATGAAAAGTAAGCTACGCTATAAAATAGAACTTATTTGTTTGCTTCCATATTGTCACTCATGCTACACATTCTCAACAGTACCATGGCAACAAACCAGTGATACGCTGCAGTATAATTTACATGCACATTCAGTAGTAATACAGAATTGGAGTAGCTATAAAGACCTCCGTAGCTAGCCAAACTAAAAATCTCATATTCTCAGATTGCACACCACTTGCAATACTGATGCCAAATGAGTCCTGACTTGCATTGCATTGCTAATACGGGCCATGTGACTTGTAGGACATATAATACAGTGGAACCTCTCTTAACGGACATTCTCTACAGCAGACACCTCGTTTATACGGACGTTTGGCTGTGGTCCCAATTGAAACTCCTATACCTGCAATACATTAGCGCCCTCCCAAATGTGGACACCTCGCTATTCTGTAAAGCGGACAGTCCCACCAGTACCTAGCTTCGTTCACAGGCTCCACTGCCCAGTGTTTTTTGCACTCTGGAAAAACACGGGCACATGTTTTTCCAAAGTGCAAAAATGCTGGGCAGTGGAGCCTGGGAACGAGGCTACCAGTACCTTGACTGTACAAAATTCACTCGATAATGCAGACGTTGATAATTTAAACTGCAGGTTTTCCACAAGACGCGACTCCCAGAATCGATGTGGACTCACGGTGATGTTATACATCGTCTACTTTGCAAGAATACTCACCCCGATGACTCAATGTTACATGGTACTAAATTTAGCCTCTGGCTGGGTATTAACAGCTCTTGCAGCAAGCCAGAGATAGCTATCATATAGCCAGAGCCATAAAACGAGCCATCATGTGCCGAATACATATTGCCACCCCTACCGGAAATATAACCGGAAGCCTCCAGAATACAGACGCCTCGATATTCCGGACACGTTGAGTGGGTCCGAATGGTGTCTGCATCAGAGAGGTTCCACTGTACAACAATTCTATGTACCTACATGTATATATGTATTTATTTCTGAGGATACTGGGAATATCAAAAAAGGTTCTACTACTTACTGTAGGCAACACCGCTACTGTAACAGAAGGGCCAACACCACCAGTAGCAGCGGTGATGGTGTATTCTCCACGATCATTATTATCTGTTGTTGCTTTGTAGTACACCTCATCATGGCTGACAAAGGTGCCTGTAAGAGACATCCCATTCCTCTGCCAGGTAATCTCCTCGTAGCCACCCGAGGCTGACACCTCAATCAGCAGTGGCTCTGAGCCCACATCCAGGTCAATAATGGCAGGGGACACTCTGGTTAGAGCAGCGGTCTCATCTGTAGTGGGTCAAGGAGGGAAAACTATCTGTGATTGTAGAAGTAATAAATTGGGTTGAAGACTCATTACTCCCACCTGATACCCAGTGTTAGTCTTGTGCTCAGACCTCCCCCCCACCCCCGTAAGTGATCTGGCACTCACATTCCTGGAGCAACATTACAACTTTTTCGGCAAATGTAGCCGTGGTTCCATGCTACTTAGAAACTTGGGTGACCATATAATCTGAAGAAGCAGAACCATGTAAAAGATCAAACTATGCATGGTATTTGCTAGAAAAGGTATAGCCTTCTATAGCGACTTTGCAGCCAAGAGTTCCCCCTCTGTGCATGACTACACTAATGTAAAGATCGTAGTAAGTTTCAGTGCAGCATTTAAAGCCATTCCTGGTCCAAATTAAAGTGATTATTACTCTGCCAATTGAATTTTTTGACCAAATCGTTTGACGAGGGGATGAACAGAGGACTACTTATAGGGGGCACAAATCATGTTGAAATGAGACCATTCGGCTATTATTAGGGATACACAAAGTGCATATGCCTCGTGGTGTATTTATGCGACAAAGAGTTTAAAGTTCATACCGAAGCTTAAAGCTGCATCAGAGTATGTATTAACAGTTACTTGGGGGGAGGTTCCAGGAGGTAAGGCATGTGCAGTCTTTGCTACGTAGCTGAGATCTTGAGCCCATAGGTCAAAATTATTGGCCTCACTGTGCTCAGTAACTGTTAATACATACTCTGGGTGTACATGCTTCGGCTATGAACTTTAACTCTCGTCCCCAGGCTCTCGTGTGCTTTGTTAATATCGTATTTTTATATACTGGAGTTGGAGCTCTGTATTTACAGGTATTATCCATTTGGAATGTGAGTGTTAGATGAAATACGCTCGTGGGCCTGGGAACGAGGCTAGGGATTTGCCTGAATAGGTAGGACCTGCAAACAATATGCAACCCAGGAAATTATCTCTGGAGACCTAAAACAACAATATTTTGTGATGCTAAATTATTAATACATCACCAGCTGCAATGCGCTCACCTGTATCCAGGCGTATGGGTGTGGTTGTAAGCACTTCTTCACCACTAACAATAGAATCACTAAAGATGACCTGGTAGACGCCAGCAACGGACGCTTCAAAGGGATTGATTGTGAGAGCAGTTCTCCACAGCCCAGGATCTGTTCCACCCACATCTGTTGTAGTAGCAACAAGAGTGTATCTGGAGTCCGTAGGTGTGACACCATTCTCAGCAATTACCACTCCATCTCTGACCCAAACAATGCTTTGGGTTTCCAGATTTCTGAACGTTCCAAGAGTGGCAGCAGCCACCATGACCTGGTCTGGATTAGCGGTGCCAGCAGGATCAAACTGAGTACCCAGTGGAACTGACACTCGATCGTCTTCAAAGGTGGTCTCACGACTAGTTGGGTCTCGGGTGAGGAAGATTTCATTAGCATTATTTGAGTCTGTAAAGGTAACAGCTACAGAACCAGAATAGAAAGATAAAAATAATTTATGATTGTACAAAAACGAAGGAGGTGCATATGCATGTAAATATTAGATACTTGCCTGTAAGTGCTGCACCACCACTGGATTCTGTAGTCCCACTGCCTGGTATGCTACCTGTACATGTATAAGTCCCATCATCTGCACTCTGAAAATCTCCAATGGTCAGAACTGAAGATGTGCTACTAGTGCCATCACTGGAGGTTCTGAAGTAAACGCTGGGTGGGTTGTTATTCAGTGTAGCTCCATTCCTAAACCATTCAACATCAGGGGCAACCCCAGTTGACGTGGCTGTACAGAAGAGCTGAATGTCTGAGCCTGAGACGATCACTTCCACTCCTGTGACTAGATCAGGGCCAATGGTTACTGTGAGATCCTGGCCATGCACAGCTGTGTGGTGCGTGCGTGTGTGTGTGTGTGTGTGTGTGTGTGTGTGTGTGTGTGTGTGTGTGTGTGTGTGTGTGTGTGTGTGTGTGTGTGTGTGAATATAAGGGCCAATGCCTCATACATAATTAACATAATGCTTAACAAAAAAGGACTGTATTTTTCCTACTTGCCTGTTTCAGAAGTGTGGCTGGATCAACAAACCTTCATCTCTCACTGCTAAAAGTAGCACAATCAGTCTGAAAAAGACTCTAGGAATTCTCCCTACTCCCCTAGCCTTGGGAACTCCCCCATAGCTACACACTATCAGCAACTGCATCAGAGCCAATCACAGACAGCAACAGTGCATAAAAGGGCAAAGCTCTCCTGAATACACTCCGTCCCTAAGAGCAAAGGGTATTCAATACCAGATGGAATGCCTGCCTCCCACATCTGCTACCAATATTCACGACACACGCCTCAGAGGAATGAGACAAGGAGGACAGCTTGAAACTACATGTCTGCTTTCCTTATTACTTGACTGATTTAGCCAGCTGGGGAGTTTACTATGATGTAATGCAAGGAAGTGGCCCTTAACTAATAATGTGGTGTGGGAGGATCGGAGTTAGTAATGCATGGAAGGTGTCTGGAGTAGACGACCTCTTCTCTCCCACACTACACTTTCTAGCAGCAGGCTGCAAAGTCACCCATTTGTAACGATCACCACGCCCAAACACAAGGCCATGGGGCATGGACATGTGCTTGCTTGAACAGGTGGGCAGGGGATATCAAAAGTGGAAGTGCTGGGCACAATTACCATGAAGTGGAAGAGGGGTTACACTTAGGAATGTGCTTGGATGGGTTAAAACAACTCCATGGTTGGCATAAGCATTCAGTTTTGATATTCAAGCAAGGACTGCCCTCTTTTCCCCACACAGGTAATTAACCTGGACTAGGGGCGGAGTCGGTAATTAAGAATTAACATAATTATGCAGTCATGTGCTAGCCAGTGTGTGCCGCTACTTCTGGTGAAACTGCCAACTTTTGGGGTCGGCTGATACACATGATAAAGGGTGGGATCACACTCGTGTACTTGAAAATAGAGAATTTTAAAATGAAGCGCCTGTTCAAACATCAAGCTACGTATTCACAACGTCTTCAAGAGGAGGTTGCTGTGCTGTGGCATGGGTGGACAATGGCCACAAAGACCCCTATTCAGTAAAAAAATAAATTGAGATGCATTTCGCCAATTATGGTCAGCCTGATTAGAATGTGCACATACACAGTGAAGAACTAACCACATACACAGTACCCCTGGCAACAATTCAATGGCTGGGCACTGCCCACCCACAGTTTAATACAGTCACAAGGCGATCCATGCCTCAAATCACCCACCATCCTTCATTACACTTTTAACAGGCTACCATTACCAAGCATTAGTGCAGTGCTATTAAATGGCTTTGTGTTCTGATCAATATAGCCATAGATACAGCTCTATGATGTAGGAGTCAGGCTCCTCCCCCAACTGATCAACAATTTTTTGGGTCACAACTACAAAGGAAAACTTCTGTTGTTACATAACGCCAGATGGGATGTCCAGCAGGAGTACCATTCACCAACTCTGCAGATCTTCAGAAATTCATCATGCCACTGCCATGCTAAAGTCCGCCCCCTTCGCGTGGTAACAGCAAGAAGACTGTCTATGGCGCCACTACCAGGCTTGTATATACAGAGCTAGCTAGCCAAGGATAGCTGGAAGCTATGGGCAAGTTTCTGCAGGACTAGTTGCTCACTGTATCACAGCATAACTGTTGCTATGCAATTTACCAAATTTCCGGCAAACGCAACACAAATATTAGCACTGATTAGACATGTGAGTTGGTACCTTCCCTCCTATTATGTGTACATGTATATACGGTGGAAGGTAAAATGAGTGTGGGGCAAGCACTAACAGGAGACACAAGAGCTACACCTTTTTTTCAGCGGGTTTACTTGTACCATACACTGAGCAGTGAAGCAATCTCTCCAGCAGAGAATGGCATACATATTTTATTTAGTCCCCATGCCATTCATAATCAGCAAAAGTGAAAATGATTGTGGGCTGTTCATAATCAGCGAAAGTGAAAATGATTGTGGGCTGTTCATAATCAGCGAAAGTGAAAATGATTATGGGCTGTTCATATCAGCTAAGTGAAAATGATTGTGGCCCCTGGAATGACAAAGGGTGAGTTTGATGGTGAACCTCTTGTTGATCCATCATGGGCAAAGTGTGCATACTATGGAATCTAGTAGTATGCACAGCACACAATAACAGAAGTACTTGAGTAGTAAAACTAATTTCCTAGCTCTTCTGTTTGGAAAGCAACATCAGGGCTAAACTAACTTGAGTGAGTAGAATTTTTGTCTCCCACTAAATCTAGAAGCTGGGAGGGGCTAGCACAGGCCACACAGGCAACCACACTTCACTGGCACAGCTCATCTACACAATATGAGTAGACCTAAGACTAGCTCCAGTTGGCTCTAAGTGAGACCTCAGCTGTAGGGTTCAAGATGTTCAAGTGTCAGAGAAGCCGGAGCAGAAGGCAAGCACATCACTACGGCTGAAGAAGAAGTGGTAAGCAGAGAGGGAATGCTCGTGTATGTGGGAGCTACTCCTGAGCTATGCCGAAATTAATTCTATTACAGTGGAGTGGAATGCGGTTTCATTCTGTTAGCAGCATGTTGTGGGAGTGGTACCACACATAACTGAGGCCTAGCTAGTTGTACAATTAATAACTAGCTGTCACATATTTCATTATGAGAATACCAGATGCAGAGGATAGTCTCAAAGATTAAAACACAAAAGTTAAAATGGATGGTTACACTAGAATCTGCTGATTAATCTTTTCCGCTTACGTCTGCCTGCGTAATGATGTAGGGTGTAGGGGTTGGCATAGTTGCAATTTAACGGACCACACAGGGCTAGAGCTAGAATTATGAGGGGTAGTAGAGTGGGGAGGTTGGGCTGGGGTTTAATTACCTACCTTTCTAGCTCTCAAGATAAAACAACAAACTGCTAGATTTAATACTATGTAATTACCCTAAATAAGCAAATAGCATGGAGATGTGTCCCCCCTCCCCTCCCTGCCCATGTTTTGTTATAGCTGTATCAACGGGGCAGGGCAGATCAAGAAGTCACAAAAATGCATTCCCACGAGCTACAATATGAAGCCATGGTATCCCCTCCCCCGCGGCTAGGTTACTTGCACACCCGCCGCCCCCTGGCGTCGATGATACGCCCCTTTTACGCGGCTCTCGCACTAACTCCACCCCAGACAGCTGCTACACAAGGGTATGTCTACCTGCTGCTTTGATTTACCTCGATGACAATGGCGCATATCATATCATATCATGCGGAACACTTCCAAAAATAAACAGGGCTGCACTCACCCATTGCGCAAAGTAGGAGTAGCTGCAGCACTACCAGAAGCCCCATCTTTGCTTTCTTTGGGCCTTGTAGAGCTCTCCTCTTGACTTTCTACGACAGTTGGCGCACTCGCTCGAGTCTGCCGCACTCTACCAAAACCGTAGTAAAGTGGTGGTAGTAGCCGACATGCGCACTTCTGCTACTAAGCTAGGCAGCTGCCATGAACCGGAAGGAAGTTCATTGATTAATTAGTAATAAATCTCGTTAGTGATTCTAATGCGCGATAATGCCAATATGCAACCTCAAAATTTAATTGTTACTCCATAATATCTGGAGTGTGCATAGCTTACTATTATGGGAACGGAGCTGCCACACATTAATTATGGATATCGGTCCATGGCCACATAATAATCCATCTAAGCCCCGCCCACAGTCAGGGTTACCGCAATAGTCATAGATGGTACTATGTAATAGTGAATTGTGTGCAAGAGTGAACTTTGAGGCAACATGCATGAGCGAAAGCTAGTTGTAAAAATAGTCAACCCATGAGTATCACATCTCATGATGAAATTTTGCAGGAATATTTGCTGTGCAATGGCACTGGTACCAAAATGTTGCCCATTGGGCGTGATAATTGGACACACACACACACACACAAACACACAGACGCGGAACGTAAAGCGGACCAGCCAGGAGCGCGCTTTGCGTGCGCCCACTGGTAAAAACACAGGATACTATTCAACAGAAGTGCATTTTTTTTTGAAAGTGCATTTTTTTTGAAGTGCATTTTTTTTGGCTTTGGCTGTGAGTCCTGAGACGGCACAGGTCCGGCTCTGACTCCAGCTCCAGAAAATTACTGTGGGTTGTTCTGCTGAAGATCCTGAGCCATCAGGAACATGACAGGCCTGTACATCAATGAAAAGAAGAGTTTCCCAGGAAAAAAACCAACAATATCTTGCTCCATTCAGGAGACATGCACCCTAACATGTACATTCTCAACATACTCCTAAGCCCTTAGCTAAGATGTCACTTTCACCACCATAACGTAAACTGTAGCTCTAAAAACTGAGTATATTTGATTAATTAGCATGTTGTATTGATATCAACTGTACGGCGATTTTGTTTTTGACTGAAGAGTGTGCAATATTTTCAACAGCCACGTGTGCGCAAAATGTGTACTCACCTGGTACTAAAATTGTGTTTCATTTCCTGAGCCTGTTTATTGATTTGTTTGTTTGGTTGTTGTTGTCTGTCCCTCCACACTTTACTGTGTTTAAAATTGGGCATAATAGTATAAAACACAACTAACACAACATGAAAACATGAGATTGTTGTATTGTATGTGTAAAAGGTGATTACTGCTCTAATCGTAAAGCAATGGGGATAAGAGTACACATACCAGCTACCCTGCTAATAGACCATTTTCCGCGTACTGTCAGCACAGACATCATTGCTCACTAATTGCTATTTTTTTCTCTGAACCTAAAATCCGTTGAACCATATATATCTCAACCTTGAATGCAGTAACTTATTTCATCTCTAAGATATGCAGCATATAATACATTCCCTATTAAAAATCAACAAAATTCACTGATGCGCATCTCCAAAGCTATTACTGAAATATCATTTCTGTAAAACATACTATGTTGGGTGAATCTTGAAAAATTTGCCGATCATAAAAGTACATAAGTGCTCTTAGCGAGCATAAAAAATGAAGCAATCAATTAATACTAAAAACAGTATAGAGTGGCTACTGGAAATTGGAATACTGATTAAGAGAGTCCACATACTCCTTGATGGCATGGTAGCAGAAGATGTATTGTTCCTGGAAAAAAGCGGAAAGTAAGCCAAGGTGAAAGAAGTGCGGTCACCAAAGATAGAAGCTATAGCTAGTAGTAATAGTTTTCTACTGGGATTGCAAATGGATTGACAAACTTTTAATGCCCTCACTTACTTGCTCAGTTGGGAGCCTCAGATTCCTTAAACCCTGTATGCATATATGTTAATTCCTGACTACTCACCACTGTCTGGACCATGTGTGGCCGCTGTGTTCGTAGGTGCTTGATGGTGTGGAAGATGTCTACCATGCCTTCAGCCTTTACTCGTTCAATAGCTAAACTGAGAGCGCAGAAGGCTCCAGTCCGACCAATGCCAGCACTGTAGGTAGTATAAGTGGGAGAGAGTGGGAGGGAGGGGGGGGGGGGGGGGCTGGCTTAAGTTTTTTTTTTTTCAGGTTGAGTACTACTTCCATACAATTCTTTCACATTATGTGCTGGAGTTATGAACAGCTAGTAGTATATAGCTAGCTATATACTTGTAATGATGACCTGCAGTGAATGACAATAGCCTTGTTTCCCGTCTGCTGTTGGGTCCGGGTCACCTGATCTACCAGGTCAATCATGCCAGCTCCACAGGTTGGGGCGCCATTTTCAGGCCATGCCTGGAAGTGGAACTGCCGCACAGTGCATGATGAACTGGTGGTTGCCTGTGCGGGAAGACACAGGGATGGATAGAGGGAGTGAGGGAGGGAGGGAGGGTGGAATGGCAAGGTAGGGGGAGGGGGAAAGAGGAGAAAGAGGGAGGGAGGGGGAAGAGAGGTATATCAATATGTTGGCTCTAGCGATAGTGGGGTAGACTTACAGTAATACCAGTGACCTTGAACTCTCTGACAACATAATCTTCGTAGGTAGTCTCTGAGAGAAGTTCGACGGTGAGAGAGCCGTGCTTCTCTGGGCTGTTGGTGGTTTCAGGCCAGTAGGCTGCACATTGTTCCTACACGGGAGGGGGGTAAAAGTTCACTTGGTTGGTACTGATGGCCTACACGCTCTAATACTCATAACTTCATATTCTATGCTGCCATGCCTGGATCATGTACGTACTTTTCCCTTCTCCTCTAGCTGTGTGAGCATGACAATGACGTATGCCTCTTTCTCCCACACCATCCTCCAGAAGTCCTCTATGGTGTTGACGAGCGGACCCTGGGTAGCAATGTAGGCTCCCTTCTGTGTGTAGTCCTATAAGAAGAAAAATGAATCGTAAAAACAGCCAAGCTGCGAGCATGGACCATATTCATCCCCTAGTCAGAGTGTCTGGTTGAGTTGAGGCAACTATAGATTGCAGTTGGAACCATGGTAAATCAACTTTTGTATCATATCGAGGGCAACCACATACACTGCCAAGAGTATGTAAGTACGGCAGGCAAGAAAAACTGTGTGGATCACAACCTGAACTATAATTGCAGAATATTATGCACATGCATGCATGAAACCATAGTGCCAAAGAGGCTTATTTGGATTGGCCTACAAGTAGGTATATTTTCTCATGTAACTGAGAATGAGCCATGCCTCCCAGTGGCATGGGCAAGTGAAGAGACAAGATTACCTGATCAAAACTGCTCAACAGTGCTGATATGTCAGTTTACACACTCACGTCAACGTAGCTGGCATTGATGTAGTCTGACCCGCCGACCCCGGGAGACATCTGCAGGTGCACCCGGTTGTAGTTGTCTGCACAGGGAGAACGTTTGGTAACCATTACATCCCACCATGACTTGTACTGTTCAGTTTGTATCATCTTAAGGTACCGTACTCACATGGCAGAGCATTGGCGATGCGATTCTTGAACTTGTTGGCATTATCATTTGCATCAGTAAATTCTCGCACATCCACTTTGAACTGTCGCAGGCGCTGCATAGGAAAGAGGAAGGAACTCTCACTTTTATTACAGCTTCTCTACAGTATCATTATAATGCCCCAAATTATATCATTCTCACATTAAACTCCTTCTGGTATCCAGTCTCCCCATCGCTGCCCACCCCCTCCAGTTCAGACATGCGCTGACTGAGTCTGTCTACAGTGATCTCTGTGCTGCCAGATGTGATGCCCTCTAGGACAGCATCGTGGATGAACACATACTGCGCCTGTTATAGAAAGGAGACAGTAACTAGTGAACTTTACAGAAGTGAAATGCCATCCCTAAAGTTATGCCCTCTGCAAACTTAATCACAGATTTTATCCCTGATAATTTACACATAGGTCTACATTATAGCTATTCCCAAACTGGGTCCATATACACTACCAGTATATCAAATTTATTCACTCACAAAGAGCAAAGTCTAATGCCATCATCATTACATCACCTCCCACTGACCTCAGCCTGCACCATGTGGTTTCTCTGCTGCCTCATCTTTAAGACAGAGCTGAAGGGGTCAACAACGCCCTCCTGTCTGGCACGCTGAAGCTCCACATCAATGGTGATCAGTGAGCCAGTGCGACCCACACCAGCACTGTGTGTGTGTGTTTGTGTACATATATATCATATATCATATATCATATTTTGTATCATATTTTGCTTTGGCCATAACCTCTCACAGAAACTAAAAGCAGAGAAGCTTTTGTTTGTTTTCACTCAAGGATCACAAAGGTATGAGTTTTGCCCCTCTCTGACCCTTCCTTCATACCCGATTTGTAATATATGTCACTTTCCCTTAAATCTTTACACTTGGCAGTGTATCCACTACATAGCTACCTGCAGTGTATGAGAATGGGATGCTGGTCACTATAGGGATGGGCTGTGCGGATACTCCACAGGAAGTAGAGGAGGGGCGTGGCATGGCGGGGGACGCCAAAGTCCGGCCAGGAGACAAAGTGAAACTGACTTACTCTCTTCACCTCATCGGAATAGACCTGGGGAAGGAGGGAGGGAGGGAGAGACGGAGGGAGGGAGCAAAGGACGTTACTCTATAAAGATTCTAATATTTCATTGAGAGAAGGCAGTCTCACTCACACCCTCAGAGAAAGAAACTAAAACGAAGGCATACAATTTGTCATGTGAGCAGCTTACATTTTTGATCTGGTAGTTTCGGATGATAAAGTCAGCATGGATGATGGAGTCGTTGAGGGTGACTGAGATGTTGGAGTACTGCTGGGTCCCACTGTCAGGCCAGTACTGAGTGCACTTCATCTATATGGGAGAAAAACAAATGGATAACTTTCTTCAATATCACAGCAGAGTTTGGATATTTAAAAAATGCAGAGTATATATATATATATATGTCTTTACAGTTATAGTATTGATATAACAACTGTGTAGTAGATTTTTCTTAAGTGAAAAACATTTACTGTATCCTTATTATTTGAGGACTTATGCTGCTCAGTGGAGCATAACACAGGGCCTGGTACCAAAGTGTCTGCTATAACTATTCAATGCCCTTCCTCTCCTCTCTAGTATGACACTGTACCTTCATCTTCTCCACCAGGTTGGTGAGCATGACGATGGTGGTACAGTCGTGGTCCCAGACCAGCCTCCAGAAGTCTCCCACGGTGTCCGGGAGGGGACCTTGCGTCGCGATGTACTCATTGCGGTGGTTGTAGCCCTGGAGAGTGGAGTCCACACCGTAGATTCATAATCAGCATAGTGTGCAGTCCCACCCCATGTACAGGTTACATTAGTTACCATGGAGTACGGCAGTACTCCATATATAGGGATGGCATAGAAAAAATGGCCGCTGCATTGAACACAAAGGGTAGAAGGGCAGTAGTAAAGACAGGGAATGCCAGTGGTATTGTGCACAAGAGCCCAGGAATGAAACAGATGCAGATGCAGATGTACTGGCAGATACGATTACAATCCTTTGCTGATGGTAAGCTTTCTAAAACTGTTGAATGGGTAGGAGAAATGGTACGCCATACATAAAACAGCCTGCCGGTCCTAAACGTTAAATCAGGAATCTTATCATGAAAGACGGGTAGAGTGTCTCTATACATTTGCTATATCAACATACATCAATAAAGTTTCCGTTGATGTAGTCATGCTCGAAGCCCTCAATTCGGGTCAGGTGCACTCGTGAGTGGTCAACTGTAAGGAGATATCACACAGGCAGTGTATTAAGAGTCATAACACTTAGATATAGAAGTAGCAATCACATACTTTCTCAGCACATAATTATATAGGCCTAGATATGCAAGAAATGTTCTCAAATATACAGGTAGATAGTATTCAGGTAGTGTTTCAGATATACAGACAGTGGCACTCACAGCACTGGATGTTGGCGTAGCGGTTCCTTGGTTTGTTGTCGGGGGCAGCGCAGGCCTCTACAGAGTGCTTGGGAGAGTTCTCCTGGATCACCTGTAGGAGAGAAGCAAGTGGGAGGAATGAGACGGTGAGAGAGGCACTGTCATGTGAGGTCTGCATACGTAAGTCAAACAACAAAAAATTTAAATGCATAATTAGACATGGTTAACATTAAAGGGCCAGCCGTATATAATAGCCACTGGTGAGGAAAACAATCCAGTGCTGGACAGACAATACAGCTGTGGTGGCCATAGGCAAAGTGTCATTGCAATGCACCTGTTGAGGGCACTGCCAGGGAGGCAGAATGTAGCTGCAAATCTTAATCCAGTAATAATCTCCTTCTTTTTCACACCCAGGTCTCCAATGTTGCAAAGGACCCATCCAGGATACTGCAAGAGCTATATATTCCAACCCCAGATAGGTTTATGCAGACACTTATGTGTTATGTGGTTGTGGATTTTCAAGCACCAGGTCAATGCTTAGAGTGTCAAAATTGTGTAGCTATTATTTCAAGAACTACATGAGAGGTGAGGCTACATATGTCTGTGGCCAGTCACCTTGTATTCTTCCCCAAACCCGCAGTTCTCATTGGCACGCATTCTGTCAATGTGGGCAGCCAGTGCTCCCACTAGAATGGGCTGGTGGACCAGTGTGCCTGCATGGGTTGAGACATGGAATTGAGACAAAAATAGAATGGCAGAATGAACCACAGTGCTGGCCTAGTCTGTTCGCATGTGATTTCACTTTCAATTAAATTTTTAGTGGAAACATTGTTTTACTTGAATAAAACGTTCTCAAGGCATACAGTAAGTGGTTATGAAATACCACACACATTTTTTTTGCATAGTCAATCACAAGCTTACCATCAACTGGAGTGTTGTACTCTGTCAGTTTGAGGTTGTCAGAGGCTGCGATAAATGTGGCATCTTGATCAACCTCCTAGGTGGTGGTGGTGATCAAATACTTAAGCATATGAACCATCTGCTTAGATAATAATGATTTTATGAAGATTCAACCATGAACTTCTACAGGCCAAACACTCTACTAGTGTGCTTCAACTAAATGATCTCATTCCCAGGTTCCTAATATACCCCAGGTTGTTTTTTTTGTGTAAAAAAAAGGTGGACAGTAGGAGCTGGGAATGAGACTCTTGCTATGCTGTACTGAAAGTCGAGGAATACAATCTGGGATTCAGACTATTGCTGTACTGTATTGCCTCACCAGTGCTGTGCTCTTAAGGACATACATTCTGCGCTTTCGGCTGTGGGGAGCAACATAGGAACAGAGCAGTATACTACATTCAACACTACAACCTAAATTTGCTAAGTGAATGACTGTATTGAGATACAAAGAGTCAACTCACTATATGTAGCACACAATCACTACAATAATAATGATAGCCGCTCCCACGATCACACCCACTACTACGCCCACTGCAATCCCAACGATAGATGCTGGTTCTGCCGCTATAGAGGGTATGCAGATGGAAGGAGGAGGGATGGAGGGAGAAAGGAAGGGAGGGAAGAGGTGGGGGAGGGAAAGGCGATGGGCCGGGAGAGGGAAAAGGGGTGGGGAGAGGTAGAACAAGGGAAGAGAGTGAAGCAATGGGAATGCAAAACTTTCCTAGTTCATGCTTCTTTCAATTAACTCCAGATAGGTTTATGTAGACACTTACGTGTTAGATATGGAACTGTGTAGCTGCTTGAAGAGAAGAGATCGTATTGCCTGTTGTCGGTCTGCCTTTTCTGTGTGCCTGCAGCCTACAGCAAAGAGAGGAGGGAGGGAGGCTGTGATACCTTTTTTGTAAACGTGAATGTTGCAGAACAAAGATGGTGGACTTACTCCCAAGGGATAGGCCCTGAGGAAGAAGGTGTAAGTCCTAGCGTAGCAGAGGGGGCCGTTCCTGTAGAGATTCTGCTGGTCATTGGGTTGAGTCTCTAAGCCGACAATGTACTGGTTGTTGGTTGGGAAGTCAGCATCAGAAAACTCTGCAGCAATGTAGGCCTGGGCTACAGTTGGCTCTAAGCAGTCGGAGAGGTCCTGGTAGGTGTTAGCCTGTAGAGACACCAAGGAGGGGTAGTCGGCGTCTGGATTCAAAAGCCCGTTGCTCTGAGGCGTAGTGCCAGTTGGGAGCAAGACGGCTACCACCTGGTAGTGGCTGGAGGGGAGAGGGAGGGTGTGGAGATAAGCTATCTGCTGTATGCATGATGAATGATGATTATCAGAAGCCTGTCTGAGTCTTGTCATTGTCCACTAAAGTAGTGGTTAAGTCACTCTAATGTCTATGATAGGTACATAACTATTGAGGCTACCATACACTATTGCTGCCAATCAGATTGATAAATGTCTATCTATGGTTGTGGCTACCACTCGTATAACAACCAGAAATCACCTAATTTCCTGTAATTACCAAGCTGTCAATTCTCATGTGTGTTAGCTACATAAAGTAAAAGAACAATGAAGCGAGAAGCAGCTTTTACTTTCATTTCACTCACATTACACATGGAGTGAGTAGGCCTGGGAATGAGGCTCCTAAATCATCGTGCTGGACCATGCTTAGCTGTCTACCATGTGCGAAACCAACCTGAGTGGTCCGTTGGTGTCGTCCGGCCTTGTTATCCCGATGGTAGCGGTTCTGTCTCCTGCCGTCTGCTCCTCAGGGATGGAGGGCGTGACTACTGCATCAGGAGCTGTGGGGTGAATATCATATAGATTTGATTACTGTTCATGTTTGCATACTTTATTCATATTGTTGCCATAACATTTATGCCATTGAACATGTACTCTCAGACCACATTCAGCTACATCATCCCAGTCCAGACACACTTGCACTGCAGACTTGAGTAGCCTGATTCTCAGGCTCCTCTCTCCACCCTTTTTTTTACATGGTATAAAAAAGTGGGGCCTCAGAACGAGGCTAGGCTTGTGGCTTAGCTGAGCAGCCACAGCCTGGTCACTCTTCATTTTATTAGCACACTCACGAGCCATATCTGTTCTCTGTGTGACGGCAGTGCTCCTGTCTCCCTCCCCCGCTCCGTTGATGGCAGCCACAGTGATGGTGTAGATGGTGTCGGGGGTGAGGCCGGTCAGATTCATCATTCGGCCAGCACCAAGGGTGAAGACGTCGTCAACATCACTGAAATCAAGATTGACTTCTTTTGTTCCAATGTAGTAGATCTGCACAGAGAATGCAATAAATAATATGTTGGCAGTGGTTGAAGACAATATCCTGGAATGTGCAGACTTGTGTTCCTTCTTTGTTATTCAAGGACAACAATAAGATATGTACATACCATTACTACAGTAAACTAACCCTGTATCGTGCAATGATTCCATTGGGCATGATAGGAAGGTCCCACAGGAGGACGACAAATCTCTGACCCACGCTGTCAGGTTCGGTGGCCACTCTCAGGTTCTGAGGAGCAGTGGCAGCTACAGGAGAGGAGTGGAACCACACATCATTAGTACTGTACATACTCTAGCAAGTCCTCACTTCTAGCAGTCTCATTCAGTAACAGTTTGATCAAAGGTTAACATGGGCTAGACTGCAGAGGGAGACCCAGGCCTGGTGGAACTAGTAATTAATTACATCCCACCATCACCAACTGGCTATACCATTGTGTACATCCTGACTATGTATCATTCCCTCCTGTAAAATCTGACACCACCTGCATGCCTATACAATTGTTTTACTCCTGAATATGTATCAATCATTTGAGTGAACATACGGCACTCGATCAGGTATGCCCCTTGATGATCACAAGCATCGTACTAGTTATATAGTTTTTCCATCCAAACTCATGCATAGGGCTGACCACACTCTTCAGCCACTGCCTTGATGATCACAAGCATCGTACTAGCTATACAGTTTTTCCATCCAAGCTCATGCATAGGGCTGACCACACTCTATCTTCAGCCACTGCCTATACTACTCCTCGTCCCTACAGCACTGCCAATATGTATAGTGAATGTACACATATAATATTTGACTTACAATCTTCATCGGTTTGAATTTCTTCGGAAGCATCGCTGAACTCACTGCAACCCAGCTCATTGCAGGACTGGACAGCAAAGGAATAGCTGGTAAAGGGCAGTATGTCAGTGGAGATGTTGTAGCGGTAGAAACCATCAACGAACATCAGGACATCAATGTTAAGAGTTTCCACCATCACAAATTCTCCATCCAGGATCCGCTGGTGAAGGACAAACTGCTGGATGGGTCTGTTGCCATCAAACTCTGGCTGCCATCGTATGGCCACCCAGCGAGCCCCATTGGAAAATGCCTCCACATTCACTGGTGGGTCTGGGCGCTCTGGAGAACATAAAAGAAGTATTAGTAGCTGCAATATAGAGATTCTTCTTGCATAGTAAAATAATTTCTAGTTAAACACACACATAATTTCTAGTTAAACACACACACACGCACATGCACACATGCACACACACACACACACACACACACACTCACCCAGCACCACTAGTGATATCGGGTCTGAAACAGTACTAAGGACAGCCGTCTGAGGCAGAGAGTTAGTGGCAGTGCAAGTGTAGCTGGCAGTATCATCTCGTACCAAACTCTCAAAGGTGAGCACTCCCACCACCCCAAGGTCACCAAGCCCATCAACCTGAGCCTCAGTGAAACCTGCCATGCTCACAACACTCCCGATACTCCCATTTCCCAGGAACCCACTGCTCATGTAGGTGTCGTTGATCTCAAACTCAAAGGTGCTGATCCTGCCATCCAGGCCAAGGAGGAGGGCCTCCCCGTTCTTCTGCCAGGTGATGGAGGACACTAGAGGGAAGGCGGTGGTGAGGCAGGCCAGTGTGGCTGAGTTGGTGACGTTCACCTCGGTTGTGTTAGAGATGTCTTCAATGACGGGAGTGACTGTGTGTGTGGCAATGGATGGGGAGGAGAGGGGAGAAGATGTGATAGATGTGAGGAAAGTGACACGTATCTGGAGAATTGAGTTGGAATTGTAACGGAAATTCCATTGCTATGGTGGTCAGTGGACCATTACACAAAGACAGGAAAGCTGTTTCAATACTATAGATGATGGAAGCAGCATTTCACAGGTGTATTCTAGAATATCACTTATTTATAGACTTGCTCTGATTGAATCTAGGTAATTGTGGCATGAGTGTGGAGAATATTGGAATAAATACCAGTCTACTTCTAGCAGGCACTACTGGAGCATTCTTGACATGTCTTCATAACTCGGTTTGTACGAAGAGTAAAATCTACATGTTACACACATGGATACAAGTTTACTCACCATGCACTGTGAGGGTGGCAAAGGCAGTGTCACTTCCCAGGAAGTTCCTCGCAGTACAGTCGTACCGTCCTCTGTCCTCGTACTGCACATCCTGCACAGTCAGTATTCCAAATGTGGAAACGGTCCTCATTCTGTTTACAGAGTACTTCATGGAATCTTGTACATCTGATGTACTAATGATGGAGGTTGTTACACCAGAAACATTGGTGAATGTCCAGTCAATTTCATGGGAGGGAAAGGCAAATGCTTCACAGCGGAAGGTGGCATTGCTACCATTATTGATCTCAAACTGGTCTTGAGGTGGACCAAGGATGGTGGGAGCACCTAGAAGATTGAAAGCAGATGAGTATCAGAGAGAATAAGTGGATAAATATAAATTCCTAAATCAGGGCATACTATACCATACTCTTGCAGATATAAAGTGGCTACTACAGCCACTTACCAAAGATGACAACGTCGATGTAGTCAAAGCCGATTCCGGCTGGGTTCCTGGCCACCAGGAAGTACCGCCCCTCGTCAGTCTCCCCCTGACCTGCCACTTGCCTCACCAGGTTTGACACTGTTAGAGAAATCATCGTATTGCCAGTGAACTCTGAGAATGTCAGCATCGACTGAGAGGTCCTGTTCATCAGTCCTGTAATGTCCTCTCCCTGGGGCATGGTTTCTAGAGAGGAGGAGTAGTACCACGTCAGGTCTGCCAGGGCCGCTAGGGGAGCAGCATTGTTGATTCGGAATTCTAGCGTGACAGAGTCTGTTTCATTTCCGATCACTTCTTGACCGTCAGCCAGTGCAACCACCACCGGTGGAACTAAGGTTTGCGAAAGAGAAACGCAATTGTAAAATACAAAGTAGACATCCAAAATTCAGTGATCAGAATTAATGTGGAATTAGCCACAGCTACCTTGTACAAACAGCTCAAACTCTTGGGTATCATTTGGATTAACTCCATTGTCTGCCTCACAGGTGTACGTCCCTGTGTCCCCTCCCATGGTGTTGTAGATGGTGAGGTTTCGCTCAGCCTCGTAAACGTTTCCAATTGATGTTAGAATAAGTGACTGAGAAGGCGGTTCAACTATGATTCGAGAGTTCAAGTCAGCAGCATCCCCCGGCCCTATGTCTGTTTCATTCAGGGGAAGCCCATTCCGGTTCCATGTGATCACTGGAACTGGGATACCTCTAGCCCGGCAAACAAATGTGACTGCGTCTGTCACATTAACTGTGTAGGTGAAGCTGTCACTCTCAGGGAACACAATATCAGGGGTAACTGTCGAGAGAGAAAGAAGATAGTAACAGTGAGCGTAGCTACAGATCTCTAGCTAAAATGTATATACTCACTAAAGGTTTGTGCCAGCTAGGATTAAGTTATACTTAACAATTTACACCCACTACAAACTAGAACTGACATGCTTGAGTAATATGTTTGTGTTCTTACCATAAACAGTCAAATTGGCAGTTGTAGAATCAGTCGATACCTCATTCTCAGCCTGGCAGAGGTATTCACCGGTGTCAAATGGCTCAGAGCCTACGATCACTAGTGTGCTATTCCTAACTCTCTCTCCTATTTCAACATTCGTAATGATATATTCTCCCATTGTTGCCATAATCTGATTGATGCCGCCATCCTCTCTCCTCCACCAGGTCATGGCTGGTCTAGGTCTGGCTGTGGCTTGGCAGAAAAACGTGGCATTGTTTGGTGAGACCACCGTCAGGTCTTCAGGCGGGATCAAGACCATTGGAGCAACTGGGTAGTGGTGTGCAATAAAATATATTGTCAAGTAGAAAGATATTAAATTAGTTACATCACAGATGCCCTATTTTACCAGCCAGGCACTTAAAAAAACACACGCATGACTGGTAATAAAGAATACTCTGTGTCTGTTTGTTGGTCTGTGCGTCCACATCTTATCACACAGAAGAATGTGATTTGTCATTATGTTACTACTATAGCCACAAGCATGATGAAAACTACTGGACGTTTGCAGGCCAATCTACATTGGGATAGCATAGTTTGCTGTGTTTAGACAGTAAAGAAGTGGCAGGTATAGTGGTGATAATCCTTTTCTGTCAAGTGACTGCTAGGTAGATATACAATACAAATCACTGATTCTTTCAGCACTTTTGCTGTAAGATCAGTCAATTTGCTGCTAAACATAGCCTTGGATGATTCATATAAAAATTTCCAGCTGGTTACATGTATTAGATAGGAATAGGAAATATCAATCTTGTTTTCAGCTCCCATCGGTCTCATTCACCAGAGGACAAATACTACAGTAGAATAGGCTAAACAACGTACCATTGACAACTAGTTCAAAGTCTTGCATATCACATGGCATCCGGCTGTTTCCATTGTCTGCAACACAGGTGTAGGTGTCTGAGTCATTATCCATGGTAGAATTGAGAGTTAGAGTGCGTAGGACAGAAAAAACATCATTGGGGCCTTCAGGTAGTGTTATAGCAGGAGGGTCTACGCTGATACGGTCATCCAAATTCTCATCAAATAAGACATCATTTCTGTACCAGCTGATGGTGGGAGCTGGGATGCCAATGGCTTGGCAACTAAACTCAATGGGCTGGGACTCGTTGACTGTGTATGAAAAACTGTCTTGTGGAAATCCGATCACTGGAATCACTGAGGTGGGATTGAGAACAAGATTCCAGTTTAGTAACTCAAAGAGAATGCTCTAGAATAAGACATTAGTATACTATATAAGTCATAGCTTATCAAAATTCTATGGTACTGATATCAAGAATCAATCACCTTGTACAGTTAGGAAAGCAGACTCTTCTGCACTGCTGATCATATTCTCAACCTGACATCCGGCTGTTTCCATTGTCTGCAACACAGGTGTAGGTGTCTGAGTCATTATCCATGGTAGAATTGAGAGTTAGTCCACAGGTCATGCTCTCCAATCTCCATCTCATCGATTGAATAATCGGGGTCAGTCATCAAGATTTGAACAAAACCACTGTCACTACTAGTAAGTCTCTGCCAGGTAATGGACGGCCTAGGTCCACCAGTGGCCTGACAGGAAAAGATGGCATTATCTGGCTGGAATGCTGTCAGGTTTTCAGGGGCATCAACGATTGTAGGTGCAACTGAAGAAAAAGAATAAGACATTAGTATACTATATAAGTCATAGAGGGGCCCCTTTGCTCTCCCATGTATAATTACACGATGGATGCGTTTAGGGGAGGTGTTGGAATGGTGGGAGCAACTGTGGTGATGGGGAGAAGGAGTTCAAATGAAAATTGTATTTATCACTACTGACAGGTATGTGCAATGTTAAAACATTCAGTTACTAACTCCAACCTCCTGCCACACATAGGCACACAAATGCTATGTACCACAATAATATATACAAACACTACATGTCGGCTAATGTAGCAGCTACGCTGTGACACAGAGGGGCCCCTTTGCTCTCCCATGTATAATTACACGATGGATGCGTTTAGGGGAGGTGTTGGAATGGTGGGAGCAACTGTGGTGGATGGGGAGAAGGAGTTAAAATGAAAATTGTATTTATCACTACTGACAGGTATGTGCAATGTTAAAACATTCAGTTACTAACTCCAACCTCCTGCCACACATAGGCACACAAATGCTATGTACCACAATAATATATACAAACACTACATGTCGGCTAATGTAGCAGCTACACTGTGACAGCACAGTGCCATGTAATAACATACACTGCATAGTGTGGCGTCCAATATGCTCACATGTACCTACAGGACCAGTAATTCAAAGTTAAGAAAAGCTATACACCTTCAAAAACAAAAATACCACACCTGAGTATAACACCCTCCACTACAGTGGCAAACGTTGAGTCATATAGTTCATATAGTGTAATAATTGCACATACAAATTTTGGTAGATATACGTACACACATGCATGAATGCTTGCACGCAGTCACGTACACGGCATACATGCACATACTTACAGGCACACACATACCTACTTCGAATTAATTAATTCACTGCAAAAGCGTGGGGGTTGTTTTAACCCAGCTATTTGCAATTTAGGGTCAAAAACAGCCACATGAGGGTTGTTTTTGACCCTTAAATAGCAACTGAGGTAACCAAGCTGGGTTGAAACAACCGTCATGTTTTTGCAGCCTTTTTCTCCGGCTCCACTTCCCAGCTTTTTTCGCACAAAGTAAAAGATGAATTGGTGACTCGTTCTACTCTCATTGTTTGCTTGCTCAGACTTTACTGAAACCAACTACACCAAAGAGTTGTCGGTAAATTTGAGACTGTTGAAGGACCTCTGAGGCTACATGCATACACATGCACACACACATGCATACACTAGCATGTATACACTTGCATACATAAACACATATGCACGCATGTACACACACAGTGCACACATATGCACTCACACACACACAAAACAGAAAGAACTCACAGTTAATCATAACGGTGAAATCCACAGTGTCACTCCTGGGCTCACTAAATACCATATTTGAGGCGACACAGGAGTATGTCCCCACATCAGTCTCCAGAGACTCCGTTATACTGATAGTTGACTCAACAGTAACAAAGTCTGGGGCTGCTCCACTTGTAGGGCCTGGAGTGATGGTCACCCTCGGATCTGAAGCTGTCAGCTCCGTGACTCCTCTGAACCAAGCGAAGGTGGGTTCTGGGGCTCCCCTGGCAGTGCAAGTGAGGACTATATCCAATCCAATACTCACATTAGCTGTAGTTGGGTCAGTGGGCACTGTGGACAAGATTTGAGGCTCGGCTGTGTGTATGTGTCAATTGTGTGTGGGAGGGAGGGTGTGGGTGGGAGGATTAGTGAACATCTGTGATTATATCTAAACACAACTATAATCATTGACCTTCTAAAGTTTGGATGCTTGATACGATGAGGTATAATTTAGAAGATTTCAAAGTGGTTTTTGATGGGATTGTGCATTTGTGAATGTGTGTGTATATGTGTGTGAATGTGTGTGTGTATGCGTGTGAATGTGTGTGTGTGTATGCGTGTGAATGTGTGAACGTGCGTGTGTGTGTGTGTGTTCATGTGAGTGTAGTTGTTTGACCTAACTTTTGCAGACTGTAGAATACTTACCCTGAACCTCCAGTATGGCTACACTGCTATCACTTCCAAGGGAGTTGTTGACATTGCAGGTGTAGTTGGCAAGGGAAGGTTCCACACTGATGAGTGCCAGGGTGCTCATCTGTTCATTTGGGGTACCTGTTGGCATAGTTGTTATACTGATTTGTCCCGATTCCACAACATCCATTGCACCACTCCCAGAATCCACAGTCCACGTAAAATCTGGCATTGGAACCCCCCTGGCAGTGCAGTTGAGATAGACATTGCTGAGGTACTCAGCTTCTGTATCAGCAGGGCCATCAGTGATCATGGCCTGGACTGTGAGAGGACAGAGAGAGAAGAGCAGGCTCATTTCAAATAGATGCTTCTGTGGTGTCCATGTGTCTTTTTGTAATGAACGTGTCTCTAGCAAAGTTCATAAAATAGCAGAGGCAGGAATGTGCTTGGAGTACACGTGGTACACTAGTAAAAAAAAAGATCAGTGGTTGCCAATGCAAAAAGTCTCCAAAGTGAATGGATACGTGTGGCGTGTATTAAAATGTACACACTTAAAGCAACCTACAATTCACTACCAGTGTGTATGTCTCCTCCACACCCACAGTATCAACAGAGTTGGTAGCCCGGCAGGTGTAGGTAGCTGCATCTGAGGCTTCGGTGCTGCTGATTGTGAGTGTGCTGTTTACGTAGAAGAAGTCACTCCTCATCTCCATTGAGCTGATGGTGACCCTGCCTGAGAGGTCACTGTCCACTAGTGCTGTCATGCTGCTGTCCATGAACCATTCGAACTCTGGGACTGGTACTCCGAAGGCACTGCAGGTGAGTGTCGCAGGGTCTCCCCTGTCTACCGTCACCTCTGTAGCCTCAGTTGGGAATGTGATGGCTGGTGGTGCTACACATGGGAAGGTATTAAAGGAGTGCATATGCAATAAGCCATGTTTGATTTCATGGTAGTGTTATGACATAGCTAAGCACTTGTGTCAATGATTGTAGTTACAAATCACCCCGTTCACTACTGAAAGCTCAAGAGGTTGTGAATTGCTGGGAAAAAATTGAGATGCTTAATGAGTGCCAATGAAATATGTACCCTATCATTAAGTAGCAAATCACACAGGGTGGACTCCATTGGACACTTTCAGTGCAGAAGCGGGTGGTTTTATCAGAGATTAGTCTCAGTCTGGGTATAAAACGGGTATGAGACCTGGGTTCAATGTGACTCACCATTAACAGTGATATTGAATGTAGACTGGACATTGCCAACAAGGTTACTGGCAGTAACCTCATAACAACCCTCGTCCTCTAGTGAAACAATAGGCATACGGACCAGAGTGGACATAACAGGGGGTGTGGTCAGGTCAGCAGGAGTGGTTATTGAGATCCTGTCCATTCCATCCATGAGTGTAATTCCTCCAAAGGACCAGGTGATAGCAGTGAGGGGCAGGTTGAACCCGGTGATATTCACTGCCAAATTTAGTGCCTCTCCCACCAGTACACTGACAGGGGTGGGGCCAGCGGGGGTAATGACAGGAAGAACTATAATAGAGACATAATAAGTCTTTCATATACAGTAGAGCAAATAGATAATATAATTACGTATTAGGTCCACTGCAATGAAGACTGTGGATTACTTGTTCAGTAATAGCTTATGCCATTAACTCACGAGCCTCCACAACAGTTACTTCGTCTGAATCCGTCCCGAATTCATTCATAGCTGTACAGCAGTAGGTCACTTCGCCTGACACATTTACTGTATACATAGCATCCATGCTCAGAATGGTGCCAGTATCAGCTATACTGACCCACTCTAAGTTGATGGGAAGATCCCCATTACCAGTCGTGCAGGCGAGGTCAACACTGGTGGCTGTAGTTGGCTCAGTTGGTGCTCCAATAATAGTCACCATTGGTGGGACTACATAGGGTGAGATGATGACATCATTAGCTAGTTAAATAATTAATATAAGCAGCAATATAATACTGGGAAAGTATATGCAGTGCACCTGGCATATGTAAATGCGGTGCAGTATTTTAAAAAAAGCCAATGTGTGAATGAGGCACTTAGTATGGACTACTCGTCCCCAGCCCACATCATAGTGGCGGGATGGGCTGGGAACGGGACTAGGACTAGCCCACGTGCTAAATATACAGACGGCTCTTACATCCTTGCTCAATCGTAGTGTCAGCCGTGCCAGTAAGAGCACCATTGTCCACACTGCAGCGGTAAGTGCCATAATCATCCATTGCATCAGGGGTCACTTGCAGTGTGTTTGTTGACTCAGTACTGGAAATGGGTCCAGTGATAACAGTGGATGGCAGAAGTGTCCAGGTGTACATGTAGCTATCGCTGGGGTTGCTTCTTGTTACTGTACATGTGAGAGTGATCATGCCTCCAATCTGTATCCTAGAGCGGTCCGCCGTGACCTGTACTACGGGAGCCACTGGACAAGAGAGAGGAGAGGAAATTTAAGTGGGGTTTTCATTGAAGTCTAATCACTGCAGAGGTGGCGTACATAACACCTGGTGTAAGTACTCAACTTCAAGCTACTTCACATGGTATGGCAAACTTACCCTGAACTATTACTTGCACAGTGGCTATATCAGTGGCAGATACTCCATTATGTGTGTTGGTCCCAGTGGTACTTTTCTTATGTGCGTGACAGGTAGGGTAGAAGAATGAAATTTTGTAAAGGCAAGGAGAGTTGCAGTTCTCTGAAGGAAGGCAGAAAAATCTACATATTTTTTGCAGCTACTCTTTGTAAACCATTAATACATAAACTAAGCACTGAAACAAACTCTCCAGAAAAGGTAGAAAAGTGCAGCTGTACATACCAACTTCCGTCCCTAGCTGGTTAATTAACAATTAGCTATCTGTAGTAGCTAGCTTAGGTATCTTCTTGTCACCTTAGGCCTCAAATGTCATCACTTTTCAGTATCAAATTTTGATGGCAGGCTGCAAAACGTGAAACTGATGTAGTTAAAGTAACTATTAGTAATTGTAAAAATTTCTTGCTTCTACGTGTACTTCACGTTTGCTTCATAGTGATCCCACCTGTAGCTTGATAAGTGATGATTATTCATGTACATGTAGTAGCCAGCATGGGCTACTGGGCTTCCACTCTGTCAGCCTATGTAGCTACTGGATTGTGGCCTTTAAAAACAGTCTGCTCTCATAAATAGCCCGACATGACGTGAGTAATAATGGTCTTTAACCACACCTACTTGTTACGTTCTGTGACTGGAATCACCATTCAAATTCTCTTATGAGTTAGAGCTTCAGCAAACCTACCCTGGACTATTACTTGTACAGTGGCTACATCAGTGGCAGGTATTCCATTATGTGAGTTGGTCCCAGTGCATCTGTACATCCCATTGTGGGTTGGGAATATGGCATTTGTGATGGGAAGGACTGACGTCAGGCTTCCATCAGTGTACGTGAGTGAGGGGGATACTTGTGTAATAACTGGATCAGCTGGAATTCCATCCACTGGCATGAACGGCAGGGGGTCAGTGCCGACCAACTCCCACATGATGGTGGGAGTGAGAATCCCGGTGGAGGTGCATGTGATATTGACAGAGCCACCCTCCACAACAGTAATTGGAGCGGAGCCCATGATGGTGGTTGATGGTGTTGCTACACAAAAGGGATAGATCATAGTAAGTCAGCTTCTTCTTCACATTAATACACATGATTCGCAATTATTTTAAAAAAGTAGTAAAATGAAAAGTAGGCTATGCTGCAAAATTTGCTTCCGGTTCCAATGTTATCACTCATGCTATAAGTACCATAGCAATAAACCAGTGATACGCTACAGAATTCTTTACATGCTCATTCAGTATACAAAATTGGAACGGCTATGAAGACTTCCATACTGCTAGCTAAAAATCACATTGCCCACCACTGATGCCAAATGAGTCATGACTTGCATTGCATTATTAATAAGTACGACATCTAACATTATGATAATTCCATGCACCTACATGAGGATACTAGCTGGGAATACCTAAAATGAATCTACTACTTACTGTATGGCAACACCGCTACTGTAACTTCAGGGCCAACACCACCAGTAGCAGCAGTGATGGTGTATTCTCCAAGATCATTAGTATCTGTTGTTGCTTTGTAGTACACCTCATCATGGCTGACAAAGGTGCCTGTAAGAGCCATCCCATTCCTCTCCCAGGTAATCTCCTGGTAGCCACCCGAGGCTGACACCTCAATCAGCAGTGGCTCTGAGCCCACAGCCAAGTCAATGATGGCAGGGGACACTCTGGTTAGAGCAGCGGCCTCATCTGTAGTGGGTCAAGGGTGAAAACTATCTGTGATTGTAGAAGTAATAAATTGGGTTGAAGACTCATTACTCCCACCTGATACCCAGTGTTAGTCTTGTGCTCAGACCTCCCCCCCCCCCCCCCCACCCCCGTAAGTGATCTGGCACTCACATTCCTGGAGCAACATTACAACTTTTTCGGCAAATGTAGCCGTGGTTCCATGCTACTCAGAAACATGGGTGACCATAATCTTGAAGAAGCAGAACCATGTAAAAGATCAAACTATGGTATTTGCTAGAAAAGGTATAGCCTTGTAGCGACTTTGCAGCCAAGAGTTCCCCCTCTGTGCATGACTACACTAATGTAAAGATCGTAGTAAGTTTCAGTGCAGCATTTCAAGCCATTCCTGGTCCAAATTAAAGTGCTTATTACTCTGCCAATTGAATTTTTTGACCAAATCATTTGACGAGGGGATGAACAGAGGACTACTTATAGGGGGCACAAATCATGTTGAAATGAGACCATTCGGCTATTATTAGGGATACACAAAGTGCATATGCCTCGTGGTGTATTTATGCGACAAAGAGTTTAAAGTTCATACCGAAGCTTAAAGCTGCATCAGAGTATGTATTAACAGTTACTTGGGGGGAGGTTCCAGGAGGTAAGGCATGTGCAGTCTTTGCTACGTAGCTGAGATCTTGAGCCCATAGGTCAAAATAATTGGCCTCACTGTGCTCAGTAATAATGGCTATACTGGGTGTGCATGTGGGGCTTTGCTAGCCTCGTCCCCAGGCTCTCGTGTGCTTTGCTAACATCACATTTTGAGCTCTGTATTTACAGGTATTATCCATTTGGAATGTGAGTGTCAGATGAAACACGCACGTGGGCCTGGGAATGAGGCTAGGGATTTGCCGGACTAGGTAGGACTTGCAAAAATAATGCAGCCCAGGAAATTATCTCCGGAGACCTAAAGCAACAACATTTTGTAATGCTAAACTATTAATACATCACCAGCTACAATGTGCTCACCTGTATCCAGGCGTATGGGTGTGGTTGTGAGCACTTCTGCATCACTAACAACAGCATCGGTGAAGATGACCTGGTAGACACCAGCAACGGATGCTTCAAAGGGATCGATTGTAAGAACAGTTCTCCACAGCCCTGTCCCAACCAGATCTGTTGAAGTAGCAACAAGAGTGTATCTGGTGTCCGTAGGTGTGACTCCATTCTCAGCAACTATCTCTCCATCTCTGACCCAAACAATGCTTTGGGTTTCCAGATTTCTGAATGATCCCAGAGTGGCAGCAGCCACCATGACCTGGTCTGGAGCATTGGTAGCCATAGGATCAAATTGGGAATTCAGTTGAACTGACACTCGGTCGTCATCAAAGAGATCATAGGTGCTCTCACGACTAGTTGGGTCTCGGGTGAGGGAGATTGAAACAGAAGCACCTTGGTCAAAGGAAACAGCTACAGGGCCGGAATATGAAGACAAAAATAATTTACTCTCTTAGGAATGTAGAAAATGAAGGATCCGGAGGTGCATGTGCAATACAAGCACGTAAGTATTAGATACTTGCCTGTAAGTGCTGCATCACCACTGGATACTGTAGTCCCACTGCCTGGTATGTTACCTAGACACGCATAATTCCCATTATCTGCACTCTGAAAATCTCCAATGGTCAGAACTGAAGATGTGCTACTGGTGCCATCACTGGAGGTTCTGAAGTAAACGCTGGGTGGGTTGTTATCCAGTGTAGCTCCATTCCTGGCCCATGCAACAGCAGGGGCAACCCCAGTTGTTGACACAGCTGTACAGAAGAGCTGAATGACTGAGCCTGAGACGATCTCTTCCACTCCTGTGACTAGATCAGGGCCAATGGTTACTGTGAGATCCTGGCCATGCACAGCTGTGTGGTGCGTGTGTGTGTGTGCGTGAGAAGTGGGACTAAAGCTCATAATAATACAAGGCACTTTCATTTAGTCAGGGGGGTAAAAATTAGCCATAGAATGTTAACAGCTTGGGGGGGGGGGGGGGGGGCACATGTGCATATATCTTGGCATGATCATGACCTAATGCAGCAAATGCTAGTGGGGTCTGTGGCAGGAAATTTGACACTCTGCAGTCACTTGTAGTATATTTCTAAGCTATTACTTTACATATTGGCTATAACTGCCTCTAAGTGATGGTAAGTAGCTAAATGGGGTAAAACAACTGGTAACTGGGCCTGCATGCCACAGCTACCTAGCTATATATGATGTTTGTGAGTCCACATAGGCATCAGATCAGAAGTCAAACAGATGGCAGGAGAGTTAGCTACTACATGTAGCTAGAACTAAATAGAGCGATCATTGGAGTAGCCAGCTAGCTAAAGTGCATGGAGTGAGGTTTCGTTCTGTAAAGTTCCTCTAGCAGTTCCTTTTAGCAATGTAGCTATTGTGGGAGTGGTAATTATTAACCTGCAATTGATAACCTGCACATTTATTACTAATGGGAATACCAGATGTGGAGAATGGGGGAGGGGGGAACTAGCAGTAGCTAAGTAGGGCTGAAGGTTAAACGTGAAGTTTAAAACGAATGGTTACACTAGAATCGTCTGTTGATTAAACTTTTCCATTTACACTGATCTGCCGGCACAATGCAGGGATTGGCAATATAGCTAAAAAGCAGGGACAGTGCTAGAATTACGAGTTTATTAAAGGGCTAACTAGGGGGGTTGGGCTAGGGTTTAATAAATCTTACCTTTCCCAAAGACAAACAACAAACTGTTAATTATATGTAAGGAAGTACATTTCCCTGTCCATCTTTTGTTATAGCTGTGTCAATGGGTAGGGCAGATGCAAAGTCACAACAAGGCTGATATTTCACAACTAAAAACCAGAGTTTAATATCCAAGCCAATGCTCAGCAGGTCTTGTTAAATACAGCTATATATGCATGGGCAACTACTCTTAGCTTTCCAGACTAGCCCTGCACGTGTACTGCAAACAACAAATCGCTTAAACGCCGGGGAAGGTCTCATGGGTCTGGCTTACAGCGATGACTCCGTGTGTACGTACGTGTAGTAACGGTTATGACGCAAATGCGTACCGTACCAGCTGGTACGATCGCGCGCTCAGATCAGTTGCCCACTGCGTTATAGAAGTATGCAGCATGCAACAGTATGGTATTACCTCCCCCACGGCTACGCGATACGGCTTGCATATCCGGCTCCTTGGCGTCGATAATATTGCTCTATACCTATTAGACTCCACTGCAGCTACAGCCAAAAGGCATATCTTCCTGTTGATATAATGTATAGTGCGGAATATTAATTAATTACAAAAAAAGTACTGGGATGCACTCACCCATTGCGTAGAGGAGTAGCTGCACCATTATAAGAAGCCCCATCTTTGCATTCTTCGGGACATGCGAAGCTCTCCTCTTGGCTTTCAACGGCAGTCGGCACACTAATTAGTCTATGGTAGTTAAGTAGGAGCCAACAACTACTAGTCTCGACCCCAGATCCTTCACACGCACCCGTCGGAATAGTCGAAGAGGAGGGGATATGGGCTTACTGCTTCACGCTACTCCGCTGGAATGTTAGCAATCATTGAAGTGCTTGTTTATTTACTTAACGCACATCTATGCTTGTGTTCAAATTCCCCACATTCCTCTGCTACCTCCAGTGAAGGCATCACGTGTACTTGCGTATGGCAAGCAGTACAGTGAGAGACCAAGACGCCGACAGAACCTTAGTCCTTAGGCTTAGACGTCGACGTAAATCTCCAGCGTCGACGTGAAATCGATGTGAACCATAGATTAATATAGACAAGTTATTTTTATTGGCATGAGACTCGACAACACTTGAATGCTTATAATTGAAGAGTTCATACAGAGTGGGCTAACCCACCCACAACTTCCAAGCTTGATAAATACTCTGCTTCAGGAATCAGTCTCGGGTCCTGGCGTAGTGTGACGTCATGTAATTGATTTCGGTGTTACGTTAATTAAACCCATAAGCAAAACGTAACTTTTTTTCAAACTTAATAAATATGCTAACATATGTATAGTGGGTGGAGCAGTTAGCTCCGGGCTGTGACCATGTGTGTTCAGGTAGAACTGCCACGGTGGTCTCGGACAGTACGGCCTAGGATCCGTCCGTGTTCCTCCCTTGATTCCCAAAGCCTGGCACACTAAACAGACCCGATGACGATCCCTGTACCATAGCGGACAGGCGCCCGAAAGGCTGAAGGCTCGGTCAGCCGGAACGACCTGCCCGTTCACCCCTTAACGTGGCAGTGTCACATGGCCTAGGGTTCCGTTGGGAGAAGAGGGTTGCCCATTTTTTTCTTCCATTTTCTATAATTGTGTATCTGAGCCCTGCCCATCCAATACAAACTCAGTACATAGAGCACAATACAGTACTACGCATGTTACAGAAGTGAACTGCGTGCAAAAATTACAGAGTGAAGTAAACTTTGAGGCAACATGCACGAACAAAAGCTAGTCATAAAAATAGTCAAACATGAGTATCACATCTCATGATGAAAATGTTTTTGTGGGGAAATTTGCTATGCAATGCAGGTACCAAAATATTGCCTTCATTGCCCATCGGGCTTTGGCTGTGAGTCCTGAGATGGTGCACCCGTTCCAGGTGCGGCTCCGGGTCCAGAAAATTGCTGCCTCAGAGAGTCAAACAGCTGTGGGTTGTTCTGCTGAAGGTCCTGGGCCATCCGAAACATATCAGGCCTGTACATCAAATGAAGAAAGGAGTTCCTAGTAAATAATATGGTTCTGATCAGATTCTGTTGTTATACACACACACACACACACACACATACCCTCATTCCCAGGCTCCACTCCCCATGCAGCTTTTCTTGCTCGCTACATGGTGCAAAAAAAAAAGCAGGGGAGTGGAGCCTGGGAAAGAGGCTATATATACACACACACACACACACACACACACACACACACACGCAACACCTACATCATGCCAGCCATGGCTCCTAGGTCCGGAGCGCCACCTCCCGGGACCCCCCCCTGCTGCCCTTGTTGCCCCTGTGGCTGCCCTCCTTGCTGCCCTCCTTGCTGCTCTCCCTGTTGCTGTCCTCCCTGTTGCTGTCCTTGCTGTTGCTGTCCTTGCCCTTGCTGTCCTGGTTGTGGTCCCTGCTGGCCTCCCGGAGCTGCCGTCTGCACCATCATTCGACTAGCACTGAACAGGGGAAAGAGCAAGAGAGAGAGATAAGAGAGTATCTTGGGTTATTCATCATCTTGGCACTTTGACTAGAACTTCAAAATCTTCATGCTCGGTGGCTCTTATAACTGGTGCATACATGGTATTCCATGCAGAGAGCCTCGCGGGAATTGAGTTGCATTACACTGCTCAGTCGATCATTCAGCCAATTGGAGGCTTTGAGAATACATACATGCATACATGGTATTCCATGCAGAGAGCCTCATGGGAATTGAGTTGCATTACACTGCTCAGTCGATCATTCAGCCAATTGGAGGCTTTGAGAATACATACATGCATACATGGTATTCCATGCAGAGAGCCTCACGGGAATTGAGTTGCATTACACCGCTCAGTCGATCATTCAGCCAATTGGAGGCTTTGAGAATGCTGCTGCTGAATCAGCCTTACCCACTGTCGATCCACCAATGTTCCCTTCTCTCCTCGCTACCACTACTTCTGTACTGCTACACGCGTAGCCTCCCTTAATCGCCGCACATCTCTGCTCTTTGGCTCTACTATGCAGTGCAGCCGTGCACATAAGGATAAATACATGATATCGTATAGGTGATAGCCACTTACAAATCCTGGAAAGCTGGTGTCTGCATCAGGTTGGTGGCCTGTGGGGTTAGAGTATATTGCATCATTACGTGCAGGTGTCTTGCATGGAAACAGCCTGGGACCAAAGCAAGGTAGCTGGACTAGAAGTTCCTTTCTTCAAGACTCCACTATGCCCGCAAACTCAAAAGCCAAGGATAGTAAGTAATATTTTTGAAATACACACTTGGTACATGTGTTCAACTGCAGCTGGTTCGGAAGAGGCCTACATTCTAACTACCAGCATAACCATTCCCTAGATGTAATCAGACAGTGTACTTTGAATACTGTCTGGCTCCTTGATATCGCATTAGCATGACTCACTACCATAGCAACAGCGATGTATCTACTACAAGCCCACACCAATCTCCAATGGCTGATCCCCAAAAAGTAGCTATTTTTTTTGCTTGAGATTTGCAGCTATTTCTACCCGCACTCATTTCCCACTCGTATCTACCCTTGACATCACGTGAGGCAGTTGAATAGCATGCAAAAAGAACACAAAGGAGTGATATTTAGAGTACTGTGCTGCTAATCTAATGGAGTGTAGCATTTGACATGGCCTTCCCGTCCTTACAGTATATCTGCCTACGCCAGAAACTGAGCAAAACAGTAGCCTCATATTCAGGCCTTCCTCACCCAGATTTTATCCCACAGCCATATAGAAAAATCAGCAACAATACCTGGGCAAGGAAGGCCTAAAGAAGCACTGTCTCCATGGAAACGTATAGAGAAGCACTGTCTCCATGGAAACATATAGAGAAGCACAGCCATCTTGTAGCGGTCCCTACCCACACCCAAACCTCTCATGGGAAGCTCTCCATATAAGGAGAGCCTGGAATTTAGCCTCCCTGGAATCTAGGCCTGGGGTGAGGCTACCTGGGACCCAGACGTGAGCAAAGACAACGCTACATTCTCTCCTGACACACTCAGAAATCACTTACCATGTTCATGAAGCTGGGGTTCGAGAGGAAATTCCCGAAGCCCGGAATGCCGATGTTGGGAGCACCTGTAGTAACAATAAGGAAATGAACAATACAGAGCACTCGATTAGTAGTTTGGTAAAGAGCACTCGATTAGTAGTTTGGTAGTCAGCCACCACATGTGCCAACAGCTGACCAAGAAGGAACACTAGTCCTAAACTGTAAAGGAATGCACCCCTACATGTACTTCTGATATCCTGCATTCTCCACATAATATCTCCTAAGCACTTGAAATTTGAGATGTCGCTTTCACTAGTACTGTAATACCATATAATTTGAAGTGTATCTCAAAAAAAATGCTGGACTAATTAACACGTTCTAATGATATCAGTTATTGTGCGGAAGAGGCAGCTAGAATTTGATTTTGTTTATGACTGAAGAGCATATTTATACCAGTAGTAACATTTCCTGTATCTGTTAATTTGTTTTTTGTTTGTTTGTTTACGTTTCCTGTGTCTGTTTATTTGTTTGTTTATTCATTTGTTTGTTTACGTTTCCTGTGTCTGTTTATTTGTTTGTTTATTCATTTGTTTGTTTACGTTTCCTGTGTCTGTTTATTTGTTTGTTTGTCTATCTGCCCGTCCATACCTATCATGTATGCCAAGTTAATTATGTCCTTGCGTTACTATGCCACTATAGCCAATGTGACAGCCTAATCATATTCTACAGCTGCATTAGCTTGGACAGACCAGCCGCTGAGTACAGCCTTCAGTTGGAAGGTACATGCAGCTGTGGAGAAATACTCGCCAATTTTCCACCACAGCTGTGAGATAAAATCTGGGCGTGGGAGGCCTGGGTACGAGGTTACCTCCCGGAAGAGAGGATGAGATACCTACCTCCGGCTCCCGGCTGAGTACCCTGCGAGCCGCTCCCAGGGGCGGCACCTCCAGGGCCCTGAGGGAGAAGAGAAGAGACTGAAAACATTGGACTAGCCTGGTCCCGATACGAGGCTATTATCAGACATATGGTCCACCCTCTTTATTGCCTGAAAAGCCATTTACTGACTCCCCTCCCATCCCATCTACAACAGGTTTTATTCTGTTCTTGATTTAATTTTTTTTTATGAATAATTAAGTTTGATGTAATGAGGTCACTAAATCCTGGACCAGTAGAGTCACTGCTGCAGGTCTCTAATTGGCAGGTCTTTATTTTACCACTTAGGTACCGGTGTGGAGTCAGTTAGATACCTGTGAAGTCAGTTCGATACCTGTGAGTCTTAGCCACAGTCACCTGCTAGGCATTTCTGCCGGGGTTTCGAAAACTGAGGAGAGACTCGCCTTGGTCACTAACCGGCTTGGAAAATTGGCGGACAGTGTGAATGCCGAGTGATGGATTGGCAGTTACGCATTCACACTCTCCACCAATTTTCCAAGCCGGTTAGCTAAGACTCAGATATTTCATTTGGTGATGAATCGCCATGGTAATCTTGGGCTGTATGCTAAGCTCACTGCCTATAGCAGCCTTGTACCCAGGCCTTCCTGGAAGGCCTGGGTACAAGGCAATGACTATGCCGAGCTGATGGATTGGCAATAGCTTACGCATTCACATCTTGTGGCTCCGCTACCATTTTCCAATGCCGGTTAGGGCTACAAACTCAAATATTTCAGGCTTGGTGATGCAATCTGCCATGGTACACCCTTCACTCGGCCTTCTCAGTCACTCACTACAGACCAATTTTGGTTGTTCTAAACTTCAAAGCTGTCATCGCCGTTCAGAAGCAAGACATCAGTGAGAAAGGATTAATCGGTGGTAGAAAGAGTTGCTAGAACAGCAGATGATGGAGGTCTGTTGTGTTACACTCTCTTAGCCAATAGACCATATTCGGCTAAGATGACTTCGGGCATTTTTGCTGCCATGGCGACAATAGTTACTTGCATGTAATGTTTATCACACAGAAAGGTCATTTTTCAAATTTGAAGTAAATTGGACATTACATGGAATAGATATGCCCTCACAAATGCATACACATTTTATATGGGCCCATATGAGGGATTTGCACTGGAGGCGCCTCCAGACCAAATCCCTCATATGAGCATATATAAAATGTGTATACGTTTGTGAGGTCATATCTACACCATTTTATGTCCAATTTACTTCAAATTTGAAAGATGAAATTTCTGTGTGATAAACATTACATGCAAGGAACTATTGTTGCCATGGCAGCAAAAATGCCCGAATATGGTCTATTAATGGGAGCTTCTTGTACTGGAAACTGAAATAGATGTACACACATGCACACCACACCTGAAGCCATATAATAGTGCAGTTTAAGGTCGTACATTAGGGTCTAGCTTGATAGACTAACATTAGCCCTGAGGATTAGTTGGCATGGGAACAAATGTGCGTGTATAGGCTCCACCCCTAACTCCACCCACCGCAGTAGCCAGTTGTTCCTCCACAGTGAGCAGGTTGGTCTTGTAGTTCTCATTGTCCGGGTCTAGCTCTATGGCCTGAGGGGGAAGGAGGAGGAGGGGAGAGGAGAAGAGAGAAGTCTCAAAGACTATGCTAAGCCCATCCCTGAAGGACCTACATTCCCAAATCTTTTGGGAGGGGGCATGCCCACACTGTTGGATACTATATAAGTCCTGTTTGCTCCCCCCCTTGTAAAATGTCCTTGTCGTAAGATGTCAGATGCATGTTTGTGGTGTCCTTATTATTCAAGGAATCCTTTTGCTAAAGGAATACGCCTCCTCCTACAGCTCTTGCACAGCGGTGTCCATCAGGGTTTCACACAGGATCATTCAGTGGGGGTGGGGAAAATGATACGTGGAGGAATGCTCCCCCAGAAAATTCGCATGCTCTGAGGTTGTTTCTGTGGCCTCAAAATTAGCTACTAATAAAGTGCTGAGTATCAAAAAAAATATCAACTTCAAAATTCTCAGTGGGGGGGGGGGGGGGATCCCGGCCCCTCCCCCCCCCCCTCTGCAGTTCGTGTCATACCTTTTTGAAGCTGTCTCTTGACTCTTCCAGCTTGTTCTGTGAGCTGTAGACATAGCTGTAGTCGAAAAGAGGAGAGAGAATTACAAAATTCAACACATATAATTGCCAAGCGTGAAGTGAGGCAAGCCATCATGTAGCATAGAAATAGCCTGGGGGGGGAGGTGTCTGGTGGGAATAGCCTGGGGAGGTACAAAACCCGTGGGAAGACGAGAGGAGGTACCAAACACATGGCGGACAAGAGACGAAGTGCTGGACTCACCCCATTCTCCCGTGCGCTCGGGCGTAGCTGGGATTGAGGAAGACGGCCCTTTTACAGTCCTCTAGTCCCTCGTCTAGCTTCTGGAGCTTGATGTACGCCGCAGCTCTGTTGGTGAGAAAAGAAGGTTCTCTGTAAGTCATTCTTACCAAGCTAATATTATCAAGCAGGGTTTCATTTAGGGGGCGGAGGCAGGTGAATTTCAGCCTTTCAAAATTGAATGCTGTTCGCAATACATGCATCCCCCCCAAAACGTGATCTGTTTTTGCCACTCCTTCGAGATACTGCCAAGCAATAGTATAATGCTATTAAACAACCTTGGGTTCCGGTCAATATAGTGAATGATATGTTTATATCTGTAATACGCTTCCATGGTGAAATCACGTGTGTGTGTGTGTGTGTGTGTGTATGCTGCATACACTCACCTGTTACAGAAGTATGTTGCATTCCTGGGATCCAGATCAATGGCTTTGGAATAGCAGTCCACTGCCTCCTGAAATTTATTTAGCTTCAAGTGAGCGTTGCCTATCAATTCAAGCAGATGGCAGTCCCAGGGAAATGGTAGTCCCAGGAAGATGGCAGTCCCAGGGAGATGGCAGTGATGGAAAGAGTGTATGCAGTGTAATTTAGGGTTTCATACAGAATTTTCTGTGGGGGTGGGAAAAATGAGGTGTGCAGATCCATACCCCCTAGAGTTGTGTGTGCGTGTGTTTGTGGAGGTATGCTCCCCTAGGATGCTCTGAGGTTGCTTGAGGTGGCTTCTAGGGCCCCAAAAAGGCTGGACATTAGCCTCCACTACACTACTGAGTATCAAAAGAGTGGAGGCTGGGAATGAGGGTAGTGGAGACTGGGAATGAGGCTAATGGAGACTGGGAATGAGGCTAATGGAGACTGGGAATGAGGCTAATCAAGACTGGGAATGAGACTAATGGAGACTGGGAATGAGACTAGTGGAGGACTGGGAATGAAGCTAAAGGGAACCAGGTGGGGAGTGAACACTGACCTTGCTGTTTGAGAGCCTCTGCCTTCTCAACATCACTGACTGGAGCAACTTGAGAAAACATTTCCTATAAAAGTATAAACAGATACAGTCACACAAACACTTTCAGTATCATTACCCACCAAAATTAACTAATTGTCATGGAATGCCTCATGTAGAAAGCAATCTCTCATTTTGGAGAAAAGTTTGTTTCTTTAGCTCTCATTACCATGGGGTCACAGTTTCAAACTCATTGTGGTTTCTTTATTGAAGTGAGTTGTGCAAATTTAGAATCACAAAATTAATGGTAAGTCAAGTCATTCATTTTGTTATGAAGCTCCCAAAGATTATAGCCACTATATACCTATACAACTCATACTTTGCTAAATAAAATGGACTCTATATTAACGAAATTATAGTACCTCCCAAAGTTTTATGTAAAAGAAATCCACACCTACAGCTGTTCTAACAGGTCAGCCAGAGCGTAGAACCCACCTCTAAGCTTTCCTTAATGTCATACTGAGACCTGTGTGCTCTGTCTGTGAGATCTACGCCATAGGCTGCCGAGAGACACTGCATGGCAACTTGGGAAGGAGAGGGGGAGAAGGAGAGGAGAGGGGAAGGGAGTGGGGAGGAGGGGGAAAAGGGAGGGCAAGGAGGGAGGGGAGGAGGGAGGAGTAGGAGGAAGGGGGAGAAGGAGAGGAAGAGGAGGAGGGAGTGGGGAGGGGATGAGAATGATGGGGAGGAGGGTATAAGGAGGGAAAGAAGGAGAGAGGGGGAAAAAGGAGAGAAAGAAGGAGGAGGGGGAAGGAGGAAAAGCGTGGCATGATGAGAGAGAAAGAGCAGCCTGTGAGTGCTGAGTGTCTATAGGTTACTGTTATGGGTGCACTAATTTTGCAACAGGAGACCACCTTCTTGTCTAACACGTAAAATTGAAAGTCGACCAATCCCCATGCATGTTGTAAATAGCTCATTCCACACATTTTACGTGTGAGTACTGAAGTTGGTCACTGGAGTTGCATAATGGTAGGTGCACAGTCAGTAGCCTATAGACACTCAGCACTCACAGGCCTGGCTGCTACATGAACTAGTCATTAAAGAGCACAACAAGCCAGTGAGAAAGTCATAAACAGTGAAATTGAACATGGTGCACGGCCAGTGTGAGGAATGACTACTATGAGAAAGATATAAATGGCACTCATGCACAAATCTGTACACTGTTGGTGACAGTTTTAGGAGTAGATCACTCTAACGTACTGCTTATTCCCTCAGCATCGTCCCCTTGAACCACCCCCTGGTCCAACTGCGCTTGCAGGTGTTTCAGGATCCCATACACAATCCTCCGATGTCCGTCTGATATCGACATCCTGAGGAAATCCGCTCACCACACCAATTAACAGCTAAAGACTGATCGATGATCACCAGAATCAAGGGCTCAGCGGTGATCGCTTTGAGTTGAGGTCTGGTCGATCAGAGCCGAAGTCAGTCTAATTCCCTGTCCACTCTCTTCATTGCAGAAAAGATAGGAAGACACCATGAGTACAGCATACACAACAAGGATGCATAAAGGAAAGAGTGAGGGCCCAGCCTCGCTCCTAGCCTCGCTCACAGGCTCTCCCGACTCAATGATGTGAAACAGAACGGGAGAGCCTGGTATATTTTGTGTCAAAATTACATGGAAAGGACACAATATCGTGTGACGTGATCGACAGCAGCTACACTTTTATCTGAGTTTGCTGGCAGTTCTGGGCGTCAGACAAGGCTAAAATTGAGAGAAGAAGCCCGAAGAGGGATAAACAGCCATGCATAGCTGTAGATCGAAGCGAGCGGCAAAGCGGAGAGAGATCCAGTGGATTCATTTGGACGAAGAAAGCACGCATTTACACCCTGATAGAGAACTCCAGGTATCTTTTGGTTGGTGGCATGAGTCAAAAGTTGATTATTCTTAAGCATTTGCGACTGTCATTTTTGCACCCACTCGCATATATTTTCGAAGGATGATATTAACTCACTGTGGCCCAAGCATGTGTATGAAGTAGTCAAAGCTACACTGAGTGTATAGCTACAGAAACGAGTGTGCGGTGATGGCAAAGAGACAACCTCTAACAGATACTGCTAGTACTTCTATGCCTGTTGGCATGTAAGCTCCTGTAGATTGTACAGAGTTGCAGGCTTTTATTTCTTTTATGTGCCTTTGACACATCACGAACACAGTTAGCTACAGACCAGTGAAACATGAACACACCACAACAGAAATAGGCCGTTGACTGCCCACTCCCGTTGTGGTTATGTCATTTTCGCATAATTTCCAGAGTATCTTCCATACACATTCGTATCACAGCCGCCATTTTGGAGGATAATTAACGTCTACTGAAGATCGTATTGGTGAGTGTCTTTTGAGTTCTGTGCCCTGCGTCATTGTTGCATACTAGCTAGCCTACGAGTCAATATCGTAGAGAAGTGAGCCGGTGGATTTCCTGCTACAAGGCTGCAGACGTGCTCACTGCCCATTATCAAGCCCGCTTGTTGTCTTCCAAAATGGCGGTGTGGGTGGTGGCCAGATCCTCCTGCCTCCTCCCCCCTTGTTAATATGCAGCAGGAAAGGTCTGGCAAAAACAAGAACAGACACTGGGCAAACAGATCTCTCCACTCCCCTTCTTTTCACTTTCCCTACAAAGGCTATATATGTTCCTCTGATAGCTAGTTTCTGGGCCCCGCCCACCGACTGTGCAAAACGTAATAAATTGCCCACTGACATCTTCCGCTACCACGAACCTGTTCTCTTCAACAGCTATAACTCTGGAACTGTTAGATACTCCTACAGTCGATAGCATAGACTCCCTTCTCAGAAGCAGACACACGTGGTAGTTTGCAGGATCATCGGATAATTAGAGAAAGCTATTTATTCGCCGAGTGCAGTAATATTGGAAACGTTCAACGCCAGCCAGATGATCAGAAAAATGGCTAGCAATCAGTTTGCCAACGATGGGAGCTTCATGGAGCTCTTCAGAAAGAGAATGGAGGAACAACAGAAGACAAAGGAAGCAGCTGACAAGACTCAAACCACAAGTAATCAACTAGCTCCTCACCAAAAGAGGCAAGAAGATAGAACTGGGTCTAGAACTAGTACTGCCGATGTGAAGACGGAGAGAGAGACCGAAAAACAGGAGATGAGTGCAGAGAAATCAACAGCAGAGCCAAAAGTCAAACCATACCAGGTTGTGAACTGTATTAGGTGATATGATTCACCTACCTAGCCTATATAGAAGAATTTCAGATCCATGGGCATTCGTTGCATTCCCAGAGAAGGGGGGTGGTAGTCTCGTACCCAGACCCTCCCCCCGCGCCTTTTCGCGCGGGGGGGCCACTTTTCGCTTTTTACTTTTCGCGCGGGGGGAGGGTGTGGGTACGAGACTAGGTGGGGGGAGGGTCTGGGAATGAAACATGTACTGAGCAGGGAGGGTTGAGGCATCTTCTTTTCCATATGATGACTAGCCTCGTCCCCAGGCTCTCGTGCGCTTTGTTACTTGACAGCTTGGTACATTTTCTCATGTGATTTAACTGCACGTGGGCAGGGACCGTTCAAAAGACAGTTGCCTTTTGCTGGTGACATTGTTTCAGCGCTTGGTCTGTGGTACAAACGGACTCCGAAGAGTAGCTACGAGAAGTATAGATTTGCAGCCTTCCTTCGCTGTCTGAGAACTCCAGCTGTCCTCTCCCACGCCAACATTCACCCTTCTACCGCCCTTCTACCCTCCGCATCACGCACGTGAGAAAATGTACCAGGTCCACAGCTACGCTGAAGTGACACGCGCACGTGTGGGCCTGGGAACGAGGCTACATGATGAGTGTAAGTGTGTTTGTACTTGTGCAGTGTCAGTGACTCTGTAAAGTCCATCTCTCATCTAGGGCGTAACTGGCAAAAGGAAGGCCCTTGCAAAAAGTATTGAAATAAGGGAGAAAAGGAAAAGACGGCGGGAAGAAATGGAGGTTGTTGCAGTGTGTTCATTTTTGTTTTGCATTTTTTTCCTGAAAAGTATATAAATACATATACAGGCCTAGGTCTCCCAAATGGTTTTGATCTCATACTGAATCCATCTACAGTCTCATTCCCGTGTGTTGTAAACTGGAATAGGTCTATGCATGGTGCCGGTTACATGGGATGGCAGGATGCCAGAGTGTAATGTGTACATCCCTTGGTTTTTATCCACCACAATCCTAGTGGGGTCTACTTGACTCTGACATCAAAGTCAAGAAGACCTCACTCTGGACTGTGGTGGTTATGTGAGCATGTTGTGTAAGTTTAAAACTACAGTAAAGATGCAAGATAAGAGCTGGGATGGTAGACCTGGGTATCACATTACCCTCAATGTGTGTCACATGATGTGAGCTAAGTGCACAAAGCGGACAGGCCTGAGTATGCCGTGGAGTGGAAACTGGGAATGGGATTATTGCTAGAGCCCGTGGGCACACTCCATTAGAGAGCAGACGGAAAGCCCGTAAGAGTATGTGACATGCACCTGGCTATGTGATAAAGAAGGCAGCATTCCTTGTCCTAAAGCGGCAGTAAATATTTGAGCAATGTGATGTAAAGAGTCGGAGTGAGCTAGCCCATAACACCTGGTACTCACTTGAGAATACTCTTCAAATGTTATTCGCTGGTGGTTTAGGAATTTCGAATGTAATGCTCATAGAGTGTGCCTGATGTTTTGGTGTGTTTTTGTGTGTGTAGTTCATGCAATTTCCAGTACTTGGCCCTTACAAATGATCAGTTTGGATTCCTTGAATATTAAGGACACATTTTGGCCTCCTATCAGATTGTTTGAGACACGGTTCCTTGGTGTGAGGGATGTTACTTCGTGCTAAATATGAATGAAGAAGGGGCTTCTCGGTTGGCTCTTGCATAACGAAAACAGGCTCTCTGAATACCAACAGAAAGAAACTTCACCGACGCTTCGACTAGTCTTCTCACACTAACTTCACTTTTGCCCTGAAGAAGACTAGAGCATCTAGTCAAAACATCGGCAAAGTTTCTTTCCATTTGTCCTCAGAGAGCCTTTATTTGTTATGCTAAATATGATTGAGAACCAAGAATATAAAAATCATCGAATAGTTTGGCAGGGTTGAACAAAAGTCTGGGGACTATAATAAAATAATTAGATGTTGTAACAAAGATCATGGACGTTTACAAGGTATTGTATACAGAAATAGCCTGGGGGTATGAATAGAGTCTCGCAGTCTAAGTTAAAGTAGCCATGGTATGTGATATTGTGCACGTCGTTTATGTTCAGTTATAGACATCTTGATTGCCAATACATTCGGTTCTCCCATTGAGGCTATTGTGTGGTACCCGATGCTCAAGTTCGCTTCAAAATGCTATTATTTACAAAGCTGTCCGTAATTAACCAGACATAGCACTACGTATGGCTGCTTGGTGCTGCGTAGCCACCTGAGTCAGCTAGCCTGCCCCAACCATTGTTGTGTAATGACGTAGAGGTGACTTACGCAATAGGAAGTTTACTTCCTGATTTTGATGGCTATATTATGTAATTATTTCAATAGCTCTACTTATATTTCAATTGCTCTACTTAGCAGAAGCCTCCCGGGTAATTAGTTAATTGTCTGCTTAGTAAACCTGCAGTGCTGAGTAAAATAGTCACTTTCTCTCAATTAGCCATCCATTAGTATAGTATTACACATGGCTAGCGCTGCTGAGACAACTCACAGCTTCCACTCTCCCATCCTACACACTAAAATGCATAGGAGACCTGGCGCCTATCCATGTATCATAGATAATCAGTCTATCAGTTAGCCCTGTCAGTGGAATGTGGCATGTACTAAGCACATTGTGTAATTAGTCTATCAGCTAACCTTATCACTGGAATGCGGCATGTTCTATGCATTGTGTATGTGCACTACGTAGGCACTGGTTGTTGTTGCTATCAGAGGAAGCGACTGACTGGATATTTTCTCTGAAACTGTTTCAGTTTGATTTGTACCCAAAATATCTCGGCTTGGTCTTAGAAGGTTGAAAGGGAATGGGCGGCTTTCAGTGAAAGCAAACAGATGCGCCTGATAGCTCAAGAGATTTCATTCCCAAGTGTGTTTCCTGCCGAAGCTGTTAGATTCCCGGGATTGGCTCAGTTTTCCCTCACCATGTGAAAAACCTGCAAGATTTTTCATATGGAATATGTGCTTTTGTATCAATCCATTACGCATAGTTTCCTACAATATTAATAGCTACAGTATAGTACTTCAGTTTAGAAATAGGAATGTCTTCACATAGGATTTCTGATGATTTTCAGTTCTTTCCGTAATATTTTGGGAGGGAATTGGAACAATCGGGAAAAATTCAAATTCCTGATCCCTCTATGCACGTAACTGCCCGAGTTTCTGCCCAACTCTACCCCCCCAACAGGAGCAGCAGCAAGCGGAGGAAGAAGCCAGCAAGAACAGCGCCTGGAAGGCCTACATGGCTGAGGTTAAGGCCTACGAGGCTCGTAGCTGTAGCGATCAGGACGGACACAAAAGACCTCTGGTCAAATGAATGTACCTGTACACGTGTAATAGATTGTATGATTGTCCTAATAATGCATTTGTTTGTTGTATAATTTTATGCAGTCTCAACTTTAATTTCCGTACGCATACTTCCGTCCACTTCCGTAAAAAGCGGTCATTTAATAATTCAAAGTTTTGGCTAGTATAATATAAATGCCAGGCCTATATTTAATGTACTAGAGACTATAGTCTAAAGTATGATTTTAAGCGAGCTATGAGTTTGTGTTGGAGCTGGAGTCACTGAGAAATGAGCGAGGAAGTGAAAGTGGAGCTACGCAAGAAGAAGGAGCCGAGACGGCGCCGTAGTTCCTCTTACATCGCCGTCCGCTCGGCCCTCTATCAGCTCACCAGCTATTCAGACTTCACAACGCAAAAGATAGGAGCTGGGTTCTACGCAGATGTCTTCAAGGCAAGCCTGTAGCGCCACTGTATGAATGTGTAGTTGTATTAGAATAAGGAAGCTATCTAGCCGGTATGCGATAAAATTTGACAGAAGTACTGGGTTTGCATGTATTATGGCAACCTCTGTTTACGTACGGGTAAGCCTATTAGCCCCTCGGGCAGTTCATTCATAAAAGCACTTTATTAAAGTAGTGTTGATTAATGATAGCAAGTTGGTGTGTGGGTACCCGTGCCCGTGGGAAGTGTTCTGTGGTGCCCTGTGCCAAACACAGCCTTCAATCGTTTATCAACAACCCAACACCTGGTACTAGTAAGTACAAATGCTGTCAGTACAAGCCGACTGACTTTTGAGTCTCAAATGGCTATAATTTGCAGGTGCAGCACAAGAGCACGGGAGAGGTGATGGTTCTCAAGATGAACAAGAGCCGAAAGAACAGCAAACAGATGCTTGGAGAAATACAGCTGATGAACAGGCTCTCGCATCCCAACATTCTGGGGTGAGTTTCCACACTGCCAGTACCCACTACAAAATCTCTACTATAGAGAATACTGAAGAGTTGTATATAGTAAGTGCACAGTGCACGAGCTGACGGCTAGCACATGGCAATACAGCTGAGCTCTGGGTGGCCATTGTAGCACTGTGTATATCCATGCAACGCTGCACAACATTCCCAGAAGAATGTGTTATTGATGGCTATCCACAGGTCTGTCATTAGAACCTTGTCTATGGATGTTGCATAGCCCAACGAGGCAGTTACGAATGGCGGCAAAGGAGCGCACTGTAGCTAATTTCCCGTACTTCCCTTTTACCCTAATATTTTTTATGACTTGTGCACATAATGCATAGTCTGGGTGGTGGAGATTTTGTGTTAGGTATTCTGGTCTAGCCCCCAAAATTGATCCCCTGCAATCCATATTTTGCTAAAAAAATTTGGCATACATGTACATGAGTGTGCTGTACAGATGATACGAATTTATGTCGAAGTTTTCTGGAAGGCATCAAAAAAATATTTTCAGGATTTATCCACTGGTGAGACCTTTGTTCTTTTTTTTGTGTGTGTGGTACTCCTGCACCTGCTTACACATCTGTGTGGGGCGCCAGTAGACAGAGTAATTATGCACTCAGTGCCTGCTCTATGGTTTAAACTTCTTTGGCAGTCTTTTCGTCTCTGGCATTCCTTGGAAGAACACCTGGCCTACACCCCAGCTTTCGGTGCTTGCAACCTGGGAATGAGACTGTACCTACCTCTGCAGGACCTCTCGGCACACTGTTGTAGGATCTCCTATAATTTCCTTATGTAAATTTTCAGATTCTCGTCTGACATTGTTTGCAAACCGAGAAAATGGCTTACTATGGTTGCCCAGATGACAGACGTACTTTGAGGTCATCATTCCATTGCACAAAGCATAAAGGTTGTAATCCAATTACAGTGAGGATTCTTGAACTTTGCTTCATTTACCTTATGGACACTCTAGAGAACCAGAAAGTACTTAAATCTCTCTCTCTCTCTCTCCCTCTTCTGTGTGTTTGTCTGTATGCTGGAATCAAAGCCTACCTTAATGACATAATTACCAATTTAGTGGTCTACAACGAGCCAAATATTGCTTACTCATAGCTGTATTATTGGCCGACGATTTTGGCCAGTGTTGAGCCACCATTACTGAGCTATGGAGCACATTAGTCTAACTGTCATGTCCTCTGGCGGCCATTTAGCCTAATAATGGTACAACATTTGCATGTAGGCTATTGGATAATGGTGTTTCTACTAAAACCGGACGGTAGACGCTGTCAATGGATTGCAAATACATGTAATGTATTATTGCTACTTCTTGTAGAGGCCTAGCCTCGTTCCCAGGCTCCCCGCTTCATTTGGTTGCATGAAGAAAGCGGGGGCCTGGGAACGAGGCTAGTAGAGGCCCTGGTAGAGAAAAAAACACACTAGGGATTGAACTCAAGACCTCATATGATACCTAAGCATTTGGTGGAGAGTATGCCGGGTAAGTGATGACTATATAACGGAGTCTTGGGTAGTAGAACGCGAGAGTACTCTACAGTTTAAAACAGCTGCTTAGCAGACACTCACTTTTCAAAAGCGTATGATAATTCCGTAATACGTACACAAGTGCTGTCCAGTTCTGTTATGTTAGGCAGTGTATATACAGTATTCCGTCCAAGCTTAGGCACCCAAATATGGGTGTCACCTGCTCTGTCGTTGCCATGGTTTCCAATGGACGACAGGCTGTCGCCAGTTAGAGCTCTCAAAAGGGTTCACTTATTTCCATATTCCCTTTCAAAGTGGTCTCTCAATAGTTCAGTGCTTTTTTCAAGCTGTGATATTTTCACAGGCATTGCGTTTCACCAAAAAGAGAAGAAGCTCTCTGTTAACAGTTTATACTTCTCTTGACCCATACCTGTTTACAAGCATGGGCGGTACTTAAAAAAAACAGCCCTAGAAATATTTTAGCAGGATGAGTGCATGTGTCACTTGTGGTGTGTACTCTATGCAAGAATGTCCCCATACATCCCTCTGTGTAGATGTTGTTGCGAGGGCACTGTATGGTTACAGTGGTATGACATGCCAGGTGAATACCCACTACAATTGGACCAGCTTATTATTATATTTTACTATATTTTGATTTTCTTGGAGTGACCCCTTTTGCATTTGCCCCTCTTAGTGCCTGAATGCTAGCCTCATTCCCAGGCCCAAGTACGCGTTTCACTCTAGCTAGCTGCGTGTTGGGCGATGATAGCTGCAGTTCTCAGACGACGAAGGAAGGCAGATAAACCTATACTTCTTGTAGCTACTCTTTAGAGCCCATTTGTGCCACAGACTAAGCGCCAAAACAGAGTCACTAGCGAAAGGTAGAGAAGTGCGATCGTGTTTTGAGCGGTCCCTGCCCACGTGCACATGAGAAAATGCCACCAGTCTCTCCAGTAGCAAGTGAAATGTGCATGAGGCCTGGGGCAGAGGCTATGTAAATCCAATAAAGCAATGGATGGTTTATGCCTCGTGACTCCTTTCATTCATGTTGTCATGGCTCAGTAGTAACAATCCAAACTCCATCTGCGGAGTCCCATCTGAGGAGGTGGGCATCCATTTTCATTTTGCGTTATCAAGCATGGATGGAGTTGTTCCTTGCCCACCAAGCAACTCTGTTCACCAAGCAACTCTGCCTCATGTACATCCTTCATAACAGAACCCATACTCCGAGGGACTTGTCCTTCTCCTATGGTGTATATATATGCTAATGTATCAAGACTATGGTTATAAGGAATGTCCTCTTCTTCCTGTCCTCTTGCAGTTTCAGGGGCTCATGTGTTCATGAAGGCCAGCTACATGCTCTCACAGAGGTAAAATCATACTCTAGTGCCCCATACCTTTTTGTGTTCTGTATGCCTCTGACTTCGGGAGGGTTGGTCACTTCACCATAGTTACTGTTACCTTGTACTGACAACCCCCTCTGACAGCTGCTTATAGAGGCAGGGGGATGAAAAGGCTGTTTATCCAACACAGTGATAATGTTTTGAGGAGGGTTAAGGAGATGCTATGTTAAGGTTAAGGGAGGAGGTTAAGGAGATGCTTTTCACCCCACTTCCACCTTGCCAATTCTTGTGTAAGTTTGGTAGTACCATCATCCATGTTGGCTGAAGGGTTTGGTCACAATAGGCTTGCTGTGTCCCTGTGGCCAGACCTTTTTAGCATCAGCAGCTCAAGTGCTGATAAGTTACAATATGATTCGAAATGATTCACACTTTTCCTGTCAACAAGTAAATTCAACTGTCAGCCATTTCGTGGTAGTCTGGCAGAAGGTGGAAATTGAAGTAAATCTTTTTGAAGTGAATGTGCATCAGAATTTAATAATTACTTACATTTTTTTCCTGAATATATACTGATTTTGGGGAGGGTGGTAGGGGGAATTGCCCCCCTCAGAAATTTATTCCTCCTGCTGCAATAGGCATGCCCCCCGGCCCCCTCAGAAATTTGTGCCTCCTGCTGCAATAGGCACGCCCCCCTCCCCGGTTTTTGTGCATGTGCTTATCATTTGCTTCCTCTCTCGGCAGTACATCAACGGTGGCTCCCTGGAAGACCTCCTCCACAGCCGACATCTAGAGCTCTCTTGGTCGGTGAAGGTGAAGATCGCTCGAGACATCGCCAGGGGCATGGCCTACCTCCACTCTAGGGGAGTCTTTCACAGAGACCTCACCTCCAAAGTGAGTGCGCTTAGTTGATGACCATCAACCACCTATCTGTTTTGCGCTTGGTTGAGCTCATATTACTGCACTTCCTGTCAGACTTGTGTTACAGTCCATTAGGTCAGTAAGTGTAATGGCCTCATGTGAGCCCACACTCCATGGGTGTTGAAATTGAGGCTGACACATCTGGGGTGTACCCCTAAGCTCTGCATCACATACAGTTTTGACTGTCTTTAGCAACAATGGCCCTCTGCCTCACCCACCAAGAGACACAACACGGTCTAGCTTGTTGTGTCCTTGTTTTCTCCTTGTTTGCCCACTAGACGAAAGCTAGTCTCTCCTCAACCCTCCCTCACTCCTCCCCTCCCATCCCCTCCCCTCCCTCACTCCTCCCCTCCCCTCTCCTCCCTCACTCCTGTCCTCCCCTCCCCTCTCCTCCCTCACTCCTCCCCTCCCCTTCTTTTTTCCATCTCTTCCTTTTTTATTTCCTCTGTGGTAGCAGGAAGACTAGTTAGTTAGGAAGTCTGAGTGTACCAGTGAAGCTTCTGTTTACTATGTTAGCTTTTAGCGCTATGTGTAGAAAACTGAATATTAAGTAGCAGACTGACAGTATACCCACTGTCAAGTTCATGGTCCACAGCATTCCTGTACCTGCATTCACGAATACAATGCATGACATCACAAATATGTTTTGTAGTCGCTAGTGCATGGTAGTCATAGTTACCAAGGTTCAGTCCCCAGCTGGGCCAGGGTTTCCCTTTACATGGTGGCTCCCTCGATAATTATTTAATGGAGCAGGCTTTGTTTTAGGGTGTGAGAATTGGGCAACGTAAAGACGTGAGTATTCGGTAGCACCCAGTGAACTCTGCAGCGAACCAGCCACAAGATGAGGGTCTTGTACCTGCAGCTGCTGTGCATGTGGAGGCGTAGCGCAGTCAGATTTGTTGACAGACAGAGGTGCAGTGATATTCACGAGGGACAGTAGACAAGTAGCGGTCATTCATTTGAGGTTGTGAAACCCCCCCCCCCCCCCCCCGGAAGGAAATCATTGATCTGAAGTTGCAGTGAATGCTCATCTCATATTAGTTGAATATTTTGGTGTGAGATTCCTTATCAGGGTATCACGGCTCCAGTGTGTAGCACTGACTGTTACTAACTGTTAGTGTACCTGATAGCCTCATTCCCTGTCTCCACTCCCAGCTTTCATTCGCATGAAAAGACAAAAAAAAAAAGATGCGGGGAAAAGCTAGGAGTGGAGACTGGCGACGAGGCTAGTACCTGACGTTTCCTCAGTAGTACATGTATATGTAGGTGTCCACTTACTAATTTTTATATGTAGGGGTTCTGCTAAGACTCATTCCCAGAACAGCTGCTTTTTTATGCTGTGGGGGGTTAGAGGCTGGGAACAAGCTGGGGTTCTATAGCAGACTCACTGTCCCAGTAGCACAAAGGGGCTGACATGACGTGACACGAAGGGATGGCTAGTAGTCTTCCATCTGCCCAGAGGCTTGCGGTAACTCAGTAGCTATGAACGTTTGAGTGTTCGACTAGTAGTTCACAGAGTCGTGGGTTTAATCCCCGGCTGGGCCCTAACCTTTCAGGGTTTCTAGGATGTGTGACTCTCTCGTGCTTCTCTCTCCATCTTGGTGAATTTTGTGAATCACAGCTATGTAGGCTGCCTTCGAAAAAGGCCTGAGGGGTAAATAATGGTTAGTGGATTATGGTCAGTATGGTATTAGTAATGAGCAAATGGGACTGTCTTCATTCCGGTGGTATTTCTTGAATGTGATTGGAGTAATCGGATTAAGACGGTTTAGCAAGTTATTGTTGTTCATAGGTGATGGAATTTAACCCAATAAGGTACTTACATCATAATTGATTAAAAGTTGTCTCTGATGACTGTTTCTTCAGACATGTAAACACATGCAGTGGAACCTCTATATTGTGGTCACCCTCGGGCCAGCATTTTGTGGCTGCAATATAGAGGGTGGCTGTATTGTAGAGGTCCATAATACATTAGCAGTATGTACATGTACATTGGGACCCAACAAGGTGGCCTTAATAGAGAGGTTGGCTGCTCTATACAGTGACCACATTATAGAGGTTCCACAGAATCCACACTCTGAGGAATGGCAGCTAGTATTTATTTACAGCTGACACATCCAGTTTTGTGTGATTTCTTCCTGTTTACCAGCAACCCAGCGAGAGCAGAGAGTTTAATTGGCCGTAATTCTTCAGGAATTAGGTGTGGTAGGTGGAAATTCAGGCAATTGACATAGCAAGATGTGTTAGCGATTATCTCTCCAGCGTTCTCCACTGTTTGGAGATTGGAGAAAGAACTCTTCAATGGAGCTATTTCTCCCCTGCCAAGCCTAGAATGCAATCCCGTCTTGGAAGTGGGCTAATCACCGTGGTCTTCAATGCCTGTGTTTAGCCCTGGGAATGCCAACACACCTACGACTTTGCCAAAGACTGCGGTCTAGGATGAAAACTTAATTTTCTTTTTGAGCCTACTGTGCTTACCATTATTATTTTTCTAGAGAAGGAAAATTTGCTCTCGGAGTTTTGACGTTTCTTCATTTGCATTACCCATGCATGTGCTGTATCTCTGAACTTCCGTTAAGGGCGGGGCTCATACGCGCTGTGCAGTAGCGTCAACTTGTGAGAGGCTTTTATGCAGCATGTATAAGCCCTGCCCTTAACAGAAGTTCTGAGATATAGCGCTTTGAACCCACAGGTGCGATCAAAATACGTTAGTTTTCTACCCGGGACTACCACATATACAGATCTTGATATAATATAGGCAACCATAGTGAAAGTGAATATGTGCCTTCCATTAACTAGAGTGTTTAGTAATAGCTAGATGCTGGGCTGCTGACAAACATTCGAGTGTTTGGCCGTGGGTGCTTTTGTGGTTTGTTGGAGTGGGCGACCAGGTTAGAAGCTCTCCAATGGATTACGGTGGTGTAACCATGACCACCTGTCTGTCTTGCTGAGTGAGGCTTCACTAGAAACTGGGTGTACTCGTACATGTAGCCTCTCATACATGTTACATGTATATTAAATTTTATGCCCTCTACATACACACATGTGCCACACATGCACACGCACATGCCACACACATACATGTACACATACACACACACACATGCACACATGTGCCACACACACACACACACAGAACTGTTTGGTTCAGAGAGAACCCAATGGTGAGATCAGGACGGTAGTGGCCGACTTCGGACTGGCAGCCAAAATCAAGTATTCCCAGTGAGTAAGACGCTAAACCTCTTTTTCCCCCACAATGAAACGACCTCAATTTCCACAAATTCTAGTTTGAGACTAACAGAATAATAATAATTATGTTTTTGACAAGATGAATACAATAACATAAGCATTTCTGTAAACGACACCCTACCTCACAAAACGCCTTGTCCATTGATGAACCTTGGAATCACTGTGTTTTCAGTATTTGGTCGGCTTACATATTTCATCGACAATTCGCAAATTGTTTCCCATGTTATACAACTGTATTGCTGCACTCCTTAACCACACATTAGCACTGCCAACAGAATGTTCAAAATACTGGCATTGTTCGTAGCTGGACTTTACTGTCGCTTGTACTTGCTGGGCGTGTGTGCCAACAATTGTTTTTCGAAAATATAATTATTGTAAGGGCTCTCTCATGCTGCCCACCGTGTTATGGAGACTGGTTTACTTAATGGCGCTGACATAAATGGCATGCTTGAGATAGCCCAGATAGCGAGGATGTTTGGTACATAGGTATCTTTTGAAGCTACGGTAAACCTATCAGCTTTTGGTTGACAATGTCGGGACGTTTGAGATGCTTGTACCGCAAGGAATGCTAGTCTTGACCCCTGGCTAAAAAACCCAACAATCCTTTGGTGAAATGAGCCACATCTGGAGACAGGAATCGCTCTCTCTGGCACATTCTCCAAATACTTCTGTTGATTTTCCTAATGCCGCCAACAACTCACAGCTCACACTGAGACAGCACTTTCTGTGGGTGGCTTCTAGTCCAGCAGTGCCTACACGTACCTCTATCTCATGGCTCAATAGACAAGGTGTAAGTACTTACATTTTCACTTTGAACCATTTGTAACTATTACCATTTTGGGTGCATGAGGAAACACCTGGCCAATCAACCAGTCAAGCCACTGACTAATTTTACTGTCAGGTGTGCCACACACACATACATACACACACACACACACACACACACACACACATAGCCGTCGTAGCTACACAGAGGTGGTAGGCTCCCCCTACTGGATGGCTCCGGAGTGTCTCAACGGCAAGGTCTACTGCGAGCAAGCTGACGTCTTCTCCTATGGCATTATACTGGCTGAGATCATGGCCCGGATCCCAGCTGACCCGGACTTCATGCCTCGAACAAAGGTTGGTGATGTAATCAACTTCAGTCTAGCTACATGGAGTATATATAGGAAGTGATGATGTAATGCTCCCTGATAGTAAATAGGTATGTGGTGAGTTGGCAATGTGTTGTATGTTATAATGCCGCTGCTGAAATGAGCTGGCCTATGGAAATGATGTAACATCTCACCTGGTTTTGTGAAGGTACAGCTTCAGGCCCACTTCACAGAGCACTACTGGCAGATTTGCATGAAGAATAGGGTAGTCTCCAGAGTTGTCAGAGATAATTTCCTGAACTTCTGTTGTACCTGGCTTTTGTGTATGACGTAATGGGTATTGTGGCCTTGCTGTGAACCCATAGAAATAGCACTTGCTTTCGAGCTTGTTGCTAAGTAGACTGATGTGCCAGTTGTCTGCTGTGCCAGTAGTCTGTAGTAGTCTGCTCAATAGTGATAGTGTTTGTTGTGGTTTTGAAGATGTCTCAAGGGACATGTGCCCCATGATTGCTTTCTGGTGATAGCACCTTCTGGAAAAGATAGAGCACCACTTGCAAGCTCTCAGAGTAGGAGGTGACTTGACACTCGCCAGATGGATATTTTTAGTTTCTCTGCTGCTACCCGGAACGTATCTCAGGGTTTCATGCGGGGGGGGGGGGGAGGAGCACTGAGATTTCTCCCAGAAACCGCTGGAAGCAACTTCAAAGCACGTAATTTTCTGGCTTCAGACACACAACAGTTTTCCTACCCCCACCTAAAAATCCCGTGTGAAACCTCGTATGTGATACGTATTGTGTATCCAATATCTACCTGCCCAATATCTACCTGCCCGAATGATGTGAAATGATACGTTTGTTGAGGGACTAACCATGTTAGGAAACCCTTTTAGGCCGTTGTTATCTGGGACCCTTTGAGTTTGTGATGCCTTGGAGAGCAGCCCGGCCACTTGATGGGGTTGTGCAGGCATGGTTTTCATCATCATGCGACGATGAAACGTTTGTTCCGCAGTCAGATACTTTAACCACTTGGCCACATGTCACCTCCTAGAAAGCCTGGATGGATTCTCTGCCTGTCTTAAGAAACGCAGCTGTTCCTGCCACACCCATTTTTCACCCTCTTTGACATCATATACAGTAACATGCATGAGCCACTCTCAGTAGCAAGAAAAACACACTCAAAAAAAGCCGACCACATCCACTGCAGTCGTCAGTGGAGGAGTCTTCAACTTAGTAGTAGCTACATATCACGCTACATGAATGTACATGACATTTCTAACTGGTATGTGCATATAGTGCTCGGTAGAAGAACTGAAATGCCAGAAATTAGCATGTACTACAAAGTTGACACTAAACCAGGGCTAAAGAAACTGCACATGCAACATTCTCCTGTAACTCAATCTGCTGGTCCTCATTCTTTCCTCCATTAGAGCCATTAAGGCCTGTTATTCCAAGCATGCGAATTTATGCAAGACTGTACAAATAGACGATTACTTTATACTACATATGAGTTTCACACATGCATGCAGCCAGAACGCACCGAGACTGAGACAGCCATGCCATACTCCCAACTAGATACATAGGAGGCTATGAATTTCGCACGGCTCCACTGCCCACTGGTGAATGGGCAGACTACGAATTAGGTCGGATTTCATTAGACAGATGATTTCTATTACTCTTGTTTGTTGCTGCATGGTGCTGGTTTTTCGTTTTGCAAGCTATAGACGCCGTGGCTGGGTACAGGACGTGACAGTATGGCCTCTGGCTATGGATGTACGTGTATAGTGGATAGAACTGAGGGAATTGACGTCTATACCATCAAGTGTTCGTACTCCGTATTATGAACTCTTCGAAGCGTGATTATAGTGGCTAGTTGTATTCAGAATGTGGGATATGGCTTTTTATGTGTAAGTGATTGAATTTGCAGTATGCAATTGAGAAAGTCCCAAGTCTTTTTTTTTTCATCATTACTCCTTTAGAAGGGACCAAAGCTAATGTAAATCAACTATAAATGGGATATATCGCAGAATGGGCCAAGACCAGTAGTTGTTACCACGAGTGTGTCTACTGTAAGCTCCTGCGCCTTGTCCATAGTCGTCTAAGTCAGTGTTTGACTCACTGACCAAAGAACAGATATGCAAATATTGTGAAGAGGGGGCTTCTCAGTTGGCTCTTGCATAAGAAAGAAAGGCTCTCTGAATACCAACTTTAATTCAGAAAGAAAACTTTGCCAACGTTTCGACTATAGTCTTCTTCAGGGCGAAAAAAGTTCTCATGTTAACTTCACTTTCGCCCTGAAGTAGACTAGAGCATCTAGTCGAAATGTCAGCAAAGTTTACTTTCCGAATTAAAGTTGGTATTCAGAGAGCCTTTCTTGCAAATATTGTGTTTGTCTTTTAATAAGAGCCCACTCATTTAAGGCACTTCCGTTTCCCATACTGCGTAATTGATGAACTCCATTCCGTGACACTCTTGTTCTTTCCCTGTGTGCAGTGGTTCGGAATGGACTGTGACGCTCTCAAGAAGATGTGTGTCAACTGTCCCGAGGAAATGTGGCAGCTCATGTGCCAGTGTTGTGAGGTGAGAGAACTGTGTATGATGATGTAATGTTTATAGTAGAAGGCGTGATTTGCAGGATGTGATGCAATACATGTATGTAAACAACTAATACCACAGCTGTCCATCCATTCCTGTGTTGCATCAACTCATGTTTATTTATTCCATGAGCCCAGCCCCAGCTGTTTGTTATATAATAGCTCTGACCCCCTAAAATTGTTATGCATGAAAGCACGAACCATGCATGTTTTCATGTATTGTCTCCATTTAGAGCCTACTTTTCCCCCCAATGACATCATAGTGGAAAAGGTGTCGTATACCTTTATATGGCTACCATGTACGTAGAGGGTTTCATGATCATAATACATATATTTCAGATGACAGATTATGAGATTATTTGCCTGCCACCAACTTAACCTACAAATGAGCTTAGAAGGCTGCCTATAGAAACTCTAAGGATATTAACCCCTCACCTCTCGCGGTCCATAAAAGGAGAAGTCGCACATGAAGCAAAACAAGCCCTGGAGTGAATCTCTAATGGTGGAAATTCCTCCTAGTAAGGGCCATTAATTGTCCTCACCACTCTGCCGAAGCCTCCAACTTGGCAAAGAAGCTGGTTGCTAATCCAGCCTGTTTTCCATTCCGGTTGTGTTGTGGTTTTGTATCTGGTTAACTAGGAGATGCTCTGCTGCGCTGTACATGTAGTGTTGGAGTCTTTTGTTTGTGCTTTCAGTATTGTTTCTAGCCTTCTTTCCCAGGCTCCAGTGCCTGAAACGCTGCATGGGCAGTGAAGCCTGGGAACAAGGCTACACTGTACATGGTTTCCTTAATTCTTTTGGTTGTTATTGTGCAGTTAGTTACCAGTTACCAATAGTGCACACATGCAGGGCTTCTAAATACTGTCTGTTTTCACTGCCCAGGACCCCCCCCCCTCCCCAATCCCTATCTGTGATACTTCCTCACATTTATCTTTGCTTCACACACACACACACACACACACACACACACACCTACAGCTGGACCCTGATGACAGACCAAACTTTGAGAAAGCCGTGCAGATACTGGACCGGATAGAAATAGAAGCAGATCCTGAGCAAGACATCAGAAGCTGCTACTCGGAGCCCGTCTTGCGGCTACTAGACTCTGACGAGGACGCGAGCAGTACCAGCACAACAGGCGGCAGTATCCACATCCTGGAAGGTTCGTTCAATGGCCTCGGCTCCACCAATGGAAGCGGTTCTGGTACTGAAGAAAAGGGGGATACTAACAGCTCTGAAGATATTCCAGCGACGAGAGAGAATGAGTTACTTGATGCAGAGCATAAGAGTTATTCTTCTCCAGACCTCGAAGCGGTAAAGAAGCGAGTGAAGAGCTCCTCTTCGGAGAATCTATTGAACGGTTTGAACGATTTGCACTTGGAAGACTGGAACGGGAGCCTCAAGACACTGGTTTCAGGCAGCATAGAGGACGTCGACAGTTCCGGTGGGAAGAACAAAAGCAGCGACTCAGGCATTGACCCAGGAGAGATGTTCCGGTGTACTACAAGTGATGCATCATGTGACATCAATGAAGAGAATCCAGTCAATACCGGTCCTTCTAGAACTGACAAAATTTCGTCCCCAATGGGCAATGCCGCTAGTAGGTCCCTAGCGAATGACGAGCACACGCCCCTCTATGCTGCCCCTTCCTTATATGGCAACAAGAGGCCAAGAAGCGAGCTCGCCATCGTGAACCCTGCCTCTCAAACGGCAACTAGAACCCCTGGACCGCTCTCCCGAGTCTCCTCAGATGAGGTACCGAGGCACTTAGTCTTTGTAACGCCCTCAGGCCAGTGCACGAGTCCCTTGGCACAAAGCTGGGCGTCATCTGAATTCTCCTTCAATCTCCCCAGTCCGTCCACTCCCTGGGCCCCGCCCTGCTCCCCGAATTCAGCCTGGGGGTCCCTCCATTCTCGCTCGCTCCCGTCCTCCCCCGTGTCCTTCAGAAGATTCCGGTTCTCACAGGAGCTACCGAGTAACTTTCAAGTTACTGATCCGAGTCCTGTACTTGTGAACAGACGGCATCATAGAAGACCTACATCGGTGCATCTTTCCAAGCGAAATTCCACTCCTTTAGAAAATCTCGGAGCTTACAGCATAGCAGAAGAAGGGGGTTTTGAAACTGAATCTGAAGCTGAAAATGCCGTTCACTTGTGGCAGGGAGACAGCCTGTGCACCAACTTGGACGAGGAACATTTCTCACGCATGGTAGACGAATCTCTACGGCTTCAAAGAACAAGATCACACAGTAACCCAGCGTTTGTAGTCCGCAAGCTATCTGCAGCAAACTACTCACTAACTCTGAATAGACATTCCCCTGATAGCACTCGGAGCAGCGCCTCTTCATACAAGTGTTACAACATTCGGCTACGCAAGGACTACCGGCTGTCCTCTTCAGCACCCAACCTCACGTTGTTGGGTGGTGATATTAGATAGCATTACAGGCACTCTGTGTCTTTTCGTTTCTTTCTCTCTGGATCTCTCGTCATTTGTTCTTTTGTGATCTGTAGCACAGTTCAATGCAATGGCAGTGTCGTATTGTTTTTCTGATCATGACTGTGCATTTCAGCACTTTATTTAATCCAGAATCTATGCCATCATACATGTATACATCTTGTCATTGTGTACAGCATCTTTAATAATTACATCATTCACAATGATCTGGTATTAGTGTGTGTGTAATCACACGGATTTGAGAATAATAGGTATAAGGTAATTGTAGCCAGAGAAAATCCACCCACTACGTCATTCCATATTAATCACATCATTATGGTCAGGACATATATTCTTTTATCCTGTCACAGCAATGGACATTCTGACCATTATGCAGATCCTAGTACATTGCAGTACATTTTACTACTGCCAAAAAAAAAAGTGACCCCAAACCCCATGCAGCTTGTGCGTATTATCAATTACAATCCTCCATTCATTATTATGAGGTACGATGCACTAACCTCATTCACCCCAACGTATTAGTACTGCATGGGATGAATGGTAGCAGGCGGGATATTTCCTCCCCCTATCCCAGGGTACTTTCTCCTGTGGAGCGCCTGTTTCTAGAATATTTCCTCCCCCGGAGCCCCTGTCCTAGGATATTTCCTCCCCCCGGAGCTCCTGTCCTAGGATATTTCCTCCCCCCGGAGCCCCTGTCCTAGGATATTTCCTCCCCCGGAGCCCCTGTCCTAGGATATTTCCTCCCCCCGGAGCCCCTGTCCTAGGATATTTCCTCCCCCCGGAGCCCCTGTCCTAGGATATTTCCTCCCCCCGGAGCCCCTGTCCTAGGATATTTCCTCCCCCAGGAGCCCCTGTCCTAGGATATTTCCTCCCCCCGGAGCCCCTGTCCTAGGATATTTCCTCCCCCCGGAGCCCCTGTCCTAGGATATTTCCTCCCCCAGGAGCCCCTGTCCTAGGATATTTCCCCCCGGAGCCCCTGTCCTAGGATATTTCCTCCCCCCGGAGCTCCTGTCCTAGGATATTTCCTCCCCCCGGAGCCCCTGTCCTAGGATATTTCCTCCCCCCGGAGCCCCTGTCCTAGGATATTTCCTCCCCCCGGAGCCCCTGTTCTAGGATATTTCCTCCCCCCGGAGCCCCTGTCCTAGGATATTTCCTCCCCCCGGAGCCCCTGTCCTAGGATATTTCCTCCCCCCGGAGTACTACATGGGATGAATGGTAACAGGTGCATATATAGAGGACTAAAAAGGATGAATTTCAAGAGGGAGAGCCAAAACAGGTAGCGTGAAAACAAAGCTGTAGAGTGGAGCCTGGGAATATGGTATTGCAATAGCCAATCGTTAATTATTATTAATGGTGATGTGATTGAGGCAGTACTGTAGTTTGTATGCTGTACATCCTGCATGCATTATACATTAGTATGACTCCTAACTCAACAACAGAAGTAAGTCTGATAGGGATGTGTTAACCTATTGAGGTTCATCTCTTGCCAATACCTGGTGCAGCCGGAGGGGAATATATTGTAACCCACCTCTCCAAGCCAGCCGGGGCCACCTAAATAATTAACATGGGACAGTATAGTTAATCACCATACCTTGACAGGCTGGTCGAGACTCACATAAGTTTACTAGAATATGATCTACTATAGTTGACTACACCCACTCAGCTTACCTTTCCGTTCTTCTCAACTTTGCAGTGCAGCTCTCCATCCTTTATAAGGAATTTCGTGGCTTTCCCCCCTGACTATCCACTTTATCGATGTGATTGAGGCAGTACTATACATCCTGCATGTATTATTTTGACTCCTGACTCTCGCTGCACCAACAAAAGAAAGTAAGGCATATAATGATGTGTGAACCTATTGAGGTTCAACTCTTGAGAAACGCTTTACAGGTATAACCTATTGAGGTTCAACTCTGAGACGGCTGGGGTTTATAATACTGAATTTGACACACGTTTGACGGATTGTCGAAATGGTGCGCTCGTTTGCAGACTGGGGTTCAGAGCGTTATCTCCCCAAGGTGATCAAGTTGGGGATCGGGCCCCCTGTACACATATTGATCTTCGACTTTCTACGACCTAGTAGCAGAACGCCGGTTCTTTCTTCGGATCCCGAAGCTGAATGGACGACTGGGCACGTTGCGGTGCCCACCGTGATTCCCAGTCTCGCCTATCCAACGCTTCTGGGGCAGCCATACCTCTGGCGAAAAGGTTAGATCCGATCCCAGGGTTTTAAGTATGTCTGACCCTCCAGGAGGGATGGGAGCTCACTAGGCGTTTTTTTTTCTTTCCAACTAGGCCTGGGAAGAATTGTTTAGCTATAAGTTTTACCATCCAGGAGGGAGGGAGACTAGTTCTTTTTTTTTCTTTCTCCGGGGAAGAATTGCTTATAAGTTTGATCATCCAGGAGGGAGGGAGGCTAGTTGTTGTTTTTTTCTCCAACTTAAGTTGTTTCTCTTTATAGAAATACCACGAATAGTCATCTCTCTATCTGTGCTAAACCTGGGAAGAATTATTTGACCATCCATGAGCTAGCTACAGGCTTCTTTTTTTCCCTCCAAGTTAAGTTATTTCTCTTTAGCGAAATACCACAGATAGCTACATGTAGTCATCTATCTATCAATACTAAGCCTGGGAACAGTTTGACCGTCCAGGAGGGAGGGAGCCAGGCTTATTTTTTCCCTCCAACTTTAGTTATTTCTCTTTATAGAAATACCACAAATAGTCATCTATCTATCAGTAGTAAGCCTGGGAAGAATTGTTTACCCGTCAAGGGCTATATAGGCTTCTTTTTTTTCTCTCTATCCAATTAAGTTAAGTTGTTTTGAAATACCACCAATAGCCATCTATCTATCACTATAAGCCTGGGTAAAAAATTTAAGTCTGACAGGCTGATGGCTACTGAGCTACAAGCAGCTACACATGCACACTGAACACTAACAAAATAGTTGGAATGACGAGTCATTAGGAAGAGCACACTAACAGTATAAGCCCTGGCTTGTGGTGGGTTCGATGAGCTCATAAATTTTTTTAGTGTTAAAGCTGAAACAGGCAAAACATGTACAGCAGGGTCTCAATAGCATATGGTTGCCAGTGTTAAGGAACCACAAAGACAAATTAAAGAGCAAAACAAATAAAAACAGAAACAAGGTTTAAGTACACAAAACGATACAATTTACAGCAGTTTTAAATAATAGCTAATGGTAGAATATGACATAAAGTTCTAGGGTAAACTGTTCCATAGTTCTACAGAGCTACTAAAAGAGAGTTAAAACTGCGTGTTTTTTTGTTTTTTCTATTGAAATTCATGCAACAAATGCAAAGGACACACAATATAGCTGGCTAAGTTTGCATGTACCCGGTATACCCAAAAATTAGTTTTAAATAGTGATACAGAAAAACAAGCCAATTAAGGGTACAATGCAAACATGTTGAACAGTTACTTCTCTAAATGCTTCACTACATGTTTGTATTGTCCAGCTTATTGTCCAGTGTTAATGATCCTTGAAAAGAATGACTAAGTATTTTGAGTTTCTCAATATTGATGTCACTTTATTACGCATAGTATGTCTGACCCTTCAGGAGGGATGGCAGGCTCACTAAGTGTTCTTTTTCCCCCCTCCAACTAGGCCTGGGAAGAATTATTCATAAGTCAGGAGGGAGGGAGGCTAGTTTTTTCCCCCTCTGACTTATGTTGTTTCTCTTTACACGAATGGTCATCTCTGTATCAGTACTAAGCCTGGAAAGAATTATATGACCATCCAGGAGCTAGCTACAGGCTTCTCCACGTTAAGTTGTTTCTCTTTAGAGAAATACCACAGATAGTCATCTATCTAGCAATACTAAGCCTGGGAAAAATTGTTTATAAGTTTGACCGTCCAGGAGGGAGGGAGCCAGGCGTCCTTTCTCCAACTTTAAGCCTGGGAAGAATTGTTTGACCGTCAAGGAGCTATAGGCTTCTTTTTCCCCCCTCCAAGATTATTATATTTCTCTCTACAGAAATACCACAAATAGCCATCCATCTATCACTACTAAGCCTGGAAATTCAACTCTGACAGGCTGATGGCTACCGAATTATTCAGTAGCTACCAACAGCCACACACACTGAATTCTTGGAATGATAAGTCTTATGAGGAAAATTCAAATGCACACTTGCAGTATAAGCCCTCAGACTTGTGGTGGTTCGATGATGTAGTGTTATAATTATTCTACAGCTACCTGTAGTCTATAATTATATTGTACTCGGTATATACTGATGAATCTTGAGGACAGAAATGACTATCTATGGTTCACACTCATGAGTTTCCACCACATTTGATTCCTCAATTAGCTAAAGTAGCATGTTATTCTTCGATCATCAAGCAGTCTGAGCCCAAAACCTGTCCCCAGGCCCAGGCGTGCTTCTCACTCATGACCATAATCCACCAACCAAGAACAATATCAATACAAGTCCAGATAACACATGGAACTTAAAAATAAACGGCAGAGAGACTGCTAATCTTCTTGAAGTCAGTGTCAGTGAGAGACGTGGGAGGACAGCGCAAACCAGCCCACCTTGGATGACGGAGGCACACCCTGAGGAAGACAACCATTAGTCAGCAGAGCTTCATATAGTGGGGTTGTTAAAGACATGATACACATGTACCCATGTATGCACAAACATGCCAAATGTATGTGGAGCCGCAACTCCTACAGTGTCAGAGATCACTGAGGCTTGTGCAACATGCCGTCAATGTTTACCTACAATTTTTTTTTAGAAAACTCCAATCTTGTACCCATGCTAAGCCTCAACTCCCTAGCTATGTGTGAAACGTGTGAGAAAAGCTACGGGAGTGTCTTGTACAATGCTACGCCCAGCACAGGCTCTTAGCCTAAAAATCTGACAGTATTCTTACTTGTGGATATACGTATGTGTATGAGTTAGCCTCATACACATGCCTTCCTTGCCCAGACTCATGGCACTTGCCTCATACCTAGCTAGCCCATGTGAAGAAAAAAAAATCTGTGGTGAGGAAGGCCTGGGTACGAGGCTAATGGAGAGTACTAACAGTCTCCCTTCCCTAGCACTAGGACCAACCCTGCTTTCCTGTGCAACTGCTGTTGTAGTATCACTAGGGAGCTGGTACATCCTCAGGTGTGAGGAAGGTTGGAGCGCAGAAGTAGTCGGCAGGACTAGTCCAGAGTCTTTCGTAGTCATCACCGGCTGTGGAGCTGTTGAGACCAGATAGTGGGTACCAACACCACCGGGTGTATAATAGTGTAGACCGTTAGCCGGTAGGCTGTCGAGAGATTTAGGAGCTCCGGTGGCCATTATCGGGGCGCTTTCAGAGCTTCCAACACTGGTGGTCGTAGCCGAGGTGGTGTACGCTCCAGTTGTCACTGGATTCTGTTGTGCAAGTTCTTGGAGAACCGATCTGGCCAGAGTGGATATCTTTTCCGCTGATGCTCGCATGTCGAGGAAATTCGGCGAACTAACGTCACTGCCTCTGCTACTTTCTCGGGCATTCTTACTGGCTGCAGCGTCAGATTGTGTTTCTGTGAGTGAGGAAAGGATGGACAAATCTGGAGCTGTGAGGCCACTGGGTGTGGACTGCTGAGTTTGCTGTCTAGGTAGGTGTGACGTATCCGTAGGAGTGAATTTGTATTCACGAGAATCGTCTTTGAGTAACCAGCTTGTGTCAAAGTGTGGTCTGGTGAGGTCGACTGGGTCTGCGAAACTGATACCATGCCTCGTGCCATCAAGGTGGTAGTAGGGAAAAGTCTGCGGCGTTGTGTTTCTGAGAGAGGAGAGACCAGTGGTGGTGGAGAGGGTGGGGACCTGAAGGGCGACGCTCAATGGTGGTGGGGAGGGAGCGTACTGGGAGGGAGAGGTCACGGCAAGACTTGGATTCATAGTCACGTGGGGCATGGCTTGAGGGGCGTGGTAGTTGGATGAGCATACTGATGGGATGTGTATGAATTCGACAGTTTTCCGAGTCGGTGCAAAATGGACGTGCTTTGGAGGCAGGGGTAGGGTATGGTGTGTACTGGTGGTGGCAGCACTAGCAACAGCAGGGGAGAACGAGCTCCCGTACTCAGGATAAGCGAGGGGTGAGACCTGGGCGTATATTACTCCACTGCTTTGTGGGGCTGGAGAGGAGAGGCAGGCAATGACGGAGTGGGGGAGGGTGGACGGGGGAGCAGGTAAGGTTTGAGGCGGAGGGACGGAGACGGTTGGTGATTTGGTAAGCCCGCTGTGACTTCTAATCAGTCCAGACATCTTTGCTTCTTTGTTAGTGTCACTAGTGACTCCTTCCACTGTGGCACTCACTGGCAGTTGGTCGGCTACTGAGGGAAGGTGCAGAGACAGAGAATCCCATGGAAGGCTCCCGACTGTCATTGGAGCTAGAGGACTGTAGGCGTGGCTAGGAGCTGTGAGCGTATGGGTTGTATGATGGGGGGTCAAAGGGGAGAGTTATGCATTTGCTGAACACAGCAATAATGGACCCTTGTAATGGGGGTTAACCGGAGAAAATACATGAAAACGTGTGCTCTTATGTTTGCATACAAGAAAACTACAGCAAAGCACATGCTTTCATGTATTTCTTCCAATTAGTGCTCACCTTTACCCACCCAAAGGGTTAATACCAGGGACACAAGTCCACAAAACAATTATAATTCCCATCAACCAAAAGTTATAGGCTAGAAATTGTGATAGAACAGTAAAGTAAGCAGCAGGAGACTTGTACAGCACCGGCACGTGTGATTATCTCACTAACCCTCCCAAGACAAAGCTACAAAGCCTCCAATGAACAGTCACTGCAACCACATCTTCTACCTTGTGGTCCCATTGGATATAGGATTGTGGAGGGAGGGGGAAAGGGGCGGGGTACCGACGGGGTGAGGGCCAGAGACGAGAGCTTCTGGTTGACTGCGGCAAGATCATCCTGAGATTCATAGCAAACATAATCTGTTTATTGTGGCTACATGAAGGAGAAATTCAGCTATTAGAGTATATGAAGCAGAAGTCACACCTGTAGTTTTACGATGCGCTCATCATTAGTCCTCTTCGTCTCCCTCATCTCAGCTCGCAGTGAAATGTTCTCCTCCTGGAGTTTGACCATGTCCTAGCGAGGGAGAGGGGTACAGTGGACTCTTAAAGGACGCCATAACAAAGGACTCCTCTCTTTCGAGGCCCCACCCACAGGAAGTAGGTGGGGTCTGAATAGAGCTAGTAGATGCCCCAAGTAATGAGGACTGTGGCCTACAGTAGTCATGGCGTCCATGAGGTTCTGCTGCTCCGTCATGGTGTGCAGTAGCTGTCCTCTGACCTCTACCTCCCCTCTCAGCTGAGCTTCACTCTGGAGGAAGGGAGGGAAGGAGGGAGGAAGAAAGAAAGGTATCCCATTGCTCCATTACTTGCTTGTGGCCTAGGATTTCGTGTCTGTACGCTTACCTGTTTCAGGTAGTGTGTCAGTTTGGTCACGGAGGCGAGCAAAGAAGCAGTGATGCCACTGAAAGTACCGGGCTGAGAATGGAATAGACGGTAGCGTGATGATACCATATAAGGCAATGTGAATGGTACACACTGAACGTACGTGGGAGAGGGTCGGAGTCTCAAAGGAGATGCTGCAGCCCATCTCCTGCTCATACTCCTGAAGTTGAGCTTCGAGTCCCTGCACCAACTGAGGGAAGGTGTCACACACGTAAAGCCTACCACTGGCTCTTCAGACAAGAACGTACCACCTCAATAATTTACGAGACTGATGCGCATACGTTGTAACACTCCATCAACTGCAGTGCTTGCCACATGAGGTCATTCTTGGGCCCATACAATATCTGAGCAGTGACTAACATGGAAAAACTCCGTCTATATCTATTAGAATAAGGGTGAATTATTGCTAGATTCTGTCTAGAAAATAATTCTTCAATCCCAAAATTCCATTAATTAGAGGGAGGACTTGGATAGCCGGGAATGAATACGCACAGTATACATAATTTCGTACCTTCTCCAACACTTGCAAATCGTCTTGCACCACTCTGGCATGCTCCTGGTGTGGCGAACCTGCCAGTAGACGACAATGACTTGATTGGTACGCACACATGTGCATAAGTAATACTGTACACGCACATGTAAGCACATGTATGAAACAGATAATTGCACACAGCTCCTAGGTCTATCCACACTGCATGCTTACGTTACGTACGTGAATTGGCAAGCCGCATCTTTGTAGGTGAAATTTGTCTCACTCTGGTCTTTGTTCTGCTTTCCCCCTTCCCACCCCTTTCAGTTTCAGTTCCTCCTGTGTGACTCTCCGGCCCCTCTCCTTCGAGTGGCTGCCGCTGGGATGGCATGCTATTGGTCACATGCAGGGGGTGGTGCTGCTGCACTGAGGGCTGAGTTTGTTGTGCATGCATGTCTCCACCACTCCGTTCTCCAGTGCTCTTGTTCACCGAGACTTGTATAGGTGGCTGTGGGTGGGGTCGCTGCGGCTGGAGGGGTGGAGCAATCAGCGTGGAGGCTTCGGAGTTGATGGTCTGGCTTTGAGTGTCCGCAAGGTTTCCAGCACCTGGGATACTGGACAGCTCACTGATACCGGTAAGGCTCTCGTCCAGGTCCTGTCCTCCCTGCCTCTCTCTTCCCTCCCAAGGATGTTTCTCGCTCAAGGTTTCGGTGCCAGTTTGCATTCCCTGGTCAAACAGAGCTGCTGAAGCCCTAGTATCGTTTCTTGCATCAGTGGGTCGAGACTGGGTGCTGATGTCGGCTAGATGCAATGGACGATGGCCTGTTTCAGTATTTTTAGCTGAGCTGGTGGACTTCGATTCCTCATTTTGGAGAAGCTGCCGGAATCTTCTCAAGTCGAGGGTGGGGCGGTAGCTCGTTTGCGGCTGACCATGGACGCTAGGGGTGTGGTTATCCAGAAGAGACTCGGAGTCTTCAAGGTTCAGCTCTATTAGGAAAAAGATGAAACTGCCATAAATATCAACGTCCCAATTCCCAGGCTGCCAGCCGGTAGTCTTGTGCCCAGACCACGCTGGTAGACTTGCACCTACCAGGAAGAGGTAAGTCATTGAGGGCTGGCTTCTTGGGAGCCAACTCCAGGATGCTTTCATCCCTGATTCCTCCTGGGGAGGCCACAGCCGTCGGCCATGGTCCCTCCTGCTGGCTCTCCAGGATTGTCCTATCAAGAAAAAAAATGGTAGTACTCATGCATAGATCATAGGACATGGACCGATAGACCTTTATCTGTTGTTATGTGTAATGGGGGTTAAAAGTGCTCAAAGCACAAGAAATTACAAGGAAACAAGCATGTTCTTATGTTTTCATGCATGACACGTGTTCTCTCGTATTTTCTCCATTTAGTGCCTACTTTTTACTCCCCAATGGATAAAGGTCTATAGATTATTGCAAGTGCTGCTAAAAAGTGTACTGAACTCTGACCTTTCCAAGCTCTTCTTGTCGTTAGTGATGTGAGGTGCTACAGTGACATTCGGCCGGCCAACATAACGCTGCAGAAAGCAAGTAGATGCACATGATGTAAGGGTAATTACACAAGCATATATGTACATATTCACTGACAGTTTGAAAACATGTCCTAATGAACTACATGATCAGTTGCTAGTGTGGAACCCCCTCGATAACTGTCAGTAAACACAGAAGCACTTCACTATAATTATGCACTCCTGGTAAACATCATCTACGGAGCTACATGTAGAAGCAGTTTGTTCGTAGATAGACGAGTAAAATAAGTGGATGTTTTGATGTCCCACAGTACATCAGGTACATGTATACAGACTTTAATTGTACTGTACGTGGGAGTATGTCTTTTATGCTACAATTCGGGAATAAGCTGTCGTTATGCACACACACATATGTACCTTTGGGTCATCTCCAAAGATGTCTTTCACTGCGGCAAGAGCCCTGTCAGACTCTGCCAACACCTGGTGCAGCTGGAGGGGAATACATTGTAACCCACCTCTCCTTTTTGTATTGCTTTTTACCCAGTCCTTCCCACCCCATCTTGCCGAGATAAAAACTGGGGCAAGAAGGACTGGGCTATGAGCTACAAGTACTGCTTGCAGCTGGTATAGGGTCTTGATATTTCGCCCTCTCTCCTGCACGGCTCCATTCCATTCCAGATAGTCTGGGTATGAGGACGCCTACCCTCCCACACAGTTTGAGTGCATGGATACTCACCCCCTTTCCAGGCAGGGCTCTCTGGAGTCCCAGGGCCTTCCTGGCAACAGCAGCAGCCGTGGGAGCACTGCCGACTGGTTTAGGGGAGGGTCTCTGGTTGCCACTGCTGTCCAGGCCCACGCCACCTAGCAGGGTATAATTTAGTGACTTAGTGTGTGTGTGTGTGCGTGTTATGTATGCCCACGATATAATGATGTCACTTAAAATATTGCTACACTACATTCAGGCAACATTGCCTACTTGTGTGTATCGAGACCACCAGATTGTTGACAATGATAATGACAATTTTGATAATTGCGATATTATCAAGTCTCATGATATATTAAAATATTGCCCAGCACTAGTACTAGTACTGAACTCAAAGAATGTTTGTGTATGCAAAGCACACACACCTATCCTCATTCCAGGCTTTCCCGAACATTCGAGTAAGACCTTCCTTTGCTTGCTTTGCTCACTAGGCTAGTGCAATGTGTTCCATTTACATGTACCTGGTATCATACTGGTCCTTTCATTACACACACACACACACACCTTTTGCCTTCTCATACAATTCGTGACGGGCTGTCTCCACATTCTTGGATTTAGCGTTTACGTGTCTTCTCTCCTGTGCAAACAAGTATACAGTCATATAATATTTTTCTTCATATGAAAAGAATAGTGAAAGATTATTGTTTCTGTAGCAGTATTTCAGCATAGATATAGCTAAAAGGGGAAGCTATATTATCTATGATTTCAGTATGCAGCTTACCAGTTCAGCTTTTGATAGTCTGTGCACGGTCAGGTCACTCACAGTGGTCTGTATATGACAGGGGCATACAAATTCGTGCACATCCACAGCACAGAAAGGTACCCACAATTGTGTCAGCGTGCGTTAGCTATGCTGTGACCATAGGCCTATTGCCTTCGCCTTGTTCCCAGTCTCCATTTGCGCGTATATGCGGGGGGGGGGGGAAGCTGCGGAGTGGAGACTGGGAACGAGGCTGCATGGTGTACATCAATTTGCTGCGATTCATAATGTTTTTATTTACAGATACTTACATCCCACTGTGGTTTCTTGCGAACTCTCCTTTCTCCCTTCCTTTTAGGGTCTTTGGTTGTCGCTTTTGGGGCGACCTTTGTCTTTGAGGAAGAGGTACTATTAAAGCGTACGCGCTTCGACATAATTTTTTTGATTAAGGTGAGTACTAAATAGAGTAACATTCCCGCCAAAATCTCATAATCAACCAATCAATTATCAGCTAGCAATATATTTTTTGCCGGATAAATGGTCATTGTGTCAAGTTACAGATACAATATTATAAATACGGGTACAATAATTGTTGTCGAAGGCTACTTATGTACAATCAGTAACAGTAATGATTGTCAGTCAACATCGTGTAATATGTACAATAGTCTAGTACTGTCCAATTGGTAGTGAGAGTAATGAAAAACATCTGTCCACACGTAAAACTAAGCAGACAGAAAGATTGAAAAGCTGACATATATACAACAGCTGGCACAAGTACATGCTAACTGGGGCAAAAAGCCAACTGTAGATTTTAATAGTTGTCCGTACAAAAAGGTTGTAGCAAAATGAGCAGTTCTGAATTGATAGTAGTAATTCTTACGTTAGGTTGTCACACAGAAAAAAAAAATTGTTTGAGATTGAAAAATTGTCTCATTTGGAGCCGGTTACAGCAGTGGCAGGCCGCACAGTGGTACGGGCAGTTGCTTGACCTCTGTGACGTCTACAAGGAAATAAAGAGGAATTCAAAGGATGAATTCACAAGGGCCATAAAGATTTTGTTTGTAATATAGAACTACCCAAACCCAAATGAGGAAAAGGATTGAAATTAGGCACGCATAAAATATGTGGAACGACGGACGTGCCATAACGAGAAAATGCAGCATTCTCATCACTAGTTTACTAGTGTGGGGCTTGCTCCAACTAGTCCCTGTTTTGCCCTGACTGCAATCCATTCACAAATTAAGCCAGCCAGAAATAACCAATGTGTTTGCAGCTGAGGGATTAATGTACCATCACCTCTCCGAGGTCGTTCCTTGCATTAAGTTTTTAATTATAAGTCAATGCAAACGTACGTTCTCAAGACGACAGTGTGGTTTGGGATTGAAGCTCTCGGAGGGGCGGGCATCATCGGGGAGACCATGGCACCCTGCGGGAGCTGAGGCATGAGAGGAGAAGGGAACAGCTTGCTCTTCAGTGGTGAGGCTGTCGTAGCCACCACCGGCTGGGTGGGCAGGGTCCCATGACGCAGCTGAACGGTCTGAGACCGAGTTCTCATCTGAAACTTGGTATCTTGTGACAGCCTATGTGCATTTGGAATGGGAATGAGACATATGAGCATTCATACATGTATGTGAATACACAAATACAAAATAATGAAGAGTGAATAGTGTGGAATGATGACTGGAATTGTCAGTAACATGGAATGTAGGAGCCATCGTTTTTGGAATAGCACGTACCACCAGTAGAGTTCTAATCTTCCGTTGTTTGTTCCAAAATCAAATATTTCAGACATTCCACACCACTTTTAACCTTAAATATACACCCCCAACGTCCTCATATTTCCCAAGCTACGAATCGAGTGGATTTTGTTGTGAACACTGTCTAATGCATGTGAGGTGTGAATATCTATTATCAGTCTAGTGGCTAGCGGCCTAGACAAGCTCTCTGTGAGGTCTGGGACCAAAGAGCATGGAAAAATGGAAAATATTTACATTCTGCGGTCCGAGATTTTTCAGCTGTATGCTAATAACTTGTGGGGTCCCATTGGTAGTTTACAGCTGCGGTTTCCGGCCGAGCTGGCAGCAATCACTTTGTGAACGCAGCTGTACGCGTATCCTCCACTCGTGAACTTGAAGGAAGGGGTGGGGGGTCTTATCTCTTGCTAATAGACCTATACTGTAGCATTGCAATCTTTACTACTTCGTGTCTCACCTGACGGTGCCAGTTGAGGCAGCCCGCGGATGTCCACTAGACCTTTCCCTTTTCGCCATCACGAGTTTGTCTCCCTGAGTGAGGCCATGCAGGCCAGTAGAGGGGGTGGTAGTGGGTGTGGTGTGGGCAGGGCCAGAGTAGGGCGGTGGAGGGCCAAACTAGTGTGTGTGTGTGTGTGTGTGTGCATATATATCAGTATCTGCAAGATGGTGGTATCGTTCCCAGGCTCTAATGCAGATTTTACCCGGTGGCCATATTTCTCAAAAAATGTGTGACATCAAGTTTGGGTGGAAAAGGAACAGTTGCAGTGCCACTGTTTGAAGGCTTAGTATTTGGAGGGAAAAGCACTCTTGCAATCTTCACCACACGCACATTTGAAACACTGACTTGACGAAAATATTAATGCTCTCATGAATGAAGCCAGAGAGGCTAAAGATCACAGCTTGGGTTCTGGAAATTCATACCTTTGTGTGCATGGATAATCAAGCCTAAATTAGCTAGGCATGCTGGCACCTGAGACACACCCACAACAAACATCTTTACATGCAACCATATGAGGGTAAATTTAGATCTTGGCACCTGGCTTGCACCTTGTTAAATAGCTCTCTACACATCCTTGTACAGCTCAGTGTAGCCGCGTACACTGACATCTGCATATCTTAGTATATCTTTACACACTGACTTGCATACCGACTACACATCCTTGTAGATCTCAGTGTAGCCACGTACACTGACTCTGCATATCTTAGTATATCTCTGCACACTGACATCTGCACATCCTTGTACATCTCAGTAAATTACACTCTCTTAATCTCGCATGCACTGTGACTCACCAGGATATCATCCTCCATCATGTACTCCATCTCCTTCCCATCCAGCACCATGGTATCGACACCAGCCCTGATCCTCATCACGCTGTGCTTCTCCGATCGTTCCATCCTCTCCAGCTTCTCCAGTCTTTCAAGTTTCTCCAGTTTCTCGACTTTACTCAGCTTCTCCTGGTGCCTGGCCATCTCACGAGCCCGCTCCACGTCACCCAGCATCCACAGGCTGGCCTGCTTCCTGCAAGGGGAGGGGAGGCAGCTGATACAGACAGAAATGACAGCTGTGTCACATGAATACCAGTGGATCCCTGCCCCCCAAACTTTTCTCTATGGACATATACGTCCAAAGTGGAATTCGTTACTACAAGTTCATGTCCATAGACCAATCCAACATAGTTGCTTAGTTAGCGAGCAGTGATGTCCTTATGTCACAAAGAATTTCCATTTACTTACTCTTCTAGAAAGTGCTGTTGTGGTCCAATTATTGATCCTGGTCGGCAGATTCTGCAAGATAAGAGACAGTCGAGTCACCAGACGTTTATGAATACTAAAACACAAATATTCACAAGCTTAATCACTGTAGGTATCAGACTAGCAGGTTACAGGGAGTATGATGTAATGGCTTACCGAATCCATGCAATGACTTCAGAAGCAGTGAACTTGTAGTGCTTCATGATGTAGCAGGCGATTAGTGTGCCTGTCCTTCCCAGACCAGCTGTTTGTGTGTGTATGTGTACGTATGCGTTAAAAAAGGGTCATTACAAACCGTTAAAAAAGGGTCATTACAAACCGTATCTAGGGACCACTGGTCACTATATGGTAATTACCCAGCTAACAAACCCTTTAGTAAACAACACCATTACAGAGATGAACAGCCGCCACACACACTACCCAGACAGCAGCCTGAGACATAAGAAGCCATTGAATGCCCATTGACATACGCCTGCAAACCCTGTAATGCCTGTAATGACAACAAAGCGCTGGCTATTGTCAGTGGATGACTTTTGAAGCCACAGCAACTAAAAGAATGGTTTCCAAGGGAGCTGAGACTTCAAAACAACCGGACAAACTACCAAAGCAGGAGATGCAAGCATGGCATGCCTCCCAGGGCTACACCTAACACAGAGGCATGCATCTGGTATGCAGGGCATATGCCATACAGCTGCATGTCACCAGTATAATGAACTGCTTAGTGTTGGTGACTAAGAGATGTCCATTTTTTTGAGCATCAGCTTGTAACCTGACTAACCGCATGTGCCACTAATGCATTACTGTCTAGTAGCATACAGATTTAGTCTTGAGTAGACACAGTCTTGGTACAACTCCATGCTTTTGATGTTCACCATAATGAGTCATCTAGCATTCACTCCCAAATTTCAATTCACATACTTCCTAGACCACATCCACTCTACATCAGTAATACTTGGTCAAACAGTCTATCTACAGTATACAAGCAATACCCCTGCATGAGTACACCTAATCACCGTACCTTTGCAGTGGATCGCGATTCCTCCTTCAGCATTCTCTGCTATTGAGAGAAATCGTCTGCGGAAAAAAAACAAATCGAATATGGAAGTAGCCCAGCATGTCATATGAGTGCCACTTCACAATCCCATGATCAGCCATAAGACATAATTCACGTCACATGATGTTCCCATGACAATCACAAGATATCACATGATGTTCCACGTGACCATCACAAGATATCACATGATGTTCCACATGATGTTCCCATGACAAGTCACAAGATATCAATTAAGATACACACCTGACAATGCTGTCGCTGGGGGTGGATCCGTCAACGAAAAACAAGTCTTTGTGGTCAAACCCTCCGTCAGAGAACCTTTTGGCCTCGTACATTCTCTTGTTCAGTCGCACAATGGTCGTAATGTTGCTGGCCCTAAAGTAGTCAAAGTAGTGCTCCGGGGCATGCAGGGGGTAGCCGTTCTCAATCCTGCTTCGATTGTGGGGGCCAGCAAAAGCCAGAAATTTCCCTATGGGGGGGGAGGTGAAGGAGTCATAACATACTTATACAAAGATCTACCCACATAGTTCTTGGAGAAGTACAGAGACAAGAAATCTTATAACGTTGTCCTCAACAACTCTAGATCCAGGCAATTTGTTTTTTAGTGAATCGGGGAGACGAATTTCCTCCAGTGGGGGAAAGGAATGCTAGGTAGTGGAGCGTGAAGCATAGCAACACAAGAATGCAGTGCACATGTTCGAATGGCTGTTTAGCTCGGTGGTACAAATTGCCAGCACGCTTTAGAAACACCTGCCGCTAATGGAAAAGCTAATGGACGGCTAATGGACGACTAATGGAGAGGCTTAGGCCAGCTGAATAGGCTGTAAGAGACACAAATACAGGATTGAAGTAGCTGCTGACACACACACACTACTGCCATAAAGCACCCATTGTTTGGCCCCCCTGAAGGGCAGGGCACAGGCGGGTAATTGGTGGGAAAACACTCCGTCAGACAGCAGGCCCTGGCATGTAGCCAAATGGGCTAGGGGTAGCCAATAGCAGTGACCTGTCATTAGAAGTGTTATCTTGTTAGCCCCTTGCCACAAGACATGCATCCTGTTTCTAAAATTCACCCAAAGTCTACTGTAGCGCCAAATAAGGTGCAGAAATACAGTTAACGTGTCTCATTCCCGTTCCAAGGCTCTCCTCTCTAAGCAGAGACCTGGGAACGAGACCAAACAAATTCCTAGTTCCTGAACCAACATCTAGAGCCACCACTAGTTGCTGTTAACTCACCAGGCACAATCCAGTTGAAGTCACCGTTCTCCACTTTCTGTAGGTTAACAAAAGAAACATGCTAATAGGGAGTGCTAACACCAGAGTACAACACATGCTTTAAATATACAGACACACACACATCACAACAAATACATGCACACAATAATGTAATGACCCAAGGCAATAAGTATATAGCACACAAGGCAGTATGTACAGTAGCACACAAGGCAGTATGTACAGTAAGCACACAAGGCAGTATGTACAGTAAGCACACAAGGTAGTATGTACAGTAAGCACACAAGGTAGTATGTACAGTAAGCACACAAGGTAGTATGCACAGTACACAAGGCAGTAGTACACAAGGCAGTATGTAACACCAAAATAGAGGTGGGCCTTCTCCTTACCTCATAAAACTCATATTCTTCTATACTGAAGTTAGAGAAGTCAAGGAAGCCAAATTGTAGAGCCTGGGGCAAAAGGAGGGGGGAGATAGGATTGTTAATCAGCAGGTAGTTGCCTGGCTACCCAAAAAGTTAGAAGCCAAGCTATTAGTTAGAAGCCAAGCTGAGTTTCAACTACAAAGATTGCTTTTTTAAGTCCCAAACAAGAGTTATGCTTCTCAATGCATGTAGCTATAATCATTACATCATAGCCAAACATTACATCACTCATACCTTGTAGATAGCTGAGAAGCAGTGTTGGAGGGTGAGATTGAATGTACATGTACCGAAGGAGGCATCCCTGAAGGGAAGGAAGGGAGAGTTCTGGGTGCCCACAAGAGGACGGTAGGCATCTTCGGCTGACTTGCGATGGTAGATGATCTGTGGGTGGGCAGAGAGAGAAAGAAAGAGGGAGGGAGGGAGGGAGGGGTGAGTGGAGAGAGAAAGAAAGAGGAAGGGAGGGGGGGGGGTGGGATTAAGGGACTTGGAAAGCTAGTGGTAGAAAAATAAGACCCCCAGTTTGATTCCCACTCTGAGGGAGAACACTACATTCAGAAACGAATTTCTATCAAAGTTGTTTGTTTTTTGGGTCGGTTTCTTAGAATACCGAAGTATTTCTGATGTACGGACACCACATTGCCACAATAAATAAACCTAGCATCCCAATCCTTTACTCCCACTCTAAATCCAAAGCTCAACAGGCCTTGACCTTACAACAGCTGCTCTCCCAGGACTACTCATGAGAGAGGCAGCGCATTGTATGCAAAACACTCCTTTCCTTAACAACAAATAAATAAACTGAGCTAATGCAAAAAAAAATTCCGCTGCATTTGACACGGGCTTGTGTCCAAAGGAGAGGGGCCCATGCTGAGCGTACCACAACCACGCAAACCCCCAGGGGCATACCTCTGCCCCGAGTACAGGCTTAGGTTCATCACCAAGTAAAAAAAAAATCTTAGCCAGCAATTTTTGTTCGTAAGATTAAAATGGTGAGTTAGCAAAATAGTTAATATGCAGATAATATTCAGAGGGTGTAGTGAGAGTATAAGACAGCATAGACTTACCACATAGGCACCTATCAAGTAGGCAGCGTTGGCTCTCCTGCGACTGTCATATGACGTATAGTGGATGATTTTCTTTTTTGACAGTGAGGAGCTCTGTGTGTGTGAATGTGTGTGCGTGTCGTATGCATGTATAAGACAGGATGCAGTGTAAATATAATATAACAATTCATTACATCACAGGCAGTATCTTATGCTTAGACCAATCATCATACCCTCAACAAAAGAAACAATCACACAACTAGACAAAAGTTCAGCAAGGTCACTTTGCTAAATCTTGTGAAATGATACACACACACCACAGCCTGCAATTGACAAACACAGTAAGACAAGCATGCGCCCTAGCTCCAAAGGAGGCCAGAGTTCCAGAGCTACTGAGCAATAGATCAGCTTACAACAATGCTAAGGTGCGTGCCAAGAAGACATACCAACAAGCAAGCCCTGCTCGGCAATGGCTGCCTTGTGGCTTCTTGCCGCTACACTGTTTGTGCTAAGGAATGCAACTAGCAGAGAAGATGATCACCGTCATAAATACAAGTAGTATTGTTTTCCAAGGATGTCTCATTTTAGAGTATGAGTGACGAATATACGTCGATACGGGTGCTGCTTTGTTGTCTTCCAAGGACGTCGTCTCATTTTTGAGAAATGTTGCAGAGTGATGGATGTACGACTATCAAACAAGATACCTATGATGACGCTTTTGGCAAATTATAGTTGTGAAACAGCTGCTAAAAGATCTGGAACTCTGCCATGCCATTTTTCTTGAGTGCTGTAATATGTTACCGTATTTCAGCTTGAGTAGCTCTTCGTCCCAAACTCGGAAATCAGCAACAGCACTTCTAAAGCTTTTTTAACATCCCAGAAATCCACGGACGTTACATACACCATCAGAAATTCACTAAGCACGTAGCTATGCACTAATGCTTCACACACGCCCATGAATTTTGCCAACGGATATAAATACCGTTGCATGGTGGCATTGGGTGTTTTTTTTTTTTTAAATCGCAGGTCGGCTGTTCCCTATGAATATCGCAAGTGCCCACACCAACAAGGAAGTCCTGCTCGGCAGAAGTGGGGACCACTATCTACAAACCACAGAAATGCCCCACCAGTAATGATGAGGTAGATAAGAGAACACTGAAAATCCAAAAATAAACATTTTTACTACATCAACTTTTCAAGTTTTCGTGAAGACCTGCCTTCTATCACAAGTGAGTGAGCGAATAAGCGAGCGTTTGAGAGCTACTATAATAGCTAATCATTTAAAAACCCACACAAACTGTCTCGCTATTAATTTTAAATTACCCAAAAAAGAAAATGCATTGCATGTATAATCTTTCAGCCCAAGGTGAAACCAATCACTCCATTATTGTGCAGTCCTTACATATACAATGTAGTGCGTTCACACGTTAAGGCACGTCCACATAGGGCAGAATCAACACCAGACCTACACACTGTTGGGTAGCAGCCAGAGCAAGTGAAGCCCGGCAGTAATAGTAACAACCAGTGATGTCACCATTTACTGTTATTGTATGGCTCAGTCCGTGCATAATGCGCCACTTGTGGACAGGCATGTACACGTACATACTATATGTTGCATGTCCCAGACAAGACAGCAGCAGGACTCGTGCTATCCTGTCTGAGAATGCAACATACTTCAGTAAAGACAGACCATACTTTCACACAGAACCGTTGCTTAGTAACCTCCAATAAATGTACAGGCACCGTACACAAAGACTGCATCCAGCAGTGGGCCAATGTTGGCTAACATTTTACTGACTCAAAAACAGGGCCAAGGTAGAAACTCGCCATTTTTTTTGCCATTCAGTTGTCCTCCAAATGACGTCACAACATAAGTTTCTGAAATTAGGTGATAGTTTCTGAAATTAGGTACTGGCACACTCTACTGCCTGAGGCTAGGGCTCAGCAGGTTATGTTTATGGTTTGTAAAAAAACAGCTGAAGCACACTTCCATAATCAGATATCTCTGATATTTATACAATAATTGCATATCATGTCATTTGTAGGCCCTCCTCACCTACATGTTGTACATTTGAACATATGTTTAATTGTACATGGTGTACACGTACACGTGCACACACAGGAAAATACAGTAAAACATGATGCATTCACAATTACTGCTATGGACTTTCAGTACACAACAAATTTAATATGGAAGTAGGAGGCTCCACACAGTTGAAGAAAAACACTCACTTTCAGTTTCTTGTTGACTTTTTGACAGTAGCGGTACAACATAGCCAGGTGCAGTGGTCCAAAGTCGGCATAGAAACTGCAGTGGAGAAAGGGGTGAAGAAATTGAGTGAACACAGACATGTATATAAAAAAATTACTAAGCTATAGCTATTAGCACTTTAAATAACAAAGTGATAATCTCTAACAATGGGCTAAGTGTAATTAAAAGAAATCACATCTTAAATCTGTGAACCTGAATCAAAGCTGCAAAGTGGTGCAAACTGTCCCACCCCCCCCCCCCCACACACACACAATATCGCTACAGGGCAAGCATTGGGTACTCACTTTTCGTAGATAAATTCATCGTCGGTACAAAAGTAGTGACATGATGTCGTGTTCCTGGGTTTAGACCGGAGGGTGGCAAAGTAGAGTCGGCCTGAAAGAGGAATGAAAACATCAGTGAAGGGGTCTGTCAATGCACAAGTTTCCCCCTTCCACCACTATAGGGCTTTATTCTCACGCACTTAGACCGTAGGCTTCCATGCCAGAGCAACATAATTTAATTAGGGAACAGCAGTTTAAAAAAACAACAAGCCAATGCCCCAAGGAGACATCTACGCCCTCCCTAGAGGCTAACTATAATTATAATATCATGATATCTGCCCCGCGGCGGCATCACCTTCTAGAAATTCACATAGTTGCCCATCCTTGCTGGCCATGGTTGGCGGGTTGGTTGGAGTGCGGTCGATTGAAGTGTAGGTTGAAAGTGTCAAACAGTTTCTAGTCAGTCACAATTTAATTGTCGAGAAAGGAGTAAAGAGGGACCGCTATGTCGGCATTACGGCCGCCTTAGATGTCCCTTCCGATCTTGCACCGATCGCTCGGCTAGATGTGAATTTTTTCCGGCCCTAAGAGGGCGATCTTCGTTCTTCTTACGGCTAACTCTGTCGCTCAGCTGTCTCACTTCCTTACAGAACAAACTCTGGCCTAAACTACCTCTGTACAGTTAGTTTTAACTCGGTTCCTGTATCCATACGCCACAGCTTCCTTCGTTCACTTTCATGTATCAACGTATGTAATAGTCCGCATATTCACTGTATATCTTGGTGCATTTGACCACTGGTATGTGGGGGAGGCGGAAGTTATGCAAGTACTTGCACCGCATATGATTGAAATATCTACCGTATACTATAATCGTACTTAAACTTTGCGCACGCATGACTTTTAGCTGCCCCATTCTTCTACCAGATGAGGTGCCTACAAGTTCAATAAGAAATATTTGGCAGAATGCACAAGCAACACATGCACACACGCGCACACGCGCACACACGTACACATGAATGACAGGTATAGGTGATATAAAACAGTTGTTTGTAGAGAGTTATTTGTTCTGACGCATGCACACTACATAACCACAGGTCATGTGCCAGCTTGAACAGCTTTAGAGGTGCACAGCCTCGTTAGCGACACAGCCTGCACAAAGAGAGCCAAATACATGCTACTAATAAAATTGGATTAGCCATCTTTGATTGTGTGTGGTCTATTGAACTGACCTAGTTATTTGGGTCCAGTACTGTAACATTGAGCAGGCACATCAATAGCACTCTGACCTTAAGAGTCTAACCACCAGAGGAAGTTCTGACAACAGGAAAAGGGGTGGAATTTGAAGGGAAGTGGGTGATTTTTTTTTGGATGTCCCCAAGTTAGGAAAAACTATATGATGACCTTTGCACAGGAGTATGACTAGTGGTTTGCCATGCAGCTTCAGAGAAGAATTCGTCCCACACCCCCACAGTCTCTTGTTTAGGATCACAGTAGAGCTCACACTGGTACTCTGGGGGAGTAGAGAGGGAGGAACCTGGCAGCTGAATTTTCACAATGATGGGGACCTATAGAAAAATTACAAATCCCCACCCCCCAAAGAGAAATGTCTGGTTGAAATTGCTCATACTCTTACTGGAGTTCTCACCAGATCCACCTGGGTCTGTGGTTGTGTGGCCAATGGCCCTATGGTGGCACATTGAATTTATTAGTGAATTGCTTTCAGCCACACATGATTGGCAATATCACAAAAAAAATAGCTATCACTATATTGCCGCTCATCACAAAAGTTTTCACGTAAGAAGGTCACGTACACCCACACAAACCTAGCGATGCCTACCACATCTCCAGATGACACCACAGCATCAGTCGCAGATTATTAATCACCGAAACAAATACTCCATCTGATGGCGTAACCATTTGTGTATGCACTATTAATCTTCAAATCAGCATCTCCTAGGAGACCCATTCGAACTTGGCTCACAACAAGACCCTAAAGGACGTGGTTTAACAAAGTTAGCAGGTCATGACTCCACCGAATTAGAGGCAGAATACCCACAGCTGAGATCACATAACTCATTCCTCTACTGATCTAAACCAGTCCAAATTTACAGCAAATAAAATGCCTCGGCTACTACACCATCCCATAACAATTCCAGTGCAACCCCAAAAAAACCAGCTATGTGTAATTGAAGGAACTGAAGTGCATGATACACGGCGTCCTAATAAGGCTATACATAATTATCTGTAGTATGCAAGTTCGTAGGTAACAGAGTTTCAGATTGGGGCCCAGGCACTCCCTGTTACTAGTAAACCATCGTCGGAATATTAGAATGCTTTTATTCTGAGGTGCAAGGCATTAAAGTACTGTAGCATGATATGCCCATGGACAGCATCCCATATTTTGAGGCACTACATGCTCCATTATCCATGATTGAGGCACTACATGCTCCATTATCCATGATTGAGGCACTACATGCTCCATTATCCATGATTGAGGCAATTGAGCACTGCACTTACGCTGTTGTGATACGCCAACTGGAAATATTCCATTGACGTACAGGGAATTTCAAAGACGCTACGTGATAGCAGACGACATTGAAATTTCACTACCATAAATGAGCATACTTGGAACTTAAGCAACAGACCCCAATTTAATTAAGTCACATTCCCCAAACGTCTGAGCGAGTACGATATGAGAAAAACATCCCGCACACACTCCACAGACTGACGTCCTGTGTATACACACATCAGTGCCCAATAATAACATTTCGCCGAAATCATAGTGCTCCTGTACACAGTCCCTCCAAGGAACTGTTACGGGTCCACTTTTAGCTTTGTTTGAATTTCCAGGCTCCACTCCCCAGCTTTTTTTCTCACGGTGTAAAAACATGTTTTAAACAGCTGGGGGAGAGTGGATCGAGCCTCATGATGAAAAGCTGCCCGGTTAAGGAGGGACTATACGGACTATGCTACCATCCACACTCTTGAGTATGAGTCCATCACTCTTAGACTATGGAGTGACATACTTAGATCACTAAAGTACCCCGGGGGGGGGGTACCCCTATGATCCAACAACAGAATAATTGTGTCAACAACAAAACATAACAACTACAATGACATAACAATGTAACAATGATGTATTTGGGAGAAAAACGTAGGAACTAATTGGATACATGAAAACACAAAATCATGCATGTTTCATGTATAATTTTTATCCATTTAGTGCCCATTACATCATAGCAGAAAAGGGTCTATTGCATGGGGAAGTTAACAAAGCCATTGAATTCCTACACGGCAAAGAACGACTCATATTTCACCAATTTCCCTCCCTACCCTCCTGGTAGCAGGCCAATGTGACATCGCTATGACAACCCTCCTCTGTTGATATGATAGGATTACACGACACACTCTGCAAAGGACTACAAGTAGGGTGTGCTGACTCACGAAATACGATCTCTAAATTACTCAGAAGGGAATTTTAGTGAGTGATATTGCCCTTGACTCAATGCTATCCACACATATACACACACACACACACACACACACATGCATACACACACAGCATGCATAAGGTCAGTCCATCATATTATCAATTTACAAGTCCACTACATATCTTCTTCTTTCACACAATATGATAATGTCAACCTGGCATGCATAATCACTAATCAGTAGGTTAACATCACATACACGGACCACTTACTACTGGGGATCATTTACCAATGTACAATCACACACACACACACACACACACACACTATGAAGTGACAGGTTCAGTATACAAGACTAGCTAACTGTACAGTGTACTGACAATAATGCCAGTCTCGTGGTTACCAAAAAAAAAATTTCACAGTGAAACACACTACTTTCAGCCTAAACTGGACCTTCATCAGGTGTGTTGCTAGCGTGCATGACAGTCTGTCACACACACACACTTTACTCAAGATCATTGTTTAGAATTTGTGGCTGCAGTGCCCGCATCATCATCGGTAGTATTATACCAGGAGTATTCCAAATACAATTGAAAAGCTGCAAAGTGGAGTCGCTAACCGATTTCATAGGCCATTTTATCGAGCCACACAAAATCTCAAGACACACGGCTGATACGCTCCACAAAAATGAGACAATCAACCTTATGACAAGAAGTGTCCTAGCTATGTAGGTCTTCTGCAGATTCTATTGCATACAGTATGAGGCTGTGGTCGATCCATCACATGCTGCCACATGCCACTAAGTAAACCACACCACAAGCCACCCCATGCCAGTTTGCCCAGGAATTCTGACCTTTTGCCACTTTGCACTGCCATGGAAACTAAAACCCCTCCGATAACCATGGTGAAACGTTACATGACGGGAACGTGCCATGTACTTGTGATAATACTGGCAGGTGCGTGATTCGCTACTCTATCTTCACGTGACGTCTTAGTGTAAATTGTTCATGTGGTTGTAATCACAGATGCAGAATCTGCTCATCATGCAGTGAGGTACCAGTTATGCACAGCTGTAGTACCCATACAGTCCACACTCATGTTGTTGCCATAGTGTTTATGACATTGACCACACACCCACAGACACAGGCAGAGCTTGTAAGACCTCCAGTCAGAGGACAAGAGCAAGAGCAAGCGGAGATTGCACCGTCCTGATCACCGTATAATTTATCTTTCTTGTAGCCCGGGTTAATAATACAAAGCTCTTAACTAGTTTCAATAAGCCTTTAATTTAACCTGTCCCACCCTAAAACAGCCTGCAGTATATTATTGAATGTACCTAACTTCTCAAAACTCCCCCCCCCACACACAGAGTTTCTAATTCTACCATGAAAGCAGTTAAAAAATAATCATAGCTCTATAATATAGCTGCCATGAGAAACAAGGCTAGCCTATAGTTAGTCTCCACTCACAGGCTTTTTTTGCTACATGCGAAAAATAAAAATGAGGAATGGAGACTGGGAGCGAGGCTAACCCAAGCCTGCAGTAGCCATGAATGGTTCAATTTGACAAGCCAACTCATGTAGTTTTAGCTACTGAGATAGTGAATTGAAATGGAGAGGCTCTACACACAGACCTAGCCATAGTCTTCGTTGGAGGACCAGTTTCCCTCACCCACTTGATCTACAAGCAGCGGAAGTAATTACTTTGATCTGCTTCCAGACTGCCTCCTCGAAACGGGCAATCTGGGATAAGGGGTTTCACTCAAAATAAATTAAAGTACCTGTAGAGGCTCTCTATTCTCACTCCAGTTCTGAAATAATATGCAGCTGACTTAGCTATACGGTCTCATACAAACGTGGTAATGCTGCCAGTCATATCTCTGTCAAAAGCTATATCATGCAAGTATGGGGTTCACTATTCATTTGGAAGGAGATACGCTCCTTCATGTGGTCATAATCACAGCTGCAATACCAACTCAGATCCACCATGTATCCATGGAAACAGTGTCGAGCTGTCGCAGGATATGAATATAATTAAGCCATTAATTACAGTTGGTCCACATATGCCACACATTATTCTGTCTCCATATTTCAGCTTGGAATGAAGACTACCTGAGTACGAGACTGCCAGTTTCCGCTCCAGTTCTGAAGGTACACATGCAGCTGGCTTACACAAGCATGATAATCCGGCAAGCTGGCAAGCTTTCTCAAAAGCCAACTTATCGCGCAAGCACAGGGTCCATCTGGAAAGACATACCTCCTTCATGATACCAGCTCAGTTCCACCGTGTATCTATGGAAACAGTGTCAAAGGTCAGCCAGTCACAGGATATATGAATACAACCAAGCTATTATAAAAATATTTAATAAGAAAGCATGTGTTTTGATGTGGTTTTCTTACATGCAAACATAAGAACATGTCCTTTCCTTGTATTTTCGTGAGGTTCCAACCCCATTATATACATCATGTATTTTCTCCATTTAGTGCCTACCTTTACCCCCAATGGGGGACAAGGGTCTATCATCATATTCACCCTCAAAAATTTTGCTAAATATTCTTGAATTACGCGTAAAGTAGCATAATACTAGGGTGCACTTAATGTGTACAAAACTACATACACACACACACACATTGATGTTATAAAACTAACAAAATAATGGCAGCTGTTGTTACTGTCAAAGTGCATGCATGCCGCACAAACCATCAGTCACATGTCTGCTCAAATAGCTTTAGACAGATGACCTCATTAGCGACGTAACATGCACAAAAAAAAAACACAAACCGGTCCTGACCAGCAGAACAAAATTTCATATTAAAAATGGAGTATTAGAACCGGTTACTTCTGAGAGAAATCGACTTTCTTTACGCCAGCTGCTTCCAGGAGTGAGTTTATCGGTGTGTGGTCCAGCGAACCGGCATCAAGATGGGAGTAGAGTATCTGGGACCCTAAAGAAGAGAGAAAGACGTGTCTCATAAACCATATGCTACATAGCTATAGTTTCACCACTCAGAAGTCTCTAAGTACAGAGAGCATGGATTCTGGGGTTCTGACCCACACAAAGTAGATTGAGAAATGGGAATCAGACTAAGAGCTAGGTCAATCCAATAGACCTTTATGATGTAATGGGCCTGGGGGTACAGTTACGTACTGGGCATGGAAGTACAAGACATTACAAGGAAACAAGCATGTTCTTATATTTTCATGCGCATGTATTTTCTCCATTTAGTGCCTACTTTTACCCCCCAATAGATAAAGGTCCTATTGAACCTGCCCATAGCATAGTCTATAGTCTCATTCCCTTCTTCAGTATCCATTTCCCTGACCCCACCTTCCTCTTGCTACTGAGACTCACACACACACACACACACACACACACACGTTACCTGGTCCAATGACGAACTGGCCTCCCTGCTGCCAGAAGTCTCCCTGCTTCTGCATACTCTTCAGAGCCTGCAGCGTGGCCCTCACCGTTCCTCCGAGAAAAGAGGACTTCACGTGTTCACTACCTGGACCAGAAAAAAATGACAACAACAACAAAAAACGCTACTGAGCATGAGTAGCCTCGTTCCCAGGCCCACGTGCACGTTTCATTTTAGCACAGCTATGGGCCTGGTACTTTTTCTCACGTGCGTGACGTGGAGGGTAGGAGGGTGGTAGAAGGGTAAAATTTTGCGCCCACATGAGAAAAGGTACCAGGCTCTCCAATGTGAAACACATACATACATACATACATACATGTAGCCTCGTTCCCAGGCTCCACTGCCCAGTGTTTTTTGCACTTTGGAAAAACACGGGCTTTTTCCAAAGTGCAAAAAACACTGGCCAGTGGAGCCTGGGAACGGGGCTACATACATGTACATAGCCTCACTCCTTCCCATTTTTCTGAGTGCCTGGGAGCAAGGCTAACATGTACACAGTTCCCTTTATATGTATGCAGGTCATATGACAATTCTGTTTACTATCATAAACCTTATTAGCGTGATAAGAAGAGGGCTAGATTTGCTAGGCCAGATAACGCAGGGTGGGTGGCTGAGAGTTCACCCAGCTTAGCATTTTTTACCTCATTGTCGGAAGCCACGCTCTCATATGTATGTATGTATGTGGAGTGGAGACTGAGAGCGAGGTTAGGCTCTTGCTAGAGATGAGCTTAAAGACTAGCCAGACTATTGTTGCACAGAAAACAAAACAGACAACGACTATATGGTGTAGCAGCTGCATATTTCCATGTCCAGAAGCGTGTGACCCTCCCAGAAGGCTATAAGCTCCAGCTATGCCACACCCACATCCAGTTCTTTCCAAAATTTTATATTATATCTACTGATATTATTATAACTATCTCTTGCAACATTTGGGGGTCTGTGCCCTGAAAATTTACCTTGGCCCGCTCTGGAAGTGGTTCTAATCATTCCCAAACCCTTGTACACAGTTTGTTCAGGATCACAGTAGAGCTCGTATTGGTACCCTGAGGAGGGAGAAGGGGGAGGGGAGGGGAGGGGATGGGATGGGATGGGGAGAGGAGAGGAGGGGAGGGGAGGAAAAGAAAAGGGGGAGTGGAAAAGAGGTCAGAGCTTGAAGGTGATGAGACTTTACGTAGATACTGCGAATCATTTACTGCATATTTTTGTTAGCCTCATAGAGCATAAAGGTTTGTGACGATTGCTTCCTTATTGGGGACAATCCATATCGGATTAAATATCGAGGTACGCCTACTCCAAGGCACAAGGCATCATAGCATGCCTGGCCCAGTACAAGGCCATCCCATCCCCACATACCACAGGCAATAACTCCCACTCTGATGCACAAGGCGCCAAACATGCTCCGTGCAAGGTCATCCCAACTCCTTGAGAATATGAATGTCCAACACTGCACTAATTTACTACCACAAATAACTCAACTGCCCTAATTGTCCTAATTCTAATTCCAGACTGGCTGGTGTCCTAATCCAATTAACCCCATACTAACCTAATTAGGGAGTATCCAGCAGCGTAATTCAATTAACTCTCAGCACAATATGCATCTACTGAGAAAGTTTACACAGCCACTAAGGAGCACTTGCCCTGTGTACACTAGGCATTTCCCCCTATTATTCTCATTCTCTCGTAATAACCAAAGGTTATGTTGTTGCTAGACAGAACTTAGGATACTGAAAAGACTTGGGCAGTTTAGCAACATTCAGTAGTAAAATTAGCAGGTAGTAAGTTTTTGGATTTCGCCATACATGACTGGAATATTTTTTTATTAGTCTATTATCATGGGTATTTATACGCATACCAGTGAGTAGACATATGTATTATTGTGGAGTTATTTGGAATGGGATGGCCTGGGAGCATGTTTAGTGCCTTGCGTCTCAGAGCGGGAGTACTTGTCTGTGGTATGTGGTGATGGGATGGCCTTGTACTGGGGTTAGGCGTTTGGTGCACGGACACTTCTAGATGGTCTTTGCAGTGACTTTTATTGCTAACCAGGGTTTCATATATATAGCGGCGATTCTTGGTGCTTCTGATCATGAGCACGCTTTGACCGCTGACTGCACCCTTTTGAACGGCTTTGACCGTTGACCGCTGACCGACTGCGGTCGCAGTTGTGACTATAGAGTCTATGGGAGTGACCCCCCCCCCCCCTTGCATGTATAGCACTTCTGACAGTTGAATCAGGCTGAAGTGCTATTAATCTTTTCTCTCGTTGGAGCTGAGACCAGGTTCTGAAATGAGACCAGATATTAAGCTCTCAGGGAGCCCTCAGTTTAGAGTCTCTTCACCGTGATGTGATGTGTGTGCTCAGGAATACTATGGAGTGAAATTTCTGGTTGGAATTAAACTCTAAACAAGTAATAACCTCACACTTGATCAATCAGTCACCCATTGACTTATATGGGCTATAACACCTGTAGGGCAGGCACTGTAATGACGGGAATTGGGGCAGTGGAACGAACTTAAATGCGCACACACACACACACACACACACACACACACACTCTCTCTCTCTGTCTCTCTCTCTCTGCTTGGAGGTAGGACCCTCCCTTCTAAAGACAAAATTATTCTCTTTCGTTGACATTCTTCAACGGAGGATCAAAGCAATGAATAACAGGTTGCCATGGGGATGACTCAGAAGTTATCACATGATCACAGAGTTAATTTTCCTTTGATTCTAGCTTCGATTACTGCATAGATGATATTCACATCAGGAGCCCAGGATATCACAAACCTGCAAATGGCTGATACAGTGTACTTTTTACAGTCTTGGAGGACAAAAACTATGAACATTAAGGCGCCATGGGGATGCGCCAAAGGCCAGACAAAAATAATGTACAAGATCTCCATGGGGATGAATCAAAGGTTATTGCCCTGTCCAAGTAAACACAATTAAAGTAGAGATTTCTTTGATATTAGCTGTGAATATTGCACAGATGCTATTCATATGGGGAGCCTGGAAACCGCCCATTGCTGGTATAATAATATTATTATGTTTTCACCTGTCTTGGTCCTGAATCCCTAGGTGGTTGATGGTGGGTGGTGAGTGGTCGTCAATTGAGAGTGGAATGGGGGGGGGGAGTGGGTGGTAGGAAGTGAAGAGAAAGCGAATAAGAGATGAGATAAGACAGCAATCTCACTATCTCAGAAAGGAAGTTACTGTTTGAAAGTCATAAGCTTGTAATTATAAGCTTCGCCATACCCTGAAATATCACTCCTGTGTATAACAACGTATTATATGAGCCCCTGCACCCAAATGTGAATGCTCATCCTGATCGTAAGCCCACCCCTCAGTAGCAGAGCAATGCAAGAACTCCGGAGCTCACCTTGATGAACTTGTGAGGAGCACATCCGATGACCACCATCTTGACTCCAGCTTCCTGTGTAAAAAGAGAAGAAAAAGAAGTAAACCCCCCGTAGTACAGTGGGTGGTCTCATTCCCAGACCCTCTAAACTGAGACTGAGACCTGGTAATTGCTGACTCAACAATTTTTGACCCAGTTCAAAACACTAAGTGGAGACAGGACCCCCCCCCCCCCCCCCCCCCCGCTTAAGGAGACTCCATACAGAGAGGGAGGGGAAGGAGGCTAGTTTTATCTCACACATGTCGCCTAATCTACTTGCAGCACATGATTAACTGCAAGATAAAATCTGGGGGTGAAGAAAGCCTGGGTATGTGGTCACATCTCTCGCAACCTACACCTACAACCACAGGTCACCCCAGGTCAGATTCTCTTGACCTTTCGGTACATGTGCTCACCACCTGCCATTCCAATTGCGTTGCCAAGGAAACAAATCCCCCTTTATATTACATCACGGCTACCATCCACATGCACAACACATAAGCATGGCTACCATCCACATGCACACAGCTGCAGACCCATTTACTCTAAAATCAACATACACATTATTTTATGTACATGCACACTCTTGTTGGAAGACTAGGAACTGGCCACCTGTGGACTGTGAATGATAATGTTGACCCTGTATACACAATTTTTTACCATAATATTATTTGTGAAAACAACACCCTGAGTAGGAGCGGGAGCGTGTAATGACATTAAAAGCAGAAGAGAGCTCTTTCGTCGGCTTTTCACATCATTATGCACTCCTGGTACGAGGCTAGCATAAACACACAATTTTTCAAGGCTGTAAAAAAAAATTGAGGGTAGGCCTGGGTATAAAAAAAGTCAACAAAAACATTCCAGTTTTCTCTCTTTGAGAGATGCATGCACAATGCACATAATTATACAAGCAACTGTATGATTGCTACGTTTGGGCACTGCAGCCCATTTTGGCACAAGTCTTATCAAAACATCGATTACACCCATTGCAGCAAACTTTGAGCGACTGCTGCTCTCCTTCATGTGGCCGCCGTCACAGCTGCAATATCAGTTTTAGTTCCTTCATCGCTGGGAAGAGGGCTTTGCACCTGGTATCAAGTTACCAATGGCATGCACAGCTGATAAAATTTAAAATACCCCCAATCTACCACTACTATGTGTCCAGGTGTTTATTGAATACATACATGTAGACATGAGGCTAAGGCTAGTCTCATACCCAAAACGCATACCCAAGGCTCATACCCAGGCGGTTGATGTCTCGTGCCCAGATCCCTTCCTTTCTGGCTAAGGCTAGTATAGTCTCATACCCATGTCCAGGTGCCTCCCTTCGCCTGAGTGCCTGGGTATCACCGTGAGGCTAAACTAGTTCAGTCTCATACCCAGGTCTGGTTCTACCCAAGTGCCTTCCTTTCCCCGAGTGCTCGGGATCAACTGACCTCGAGGTTAGCGGAGGGTATCTTGGCTAGGTCTGGGGAGAGAGAGAGAGAGGGAGGGAGGGGAGGGAAGGGAGGGAGGGGAGGGGAGGGGAGGGGAGGAAGGCAGAGCGATAAAGAGCAGCGTTTGTGTAAGCCCATCTCACAAAGCCGACACTAACCAGGGTTTCATACAGAGTTTTTCGGTGGGGATGCTCTGAGGTTGCTTCTGGGGCTCCAAAGAGGCTGGAAATTAGCTACTAAATAACTAGTGAGTATCCAAAAAAATGCCAACTTATAAATTCTGGGGGGGGGGAGGGTGGGGAACTCTTGCTGGGGTGGGAAAGTCCCAATGCGCCCCCCCCCCCCCCCCCTCTGTATGAAAACCTGCTAACCATGGCTGTAAAATCTACCAATCTTACTACACAAGGCCTACCACTAACCTTGGACGTACTCCTGACATATGTATCAGAGAAAATGCTGCAGAGGATAAAATGAAGAATGGTTCATGGCTTCATTGAACATGTGCTAATCACCCAATTTGTCCAATACATCTGATGTGTGGTAATGCAAGTAGCGACTTAGGAGCCATGCACCAACAAAGTGATTACAGCACGTCAGAGGCTGGGGTCGGAACCATTCCATAAATAACCAGGGTTTAGTTCCAGCAACTGGTTAGGAAAAACAATTATGTGTACCTATGTATATTTTTGGAAACGTTTCCGGAAATAATCCCATACTTCTTCTGCCTGGGAACAAGGCTATGCTCAGAGCGTGATGGCAGCTGGACGAATGCCAATTTAAATCACTGATAGAGGCCAATTCACATAATAGTGTTGTAAGGTAGAGGGTAAACAAAGCATCTGATTGGTTATAGTGATGGAGGGGCTAAAAAATATAGTCAATTACACTAATGGCCCATTTTGGAAACTATCACGTGCATTGCTGTGACGTCATTTAGAGAACAATTAAATGGCAAAAAAACTATGTATAGATGGATTGCAAGTAGGCGTGGTGAATGACATAATTCCACTTTTTGGAGGGCAAACGCGCGGGTTCACAGGTGCGTAAGTACATAGCTGCAACTGTAAAAGACACCCTCAGATGTCAGTGAATTTCGGTAGGTCATGTCCTGTAGTTCTCTCTGTTTCGGCTGCAATGAAAACGTACCCTCGCCACATTCACTTGCCCTCCGGAAGTGACATTTCATAATTGGACACACCCCTTGCAATCCATCTATAAATTTCGAAATACTGCAATATACAAGTCCCTACTTTGATTGACAATCCTTACAAAGTGATAATGACAAGCTGAACTTGGCCAAAGCAGTAAGTACAAAAATGGGTGTGACATCATCACCGTGCCGGTAATCGCAATAATGGATAATAAAATTGCCCATCACCCACATGCACAAGAAGCCATTCAGGAAACAGAAAATTGTTTGGAGTGGCCTATCTCCAAATCTTCATTCTATCATGTATTATGTGTGTCTGAGCGACTATAGCACGACAAAATACAGATGAAACTCAACTCTGAATAATGCTTACCCTGACAAAAATTACGACAGTTTTCTGGTCTCTATACAGCCCACCAAATTCCACCGCCTCCCCTTCTCCGTCGAAAACCTGCAGCTTCTCCACTGAAGAAAACTTTAGGAGCGTTTCGTCCCCTGAAGGAGTCGAGTCGAGCTCAGGAGCACTTGCCATGATAATTATGTTTATGTCTGTTAGTATACGGTTTGAGTTCGAATCCCGGATATCCTGTTTTGCGTCGCAATAAAAGGGGGTGGGGCTCAAGTTCCAAACACAAACACAACAGGAGCTACTTTAAAACTTTGTCCTTCATTTAAATACCAGGTAGGTGTGGATATGAGAGATTGCAAGCCTTTAGATTGATATAAATTAGAGGTTACCATTCAAAACCCCATTGTTAGCTGTAAAAACTCTACTGTAGGACTCTTGTAGTGGTCAAAGGTTGTGTTCAGGTCTCAAAGTACATAATAGAAGACCGCTGGATCTAGATTTGTATTATAATAAGGGGTGACATGTGGCCAAGGGGTTAAGGCGTTTGGCTGTGAACCAGAAGTCACAGGTTTGAATCCTACCAGCTACCTTCCAGGTAATGGGTTTCTTCACCCCTCCTCCCATTGGATGATCAGCCTCTGGCTGAAAGAGCCTGGAGGTAAAAATCAACACCTTTACCTCTTGGCCCAAGGAGTGGTCACACTACAGGGGCTCCACGGTATCTAACTGTTTTGATTACACTCCTCTTTTCGGTTGCTACTCACACAGTTTCATATAATGTCCCTTCACGGAGAACGAAGGGAACCACTCAAACAGCAGCGGCGACACCTCCCCTCGATTCCCAAGCGGAAGTCTGAGACGTACACTCTCACGGAAGTGACCCTGCAACAGAAAGAGAAGGAAGCCAGTTCCCTTCTCGACCGACTTGAGAAGCTACCTCCTGAAATCCTTGCCAAGCTGAAAGCAGTCGAGAATGACAAGACTCTCATGCCAGGACACAACTGCGAAGACATCAGAGACACGGATCTGATTCGCCATGGCAAGAAGGGAACTGTCACCACAAAATCAGGAAAGAGGTTGGAAATTTCATTGGTTGAGGGCAGCTTTAGGAGAATTGCAGGTTTAAGAGAGGAAGTGGACATCTCGGGATCCTGCATGTTCAGGACGGTTGAGATTCACAGAGAGCCAGGACGGAGTCTAGGGTTTTACATCCGCCAGGGTGATGGGTGGTTCCGGGAGGATGGGGTGTTTGTATCGAGGGTAAATCTAGGCAGCATGGTGGAGACCAATGGCCTGCTTAGTGTTGGCGATGAGATCATAAAGGTGAACGACGTTGATGTTGCTAAAATGCCTCTGGATGACGTAGTCCTGATCATGCAATGTGTTAAGAAGCTGGTGCTCACGATTAAAGTCCTCACTTCGGTCTCTCTGAGTCGTACATGGTCCAGGCGATCGAGACGGCTTCCTTCTCAGCAAGCTTTTGCTCCAAACAAAGAAAGTTCCCCCAAGCCCACAGAGGGAAGCGAGACATCATTTCCGAAGCTGTCATCCAACAGGGATTCACTGCTGCCGGTTGATTTCTCCCCCATTACCACCTCTCCCAGCCAGCACAGCGAAATGGACATCATGATGGACATCCCTCACATTCGGCTGGATGTCTCCACTCCATCACCAGATGCAACAGAAGAGTCCGTCCAACCTTATGCCGTGGTAGAGCTCAACAGGAGTCATCCAGCAAGCTCAGCGGTCCAGGCACAGTCAGCTACAGCTTCCGATGCACAAGCATCTCCGGGAAATCCTTACGAGGAGGTCAATTTTGATGACAGTCCACCGCCAAACCCACCACCAAACCCACCTCCACTAGATACACCAGCTACTGATACAAGAGATTGCTATGGTTATGAAGATGTGGATTTTGACAAAGGCCCACAAGCAAGCCAGTTAATCGTATCCTCTACTACAATTGCAAATCCAGAGGACGATGGTTATGCAACAGTTAATACCACCCGATCACCAATAGACAGGGTCACATTGTCCGCAGCAGATGCCCAGGCTAGCAATGACTACGAAACTGTGGACTTCAGCAGCGGAACTAGGCCTCCTGCTAACCCATCAACTCAAACCGTTGATGTACGTGCACTCCACAATCCACCTGCCTTCTCCTTGCCCGAAGAAGAGCTGGATGAAGAGCGGTTCAGTGAGTTTACCGCAGTGGACGAATCACAGCAACACAACCCAGACCTGGAGTATTCAGGAATGCTCATTGCCACCATGCACAGTGTAGATGATGTGGAAATACCTACAGGGCACGAGGTTTTCCTATCTCTTTCAGTTGATCTCTCAAAGAGAGTTTGCACCCAAGCTTATGCCAAGTATGATACATCAGAAGTATGGTTCGGGGAAACGTATCACATCGATCTACTGAAAAACACCAAACTAGCACTCTCCTTAGTTACCAGGGCCTATTCTTCCACAAAGAATCTACCACTATCACATCTCTTTCCAACTCCAAGTCATCAAAAGGCACAAAATGTCCTTCTCGACATGAAGCCCATTGGAGAGCTAAAACTTTCCCTTGAGTATCAGCCAATGTCGCTGTCAATCCCACGAATGGACCCCACCAGCAATCACCAACTCTCGGCTGCCACCCTCAGCGACCTGGCCATGTCAAATCCCAGCAACTCGGGACTGCCCCTTTCAGTTGAGCGTTGTGTGCACATCATCGAGCAGTATGGTCTGGAAACACCTGGGATATATCGCCTCTGCGTACCTGAACCTGACAAGGAGAAGGCCTTTGACACTAGCATTAGCCAAACAAAGTCACCAGAAGACTTGAGGGTCGTAGTCTCCCAAATTTCAGTCCATGCCTTCGCAGGTGTCCTAAAGGATTTCTTCCGCAACCTGCCCGAGTCTTTCTTTACTGATAGTGTCTGCTCTAGCCTGACAGAAGCTGCTAGCATAAAGGATGCCGAAGTTTCCATGATGCAAAGCTTTGTTGAATGCCTCCCAGAAGAAGTGCTCACGACTTTAAATTTCTTGCTTGCCCATTTTAGAGAAGTATGCAAATATAGCACAGCTAATGAATTGACTAGCGATGTGCTCGCAGAGATCTTTGGACCACTGCTACTTGTACCAGCCACAGATGAAGCACACCCCGATCCACACGCACAGGACTATGACTCCAAGGCAAACATTATCAAGATACTCATGTCAGAACACAAGTGACATTAGAAAGCCATAGACAGCAACTTCATTATTTTCTAAGTTGAAACCACTTTTGTCTTTTTAGCTGTTCACTCTGCACAGTGATATTGTATGTCCCCAACTGTACTTGTAACTGGCCATGATGACTGTAATAGCTACAGGTTTCAGCATGAAGATAAAGGCTAAGTATGAGATTGAACAGAGTATGTTGTAACATAAAGAAGGCTCATAAAATGAATGCTATGTGACAGAGTGGAGATGCAAACTACACATCACTGTGGGTCGAGGCCCAGCACTCTGAGGGACTCCCTGGGTAGGGTGCCTAGCCGTGGTCTGGTCTGGGGATCCAGGGGGTCTGGCTGCTTCAGAGCATGGAACTTCCACGCCCGGGCTATCAAAGTCACCTAGACAAGGAGGGGAGATCAAGAATGGGTTCACGATGCTGGCAATGTCACATATGAGAGCATAATTATGATCTTCCTATGTCGCATACTGTGTATACAATTATTATGCAGACATGCAGCACCTCAAGGCGCAGGCCACATAATTATAGTAGTGTAGCCTTGCTCCCAACTCAAAGGTATAAGGTGGATAGGAGCCTGGCACTGTTTGTGACAAAATGACATAAAAGATGGCATGGTGTGATGGACACAACAGCCATCATATGTGATATCATACCATGCTTTTGTGTAACAATGTCAGAAAATATACCAGGCTCTTCCGTTTTGTACCACTGCATCACAGGAACCTACGAATGAGGCTACAGCAATGGTGTCCCCTAAAATGCATGCATGTGAGAGATGAGCTCTTAACACTACTTATGGCAACATCACAGTGTCATGCCTGCTTACAGGAATGTATGGCTTCTCCATATTCTCCTTCTCAACCTGGCTGAGCTTCTCCGGGTCCAATAGGGGGAAGCGGACATTCTCAATCACTCCCTTGGCCACCTCACCCAGACTGGTACCTGTGACCACCTGCAGAGAGCAGTAAAACATGCTAGCAATGTACAAATGCACCTACTTCCCCCCCTACACTGACAAATGAAGGCATAGGTACTGACTATACACTGAACTATTACTTTTGCCCTGAAGAAGACTAGAGCATCTAATCGAAATGTCGGTACAGTTTCTTTCCGAATTAAAGTTGGTATTTAGAGAGCCTTTCTGTCTTATTAAATTATGGAAATGAATACATGAAGTCTATAACGATACATGTAGTAATGTTCCATGTGCCATTGATGAATCTCTATAGGTTAATATTAACTTTGGAGCCCTGCTTCTTGTTACAAAGCTCTAGTAACAAGGCTGTAGTATAGAGTTAGTAGTTTAGGTGTGCAGCGGCTCACCGAGTTTACAGTGGCCCACTCTGTGACCTTCTCCAGTATGTCCGCCTCGTCCATCCTCAGCTTGTCCGAGTGCAGCACAAATGCCACTGCCTCCTCTGACATTTCATTGAACCCACGACTCTTGAACACCTCCTAGAGCAGATGCAAACAGGGCATTGTGGTGAGTGTTGCATTACGTGTATAGTTATATTTTGCATCGCAAAGTCAACAGCATTTAGTGTTTGAAATTAGGGCAGTCTAGCAACTTTTCTATAAGGGTTTTGTACCTCCTCATATATAATTAGAGTCATTACCTCAGTGCTTGCTTCAATGAAAGCTAAGCACTCTTCCTGCAGAGTTGTCTGCTGGTACGTCAGAGCAGCCTGGAGGAAGATGCTCGTAAAGGGACAAGGCAAAGTAATGCAATAGTCCTCCATTTTTCTCTCATACAAACATACCTGGACAAATTCACACACGGTGTGAACTGCAATGGAGTCTCGCATAAACCGAACGCACAACTGCAGCATACAATGAGACAAAGAGAGTAACACAGCAGGATAAATCTACACATACAGCTAGGCGACAATCACACATGCCATGCAAGATCAAGGAGAGGGCGTACCATACCTTTGTCAGCCCATCTAGACCATACTCTATTGATGCTGCCAGAACATCAATAACCTGTGTAGATTTGAGTAGATTTGAGTACACAAATGTGAGCCGAGTGAAAATATATGTCTTAGAGAGCGGCAGTGGATGCAGAGATGAGAGCTTGTCACTAGCTAACCATGTCGGTGGACAAGCTGCAGCAGTTGGTGTAGATGAATTCCAGTACGGCCAGGAAGATGGAGGGCTTGATGTCCGAGAGGACTAGTGGTGCAGGGACCTCTTCTGTTTGTGGCACTGCAAACATGGCTCGGAACACTTCACATCTGCATGAATGCATACAAGATTCTTGTGTCATGCATATGCAAAAGTTAATTTTTGCTACCAACCTGGCAGCCAGTAAGCACTTGTGGGCATAAATCGTCTGTCGCTCTTCACCAATCACAAATCGAATGTCACTGCAAAAGTTAACAGAGAGCAGTTAAAAGATAATCTAGTAAATAGTTGCTATCTTGGCTGACCTGAAATCTTTGTCGTTGATCATTTTGATCATCTCAGATGCAAAGGCATCTGGGTCACCAATGCAGAGAGCACTGCGAGCCGGTTGGCTAGGAGCAGCCATGGCTGTAAGTGCCCACAGACGCGATAAAAAATGCCACGGCCTTCGGACAGAATATTACAGCACTGCAGTTCCACCCTCTTTGAACCACTCCTTCTTTTCGTCGGTATCCAAGAGGACGTCCCTCCAATCTGCTTTACGCATGCGTATACAGAGTAGTTGCCATGGAAATTTGTTAAAAAGAAAATGGCTACCCATGTGGAGACCAGGCCCGGGGCCGGGGGGCAGCATCCAGTGCGACTGGGACCCGTGGCGTTCTCCGGCTTTCCTGTGCGAAGCTTGACCAGACAGATACGCGGAACGAGTGAGTGGGTGCATTGGTTGCGGTTAATGGCTGCAAATTCAATTAAATAGCGGGTGCACATGGTGCAGAGCCTCAAGATTGAAAAATTATGCTGGTGCCAAGTTCTCATTTCCAGTAAAGTTCTTGGCACTGCATCACAGCCAAAGTAGTGAAGTAGGGGAAATGCTGGTGTGTCTGGATGGTGGAGATTATCCATACGAGCAGCAAATTTGCCTCTTTCCCGAGGTCTTCCTGCACATGTAGTTGGACGTATCGCGAGTAAGCAAAAGCAGCTCACGATACACAACACAGGCAACGCAGGAGAAAGAAACAAATTTGCCGCTTTCCCTATTTAATTATCGCGGCCCGTGGCAGGTGATGGAGGAGAATGGATAACCGCCTACCAGATGGAGCAGAGCAGGAGACTGAGGGCAGTGGTCTCCAGTTCGGTGAGAGAGACCGACAGTGCCAAGGCTAGGAGGGCCCTCAAGCCTCCGACAAACACGCGTGAAGTCAGTGGTGTTCCAAAGAAACTCCTCAATGGTTCCTTTCTGCTCAAGCACTGCTGCGTGGAAGAGCCGCCCGACCTGTGTGTGTGCAACATCAGTGGAGAGGGACTCAGAGTCGTGAGTAGATCAAGAGCTCATTAAACTATGGAAGAGTGTATTATGACATGAGTTTCTGGAAATTTGATCTCAGCAATCAAATTTACAGGCAGTATTTGTAAGCATTTCATATCCATCGTAGTGATATTATAGGCATGAACACAAGCTCATTATCAACCAGCTCCACCCAGATTTCAGTCCTTAAACAATCTCTCTAGTAACTACATATAGTGTCAGTGACTAGAGTTATACTTTAGAAGAGTATACACTTCAGCTGCAACTCTCTTCCTTTTTAGCACAGGGCAGAAGACTTGGCTCTGTTTGACAATGTGGTGTACATCAATGCATCGGAGAACCAGCTTCCATTGGGTAAGCCCGCCACATCTTCCCCAAGTATATAGGATCTCAGCACTTCACAGCAGCTAAGACGGCTTATATGCAAATGTAGTAGTTGGCTAGCCTCAATATAGTCTTGTGACCAGACCTCACCCTCTGCGAGGGGGAGGAGCCAAGGTCTGGGCACGAGACTAGCCTCAATGGCCCAGCTTAGGGATGAAGGCTCCGAAACTTCAAATCTACCACTAAGATATGCTGGTATATCCTGCATTGGCGAGCATGTAATCTACTCTGGCCCTTCCATTTCTCTCTCTCTCTTTCTCCCTGGTCTGTAGAGGCATTTAGGACCTTTCCAGTGCTACAGGAGTTGGAGCTCTCATTGAATGGTGTGCTGGACATCTCCATTCAGAGCAGGGACTTCACCAAGCTTATGGTGAGTGCTTCAAAGCTAGCCTGTCTCACCATATATATATATATATATATATATATATATACCATGGGCAGTAGAGCCCTTGGATCACTCATAAATGCTCTAGCCTCCCTCTCCCCCCCCCCCCCTCCCCTGCAGTGCCTGGACCTGTCCTATAACACCATCAGTGGGCTTGCCCTGCTCTCCCTCGGAACTCTGCCAGCACTGAAGGAGCTGCACCTCACCGGTGAGCCTCCCTGTTCCAAACCAGGAGTCATTACACAATAATTATTCTCTTGCAAAAACGATGCCTCGTGGCTATAAATCTTACAGCCTCATTTCCAGGCACCTGGCCACTGGGGTGCTACTCAATTAAGCCAGACATGGCTTTGAATCCTAGCCAGTTAGGTTTATGCTGTCTTGAATTTTCCTCTATACTACAGGCAATAACATTGTGGCTCTCCCAGTAGAGATGTCCAGACCAGTCTCTCTAGCCGGAACTGAAGGGTAGGAATTTTAGATTATAGCAAACAAGCTGCTCAATACGTACGTGTATGTGCCTATACGCATGGATTAAGCACTAGCTTAGTACTAGCCTCATTCTCAGGCATGGAATTATAAGTCTCTCTTGTTGCAATCTTGTCTGCCTCTGCACAGGAGCCTCCAGAAGGCAAAGATGCGGTTTCCTGCTCTGGAGCGATTGTGGCTTGATGACAATAAACTGACCGATCAGGCCACTTTCGCTACTCTCGCCGGCCTCAGAAAGTAAGTCATATACTCTCCATGGAGCACATGCAGTGTACTTGACTGGAACCTCACACGTCACACGTGCTCACTGCTTGTGCTACACTGCACTGTCTCGCAGGCTGAAGTATCTCAACTTAGACCACAACGAGATTTTTATCATCCCGCTACTGAAGCTGATTGGAACCAGTCCACTAAAGAACTCCAAGAGAACAGATCACGCAAATCCTGTCCAAACCGGCCCCGATAACTGGGACATGCGATTCGATGACACCCCTCCACCTAGTCCTCTCGCTACTGTAAGACCAGTGAACAAGAGTGGTTCACTTCCTGGCTCCAGGCCCCAAACCAGAGACAAACTCTCTGGAAGTAACTTGAGAGAACGTCCCCACGGCAATTCCACACCCCCGGCAGCTACGCAGAGCAAGACAAACCAGAGATCTGCCGCATCCCCAGACGCTGATGCTAAATCTCGTTCTGCACATGAGACTACTCCTCAGAGATCGCCTCTCGCCACTCCAAAAAGAGCCCTCCACAAGCAGCAAAGATCTGATCTAAGTATAGACAGCAGGGAAGCGTTCCCACCAGTGCAAACCCACCAGGACACCACCCTCTCCGCCAGTGTAGCCACACCCCCAGCCTTTCCGCCTCACTCCATGGCCCCCTTCCCAGAGCTACACACCCTCAGTCTGGCCAACAACGTGGTAAGGGTTCCTCATGTTTGAGCCCACCAGTTCAGGCTACAGTCTTGCACAACCCCATTCAAACCTTTTTTGCTTATGCCATCACTTGTAATCAAGTGTCCCCCAGCAGTAGTTTTGAGGACTGAGTATCATGCTTCTATGTATACACTACACCTCTGCACACACCAGATCCTCACATCTGAAGGTGTTCTGGCCTGTGGCTCCTGGCCTGCTCTCAAGAAGCTCCTGATACACGGCAACCCCCTCACTAGGACCTCAAAAGGTTGGACCACGTGTTCTGTCAAAAATAGTTTGCTTTCCACCACCACTAGCCTCACAACCTCAAAAAGTGCTACTCAGCTTCAGTTTATATACACCGATACCAAGATGATACCTCTGTTAGAGTAACACTGCCTGTAACCCCACCCACATACTGATCTGTCAGAGAGCCTGCCACGTGTAGCTAGCTCTCAACCCTTGTGGAGCAGATCTGACTGTAACATTGATATGCATAATTATGAAAATGGAGTAAGTAACATTGATATGCATAATTATGAAAATGGGGTAAGACCTAGCTACAGCGAATAATATGTATATTGGCATCCCTCTCTGTTCAGGCATGCCCCTCCTGTTGCAGACCCATCTGGTGGAGCAGTGTGGCATCTCTGTCATTAGGTGAGCTGGCCGCTACAGTGGGCCACACAGTCATGCTGCATGAATATCACTGCATTGTTCTCTCCAGGCACAAACAGAGCTCAGGAAAGCAATACCTCATTGGAAAGGCAGCCAAGGACTTTAAAAAGGTACTTTCGCAGCCTCGAACTACAACTGTGCTTGCCTACACATAATTAAAAATGTCACTCACATGAGAAAAGATACCAGGTCCTCCCTCATTTTTGGGAGGGTCTGGGATGAGGCTAGTATTTTTTCTCATAATAATTATACTGTCCGCTTATTTATCTTCTTAATGACTAAATTTTATGTCCAGGTGTCCGCTGCCCCGCCTCCCACCATCCCCAAGCAGCCCCTCCTCCCAGCACTGGAAGCACCGCCCTCACTGGACACCCTCATGCTAGAGTACCCCTCCCCTTCCTCCTCCCTCTCCTCGAGAAGCCCCTCCCACTCCCCCGCCTACTCCCTACACTCCCATACTAGCAGCTATCACAGTGACATTGAAAGGGGTGGGGCTGCGGCCGAGGGTGAGAGACGACCAGACTGGACCAAACCAGAAGGAGAGGAGAACAGCGAACAGCAGGGTGTGTTTCTCACACAGGTAAATTACTATGTCCAAGTGAGCTTGATTGCTCAGTCTCAAATATAATATGTTTACAGCTTTTGCTTAGCCTAGATGGTAGTCAGTCAGCTCTGTGTATAAGGGATAGTAGATGTAGCTAACCAGAGCTTGGGGTAAGTTTTTGAAGCTGTTACTACTCCTTCGACTGGAATTGAGGCTACACACGACACTACTCTCGCTATGCGATTTACTCTAAACATAAAAATAATTCCCGGAAGTAATCAAGAGTACGAGACATTTCAGCTAGGAAGGCTACCATATAGTTCTCTCCCTCCCGACTCCCTCCAGCCCAGTGGCGAAGAGCTGGAACAACAGCAGGCAAAGCGGTCCTCTCCTCGAGATGGCTCCGACAAGCCGTGGTCCGCGAGAGAAGAGTTCCAGGCAAAGAGGAAAGCAGCTAAAGTGAAGTACAAGGACCTGCCTGAACACTACCGAGGCTACGAGATGCTGATGGACACGTATGAAGATCCATCCATGCCCATACCTGCAGGTGCTGCGATTGATATAACTAAGCTTTAGAATAACGTCATAACGTACTATTACTTTCCTTAACATTTGTACAGATATACACAGCTGTACGCGAGCACTGCAGTATGCCCTGAAACATCCCCTAGTTCTAGCTGATTCGAGCTCCAAGCCGTCGTCTCAGCCACGCCCCCGCGTGATAGCAGGAAAATTCCTGAAAAGGAAGGTGGGTTGTGAAGCGCCAAGATGTTCCTCTTGCCTTCCAGTTTATAACTTTCCTCTCCTGCAGCCTTCTGCCGTCTCCCTGAAGCCTGGTGTGAGCTCCAAAATCAGCGAGATGCAACACGTTTTGGACGATATTCGCAACCGCTGCGTTGCACTAGAGGCTAACGTAGGTATGTACCACGCGTTAGTTATCACACGCCTGCACGAAGCCAGTCCAGAGCTGGCCAGTAAAGGAATCCCAACTTCATTTGTCATGCTGTGTAGCAGTCTTTATTCCCAGTTTCCACTTTGCTACTTTTTACTGCACAAAAAAGTGTGGAAATAAAGACAGGGACAAGGCCACTATGCTATTCATGATGTCAACAAAAGTTGACATTAGGTACTATTAGAGCATGAAATTCCTATTCAATTAATGAACTCAGACCAACAGCTAGACAGACGAACAGACAGACAGACAGACAGACAGACAGACTTCTAGCTACATGCGCGACACTTGTAGTGCTGACTCTCAACAGGTTGAATGTGTGAATGTCCTGTTGCATATAATTTATTTCCATCAGGTGAAGTTTTGCACCAGAAGACTTCCCCGGAGAGTAAAAGTCTCTCACAGCTGCAAAGGGAGAGCAGACAACTCCTGGCAGAGGTAATGGCAGTACCCTCCTAGCTAGCTGCGGGTGTCAGAAAGCTATGAGGGTGAAGTGGGAACCAAGTTGTAGCTATAGCACTGTGCCTGTGATCACGGGCCCTAAGCTCTGAGCCAAATTAATTCAATTTGTATCATATTCCCGCAGATGCAGTCGCGGTATGACCAAGTAAGGACCTCTTCGATGAAGATGCTGCGTTCGTTATCGGAACACTCTTCTCCTCCGTCATGGTCCCACAGGACTAGTGCCTCCCGTAGCCCTCTGACCCCACCCTCTCCCAGCAGGGGTAGGGACAGAGCGAGAAGCACCTCACCATATCACAGTTCAGATACTCACTCCATGAGTTGAATGTCTGCATTTATGCCACATCACTTCACGTCAGGATCCCAGGATCCTATTCTGTGATCCACATCTCTGTTGTGTCTAACACCTCGACCACCATAATAATTATGCACTCACATGTCATAATATTATGGTAGTCTCGCGTGCCAGCCCCCTTCCGCAAAACTTCCCATTTTGCGGAGGGGGCTGGCACGCGAGACTAATATTATAGTAGGAATATGCAAGCGTAATATGCCTCGCGTGGCAACACAGAGGCATGCATAAACAGGTAGTTGCTATGTATTAAGGCTACACTACCTAAAGACTATAGAAAAACAACAACTGGCCTTCAGAAGTTGATCTCTAAGCTGTATCCCTAATTATTCTCTGGGATGCATGCTTGCAGACCTTTTCCTGACATCATCAGCCCCCTGATGCACATGGGGAGGGGGACTATTTTCGAGAGTCAGCCAGTTGCAAGAATAATAGCTGAACAGGGACCTCAATCCCACAGCATTTGTTGTGTGGGGGGAGCCTGGGAACAAGACTACACTTGCATAATATGCAAATAAGTACTCAACCTAAGAGGACTGTTTATTCAATGTATCCCTCTATATACATTGCACAAAATATTCTGCTGCGCAGTCCTAGGATTGTGCAAAACACTCTGCTGTGCAATCCTAGGATTGTGCAAAACACTCTGCTGCGCAATCCTAGGATTGTGCAAAAAAAAAAAGTTAGTACTTCCGTAGTATGATGGTATGCTGGCCACTTGAGTGACCAACCAGTAAGAATACACCCTAGATCACTCCTTAGCTGCTTCAGAGCAGGCGGAGTGTTGGGCGAAGCATGAGGGCCCTCAGGACACCCCCGCCTAGCATGCAGGGGTGTGCCTGTCCATGCACCAATTGCACTCGCAACCCCACCCTCATCGAAGGTGGTCTGGAGTGGAGTCTCAGAAGGACAACAACAACAAAAAAAGAACAACCAAAGCCACACCAGGTGGCCAGCCAGCAGATCACTACTTCTTGGCGGGACTGGACACGAGGTCGAATGTGCGCATGCGCGAGATGACATCAGGCATGCGCACGAGTCGGAGGCCACCTCCTGCATTAACCTTGTTTAATATACCAATGACCAAAACCCGAATTTTAGTGCTTCATATTTTCAAGTGTGGGGGGAGGGGGGCGAGTTCACTCTGGTTCAGAGACCTTCAATTAAACACTCAGTTATCTCAAAATTCAGATAGTGGAATTTTTACAGAAAAGTACGATGTCTCACGTATCCTCCCACAGAAATTTCCTATTGCCGTCAGCAATCAAATTTGCTAGTCTTTGGTTGAAAGGCCGGTAAAACTCTTCCAAGAGTTCCTTAGTGTCTCTCCTCATCTGGAGGTGGGGATCATGGTGATAGTTCACAGCTTGCTGCTCATTCTGAAGACTCTGACACTTATTAACATGATATAACTTTAAGTCACCAGGCACTTCAAGGAAGTTCCACAGCTCTTTGGCCACTTTTCCAGTGTCTCTTGACATCTCCTCCATTTTTACAAAGTAGAAGTTTTCACGAGGAACAACACTTAACCATCTCTTGATGTGCACATAGTACAGCCCCCTCCCGAGCCATATTCTGCCGCACCGAGGGAGCTCTGGCGAAAACTGCAAGATACTGTTTGAGATGTACACTGTACACCACTCTAGGGACTCACTTCGTAGGCAAGAGTTAAATGCCTTGACTTTCGATACTACTCTGTTGTGGAAGACATCTGGAGCCTTCAGTCTCTCTTCTTTGGACAGCTGTATGCCATACTGGGTACATGAGAACCAGAAATACGAATAGAGCATTAACACAGGATTTCTCATGATTACTATGTACTTAGAAGTTGGCAAAATTTTCGGAATTAGAGCTGGAATAAGGCAGTAATTCACAGGCGGTTCTCCCCGATAAAAACGAGGCCATTCAAGTATTGTTTCAACACTCGCATCAATAGTCAAAGCACGAGCATCAAATGTGCTAGCAATAAAATTCAAGAGATACACCATAACATCTTTAGTAGCCGGTTTCCAGGGGTTGATAATTGGACCGGCATTGACCCGCCAATGAGGCTCCTTCAGCATCTGCATTGGTCTGATTCCCAGTGCCCTAGTGATTAGGCAGTACAGAAACGTTGTACCGCATTTGGGAAAGCCTGCTACAAAAATCTTTGGTAGGCAAGCCACATTAGAGGCAAATTCTCCCCGGACCTTCTTCTGGATAGTTTCTAATACATATCTTGGAGATCCACTGTAATCTCCTTGATTTAGGAGAATATCTTTGCCTCCAATCTTGCTCAGCACCTTCCCCCTCTCTTTTGTATTACTCACTCTAAAGTCAGTCTCCCAGCAGGGGCTGCTGTAACTCTTACTAAACATTTCTGATGTTGGAATGATGCTCCGGAGCACATTGACATAGTGCCTCGCGTTTTCTCTTGCCTTCTCCAGATATCCATTCCTTCTGAAGTCCTCTGTCATATTTGTTGCACTAAGACAGGCATCCAGTCTTTGGCACACGGTTTCCATTTCCTCCTCAGATGCATACTGTGCCAAATAATTACGAACAAACTGACTTTTTTCAAATGCCTTTGATGTGGATACAAACTGAAGAGATGATATGTTTGATTTCGAAGGACCTTCATACTTTGCATCGATACTTTGGACTACCGCAAGGCTCTCCACAGAGTTCCAAATATAGTCTCGCGAGCCAGCCAATTTTTCATTCGTCTGGCCTGCGAGATTATTCCAAATAGTGGATGTTGCAACATTAATGGAACTGCTGTTATCAGTCTTGAGGTTCCACGATCTACCGGTAATGACTAAATAGAAAACAACTACAACTGTAGCTCCAACGAGGATACGTCGCCTGAGTTTCATCCTAAATCGACTGCGAATTTGGTGTAACGCCCCCTTGCATATAATTATGTGGGCGTGTTACGGCGGAATGGAACACGAACGAAAAACACCACCATTCCGTGCTTGCACGCGTTTGAGAAACATGGACATGGAGCAAACGACATCAAATAATACTGGACCTACCGTGATTCAGGTGACCAACGTGTCGCCTACCGCCACCCAACAGCAGATGAAGGAGCTCTTCAGCTATATGGGAGACATAGAAGAGATCAAATTATACCCAGAAGAGTGAGTGGGCATTAAATAGAGAAAAATTGCCGCCCATAATTTGCCGTCATCTTAAACTCCCGTAATTGCTCTTTCAGCGAGGTTGTAGGCCTGGCAGGGAGAGTGCATACAGTAACATCTCTAGCCCTAACCTAGCCTTGCGTGCCAGACTGTAAAAACAGAAGAACAGCCTGGTGACTTGATATTATCAGCTTTCTGTAAGCGTACGTACGTTAATATTGCAGGAATGTATGCAGCTGCAATCTGATTGGCTAGTTGTTACGTAGCCTTTAAAGTATAATATATATTTTCTCTCTCTATAATTGCATTTGTAGCAGTTATGGAAGTCTGACGAGAGTCACAGGACTGTTCTGCTTTTACAGTCTGGCCTGCGAGAGGAAAATTTTTCATTTTGTGTACTTTTATTTTTGACCTGCGAGACTAATCGTAACCCTAAGCTAATGTACATACTTACTGCCAGACCAATGGCCACTCTTGATCCCCCCCCCTCCCATTTTGTCTCCATGGTAGTGAGTCCAAACTGAATATCCCTTCCCGAGTATGTTTCATCAGCTTCAAGGACCAAGAAAGCGCCAACACCGCCCTCCATCTCTCCAAAACCGTGTTCATTGACAGACCCCTGATCGTTGGTCGCACAAAATACTGTGAGTGTTGCATATAGTCTTGCTGTTAGGCCAAACTCTAGGACCTTGTTTGCACTACAGTGTACAAGCTGTGTGACTAGCACAAAGGTGTCTAATGATGCTTAGTTATAGACTAGAAGGGCATATACATGTACTGCAATTATTTCACTGTGCGTGTGGTGGGTAGTAATGCATCATTTTTATGTGCTCTTTATGTGTATATGGTATGAAATTTAGTCGCTTCTTAGATTACAGTCATATATACGTGTAAGGCTGGTAGCTACTGCACGTGATGTTGATGTGCCATTACTTTATAGTACTTAGCCTCTCGCAACCCCTCCCCTCCTTCCCCACCTCCCTCCATGTCTCCTTCCGTCTCCCCTTTCTCTCCTCTCACTCTTCCCCCTCCTCCATTGCCCCATTTTCCCTCCCCCTCCCCTTCTTCCTTTCCCCTCCTCTGTCTCCCCCTTCTCCCCTCTCCCTCCTCTCCCTCCCCACCCCATTTCCCCCTCCTCCCCCTCCCCCTTCTCCCCTCCCCTCCCCATCTCACCCTCTCTCTCTCCCCTCCTTCATCCCCCATTTCTCCCCTCTTTTTCCTTCCTCGTCTATTCTGCCCTTTTTGCTATTCAGTTTCGATCCCAAGCGAGTTAAGTGCCATGTCAATGGCAGCCCCTGCAGTCAACCTTGTCAACCGACCCCAGCCTGTGGGACATACTGCCCCCCTCCTACCAACCCCACCTTCCATCCTTGGACAGCCAACAATGGTAGGTGGGCACTAATTAGAGTTGTAGCACATATACACACTTGTGGTGATTTGCAATGGGCTAGCTACTGTTTGTATGTATACTTAGGCTTAGTTGGCAGATCGCAAACCTACACCACATGCACGCATACACACACGCACACACACACACCACACATGTAGATCCAGCAGCCCCTCATCTCCCTGATGGGTACGGTGGTCCCACAGCCTCCGCCGCTGACAGGGAATGTCGACCCCACAAAGATCGAGGAGATCCGAAGGACCGTCTATGTTGGCAACCTCAATAGCAACGTAAGGCAGTATTAAGTAGTTGATGGCGATCGATACAGCAAGCGTGTAGTAGTGGAATGCTACTTATAGCTGGCCATATTTTCTTCTCTCTCTCCCTCCCTCCGCCCCCCCCCCCCCCCTCCCCCTTCCCTTTCTTGCATGTCTCACTCCCTCACAGCTAACAGCAGAGCAGGTGCTGACCTTCTTCCAGCCGTGTGGTGAGATCAAGTATGTCAGGATGGCAGGAGACGAGACCCAACCCACCAGGTAGCTTCTGAATTTGGAACCTACGTACAATGTACACTGTAGCTAGGCACTGAACTCCTACAACTAGTTAAGAGGGCAGCTTAGGATTATAGTGGAGCCTGGGAATGAGACTAGGTCCACCCCACAGCCGTGATCCAGTGCACGGAGTGGAGCCTGGGAATGAGACTAGGTCCACCCCACAGCCGTGATCCAGTGCACGGATAACTGACAGTTTGTAGCAGATGCCCTTCCAGAGGGTTTTTGCTTCTGTAAACTATAACAGTTTCACCAAAATGTCCGCACGTGACACGAGAGACTCGGGTTGAAACGTGATCCTCACATGACTACGTTGGAAACGACTATTAATAATTTGCATACCAACCCCTCCCCTAGCTGTTTAAGCGCTGATTATCCGTGCAGCTACATGTATATACATGTACATGTACTGTAGCTAGCTTAGGCATCCGTTTTGTCAGCCTAGGCCTTGAACATGATCGCTTTTGAGTATCCAATTGAGATGACGGGCTGCGCGTGGCAAAACTAATAGTTAAATAACTATTAATAATTGCAAATTTCTCGTTGCTATGCATACTTCCCGTTCGGATATTTTGGTAAAACCGATAATTGCAGCTGGTCGGGGGAGTAGCCTCCCCTCTGGTAGAGTAGAGGATGGTAGTTGCAGCTCTCGGGCAACAGGATATGTGTACTAGACCTCCGTATAAATAGAACATAGCTCCTATGGGATATGTATACCTGACACTTGGGTTACATAGCCTCGCTCCCAGGCCCACGTGCGCGGTTTCACTTTAGCGCAGCTGTGGGCCTGGTATATTTTCTCACGTGCATGACGCGTAGGGTAGTAGGGAGGTAGAAGGGTGAATTTTTACGTGGGTGAGGACAGCTGCAGTTCTCGGACGACGAAGGAAGGCAGCGAATCTACACTTACTCTTCGGAGCCCGTTTGTACCACAGACCAAGCGCTGAAACACTGTCACCAGCAGAAGGTAGAGAAGCGCAACGGTCTTTCGAGCGGTCCCTGCCCACACGCAATTAAGTAAGTCGAATCACGTGAGAAAATATACCAGGCTCTCCAGCAACGTGCAGAGAGCCTGGGAACGAGGCTATGGGTTACATACATACATACATACATACATACATACATATACATTGTACTGAAGCAGATATGGCACACATTTTCTATTTCAGGTTTGCGTTTGTGGAGTTTTCCAGTCCCGATTCCGTGCCAATTGCCCTGCAGTACAATGGTGCCATGTTTGGCGACAGGCCCATCAAGTAAGACATACATGTACATGTACATGTAACTAGTGTACGGGATAAAAATTCAAGCCTTAGTTTTATTAAACCACGTAAATCAGAGCTACAGTTATGAAGAGGAACGATCACCTTAGGTGTGGCCTCTTACTATGTAAACCTTAGCATGATCACCTTAGGCAGAGCCTTTAATGGCAAATCTTAGGCTTACCAAATGTAAATCTCGGAGCTACAATCATGAAGATGATGATCACCTTAGGAGTAGTCTCTAGAACAGAGTCTCTCAAGCCTTAGGTTTATGACCAGCATCTCTACCCATCACAATAAACCTTAAGCTTAAACACACCGTAGCCTTAATAAATGAAACGTAGGTGAATACCCACCTTAGGTATATTATGTAATTCATGCAACCCGTGCCTGTTTTCTTGTTCTGTCTACTACATGGCCGGTCACAGACGTCAGATAAGACACACACATACGCTCTCTCACGAGCCTTGACTGTCTGCCACCAGTCTTGCCACACACTTGCCTACCTCCCTTCTGACGAAAGGTTGCTGGGCGGAATTGGATGATGTGTGCATGCCTTCTGTTCTGTATAATTATTGTATGCATCATGTGTATCAGCAGTTGTTGTTTGGCGGCTGTGTGAGCCACAGCTGGTGTGTCAGGCTTTGATATTCTTAGGTATGTCATGCATGCCTTTGCACACATGCACACACAAACACACACCACATAACATGTGCACACACTCATACGCTCACACACAAGCACACATACATACACACACACATTACCTAACATGCACACACACGCATATACGCACATTCGACCTTCTCCTTCGTACCATTCCCCACACACCCTTATACCCCTCCCCTTTCACCTTATTCCTCTCTCCCCTCTTCCCTTCCCCCCCCCCCCCTCGCCATACCCCCTCCCCTTCCCCCCTCTCTCCCCCCCCTCCCTCCCACATGCACACATATACACAGAACGAATTTCTGACAGTTTAATTACCTCGACCATCTTTACGAAATAAAATCTGTCTTTAATCCATCAAGAGCTTAGTCTGGTTTGTACGCCATCTTGCTAAGTAATGACGTGGTAACTCGCTACTAGTATCTATATCATAATATGGGGTTTGTCTTTAAGCTAAAAGGGATCACAGTGGCCGTGTTTGGTGATGATTATGGGCCCATGAGTTATAGGATTTAGGAATGAGTATGGGTTTCATGGAGTGTTTTCGTTTGCTAATTGCTTATTTTCACCTCATCACACATCCATACACCCTCATACACACACACACGCACACACACACACGCACACACACACACACACACACACAAACGCACACACACACACGCACACACACACACACACACACAGGGTGAACCACAGCAAGAATGCCATTGTGAAGCCGCAGGGTCCGACTGCTCAGGAGCAGAAGAAGGAAGTGGAGGAGGCCATGAGGAGGGTACGGGAAGCCACGATGGCCATTGCAGAGGTCATCGACCCAGGTAGGTCAAAGAGCAACTGCTCACAGCATCGACCACTTCCCGTATGACGCTACAGAGCATGGCTAGCCAGGGTTTGCTGGCGTTTTTATGGAAGGAAAATATATGACTTCAATAGCATTCAGGAGTCAGTTTTCCATGTAGTATTGGAGGGGGCGAGTTTAGGTCTCATGCTCAGGTCTTCTTGCCAGGTTTTATCTTTTCAGCCAATAAAACACGGCTGCTAGGTGTGTTGGAAGCCTGGGTATGGGTATGGAGTCCATTAACAAATTGATGAGAAGTCTGTAGCCCAGCCATAATTTGCCATTGCTAGAAACTGCTAACCAGCCCGTACTTTGGAAGAGCAACCCGTAAAATCATCGGCTGACAAGCAATGAGCGCGGACGTAAATAAAAACTGGTGATGTATAACCTCTTGGGACTATGCTTCAGTTTCAGACCCAAGTTGTGGAGCGTCGTCCATTTGATTCACTCCCTCTCTGTCTTCCTTCCTACTGTAATGCATACACTGACATATTTCCATAGCCACTCAGCGTAAGTCCTCTGACTGACAAGTCCTCGTGTGCGTGTCTAGAAAGTGAGAGTTATGCATATACATATATACATATGCACACACACGCACATGCACACACACACACACACACACGCACACACACACACACACATCCACAGAGGCTGTCAAAGAGACAAAGCCGAAAAGGTCCAGATCTCGATCCTATTCCAGGTCAAGATCACGGTCTCGAGACAGAGGAAGAAGGCAAAAGTCGAGGTCCCGTTCTAGAGACAGAGACCGCCGTCAGAGGTCCCGTTCCAGATCCCCACGACGGAGAAGATCAAATTCAAGGTATTGCTTCATGTTAACAAAGGTACTGCACCAGTATAATATTATTATAGACTTTATTTACATGCAAATCAGTCGAGTAAAATGTGCATCATTTGACAAGTAAGCTGTTACTCAGTGAAATCCCCAGTCTCATTCCCAGGCTCATTCCTCTAGTCTTGTTCCCAGGTTCCACTCCTCTGATTGTGTGGGGGGAAAAAAATTGTTTTTGCTTAAACATTTACAAGCCGAGCCACCAGTGCTTCGTTACCAGGCCACGTAGTCGGAGAAGGGGGGGAGTGGCCTGGGGACGAGGCTAGTATATATTATGGGGAATTTTTGAAATTCAGCTGCTTTTGAGGTTGATTCTGGGTCCCAAAAAGGCTGGAAACTAAGCAACTTTGAAATGTCTGGGGAAGGGGAAGGACATCTTGTGCACTGTAACTTGGTATGTTTTCTTTTCCAGGTCTCCTCCCCGCCGTCGCTACCGGTCTCACTCCCGCTCCCCTCGACGTCGCTTTTCCCGAAACTATCGGGACAGGCGTGGACGTCGATCGAGGTCCCGATCCCCCCCTCCCCGCAGGAGGGAAAGAGAGAGAGACAGGGAGAGAGAAAGGGAGAGGGATCGGGAGAGAGACAGAGAGAGAGAACGAGACAGAGATAGGGGGAAAGAAAGGGATCGGCATAGCCGTAGGAGCTCACGAGAGCGAGCTAGGTTAGAGGATACTTACACGTGATCCAGTTTAGACAACAGAGAGATAAGTTCTACAATTTTTGATTGCCTTTCTCTAGGGATAGGAGTCTTGAGAAGTCCTCGAGGAAATCGCCACGGAGATCACCACGGAAATCACCCTCTCCCAGCCCCCCACGAAAGTCAAGGTGAGGTTATTAATAGTGATCGGGATGTACTTATAACAGTGCCACAAACGTTTTGTAGGGGTTCGTCGCCATGCATCGAGAGCTGATTTGTAAATAATTGGTATGGGGTAGGAGAGCAAGTATTACATCATATTAGAGCCCAGAAAGTTAATAATGTGGGCAGGGCTTGAAGTGCTCCGGGCATCCATTTAGTAGTGTAGTAGCAAATTGTGTATTACAGTTTCAGCCAGCAATATGCCACTCAGATTGCATACCCTAATGTCAAGTGTATATAATAATTTCATATGGGGAAGGGAGGTTGTGCGATGGAATTTCCCCTAAAGTTTTAATACTCAGCAGTCCTTTGGGACCCCAATAGTAACTTTAGAGCATCTAATTTTCAAAACCTTCTTGGAGGGGAGGGGGGTATGACTCTACATGCAATACCTTTCGCAAAAATCCTGCATGCAATCATGATTTCCAATAGAGCCATTATGATGTAATGGGGGGTAAAAGTGAGCATTAAATGGAGAAAATACATGAGAACATGTGCTTTGATGTAGTTTTCTTGTACGAAAACATATGAACATGCTTGTTTACATATGTTTTCCTGTAGTTTCTCCATTTAGTGCTCACTTTTACACCCCATTACATCATAATGGTAAAGGGTCTATTGCTCACGTGACCCTTCCTCTCTTCCAGGCCCCACAAGAAGAAAGAGAGGGAGAGAGAGAAGGAGAGAGAGAAGTCCAAGAGCCGCAGCCCGAGCCCTTTCGAAGAGTACGGCCCAGACCACAGCAAGAAACCAAAGAAAGCCAAGAAGGAGAAGAAGCATCGTCGGAAGCATCCCTCCCCGACTCCCTCCCCCTCCCCCTCGCCAGAGAAACCCCCCGCCAGACAGAGCAGCTCCAGGTCCCCCAGTCCTGAACAGGGTGGGATAGGAGACAGCCCCATGTCTGTGCCAGAGGGGGAGATGAGTCCACGGAGGGGCAATGAGACTAGCTCAGAGTCAGACTGAGTACATTAGTTGATTTTGAGTTGTTACTTCGGACTCTGCTCTGCGTGGCTCTCTCATTTCTGTATCATGCACTTGTGCTGCTCACTCCAGAGTGCATAAGTAATGCTGTAACGTCTTAAAGTTTACGATGGTACATCTGCTAATTAGAGCCCACCAAATGCTGCATGTATCAAAATATGGAGGGTAGAAATTTTTCCATTCAGCTGAGGAAAGTGCTCGACTTCTACTCTCTGTATGTTTTCCAAAGTGTACCATGTGCTACAAATACTCTAAAAAGTGGATTGCTACAGGCAATTATAACGGTGTTTATATAAACGCACCGGTTGGATTGGGATCCCGAGACATCAGAATGTAAATAATGCAGGCTACGGTTTCTGGTGCCCAGACTGGCTGGCAATTTTCTGGCGGGCTTACATTCACGTTTCATTGGTCAGAACTGCAGATTTGAACAGCGTTTTACGCGCGAATTTTGCGCGTACAAAACCAGGGACGAGCTGTATTTTACTTCAGTACTGAGTTTCTTGGCTGTGCGGAATGTGAGTATTTTACTGATGCAGTTTCGAATTGCATTGAGCGTGGCAACCAAGCTAGCATAGGTTGGAGCATGTATTCCGCTTGGTCTGCAGAACTAGCCTCGCCGACTGCGTGGCCTGGGAACGAGGAGGCTGTGCAGAAACTAGAGCTGTAGCTAACAATGCTGTATCTTGTGTTACCAGTTTTTATTTATGTGCCTGCTTCTCTCACCCCCGTCCAGTCATTGCAAGACTGCAAGAATTCCCACGGTCGCCGCCCTACCGCCAGAGCACAGCTTATCCCAGCCACAAGCACAGCTCATCCCACATCCCAGCTAGTCACAACCGCAGCCACCATCCTGCCAAGCACAGGTCAGCACAACTGAGAGTGTGCATGCATGTGTGTATAAAAGATTAAGTACTACAGGTGCATGGTGCCGTGGCCATGCGTGGCACGTGAGCAAACGAAAAACTGCAGCTGAACGCAACAGTGTTAAAAATGCGCGTGCTGGGTACAGGCTACATGCACTTTGTGTGCATGAGCGACGCGCAAAATTTTAATACGCGACGTATGGCTAGAATGGGTATACTATACTAATAGCTAGTATTACTGGACACTATACTGTTTATAAAACAAAACAAAACAAGAAAAATACAAAGAAAAACAAAACAACGGACATGCAGGGACGTCCCACAAGGTGGGCATGATATAATGATATTGTGTTATTATTATAACAAACGTTTGACATTGTGCATGAGCGATCCGCACATTAGAAGGTGACGCGCACGCGCGGGACGTGGCTGACCAGTGCCAGTACGCGGTAATTATAAGATGAGTACTCATCAAATTGGGTGGAGTATTATTATTATGTATAATGGTATTAAAAATTGCAGTAGTAATATACAGTGTACATGTATATAATATGATCTTGGTGAGTGGTCATGAACTTTAGTTGTGTTTCTATTGTCTGTGCATGCATGTGTTTGTGTGTATGTGTGTGTACATGTTCGTGCAAGCCTCAACACTCTTTGCTCCCTTCTTATAAGGGGACAAAGAGTGTCCCCCACACTCTTTGCTCCCTTCTTATAAGGGGACAAAGAGTGTCCCCCACACTCTTTGCTCCCTTCTTATAAGGGGACAAAGAGTGTCCCCCACACTCTTTGCTCCCTTCTTATAAGGGGACAAAGAGTGTCCCCCACACTCTTTGCTCCCTTACAAGAAGGGGACAAAGAGTGTCCCCCACACTCTTTGCTCCCTTCTTATAAGGGGACAAAGAGTGTCCCCCACACTCTTTGCTCCCTTCTTATAAGGGGGCAAAGAGTGTCCCCCACACTCTTTGCTCCCTTCTTATAAGGGGACAAAGAGTGTCCCCCACACTCTTTGCTCCCTTCTTATAAGGGGACAAAGAGTGTCCCCCACACTCTTTGCTCCCTTCTTATAAGGGGACAAAGAGTGTCCCCCACACTCTTTGCTCCCTTCTTATAAGGGGACAAAGAGTGTCCCCCACACACTTTGCTCCCTTCTTATAAGGGGGCAAAGAGTGTCCCCCACACTCTTTGCTCCCTTCTTATAAGGGGGCAAAGAGTGTCCCCCACACTCTTTGCTCCCTTCTTATAAGGGGACAAAGAGTGTCCCCCACACTCTTTGCTCCCTTCTTATAAGGGGACAAAGAGTGTCCCCCACACACTTTGCTCCCTTCTTATAAGGGGGCAAAGAGTGTCCCCCACACTCTTTGCTCCCGTATTATAAGTATATTATAGTACACGTAGTATTATCCATATAGTTTTGTATGCCAGTCGTGTGCAAGGGCCTGGCGCGTGGACTAAACTCCAATTTGATGTCTAGAGGTGGGCACTCCTATATTCACTGTAGTCACAGCTAAGACCGGGGTCAGGAAATTTTGACCGTCATTTTTGCTGCTTGACCGCTTGACCACACTGCAAAAAGGCTCTTGATCGTTTGCTAGAGAGTAGTAAGGGGCCGAAAGCGTTACAAATATTATAGAGTAGCTACGCAGTAAAATTGTATTCCCAAGCGTGACACATACATATATACCAGTGCATACATGGTATTCCATGCAGAGGGCCTCGCGGGAATCGAGTTACATTACGCTGCTCAGCTGACCGTTCGGCCAGTCCGAGGCTTTGAGAACAGCGGTCATCACTTTCCTGCTGTTGAATCAGCCTTACCCGCTGACGATAAACCTCCCGCCGATGTCCCCTCTCCTAGCTATCACTCCTCAGGGTTGCTGCGCACGTAGCCTTCCCGATCGCTACCGCCTTTCTACAGGGCGATTCCGCGCTCTTGGCTCTACTGCGCGTGCATGAATGCAGTACCGCGCCCACAGGAAATACGTTGCAACCCCTGTAGCTTACTTACATAATATGCGGGGTAACAAGATTAGTTGCCTCGCTTCCCGCTCGGCAACAAAACGCTAGGTGAGATACGATGCAGGATTAGTCGCCCTGCGCTAAGGCGCTCGGCAATTAAATTTTTCAAATTTGCTCGTTGCTATGCGTATACTTTACGTTCGGATATTTTGCCTAGATATTTTGGTGAAACTGAATCGATTTAGGATGAAATTCAGGCAGAGTATCCTCGTTGGAGCTACCTGTTCTGTAGTTGTAATGGCTTTCTATTTAGTCATTACCGGTAGATCGTGGAGCCTCAAGACTAATCTTGCAACATCCACTAGTCTCGCGGGACAGACGAATGAAAAATTGGCTGGCTCGCGAGACTATTTTTGGAATTCTGACTCTGTGGAGAGCCTTGCAGTAGTCCAAAGTATCGATAAAGGTCCTTCGAAATTAAACATATCATCTCTTCAGCCTGTATCCACACCAATAGAAGCACTTAAAAGAAGTCAGTTTGCTCCTAATTATTTGGAACAATATGCATCTGAGGAGGAAATGAAAACAGTGTGCCAAAGACTGGACACCTGCCTTGGTGCAGCAAATATGACAGAGGACTTCAGAAGGAATGGATACCTGGAGAAGGCAAGAGAAAACGCGAGGCACTATGTCAATGTGCTCCGGAGCATCATTCCAACATCAGAAATGTTTAGTAAGAATTACAGCAGCCCCTGCTGGGAGACTGAATTTAGAGTGAGTAATACAAAAGAGAGGGGGAAGGTGCTGAGCAAGATTGGAGGCAAAAATATTCTCCTAAATCAAGGAGATTACAGTGGGTCTCCAAGACGTGTATTAGAAAGTATCCAGCAGAGGGACCGGGGAGAATTTGCCTCTAATGTGGCTTGCCTACCAAAGATTTTTGTAGCAGGCTTTCCCAAATGTGGTACAACGTTTCTGTACTGCCTAATCACCAAGGGACTGGGAATCAGACCAATGCAGATGCTGAAGGAGCCTCATTGGTGGGTCAATGCTGGTCCACTTATTAACCCCTGGAAACCGGCTACTAAAGATGTTATGGTGTATCTCTTGAATTTTATTGCTAGCACATTTGATGCTCGTGCTTTGACTGTTGATGCGAGTGTTGAAACAATACTTGAGTGGCCTCGTTTTTATCGGGGAGAACCGCCTGTGAATTACTGCCTTATTCCAGCTCTAATTCCGAAAATTTTGCCTACTTCAAAGTACATAGTAACCATGAGAAATCCTGTGTTAATGCTTTATTCATATTTCTGGTTCTCATGTACCCAGTATGGCATAAAGCTGTCCAAAGAAGAAAGACTGAAGGCTCCAGATGTCTTCCACGACAGAGTAGTATCGAAAGTCAAGGCATTTAACTCTTGCCTACGAAGTGAATCCCTAGAGTGGTGTACAGTGTACATCTCAAACCTTACTAGCATCTTGCAGTTTTCACCAGAGCTCCCTCGGTGCGGCAGAATATGGCTCGGGAAGGGGCTGTACTATGTGCACATCAAGAGGTGGTTAAGTGTTGTTCCTCGTGAAAACTTCTACTTTGTAAAAATGGAGGAGATGTCAAGAGACACTGGAAAAGTGGCCAAGGAACTGTGGGACTTCCTTGAAGTGCCTGGTGACTTAAAGTTATATCATGTTAATAAGTGTCAGAGTCTCCAGCATGAGCAGAAAGCTGTGAACTATCACCATGATCCCCACCTAGAGATGAGGAGAGACACTAAGGAACTCTTGGAAGAGTTTTACCGGCCTTTCAACCAAAGACTAGCAGATTTGATTGCCGACGGCAATAGTAAATTTCTGTGGGAGGATACCTGAGACATCATACTTTTCTGTAAAAATTCCGCTGTCAGAATTTTGAGCTAAAATTGTGGTTTTGGTCATATGCCAACAGAGTATGCATATTTTTTATGTCCAATTTGTGCAATTTCCAGTAGCTACCATGGTTCTGAGCCCTTTGATTTAATATTTTATAATAGCAGTTGCATACAACAATTTTCCAGAGTGCATTTCGCGCATATAATTATCCTTTTCTGTTAGCTATGATGAGAGAAAACTTCTTAGCTACAATCACCGAGTTGGCCAGAGTGCATTTTGTAGAAAATAGAGAAAAAAATGGGCAACCCTCGTTAAGGGGCGAACGGGCAGGTCGTTCCGGCTGACCGAGCCTTCAGCCTTTCAGGCGCCTGTCCGCTATGGTGCAGGGATCGCCATCGGAGTGTGCCAGGCTTTGGGAATCAAGGGAGGAACACGGACGGATCCTAGGCCGTACTGTCCGAGACCACTGTGGCAGTTGCCAAACCTCTACGCCCAGAGCGCCAACTATACGTAGGTTAGTATATTTTATTAAGTTTGAAAAAAAGTTATTTTTGCTTATGGGTTTAATTAACGAACACCAAAATCAATTACATGACGTCACACAATTCACGCGCTAGGTTAGTCTCGTGCCCAGACCACGCTCGCCTCCGTCTAACAGTCTGGCGTCATTCAGCACAATCCTCGGGCTTCATTAAATATTCATAGTTTAGCGGATACGTAATTGGACCGCTAATCTTATTTACGCATAGTGAGAAGTTATGCTAGCTCAGCAGATGCATGGCTATACATGAAATAGCTATCAAAACCCTTGTACTACATTAATCAACTTTTGTAAATCCTCCGCATTAGTAGTTAAACCAACAAAATCATCTGCAAACATTAGTCCCCCAACCTTAACATCATTCTTAATGATTATACCAAACCCAGCTTTCTCAACCTCATCTAGTAACTGATTAATAAAAATGGAAAATAGGATAGGCGATAGACTACAACCCTGTGCTACCCCCTGGCTTATATCAAATGGTTTGGATTTTTCCCCCTCCAGTAAAACAGCACTCTCTGTAATGTCATACATCTTCTTAATAACTCTCCACATCCTACCCCTAACACCCAATTCCCACAACCTAAACCATAAACCATCGTGCCAAACCGTATCAAAAGCCTTCTGGATGTCTAAGAAAAAAGCATAAGTGTATTTTCCTTCTCTTATTCTGCCTTGTATGATCTCGTTCAAAGTATAGCTATAAAGAGTGCGCTACTGGCATGCACTGGGGAGAAAGGATCGTTGTCTTGTCTGTGGGAAAGAACTACCGCCATTGTCTTGACGAACTATTCACCCACCGTAGTCGGGTAGCTAGCCATGGAATTCGAGTTCTTTGTTCGATTCGTGAAGACCTAGGGCCTTGTGATGGACAGTCGCTCTTTGTTTGTAAAAAGACATCCTTCCCAAGTACAAACGCTTGCACTGCCTTCTGGTCATCCGTAGCACGATGGTAACCTAGTCTCGCGGGCCAGCCTCACTAGCTCGAGGCTGGCCCGCGAGACTAGACGGTAACCCACTTTCTGGACGACACTCAGAAGAATAGCTCCTAGCTCAGTACTCGAAATCGATATGCCGATCCGCGGCACTAGATACGTCTAGGTCTCTGGACAGTACAAGTAGCCATTTCACTCTTCACCTTTCTCAAGCTTGATGAGGTGTTATAACAGAAAATTACATTTTCTGCAATTTCATTGCTTCGTTTGAAATTCCTGACGAAAATGCAATTAGCTGGTACTTTTTAATGAAGACCGAGCATCCTGCGCAATATCGCCAGACGCTTATCCAGTAGGCGGGCGTCTGGGCACGAGACTAGTCGATCTACGGTGGGTACGCGGTATCGGTACGGTCCTGAGCGAGCATGCACGAGACTAGCGCCAGAACCCGAGCCTCAACCCAAGCTTGGGGAGGGGTAGTCTCGTGCCCAGACCACGCCCGCCTCCGTCTGGGCACGAGACTAGGGGAGGGGAATCTGTGGGTTAGACCACTCTGGTTCTGAACCCTTCAATTAACATTGGTAGAGCCTCCATCTCTCCACTCCAGTTTGTATGTATACTGCAAGCAACGTAAAACTGGGAGACTGGGAATGAGGCTACCTTCCTGGCAACCAATAGCCTCTCTCTCCCCGTACCGTGTATACGGGCATGTATGAGGTCATAGCTAAACTTCAAAACGAGAAATGTAGTTTTAGGTTTTAGTATAGGGTTAGGGTTCCCCCCCCCTCAGGCCTATATTTAATTTTATTGGGCCTTTTTTTGCTTGAAGCGGTTGTCTAGCCTTGTTCCCAGGCCCTCTCCTCGTGTTTTTTTTTTCCACACGGGAGAGAGCTTGGGAACGAGGCTACTGGTTGCCAGACTTGGCTACAGAAACACTGTAGGATGATTCCCTCGAATACCAAAGCCCATTGCACTGCTCTCTATAAAAACCCATGCGGGAATAATGCAGCTGGTGGCTAAGAATTTACTGTACTGCACCCGGCGAAGAAGAACGTGTATGCAAACTTTAAGTGCTCAATACACCACCATAGCAAGATCTGCATTACACAATATTATCATGATTAAGTGATTGTTAAAACACATCAATAATTATACCAGAGTTTCAGTTTCAATGGGGGTGGGTGTGGGTGAAAATTAATACATGCGATTAGCAGGTGGTTGATATACAGGTGGATGTGAATACACTGTAGTACACAAAACACACAATACCCATGCAAGCTATAAGACTACATGTACAATACATGTACATACATGTGTAGAACCGTTGTATAGACAGACGTACATCTGAAAATGCCCATTACATTGCTAAACAAAGCCTAGATGTCTAGCCTTCATTCTATAGAATGGTCTCAGATGGTTTTGAAGCAGCTCCAGAACTTGCACCGTCGTTTTTGGAACCCGATAGGTCTGTTTTGGAATCAACATCCTGTTGTTTGTCCTCTTCAAGTGCTGCGATGTTGACAGTTTCAACACGTCGTTTACTGAAATCGAAAGCGTTCTCTTTGCCTTCATTGTCTTCATAGTCAGGATCACGACAGATTTGATACCAGAGAACGAACACCAGGAGCAGCAGCAACAGCAGGAACCCCACTACACCCCCGATCACCCCGGCTATCACTGCAGTGTTGTCTGATTCACTGGGGCAAGTGAATTCCGGAGGGGTGACAAATTCTGCAGAGAAGGAAGCAAATTTAAACAGTCGAATAATTATGTATTCTTCATCACAGTGAGATACATCAGGGCTTCATTTTGGGGGGGGGGATTCACCCCCCCCCCCCCCCCTTGGGGCTAATGAACCCCTGTGTAGCATGCTCAGCAACCTTTGGTAGCACCGTTCTAGCAAGTGATTTGGAAGAGAGAGTGTACTGGCAACTGGACGCCTCCGTACGTGTTTCTGAAAACGTTTCCAGAAACAATCCTGCGCCCTGGCCCAAACCCTACCCTTTCATATTTCATATTTCCATATCTAAAAACTAGCCGCACATCAACCTCAGCAATAGGTCAGGCCAAGCTGTTGATCCAGCAGTTTTGTACTGCACTTCCAGTTAGCAGCCATATATAACTTGCCAAATCAGAATCATCAGTGCCATCTAACTGCTTTCTGCCGTATAGGCAACACAAAACCATGCAAGGGAGCTTGACAAACCTTTCACTGCAAAGTTCCAGTAGCTCCTACTGTGCTTGTGGCTATAGTAACATAATGATATAATCCTAGAGTACGTTATAATTGCATTCCATAGTGCGGATGAACAGACAAACAGACGCGAAAACATAAAGCAATCTTAGTACCAGCCGTGCGTGTGCTTTGTGCGTGCACAGCTGGGAAAACCTGTGCATTAGTTGGGAGTATGGGGACAGGGAAGAGGCTGGACGTTTGATAATTGATCAGAGGAAGTAGGAACAACAATGGAGCAATTTCAGAATGTGCCGTAGTCCACTCACCAACAAAGCAAGCGGCCTCGATGCACAGCGGTAGCATGGTGAACCTCCCCTGTGAACTGCCAGGGACGCAGCACGTTCGATCACCGTCACAGCACTCCGTGATATGGACGCAGCTCTGCTCTTGTTCACACCAGTGGCACTCATGGACTCCAAGACAAGAGCTGTCGGCAGAGAGCAGTGCAGAGTATCATCACTCAAAGACCAGCTACATATCCCACTGCACTATTTCGAATGTAGTGGAGGTATTCAATGTTTCGACAGTGCTTTGACTCTGGAATGGTGAGGTTTTCCTGATGACGAGAGCCAAAGTGCTGTCGAAACGTCAGTTTCATCCCAAAGTTCAAACAGTGCAGTAGGAAAGTTACATGGCAAATACTAATTCACTAGCACTCACTCCAGGGTCCTTCTGCACCCACACGCTTGGTTGAAGCAGTAGGGAGGGAGGTCACTGTTTGGATTAGACACTGTGGTGGCAGAAATCTCCACTGCTTGAAGATTGGAACCAGCTGAGATTCGCGGGCAAGGAATGAGACTGAGGGTGTGTGTGTGTGTGTATGTGTGTCCATGTGTAAGTGTGTGTGTGCATGTGTGTGTGTGTGCATGTGTGTGTGTGCATGTGTATGTGTGTGTGTGTGTGTGAATGTGTATGCGTGTGTGTATGTGCATGTGTGTGTGTATGTGTGTGTTCATGCATATAGGAATACAGTTCTTAGTACTCTCTTCTGCCCCTTCTCAGCCCACTTACTCCTGTGCTGGAGTGCAGTCCTCGTCATCACACACACAAGGACACTCACAAGAGTTCGGCTGAAAATTATTGCAGTCAAAACATTGCTAGAAAAAGAACAGATCACAGCAAGTCTTTAAAATATCACACGTTTCAGCCACTGTCCAGCGGCCCACTCAGCAGTAACACAAGATACAGTGTACAACAATGCCATTGGGCCATGGGATGGGAGGTAAATAATGTTAGGAGGAGAAATACAGGTGAACATGTGCTTTGATGTAGTTTTCTTGTACGATAACATACAAACATGCACGTTTGCTTGTACTTTCTTGAGCTTCCATGCAGCACTTTTACCCCCCTTTTACATCATAATGGACTAGCTTACCCTGCGAGAAAACCCTTCGTTGCATAAACAGAAAACGTTGCAAGTTGCCCTCCTTTCCAACACAGCAAAGAATGCATTGGTGCCAGGGATTCGGCGTAACTATAAGCATGTGTGGGTGTGAGTGTGAGTGTGTGCGTGTGCATGTGTGTGTGTGTGATGTATGAGTGTGTGCGTGTGCATGTGTGTGTGTGTGATGTATGTGTGTGTACGTGTGTGCATGTGTGTGCAGTAAACTTAAAAGAAAGTGGATCAAATCAAGTTTAAGCAATTACTTACCATGTAGTGGATGCATCTACTGGGATCGAAGTTTGAGTATGTTGTAGAGCTTAGAACCAGCTAAAAGCAAGAGAGAAAATATATCAAGTGTTTGGCTCAAATGAAACGTCCAATCAGCATCCCACTTGTCCAGGCCACTCACATGCTTGTCACATGCACATGCAACTTACATTGTAGAAGATTCACATGCTTGTCACTTGCACATGCAACATACATTGTAGAAGAGCCTCTGCCGGGTCCTAATATCAAAGTAGTCTCCACACTGCTGCTTCAGTGCCACTCCCCTACTAAGAAGATCGCTCAAAATCATACGATTCTGCACAAGAGAGAAGAGAGACCAAGAGATGGAGGGAGGGAGGGAGGGAGGCTACATTGGTGTACACTTGGCAGTCTCAAATACATTATGAGTCTCTGATGAAACCAATAAGCACTTTGCAGCTGTCAATTCTGTTGAAGCAGGGATCATAGAACACTCCACATTTGCCATGATTCTTGGTTGAAACCAGAGGAGGTTGGCCTAGGTCAACATTTAAGGCCTACTTAACAATTTGTTAGTCACGTGACAAGTAGAGGCCTTCAGCTACAGAAAAGTGGAGATTTCTCGGTAGCAGTACTGGGTTTTGAAGGGCTTGGCTTCTGTTCGAGAAAGACAGCCATGCCTGAATGAACCGCTTGCCTCCGGGGTGCGATAGAGACATGAGTGAGCTCAGGTATGGACAGCATCAGTAGCTGCCTTAGACTGCAAAATGGTACCGCTTCAGTACCTTCTTCTAGATACTTAGCAGTAAAAAAGCCTCCGAAATAGCTAACACAAGCATTTTTCATCAGTCAACTGCTGGTTATAAACCCACTCTACAAGCAGTAAAGCAATCTACTTTGTCATGTGACTTTAAAGAAACCTTAATGAGTAAAGGTCACCCTTACATGTACTTAGTTCATTGAGAAGCCTCAATACAGTGTAGCTATATCGTAGCTGTCTGCCCATCACATTGCAGCGTTTCCCCCAAGTAAAAAAAGAAAGGGGGGAGGTATACTTTTCCCATGAGATCAAAGCAAATTAAACATTCCAATGACCACATCAAAGGAAACCAAGCTAGGAAAGGGGTGGGGGGGGAGCACCCTGGTACCCCCCTTTGGGGGAAACACTGCATTGGTAGACCAGGACCATCAGTCACTGCTAGACCAGCCTCTTCCGTCCCATTTATCATTACACTGTGAGGCTATATTTACTTCTCCAAGATCCCTAGCGAAGAACGTGGGGGGATTCCCCGTATAACCCTCCTCAAAGAGAGAGCGGTGATACACCAGGTTGCCAATGCTGTCCACTATAAAACAGCTGCAGCAAGAGGGAGTGGAAGATGACATCATTGAGTCACAGCATGGCTATATATAGGTACACATTACATCATCAACAATTGGCCTATGCATTACATCATAGTCTAACCTGTATTGACTCTGTGTGCACAATGAAAGGGTCTCCTCCACAATAACCCTCAGAGAAGCAAATGTAATGTCTGCAGCAACCACAGACAGTACCTGATCGCGATTTTGATCACTGGAATGGAGACACAGTGGAATAGACTGGGGACATGTAGTACAGACACAATGTACACACACACCTCCCAGATTCAGGTACCCTAAGGGCATATCCAATGGAACACACCAGCCCACCCTCAAGCAGTGGGTCTTCCCGGGGAGGAGTAAGGGTGAGAGTTGATGGGTGAGCGGAAGACGCCTGGTACCAAACGGTCTCCCTTGGCAGAAATCCAGTGTTCAAGTGGGCGGGGGGATAGGATAGATACGTTCCTAGGGGTGTAGCTAGGTGTCTGGAGAAAGGAGAGAAGGAGAGAGGGAGGGAGGGAGGAAGGGAGGAAGGGAGGGAGGGAAGAAGGGAGGGAGGAGGGAAGGAGAGAGGGAGGGAGAGAGGAAGGGAAGGAGAGAGGGAGGGAGGGAAGGAGAGAGGGAGGGAGGGAGGGAGGGAAGGAGAGAGGGAGGGAGGGAGGGAAGGAAGGGGGAGAGGGAAGGAGGACGGGAGGATGGAAGGGAGAGAGGGAGGAAGGGAGGGAGGGAGGGAGGGAGGATGACTATGTTTTCATATACAATCATAGTATATTGCACATGCATTGGGACACCATACCGTCTAGTAATGTACACATCCAGGTCCACAGACCGGTTCAACCAGTAGCTGGATACGATTGAATTGATGGCAACATCGGAGGGCACACCTTCCACTGCCCACGGAGGTGGTGGCCCCGCTTCCTCAGTAACGAACGATGTGATGGTGTCAAGTGTGGTACCATCTGGGGGTACGCTGGGGGAAGTCAGCTGGTAGGAGATACGGTCTAGGATGTGTGTGTGTGTGTGTGCGTGTGTGTATGCGTATGCAGTAGCCATTATGTAATTGGGGGGGGGGCAGATAAAAGTGCTGAAAGCATATGAGAAATTACAAGGAAATAAACATGTTTATATGTTTTCATGCAAGAAAATTACATGTTCAAAATTTCTACTATTGAACAAGTCTACCGTGACACCTCTTCAGTTGCCTGGTCCATTCTATGCTTACCAGTTCTTGAGATTTTACAGAAGTAGTTACAGCGGTCAGCCGTGGCGGGTATTGATTGGCTGGTGTCGTGGTAGATGGGCTGGCGGGTGGGGGAGCTGGAGGCGTAGGTTGCTGGGGGCGGAGAAAAATCAAACGTAGGATAAGGATTTAGCAACGCTTGAGCTTGTGACGTTTCCTCCCACTCCCAGGAATGGCGCTTTGAAATGAGAGAGACGAGGTCTACTCCTTTCTGCTATTTATAGTGCTCCAGGCGGTGTACACAACCACATTTAGGGCTGTTTATTGTGTATACACGTGTACTTTAGCTATTGTCCCACACACACACACATACACATACACACACACACACGCACATACACACGTATGTACACACACACACACACACCACACACAAACACATACACACACATATGTAAACATACGCACACACACACACACATATGTACACACACATATGTACACACACACACACACACACACACACACACACAAACACACACACACACACACACACACACACACACATACACATACACACACTCACCAGTGACATCCACGCTCCTGAGAGCAGTGGAATTGACCTCAGAGGCAGCAAGCACCAGGCAGGCAATCAAAATCTCTTCTGAAGCGATCTCCAGGTTCCGGCAGTGGTATGTGGACGGGACTTGCTTCAGAATAAAGCTACTGCTGTCAGTACCACCAGTGTGGACTAGAAGGCTCTTTTCTACCGGCGTATTGACTGAGCTTATACTGTGTGTGTGTGTGTGTGCATGTGTGTGCATGTGTTTGCATGTGTTTGCAAAAACGTGCATTTATTGTTGTACCGAGTTTACATGTAGAACAAATATTATATCACTCGCTATCGTTCGCCCTGCCCTGTGATTTAAACATGCACCATGCAAGATAGTGAAACATTTGCTGGTGGCACAGTAAAAATCGATGTGTTTCTGTGCATTGAGAAGGCTTTTTCATGAGAACTGATGACTTAATTATAAACCTACATGTACCAGGTGTCACTATCACTAGGACCTGCATGTATACATGTAAACTACATGTCCTTACTCTTCAAGTGTGTTCAACACAGTCGCTATCTCACTCTCCGTCTCCACAGCAGCTAACGGGACGTCTGACTGGCTGTCGCCTGGAAACAGGGGATGGTAGAGGGCCTGGCCACTCCTAGTGGCCACAAAGAAGTAGGAGGAGTCTCGGTTGGAGAGCTCAGCGTCGATGTGGCCAAACAGCACTCGCCATGGCAACGCAGCATGTAACACACCTACTAATGTTGAATCCTGAAAATAGGGTGTTGAGATACTCAGAGCAGGGGCTGCAGCAGAAGGGCAGAGGGAGGGAGGGGCCAGGGAGGGAAGGAGGGAGGGGCCACAAAGAAGGGAGGAGGAGGGAGGGGGCAGGGAGGGAGGGAAGAAGAAAAAAACGAGAAATATTGTATAGCAGGGAAAGAAATTGTTACCTGACCCGTTTGGTTTATCTGTGATTGGTCTCACTACTGTAGTGAGCTCTCATGACCGCATTTATAACAAGGGGGGGTCACTCCCATAGAGTCTATAGTCACAACTGCGACAGCGGGTCAAAACCTTGACCGGCTCTTTTCAGCGGTTGGACCGTTGACTGCGCTGATTTTCGGCCTTTGATCTCACGCATAACCCCGCCAGATTCGCTGTTTTGCGGTGATTCTCGGTGCTTCTAAGCGCAGTTTGACTGTAGACCGCATGCTTCTGAGCACAATTTGACCGGCTTTGGCCGTTGACCGCTGACTGACTGCAGTCGCAGTTGTGACCCCCCCCCTCCTTGTATAATGAAGCTATTCATTTGGGAGCCACTGTTGGCATTGAAGAATCTTTACCTCCTCTAGAAAGCCGGCACAATGAGGGACTGCTATAAACGAAACCTAACAATTCCACTATTATTGGACCACATCATTACTGAGCTCAATAGCGTTTTGACTCGAAAATCATCAGCTGTTATTGTTGAGTTTATGCAGCTGTTGCCTTCAACATTAAGTGGCAAAATCTGCCTCAAGAAACATGACAAGGAGTGCTTTCACTAAAGTCCTGAAGCCCTCTGAAGACAATCTTCCTTCTTCACCCAACCACTTCTTTGAGGGTCAAACCAAAAGCTCTAGCGTCAATCCCAGGCTCCACCCCAGGCTCCACCCCACAGCTTCTTTCACACCATAAAGAATGCACGGGGATTCCCCTTTTTTCGTGTTGCAAGTGGCAAAAGGTCAAAAGATCAAAGGTCGGGTGACCAAGGATACTAATTAAAGCTCATAGACAGAAGACCAACACAATATTACACGTCATTCGAAATCATTACTACAACCACTCCTACCATCCCTTACAATAAACCTCAAACATGCACATGGTCAGGTCATGCACATGTCATGCACATGTCGTCAAGGTCTGATCATGCACACGTCATGCACATGTCACATGCACATGTCATCAAGTTCCCACCTCCACTGCTAACAGTTGTGCGCCCCAAGCGTACTGACGTCGATAGGAGGGCACCATTCAGTAGCGGCAGGTAGTAGCTGGCCACCGACTCTCCTTCGGACTCTGTGATAAGAATGCCAGGCTGTGTGTGTATGTGTGTGTGTATGTGTGCGTGCGTGATGCGTGTATGTAGTTCATGTAAGTGTGTGTGTGTGTGTGTGTGTGTGTGTGTGTGCATGTGTGTGGGGGGAGTTTGTATGTGTTCATACACACACTCTGCAAAAGTAACTTACAATAGTCTGGTTAGTCAACGGCTGAAGAAACCGTTCTGCAGTGGGTTCCCTCGCTCTGTAAACAGAAATGATAGCGTTGTTCCCTGCTTGTCGGTTCTGTCCAGTGATATTGAGTAAGAGCTGGTCGGGGTTAGAATACTGCAAAGTGCCATCGCTGAAGAGCAACAAGAGCTTGTCTGTTGTGTGTGCATGTGAGTGTGTA